>CM076249.1:0-1200000 GCA_038380765.1 Odontothrips loti | reverse complement strand
AGATGCGACCAAGAGTAGTCGTTGCTAAGGGTGGCAACGCTACTTATCCCTGATCACCCTTTTTGCCAACATGTCAAAACTCTCATTTGCTACCCCTCGTCAATTTTTATGGTTGTTTGTCTTTTTGAAAGGACTTCCAACGCTTGTCACTAAACTTTATCGAGCTATTTCGCCAGAATTCTAGCACTCCTGCTTGTTTTTAACGCCCAAACGCTAAATTCCCCGTTTGCAGCGAGCATTTTGAATTTCTGGCTCCATATTCGACACCTTCAGTATGAGAAACTTATGTGTACACGAAACTTTATTAGCAAACACTCAACTGACTACCATGGTCATATCCGTTTCCCGTCGGGGAACTCCCGTATACTGCGTTTAAGTCTCCAGAAATTACGTAACATTTTCACACTCCGTTCGGCCAATTTAGTTTAACTTTTGGCCTGCCCATTTCTCTTTTAAAATCCAAAATCGGTTCTTTCTACGAGGTCCTTTCGACTTTAGGACCTACCCCTGTCTGTCCGTCTGCTACCCGTCCGTTTGGCCTAGCTCGAGCGTAGACACCTGACGGTCGTTTCCTCTTTCCGGCTCCACTAGTGGGAAAACTTTATATCTAAACGCTAACTCCTCCGGACGCAAAATCTATTTTTACCCTAAATCCATTAGTTATTACTTAAAACCCATCTTCCTTTTTCTCGTGCTCGGATTGAAAACCGCTATGAGTGAACTACCGGTGGCGTCAAGTGTCCCAGAAGAAGATTTATGTGTGAACCGGCTCGAGGTGGAGGACTCCTCTGCGAGTCCGCCTCATCGCGTCCATGTACCGCCGGCCCTGGTTGCTCTGGAACTGCTCCAAAGTGCTCCTGCGCCCCGGATTCTTTTGCGAGTCCCTGCTCACCGACGCCGGCGCCACGACCCCTCCCGTCGTGCGCCTCGTCTCATTAGGCGCTTCCACCAGCCGCCCGCCCCGCTGGGCGTGCTGCCGCAGCGTCTTTGCGACCGCTATGGGGCCCCTGCCACCGCTGGAAATCCTCCCGCCTGCTGTGTGATGATCATTTTATATCCCGCATCTTTTCCGGGCAACCCCGTGCTTCAAAACGTACGTGTATATATACCTTCCCCCTTTTTTTTTTTTTTTTTTTTTTCTGCTTACGACTTATTATTAACTTTCCTTTTAGGTCTGTGTCAGCTGTGCCTTACCCGGGCGCACACTGCCCGGTGGTGGCTTAATCATGCCTGGGCCTTGGTGCATCACCAAAACCCGTGTATTTTCACATGACTTTCTATACGTACAACGCAGACTGCGCTGTATCTTAAATGGACCTGGCTGCCGTGGTGACTGCTTTGTGAGTACCATGTTTCCTGTTATGATACTGAAACTGACAACAGCCTAATTAATTTTTTTTTTTTTTTTTTTTTTTTTTTTTTAGTTGGTATTGGACAACAACGTTTCGAATGCTCATGTCCAGGACCACCGTGGTGCTTATTTTTAATTCTTTTACATGCACCAAAACCGACTACCTCATGTCCAGGACCACCGTGGTGCTTATTTTTAATTCTTTTACATATACAACTTCATACTCATGATTTTCTGCACCTTGTTTAACTTATTCGTGCTTCCTATTAAAAGGACATCTCTATATCAATACCCCACTACAATTTATTTCCCCTTTAGCACCGCATATTCACCGAGTGTTACTGTTACATTATTTTTCGAAGAAAAATTGCTCAACACCAGACTGTGCTTGTTTATAGCAATGTGGCTATACTGTCTTTGGGACTCGGTGTATTTCTGAACTAAAGAACTTTTTAACAAGGATATAAACAATTTGTTTATTCAGACAGGAACAATTTAATAACAACGATACTTGAGATCATTAAAACTTACTAGCTAATAGTACAATTTAGCAATAAATATAACAATGGCAATTACTTGATAAATTAACAAAACAATCTTAACACAACTTTACAAATGTGGCTCCTCAGGGTTGTATAGTTCAATCCCATACCCTCGCTGTAATTCCCTAACTACTTTCTCTACTCCTGGTTTTAGTTTCTTTGAAAAATCACACCTTCTTATCTGCTTCTCCTCCTCCTTTGTGACCACAAAAACACCTGCCATCTGCCCCTCTACTACTGCTTCCAACCTCCTGACTAAATTAACTCCTATATTTGTACAATTTAACGGAACATGTCCTCTGCTCAAACAGCTCCTGCATCTCTTATTACTCTTACCTCCTATCTTCGTTGGCACATACTCCACGCACTCCACAGGTTTCTGTCCTACAGGTCCCATTACTAACTGCACTATTTCTACACCTTTCATGTCTATGTCCATCTCCACTGCTTTTACAACCTCTACACACTCCTCCACTTCCATGCTCATTCCTGCTTCCACTTCTGCTTCCTCCACCTTGCTTCCACACTCTAAATCAATCTCCTCTTCCACTTCCTGAACTTGCTGCGACAAAGCCAAACTTTCTCTGGTCTTGTCCTCCACCTGCCTCAACAATGTCTCAAAATCCACGTCCATGTCCTCCTCCAACTGTCCTTCCACCCACACATCACTGTCCTCCTCTATTCCCAGCAAACACACCAACTCCTCCAAAATGTCTCCTTTCTTCTTGTCTTCTCCTATCACCGCCTCCAGCTTGCTTACCTCCTCTTCCATTTCACTAAACACTTTACTTTCACACTCCCTTTCTACATACTCCACAAAGTCCACTTCCTTTTCTTCCATCGCCAACTCCAGCTTCAAAATTTCTTCTTCCATCTCGCCAAACATTTTACTCCCAAACTCACTTTCCACTTCACTCACTGTCCACTGATGTTCTCCTTCCCACAAATTGTCCAACTCCTGAAACCTTTCTTCCAACTTCTGCTCCGCTGACCTGATGCTTCTTCGCTGCCGCTCTTCTCTCTTCCTCTGCGCCTGGCGCACCAAGTACGCGCAGTGCCTCTTCACTTCCTTCGGTCCGGTCCTTGTCTTTCCTTGCTGCGGGAACACCTTCTGCTGCTGGCTCCTCTTCACCTGCAGCTCTGGTTGATTGAAAGGGTCCCTCCACAGCTGCGGCGGCCTTCCCTTCCTGGGTGCTGGCGTTGCTGTGGCGGCGGGCGTCGCTACTCCGCGGCTCTGGCACCACTCGGCTCGGAACAGCGCGGCCAGTGGCGACGGCTGCGTTGACGCTGCGTCCTCTTCTCTCTTGCCTTTCTTCGGAATCTTGAATTCCTTCTTGCTTCTCGCGATTCTTACTCTGGGTGCCATCGATGTTGTCTGGGTGGACGCTATCTCAACAATGGCCCTTGGTGACGCCTCCCCGGCATACCCCGCGTCGATACTCCCAGCATGCCTCTTGCGGCGAACAGCGTTTTTGAATTCTCGCGGCCGTTGTTGGTTTGGTGTCGGCGGTGAGCGAATCGCTCCGGCCGTGACTCGGTTTGTGTAATCCAGCCTGCCGTGCACCGGCTGTTTACATCACAAAAGTGAGCCAGGCCGCCGTCACCAGCTCTTTGTCGGAATTTTGTGGAGTATAGGCGGCTAACTTATCAATATGGACAATCAGTTGTTTGTGTGGTGGCGCTTCATCTCTGATCTGTGCGTTACAATCGTTTATAATATCCTCAACCGTGAACGGTCCTAACCAAGGTGAGGTTAATTTTCGCATCACACCCTGCTGTGTATTTTTCTTATAATAATATACTCTGTCCCCAACTTTAAATGGAGACAGCATTGCAGTTCTGTCGTAATGCTCTTTCATTCTTTTTGCAGCTTGGATTTTTGACTGCCTAACTATGTCGTGAATTTTTGTCAAAGCATTTCTCACAAAAGAAGGATATGCATCTCTGTGGCGACTCCAATCTGGCTGAGAAGGTGGAGCCCCTCTGTCCATTTGCAGTGGAGTCCGCATTGGTGCTCCGAACATGATCTCACAAGGAGAGCACTTCGTAACCTCATTTGGAAGGCTACGATATGCTTGTGAAATGAAAGGTAAATATTCTGGCCATGTCAATGGGTTATCGCCTATCAACATTGCCAACTGTAACTTTAACGTTCTAATCCACCTCTCTGCCTTTCCATTGGCCTCTGGGTGTTTGACTGAAGTTCTGAATCTCTTGATTTGATATAAATTAGCTACTTCTCTCATTGTTTCAGAAAGCATATTCTTCCCTTGATCTGTCATCATAGAAATTGGTGAGCCAAAGACGGAGAATACATGGGTAATTAAGGCTTTGGCTACCTCTGGTGCCTTTTCACCACGCAGTGGTACAACTACAGGCCAACCAGAAAATGCTTCTACTGCAATAAGAATGTGAGTATAACCTTCAGAGGTTTCTTTAAATGGTCCTGCTAAATCTACGTGCCATCTACCATGGAGTACCCCATCCTGGAATATTTTCATTGGTGGTTTCACTCTATTTTTAACTCCCTTAAATCTATTGCATATTATGCAATTATGAAGACACCACTGAATGTCATTTTGCATTCCAGGCCACCAGAAAAACCTTTGCATGTGCGCCACCGTTTTATGTATTCCAAAATGGTTTACCTCCCCTAACTGCTCATGGTAGTGCTTTACAGTATTTTGTACATGTTTTGACGGTAATACTAATTGGTACTGATCTCTTTCAGGATCTCTGGTGATATGTACGAACTTCCTGAACAACAAACCATCCTTCACAACAAGAGACCTGAATTGATGCCACAACGTTCTAGTTTTGTTACTATATCCAACAATATCTTGGAAATCAGGGCGTTTGCCTTCCTGTACTGCAACTATTAATGGCATTATATCGCTGTCAAGTCTTTGATCTCTCCTTAGTTGATCTGGATCTATGCCTTCAGCTATGATAGTTCCCCAGTTAATCATAACATTCTCCACTGACACAGGTAAAGTTCTAATACTATCTATAACAGCAACTCTGCTTGGTTCACAACCGCTTTTAGTCTCAACCTTATTTACGTTGGTTGGACTCCAGTGATACATATGAATGTTCATGCCTGTGTTTGCAAAGACTTCATTTATGAACTTTATCAGTATATGATAATTTAGTTGGTCTCTGCCACATGAGAACTCAGGCATGCACCATTCATTTACATTATTTTCTATTAGCCAACCCCTCAACTGAATTAAGGCTAACCTGACTTGTTCAGACGTTGGTTTCTGAAAATATCTCAACTTTGTGATGACATTAACAATTATTCTCTGCCCTCTTCTTACAGGTACAATTCCTGGACAGTTTCTACAAGTTTGAAGGAATTCTTCTTTAACATTAAAACAATACTCAATATCTTTGGCAAGTCCTGCTCCCATTTTACCATCCAAACTGACAGCATGAATAATGGGTAAGCTAGAACTGCTATCAAAAATTGATCCTTCTTTATGAATAAGCTTAAAATTATTGCTGCATTCTATCATGACATTTCCTTTCTTTCCTTCCCTTTCTTCAACAGTTGTACACCTGACTGCTGCTAATTCTTCTCTTTCCTCTATCCTTGCACACTTAACGCAATTTTGATTACAGGGTCTCTGAGGTCTACGACTGAGGGCATCCGCATGGCCTATGCTGGTTCCTTTTACATAAACAACTTGGAACTGATATGGTGCTAATTTTTCAAGCCACCTTGCCAACATTCCAGTAGGATTTTTGAAACTTCTTAACCACTGCAATGCAGCGTGATCTGACTTCACCACAAACGGTGCTCCTGCTAAATAATGGTTAAATGCTTTTACTGACTCTACTAAAGCTAGAAGTTCACGGTGAGTTGCACAGTAATTTCTTTGAGCTACGTTTAATATTTTTGACCAATATGCTATAGTTACATCTTGACCGTCCTGCTCTTGGCTTAGAACTGCCCCAAGGCCAGTTAGGCTGGCATCTGAAGTTAAAGTGAATGGCCCTTTAGTTACATCAGGTGTTCCCAACACTGGAGGTGTTGTGAGCAACTGTTTGATTTTACCAAAAGACTCCTCACATTGCTGAGTCCAATCAAAGTTTATTTTTGACCTCAGCAGTCCATACAAAGGAGCTGCTGCTGTTGCCAAATGTGGCACGTATTTAGTATAGTAATTTACTAATCCTAACCAAGATCTTAATTCTTTTTGGTCATTTGGCCTTGCCCAATGTAATATTTTATTGACTTTATTGTCATCAGTCTTAATCCCTTGTTCCGACAATCTATGTCCCAAATATGAAATTTCTTTCTGAAACAACTCACACTTCTTTGCTTTCAACAGGAAACCAGATGCTCTCACTCTGTTAAACAATGCTTCTAGGCGTTGCAACATGACCTCAACGTTATCCCCTGCAATACAGACATCATCTAGGTAAACTGAAACTGTATCACCCAAATCATTTTCTGGGTTAGGCTCTTTAGCTGGGGTTATGAGTCTGTCAGTAACACACTGGAATGCTCCTGGTGCGGCCGACAACCCAAAACTCAGCCTGGTAAACTCAAACTGCCTACTTGGCAAACCCAAGTCTTCTGGTAATATTATAGCCGTTTTTGGCTGGTCATCTGGATGGATTTCTAAGTTATGATAACCATGAGCCAAATCAAATGCATGATACAGTTTCTTTCCTCCCATATGCTGCAACAGGTCCTGTACCCTTGGGATAGGTGTAGCAGGTACTCTGGTGACAGCATTTAAAGCTCTATAGTCAATACAGACTCGAACCTCTCCAGTTTTCTTCATAACACAAAGAATGGGAGAAGCCCAAGCTGATTGACTGGGCACAATTGCGCCTTGTTGCAAGTACTTAAGAATAGTTTCTCTTACAGCTTCCCTATAATGTATAGGAACTGGTCTAGAATTCTGCTTAATCGGTGGATGTTCTCCAGTATCTATTCTAAACTTTAGCCATGGACATTTACCAAAAGTGGTGTTGTCCTTTGCAAATACGTCCGAATGTTTTCTGAGAAGATTTTCCAAAGCCTTTTTCTGATTTAAATTTAACTCTTTGCATCTATCTGCTAACTCCTGTAAATCCTTAGGTAATGGTTGATCTTCTGAAATAACATTCTTGGGACTATCATCATATTCAGCATCCTTAAACGGTTTAGTTTCGTGTTCCACATAAGTAACCAACGTAGGAATTTCTTCCTCATTTTGTTCATAATCAAAATCACATCCAACTTCATTATTTGTTACAGAGTTGTGATATTCAACTGGATGCAACAAATACACCTCACCAAGGACTGCATACTTTGGAACCTCTACACATCTGTCCCCCAGATTTTGCAAAGTTACATCTATGGGTGCTGTTACACATGGCACAACCCCTGACTCTACTATGACTGATACAGGTAATCTTGAAACTTTATTTCCCATTAATGGAGTTGTTGAAAACACTCCCAAATGAATTTTTCTTTTAGTTTTAAAATCCTTGTGGCCTGATTGCTTTTCTTTCCTTTCCTTCTTTTCCTTTCCTTCTAATTCCATTTCAACATATCCATTTCTGTGCACATCTACATCCATATCACATATATCATTATCTATATCAATTTCCATTTCCATTGGGCTGTCGATACACCCTGGGGCGCCCCTTTCATTACTTTTCCATTTCATATGATCGATATCATTTTCAAACATTGTACTCTCTGCTTGATTTCCATTCCCCTGGGTGGATAGAGAGTGGGGCTTGGACATTGCGTCACCCTTGTCTCCGCCCAGTGGATGTGGACTAACAGAAGAGTCAGATGTCCACCTGGTATCCACATCTACCAGATTTTCCATTTCACAATCAGTAACCAAAGTCGTTGTGACTTTGTTTTCCACAAAAGGTTTTAAAACTGTTCTCTGTCCTGCCCTTACTGGGTAATAGACTTCCCCTGATCTGAATTTACCTTTAACATTTGCATGCCCAATTTTAAACTGAGTGGTTATAACACCCCCAGTATCAATCAAAGGAAACTCCAGAATCCTGTTTTTAACTCTAATAGTGGCATCAAAGTAATCCAAAAAGTCATATCCCAAAAGATTTTCTTCAATTTCCGCTTCATAAACATTGAACTTGAATTCCCATCCTGCTATTACTACAGATGTTAGTACTGGTCCAAACAATGCAGCCTTGTGAGACGTTGCACTCTTCAGCCTTAACCTGGCTGGTGCGAGCGCTTTACTAGTTCTCTTAAATACTGTTATCACCGCACCGGTGTCTATAACTACTTCAGCAGGTTTACCATCAATTGAGCATTCCAAAACTGGGGCTTTGTTTCCTAATGAGCATACATTACATTTATCAATGCTTTCCACAACAGGCTCCTCCACATCGGGCTTTGCCCTGTCCTCTGACTTGGGACTAGCCTCTGTTATGCTAGCCTCAGTTACATCTTTAACCAGCCCTGGTTTATTCTGCTCCATTGGTGGCTCCTGACTGAATCTAACTTGTTTTACCACTGGTGGTTCTTTACAAGGTACCTCAGATCCCACCACTAATCTGGAGGTACTGTTTAGTTTCCCTGATTTTGGTTTTGATTGTTATTGTTATTGTTATTGTTATTAGGGACGAAGGGAACATTGGCGATCGCAGGCACTTGTGCGTTACCTCCAGCCCTTTGGCCCTCCTGACTTCTATACCACATCATGGCGGCTTGTACCATATCCGGCGGACAGTTCATATCCGGTAAATACCCCATGTTGGAAAAGTTATTACCGCTATTATTTCCCCTGTTGTTCCAACCACCTCTATTTCCTGTGTTGTTCCCTCTGTTGCGGTTATTGCTTGGTGGGCACCAGCAGTCCCTTGCTCTGTGTCCTGGTTTACCACAGTTGAAACAAGCTTCCTGGAAATTGCTTCCTCCACTGCTATTTCCTTGCTTGCTCCAACAGTCCCTCTCCATGTGTCCCGGTTTCCCACAGAAATTGCATGTAAAACTACTTCCTCCCGTGTTTCCGGTGTTTCCTCCTCTTCCTCCTCTAGCTCCTCCTCTGTCTACTCCTCTACTTCCCCTTGGTCTTCCCCGACCACGGCCCCTGCCTCGGCCCCTATTTCCTTCTGTATTGGTCCCCGTATCATTACTGCCTTGTGCACTAGCTTGGCTACCCGAAAACCCTGGGTTACTTCCTGAGGGGAAAACCATATTTACACTAGCCTCCGGCCCTTCTATATCAATCCCTGCACTAGATGTTGAGGGCTGATCCTCCACTTTAACTAGCCTGGCTTTCTTAGCCGGTGGCTCCTCCCCTAAAATTGCTTTGGCTTTACTTAAGGTATTTAAAGCCTCATCCAGCGTACTGGATGCCCCAAACGGCAGAGTCCTGGCATGCTGCTTGTCAGTAATGCCCTTGCAGAACCGTTCCACAAGTGACTCCTGAATGTCCTTTTCTGGTGCATTTCGATAGCACGCCCTACCTTTCCTTTCTACCAAACGAGCGAACTCCCTCAATGTTTGGCCTGGTGCTTGTACCAGACTGTCAAACTCCTGTTTTCGTTCCCAAAACATGGGCTGCTTACTGTACTGTCTCAACAGAACCTCCTCTAAGTTATCAAAAGTAATTTGCTTCCCTTGATGGTGCAGTGTAGCTATGACTTCTGTAGCGTGTCCCGATAGTGCTTGTAACAGAGCGGTTTTCCTTTCCTGTTCGTTCCACCCATTTGCGGTGGCTACTTCCTTAAACTGTAGTTGGTAAATCGCATAATCAGTGTCCCCATCATACTTATTAAGTTGAAACTTATTCTTCGCTACTACCTTAAGCATGGTGTCCTGACTTGCTGTTATCTGTCCTAACCCTTGGCTTGTGCTAGGTTGTGACTGTGTTACGCTTGGGATTACAACCTGACCCTGTACTTGGCCCGGCTGCTGAGCATCGGCCTGTCCCTGCTGTGGTGCCTGTCGTGGCACTTCCCCTACCGGCCTATTCTGTAACTGCGGCCCCTGGACAACAGGAACTTCCTGGCCCTGCCCTACTCCTGCAGCTCCCTGCCTTGGCTCTGGCATCATATTTTGTAACATATTCTGCAAAAGCGGTATTAGGAGCTGTACTTCCTGTCTTTCTTCCCCATGCCTTCTGCCTTCCCTGTACCTTCTTTCCCCCTCACGATGATCATATCTGTCATAGTCTCTTCTCCTCCTATCTCTATTCCTTCTTCCCCTTTCTCTGTCCCTCTCGTCATAGTCATGTTCATCATCTGTTTCATAGGCGGTTTCGGTCCCTTCCGTGTCCGCCTCTCCCTCTGTGTCGTCTCCGTAATCGTGACCCGGTTCTTGTATCCTAACGTATCGTCCTGCCCTGTCATCCTGAGCGCCAGCCCTGCGCCGCCCCCAACGGCCACGACCGCGACCTCTGCCCCTGGGCCTCCCCCTTGGTGCACCGCGCTGCTGCGCTGGTCCGGGTGCCGGCTGCTGCTCGGGAATTTCTACTACTTGCTCTTGTTCGTCCATTTCAGTGTCTTACCACCAACGCTGTGAACTGTGTGGTATGAGTGTTTTGCGCTTGAAACGCAGCTGAGGATTTGTGCCTTCCTCCCTAGCCTGTTGATATGTGCGCCAATGTTCCTTCGGAGCCCCTGGGTACGGTACTAAATATGTCACGGTCGGATCCAATTCGGGATCCGGTTCCGGAATCGGCACGCGAACCTCGTTTCTCCTTGTAGAGTGCTTGGTAACCACCAAGTTGTCGTTGGAATCGAAAGTCCAAACTTCTCTGGTGTCAAATGCGGAACTAACTGATTCTTCCTCCTCTGTGCAGGTATCCGGACTGGCTGAACCGGACCTTTCTGAAATCCCAGAGTCTACGCTCTCAGTTTCCCAGTTTTCCTCGCAAAGAGGTAACAAAGGCTTGGTATACGGGTACAGAGGATGAGCCAACGGAATCTGGCTTTCCTCGTCCCAATTTTCCTCAGACGGAGGCAAAGTTACCCTAATATAAGGGAACAGTGGATGAGCTAAAGGGATGACCCTTCTGCTATCCATTAAACTTAAAGAACTACTTGAAACTGAACTTACTACTAGGAAATTAATAAAACAACAATGAAACAAACTATTTAAACTTGAGCTTACTGAACTAGGATATAACTGAACAATGAACAAAACTCAACAAACAACGAGTGAACTATTAACTTATTTACTTTTACTTCTAGGACTAGCGTTAGCAACAGAAAGAATCAAATGTTTCGCGCACTTGGACCAGTTGAACACTAATTTGTACAAGTTGGCTTTAGTAGACCACTTCAGCACAACTTGTCGTTTTGTCATTAATTTTTCTAAACTATCTTAATCCTCTTTCTTTTACCCACAGCAAACTTTCACACTGCCTGAACCAGCACCTGCCGCTCACTACAGGAATACCCGCTTCGTAGAACCCGTATGCACTTTTGCGACGGCTGCAGTTTCCTGCTGCACTGTTACAATGGCTTCACGTTCTACGGACCTGGTGCATTCCCACACTGCCGACAGACACCGAATCCAGACGTATTGTGAAAGTGGAAACTGAACCTAACTATTCCTATCTTACCTATACTAAATGACTATCTCTATCCAAAAACCTCCCTCTTAATCCTCTGAACTAAACTAACATACAATGGCTTCGGCCATGGACTATGTCGCACGCTAAGTACAATGGCTTCAACGTAGAACTGTAGCACGTCTGGAACTATGGCGTCGAAACACAAAGGTTATCGTCGCACTTTAGAACTCAAACGGCATCAGAACCCAGATGCAGCACTGTTATACCCAACGGCCGCAAAGTCCGAAATCCGTAGCACTGTTGTACCTGACAACCCTTAACCTCTCTGGCCTTCCCTGAACCTCTTCGCCTATTCTAACCTCAACGTCAAAGCGACGCTGCAATACTGCTTCTCTTCGTCCACGACTAACCTTCCTCCCTTCCGAATTTAAACCGCTGCCACCAGTGTTAAGTAGAGGAGGCGGAATAAGGTAGTCGGGGAGTTTGGGTTTAGCTGTGTATTGACTCCAAGAGAGCGTCTCACAGAATGGCACTGCTCGGTGAGCGGTGCCTGCTTTTATAGGCCCAGAGAAGATGAAGGAGGAGTGAAAGGTGGTGGGGGTCTAGCCGTATCAACAATGCGTCTAGCCGCTAGATGGCGGCACCTTATAATGCTAGTCTTGCTACTAGCCAACAGAGGGCGACACGGTATAATGATGGTGTCTAGGAACGTAAACAAAGAAAAGGGTTATGTAGCCCATGGTATGAATAGGTGACTTTAATAAGTCTGCTCTACGTAACAGTACCTAAATGAATAATAACAATAGCAACATAGGTAAAGATCAGACATAAGAACATCAAAACAAAGCAGCTTAAAATTTACAAAACAATGAATAAGACTAATGAGGAATGACTTGTTCCATGTGCATGAACCACATGCAATACTATTCTAGTTACCATTTCTCCCTCTAAAATTATATAGACCAGAAATTCTTACAAGAAATAGTTGAATATGAAAAACTATCAAACATACCATAAGCATAATCATACTTGTTAGGTAACATGGCAATTTTAATTTAAACTTCTACAATAAATGTATAAACAGAAGAAACAAACAATCTTATTTACAGACAATTTTAAACACTTAACTTTTGAACATACATTAGCGTCTCAGGCAACAGCTTTAAACTTCCTGATATATCTGCATTAGGGGAAGGAACAGTTGCAACGTACTTCTCTATATTGACAAAATTGTGCTGAGAGGTGGGACATAATTTCAAAATGTCAACTTCAAGAGCATACCATACCCCATAGCAGGCAATGCCCCTGGCATTGACACCATCAGGTGGCTGAACCGGTGCATTTGGCAGAGTGTATGTAACATTTTTACCAGACAGGTATTTAAATCCAAGAATGTGAACAACATAGAAAATGGAATTAACTTTGAATATACACCAATTCCCTGCCTGTACCTCCTCCTTGGTGCATGTTGTAGCCGTTGCAATTCGATTTCCACGAGCAGTCCCCAAGGACGACAACACCTGTTCTCTCACTCTCTGCAGTCGGGCGTTACTTAAGTTAGTGGAGCCCGTTGAGGTGAACTGCCAGCAAAGGAGAGACTTTGACATAGTTTTGAAACCACCTTTCTTGTCTGGGACGGCAACATGAGATGTTTTCTTGGGCAAAACAACATCACCACTCATTGCAGCATGGGGATCCAGATCCACACTGTCTGGTGTAGGAAATGCTACCAATAAGTCTAGTGCTATATCGTCTTCATCCACATCTGCTTCATAGCGCATAGGAGGAACAGCTTCATCTACGTCCTCTTCATAGTGCTGAGTTGACAAGAGACTTGCTTTAATTTGTCTCTGTAAAGCACTTACTCCTGCACATGTGACTCCAAGTTCTCGGAGTTTGGCCAGAGCATCACTTTCAGCTCCAGAGACACACCACATTATCTCCTCATCAGAGGGAAAGTAGGTTGAGCACAGCTTTTCCCTGGCCAATCCAGCTAGAAGACTCTTCCTTTTCTCACGGGGAAACACCAGCTTATCACCAAGTTGAGCTGCTACATGGTGCAGCATGTCAATACGCCTCACCTTCTGTAATAACTCCTTCATGGTAAAGTTTATCACAGTTGACTCTGTAGACGTCATTGATCTGGCAAGCCTGAAGAAACTTTCACAAGGCTGACTACTGAACAAATGAAAAAGAAAACTATCTGGACACTCTTCATTTCTGCACTTGATTATAAGGTGAATTAAAGAATGAGCATTAATCTCCACGCATACATACAGATTTCTAGTCACAAAATTGTCAAGCAGATTGAACTCTGGGTTGGCCAGAAGCCAATTTCTCCAAATCCTTAAAAACCACACTGCATACCATAATTTATAAATTTTCTCCAGTGCTGACAAAGTTTCATTCAGACCGGCTTCCATTACATTATTCATAACTTCAAGATAAGCTACAGTGCCATCACTGCCGGGAACATTATCTTTCAATGCTGTTCTCACTCGATCACTACAGATTTTTATTGATGAATTGAAGTTCATTTTGTCTTTGTCCAGATCTGTTGGGGTCAGCCAGTGGTCTTCTTTCGGTACATCATCTATAAGTATCCTTAGATGAGTTTGACTTGCAGTGAAATTTCCAATAGGAAGATAATTGGTTGGACTTAATCTCGACCGAAACTTGTTGACAGTGTGTATATGGTCTTGTAGAACGCAAAATGTTTGTTCAGATACAAAATAGAAATCTTTGAATGATTCAGATAACAGAGGTCCATCTTTAAACATATGGTAGTGCATGGCTGATAACATCTTAGGATCACCATCGGCTGAAAACCCTACTATTTCAACATCTCTTTTCTTCAACTCGTCATGAATATAGTGCCATCTTCTACAAATCTGCTCGCTGGAGAATTTATTGTCTGTCCCAAAAATGCACAAACAGAAAGCCGGTGCTCCATTCTTAATTGGCTGAGCCATTAAGACATAGGCTGATGACGATGGGGTTCCCTTATCGAAGTGGCTGGCTATCATGGCTGCAGATGATGCTGGAAAGCTGTTGATGATAGGAACTCCACTATAGGCAAGAGGAGGAACGGGACCAATGATTTGATCGCTTGTAAGATCATAGAGAAATTTTTGGATGACTCTTGTTCCGTCCTCAGAGACATACACTTTGCGAGGTAACTTATGATTATTCAAAAACTCACTAAGCTCATCAAAGCGGAACTTTCCTTCTCGGACTGGACTCGATGATGAAGAAAGAATTCTGTCGATTTCACTAAGAGAGGGTAAAGCTGGCTTCATATTTTCATATACAAACTCATATGCAGAGCGCCCGGCAATAATAAATAAATAAATTGAAAAATACTTAATATCTTTTTCAAATGTATTACCGTGTTTTTCTCTGGCGGAATTTTTTTGAGAAGTTTTAAGAAGCATGTTGAGAAGAAATGACAAGTTGTTATTTTGCGATAAATCTGATACTTTAACTTGCAGTTCCTCACAGCGGGCAGACAAGGACTGAATAACTTCTTTGTTGGATTTCAAAGTTATCTCAACATCATTCAGTATTTTAAAATAAGCTGTCATCTTTGTCTGCCCAGGAGTATGCCTTGCCAGAGCCCTCTTCCTTCTCTCCAGTCTCGAATACTTCAAACAGGCAAACCGACTTTTTGCACCTGGAGGGGAGATAAGGCTTGTTTCACTCCTTACCTCCCCATCAGGGCAAAATCCACGTTGGCTGAATTTTCTTCACATTCTAGAAAGTTAATAGTTTCTGTCACTTCCATTGGGTTGTCTTCTTCATCAGATATGGTGGTGGTGGTCTCTTGGTTTAGATCTTTGGAGGATTTAGGATTTGTTACCAATGCATCAGTAATATTAGGCTGCTTGGCTACAAAAGAGTCCATGGCGCCGATCCCATATTCTCTTTTGGCGACATGGTTTCTCCAGTGCCTGTTGACATTGGATGTATTCCATGTCTCACCTCTTTGACGATGCACTGATTGCTTTTTTTTGCAAATAGAGCAAATAATTGCAGCAGCTAAGAAGGACTTACTATCTGTGTCAGCAATTTTTACATCAATACTTAATGATGGCACTGTATTAGCTATTTCCTTGGGCAATGATTTGTTCTTGCAGTGATCTTTAAGAATTCTTCTGATGTCTTGGGCTTCTTGAGGCAAGTTCAGAGAGTCAACAAAATCAGTCTTGGCTCTTTTAGAAGCGGTATTTTCACAAGTGGTTTCTTTGCGACTAGGTTTGAACAATGGGTATAATGACATTTTCCCCAAGGGTTTGTTCTCTACTTTATGATTCTTATTCACATACTCAGCAATGCTTAAAATAAGTCTTTTTTCCCCTGGCATAATTCTAAATTTACTCATGGTTTTACAAGGACCCAAATACAAGGGCAGCTCCCTCCCTTCCACTCTGTCCAATATCTCTCCGTCTCTTACATAATTTTCAATGATGGGCAGGTCTTCATTCGTAAAACTTTTCAAAGCCTGGTAGCTTCCAAAACCAGTCACTTGCAAAAGTCTTAGTAGATGGTCATCGACTTTGCAGCTCATTGCCTTCATAATTTCTTTCCAAATTGGATGTTCTGAGTGAAATTCCTGAAAAATAAAACAAGATTACTATAATAATAAAAGAAGGGAAGAGGGAAGAGGACATTGACAAGACTCCATAAACTTTCTTAAAATTACTTGCCTCTTCTGTTTGGAGCTCGGTTGGGGAACCCTCCATATCTGCGGGATCACCCATTGTAGTACTGACTGATAAATCTGAAACAGATACAAAAGTTAATTACCTTTTCACTAAAAATAAAAAAGGCTAAAATGGCCAACATCAGCAGCACACAAAGTGTCTAATTCGCAATGGAAATAGCATGGCCTACATTTGATAAAAAGAAAAACATGCTAAGGGCATTAATTGGTACATATCTCACCTCTGAAACAAGGAGAAAAATAAACATGAAAATACCATCCCCTAAGCCATCCCCAAAGCCAGCACAGCAAATCTGAAACAAAACCATAAATATATAAATATCTATAAAACCATAAAAACAGCGACCAGACAAATATACTTGTATGAGTGGTTGAGAATACAGTTCTATTTGATTCATAAGAACCATTTCATTCCTTTGCTTTCATTGACAGCAACGATTTTTACGGCATTGTAATAAACATTACAATTGCAAAACACTATGCTAAGGCAGTCTGATAAAATTTCAGTATTTAATGGTATGGTATTGCAAAATTTAAGCTCATATTTTGGTTCTTGGATGCACGTACGTCAAACATAATAATGCTCTAGCAAGGGCAGTTTTGAACTTACAGAGGACATGATGAAGGCTGAATGAAGAATGAAGTTTGGAGCCAAAGCTGGTCAGAGATCAGGAGCCCGGGAGTGGCCGGGACCGGGGAGACCGAGGCAACTCCCCCGGCTGCGACCTAATTCTAATTCACCTTGTTTTTGCTGCAGGGGGTAGAAAATAACAAAATTAACCACTTTGAATACGAATGGCACTTACAAGGGAGTGCCTTCAAGTGTAAATTAGCAATCTGGCTTAAACTTTAGGATTGCATCGTACTATCATAGGAATGAATGGATTTCCAAAAAATTTCGGCTGAATTTGTTTTTAACACAGTTTTATAGGGCATCAAAAACTGCAAAAAATACTAAAAAAAAAATTTTTTTTTTATTTTACGAAAAAGTTTCCTCAGTTCATAAAACGTCGAGAAATTGCAATTTTTTTTATTTTTGACAAAAAAAATATTTTCGTCTCAGATCACGGAACTTGTACATTTTTCAAAAAAAATAAAATTTCATTCATCACTTCATAAAACGTCGAGAAATCACGAAATTCGTCATATTTGAGACAAAAAACAATCACGGAACTTAAAGTTTTCAAAATTTTTAAGAAACTTGACTTCCCGAAAAATCATTTTCCGCAATCGCATTAAAAACGCGAAAATATCGAGATACTGGCGTCGAGGTTTAACGGACGGACGGGCCAGCTTGTTAAAGTACAGCCATAGTAATCATTTAATTCCGGACGATTTAGTTCCCAAATTGCCTGCAACTCCGTACGGATTTCACGACGTGCTCCGTACAGTGGTGGATCTGGGAGCGGCTTGTAGGGGGGGAGGGCAATGCACCGCTTTTTGCCTACTAACAGGGGCAATGTCCCTCCTTTTGCCTACTTACAGGCTGAAAAGTAATGCCGCCCATGTCTGAAAATACCGAGCTGCCAGTGAAAATTGGCGCACCGTACTAACGGGATCCGATATGATACCTTTCGGTATTTCATAAGGTTTTCCGTTTCGTTCCGAAAGGGATTCCGTATCATATCGGATCCCGTTAATACGGGGCGCCAATTTTCACTGGTAGACCGAAATGCCGTTACAGTGTCCGGAATACCGTAAGAGTTAACGATATACCTTGTTTGACCTCAACACTTTCGTGCTTTCTTCGTCTTCTGTAAATGCTTGCCAGATCAAAGATAAACCTCCTGTAGGTTTAAAACGGAGTCCGATCCAAATCTGCAATCTGTTTTGCTCTAGCTTCAGCCGTTTTCGAGATGCCAGAAAAAAGTTGTCCGATTTGGACGAGATTAAAATGGCCCTAGCAATTTCTGTCGTAGAAGCCACACCTAAAATTTGAAGCAGAAATTCCTAAAACTTTGCGTTTAACAGCACTTTCAATGTACCGGTATTTTGACGATACGGTATTTCCTGAGCGGATACCAGACGAAGTTTGGGATACCGAAAGGTGCCGGAATTCTGAGACACATGTGGGATCCGGTAAGCCCTTCCGGAAAACTGTATTGATCTTTCCGGATACGCTGTCCTTTCTTGGGATTCGATTTGGCGTTACCGAATTCCGTTACATGATACGGTGTCCGATATGTCTTAGCGAATCCACTAAAATCTAAGCGAATTCGACAAGATCTAACTGGATCCCGTAATATTGAAGCGGATTCCGTAAGTCTTACGGTCTTTTTAGACATGGGCGGTTGGCTGCATTTCCGGCGTCCTTTGGGCGGGGGGGGGGGGGGGGGGGGGGCCAACCGGCAACTGCCCATTTGCCCCCCGCCAACCGGCATTACTTTTCCGCCTGTAAGTAGGCAAAAGGAGGGACATTGCCCCTGTTAGTAGGCAAAAAGCGGTGCATTGCCCCTCCCCCCCCCCCCTACAAGCCGCTCCCAGATCCACCACTGTACGGAGCACGTCGTGAAATCCGTACGGAGTTGCAGGCAATTTGGGAACTAAATCGTCCGGAATTAAATGATTACTATGGCTGTACTTTAACAAGCTGGCCCGTCCGTCCGTTAAACCTCGACGCCAGTATCTCGATATTTTCGCGTTTTTAATGCGATTGCGGAAAATGATTTTTCGGGAAGTCAAGTTTCTTAAAAATTTTGAAAACTTTAAGTTCCGTGATTGTTTTTTGTCTCAAATATGACGAATTTCGTGATTTCTCGACGTTTTATGAAGTGATGAATGAAATTTTATTTTTTTTGAAAAATGTACAAGTTCCGTGATCTGAGACGAAAATATTTTTTTTGTCAAAAATAAAAAAAATTGCAATTTCTCGACGTTTTATGAACTGAGGAAACTTTTTCGTAAAATAACAAAAAAAAATTTTTTTTTTTATTATTTTTTGCAGTTTTTGATGCCCTATAAAACTGTGTTAAAAACAAATTCAGCCGAAATTTTTTGGAAATCCATTCATTCCTATGATAGTACGATGCAATCCTAAAGTTTAAGCCAGATTGCTAATTTACACTTGAAGGCACTCCCTTGTTAGTCTGTTCATAACCTACACCAACAAAGACAAGAGAAATGCATCTATTTCACTCATTTCTTCGCGCATTGTGTCGGATATGAAACAGGAAGGAATCTAATTATCTTTATTTTTGACTCGATATGACGGTTCGTAAAGCTTGACAAGCTCTCAGAGAAAAGTAGCGATCAGGGGTTTCGGACAATGGCAAAGGCAAAGTGCTACAAATACAAACGATGCATCAGTGACAGAGGCCTGCGAAGGCTTCACGGCTATAACTAACGGTTAAATAGGTTTCCACCTTTATTATAACACATGGTGCTAAATCACGTTCAACTTACCAAATTAAGTGCGCCGTAGTTTCGTCAGTATACAGGCCTACACAACTTTTTCCAGATTTTTCCAACGTTGCCGGCCGCTCGCACGACCGTTCCCGCGCGACCGCGCGCGACACTTCGGCCAACTTCGGCTTTCTTCGGCGTCGGCCAATCCTGCCGAGTGTGCCGGCGCGAAAGAACGCGCCCGCGAAAAGAGGAGCTCGTTCGAAAACCAGACACGGGTGGAAACTCAAATAAAATTGATTATTTTGTGATTGTTTCGTGACTAGTGTGACTACTGTTGACTAAAATGATTGGTGAGTGAATAGGATGACTGGAGTGACTGCGAGTGACTATCATTGACTAGAGTGACTGGATTGACTGGGAAAATGACTGCAAATGACTGGAGTGACTAAAAAAGTGACTATGCAGCCCACCGTACACTGACTGGACGACCTGAGGTACCCCTCGATGTGAGTACATCAAACTGGGAGCCAAACTCTGACAGTTCAACTTGTGCAGCGTGTGGCAATGTGGCCATAGGTTTACATCGTAGCCCACAGATATCTTCCATTGACATCAATCAATATATTGTTCATTATGCGAGGGATTTCTTTTCATCATGGAGAAAAAGATGTGTTTTTTTATTTGGGATTAAAATAAAAAAACACAACAACATAAAAATCAGATTGGTTTTTAAAGTGATGTGAAGTGATTGTATTATGCTTTCTCTTGGCAGAACCTCCTGGGCCGCTGCCTCAATGGCAAGATGGTCTTGTCGATTTACAAATCTAGAAAGGAGCTCACCGGCGAATGCAGGAACATGCTGGCGGATGTGATGGTGAACGAGTTCTGCGAAGATGACCATGATAGAAAGTATGTGCCTCTGCTCTATTCATTGGTTTTATTATTTTTTTTACTTGAAAAATATATTGATATATATTGATATATTGATGGTAGTAACTGATTGAATGCATTAATTTTATCTCCCCATTAGGCTTAGTGATGATATCGAGGCAGTAATGGCAGATGCCGTTTTAAATTTGTTTCCAACAGAGAGAAGGGTAGGCATTGAGGGTTATGGCAGGGTGAAGTCAGAATCTCTTCATTGTTGTGTTCAGTTGTTTTTAATGTATTGTTTTATTTTTCAGGAGATCTGGGTGTCTTCAGCTGCTTCTCGATCCAAGGCGTCAGGTCGTGGGATACTGCTAACGCGCTACTACAACACCAGAAGAGTTCTGAGGAGAGCTGGTCTTATCACAAGGAGAGAGAAAGATGAAGCCAGTGGAAGTGGTGCAACAGGTGACATGTGAAGTTTTTCTCGTGTCTGCTGCCTCTGATATATAGGAACTGACCCTAAATTCTTTCTCTAGGTGCTTCCCCAACCGATCAAGTCACTTTAGACAACATTTTATGGCTAAAGAATAACAAACAGCCCTGGTCGAAACTCATAGATGTGTGGAAAGCCACAACCAAATACAGATTGGACACTCAATTGCAGGAGGAGAAAATGTCAGTTGGTGAATATATGGAGCTGTACCCAGCATTGCAGGAGAAGTCTGGTTATCTTCTGGTATGCTCTGCTCTCATTTGAGATTATTTCTAACATTTCTCAAAGATTTGAGTGTCACAGTATCTTATTTGTTTTGGTCCAGCTGGAGGCAGACTTTGAATCGAAGTTCCCAGATATGCAAATGAACTTCTTTCTGAAGTGGCCAATGCTGGCAGCATTTGTTGCATCCAAAATCCCAAAAGATCAGGCTGAGGAAATTGAAGCGAGTCAAACTGCAGGTAATTTTGATTGTATTGCTGGGCAGGACAGGGTGTCTGTTAATTGTATTCAATTTATTTTACTATATCTGTATTTGACTAAACTGTTCTTTTTCCAGATGGAAAAGCAGTCTTAACATTGAAAAATCTGCCTTATCTTTTCTCTGTTGTCACCGCTGCTAAGAAGAAGAAGAAGAAGAAGCAATGGAGACCCTCCCGACAAGAGTCTGGTGAAGGCCTAATCCTCCAGGTTGAGGTGAGTATGTTCTTACAGTGGTTCAATTGGTTTAAATCACAATTTTTGTGGTATTAATTATGATCTCTTGCTTTACAGAAAACTGCTGATATTGCAGTTGCCCTTGCTTCTCGGCTGAAAGACAAGTATGAGGTTTATGGATTGCACCTCCCGCCTCAAGCTATCGTTGTGGGAGCTGATATTGATGCCATCTCACACTCCTTCGTAAGGATCAACAGTACATTGTACGAAGTGGAAAATCCAAAGAAGGCAATTGATATCACCTTTAAATGTATTCAAGCTCTCGATACAGAATACCACACGGAATGTGTAAGGGAGTGGTTCTTCCTCGAAAGGGCTGTGTATGAGATTAATTCACTGAAGAAAAATCCTCTCCTCAGCAGAGTAGCCAATGTAATCAGTGACTTTGAATCGTTTAGACAAAAGAACTAATTTTTTTTTGGCTTGTTAGTTAATTCTATGCTGTGTTCCTCCAAACACTTTTTACTTAAAAGATAGTAATTTTTAGAATTGTTAGTATTTGCTGACAAGTACCAGTTACTTTTTTTTTGGTCCCAAGTGTTCTGCATTGTCAGTAGTTGCTGAAGACTTTAAGTTAATAACTTTCCTAGTTATTGTTAGTCACTTAAAATTTTGCCTGTCTGGGGCATATTTCAAATTATATTTTGTGTTTATGTGGAATTAGACATGTGATTTTTATTGTTTATGGGCTTCCCACTCAGATTTTATAAGCTGATATCTTGGCCCACTTTTTGTGTTTGCTGTTCGTTTACTGCTAGACTAGACTTGTTCTATTAAACTAGATTTGTTGGCTGATTAATTCACAGAAGAAAAATCCTCTCCTCAGCAGAGTAGCCAATGTGATCAGTGACTTTGAAATGTTTAGACAAAAGAACTAAGTTTTTGTTTGCTTGTTAATTCTATGCTGTGTTCCTCAAAACACTTTTAACTTAAATGATAGTAATTTTTAGAACTGTTAGTATTTGCTGACAAGTGCCAGTTAATTTTTTATTTTATTTTTTTGGTTCCAAGTGTTCTGCATTTTCATTAGTTGCTGTAGATTTTTAGCTTAAAACTTTCCTAGTTTTTTTAAATCACTTTAATTTTTGCCTGTCTGGGGCATATTTCATATTATATTTTGTGTTTATGTGGAATTGGACATGTGATTTTTATTGTTTATGGGCTTTCTACTCAGATTTTAAGAGCTGATATCTTGGCCCACCTTTTGCGTTTGTTGTTCGTTTACTGCTTGGCTAGACTTGTTCTATTAAACTAGATTGTTCTATTTATTCGTATGTTATTGTTACTTCTTTGCAGACCTGAGACTTCAATATGAAAGTGCTGCCATGTTCTGAGTGTGCTCGTGAGTTTTTAGACATAAACTCATTCAACATTCATTTCAGAACTGCCCATCAGAGTTGCCGAAAGTATACATGTAAGTTTAGTGGTTGTGCCAACCGCAGTTACAGTCTGTTCCCTTCATTTAGAGACCATTTAAAAAGAGCTCATGGTTTGCCATTTAAGACTTCTGACTTGCCGCTGCCTCCTTCCCCTCTCAGTGATGTGGAGACAGGATCAGTTTAGACACCTTTTTTTTACACGAAGGTTCGAAATGTTGATGGGCTGAACCGGCAATCGGGTCCACTTCATGAAAAAACATTTTGAGAATTTTTTCAGATTTTTCGGATCACCGGAAGCGGTCCCGCACAGCCCCTGAAGTTAGGCAATCTGTAGCGTACCTTACTTAGTTAAAACCATGGTAAATATTCGTTTTACGGCTAAGATGCATAGAACAAAAAGTGTCAGAAATGTTCGAATTACTGTTGGAAAAAAAACGTCGCTTTCGAAAAACCAAATTTTGAAAAATGTTGCCTAGCTTCCAGGGGCGAAAAATGGGAAGAGGTAGGTAGAACACTTAGAAGTAATGTAGAATTACATGTATTGTTTCAGTTAAAAAAGTAGGTATAAAATGGTATCTTGTTTTGTCAAATTTACTGATTTTCTAGTGATAAACTGTTCTTTTTTTAAATTCGTAGTTAGTGCCTGAACTTATTAAAGCAGGTGGGTACATTGCTATAAATTACAGGTAAGGAAACGGCTCCAGTTACAGTAATTCTATTGCAATTTTGTTTTGTTTTCGGTCTTCGGCGACAACTAACAAAAGCATTTGTCGCTGTTCTTCGTCGTGAGTATGTTCGTCATGTGATTTCCTTTCAGATAACTATTGATAAGTCATTTACAGTTGTAAGATTAGTGACAAAGAGAAAGAAGATGACAGCTCTCCACCGATCAAGGCCGAAGTAGTTTTGATGACAGTGTACTTGATTTGGAACTGAGTGATTTTTTTTTCTCAAGTCGGTCGCTCCGGTTCCTTAATGCTCCGGGGATCTCCAGAGCATTCCTTCAAAAGGACCCCGAGCTGTGGAAAAGTGATGAATATTATATAAAGGGACTTACCTTTGTCACTAATCTTACAACTGTAAATGACTTATCAATAGTTATCTGAAAGGAAATCACATGACGAACATACTCACGACGAAGAACAGCGACAAATGCTTTTGTTAGTTGTCGCCGAAGACCGAAAACAAAACAAAATTGCAATAGAATTACTGTAACTGGAGCCGTTTCCTTACCTGTAATTTATAGCAATGTACCCACCTGCTTTAATAAGTTCAGGCACTAACTACGAATTTAAAAAAAGAACAGTTTATCACTAGAAAATCAGTAAATTTGACAAAACAAGATACCATTTTATACCTACTTTTTTAACTGAAACAATACATGTAATTCTACATTACTTCTAAGTGTTCTACCTACCTCTTCCCATTTTTCGCCCCTGGAAGCTAGGCAACATTTTTCAAAATTTGGTTTTTCGAAAGCGACGTTTTTTTTCCAACAGTAATTCGAACATTTCTGACACTTTTTGTTCTATGCATCTTAGCCGTAAAACGAATATTTACCATGGTTTTAACTAAGTAAGGTACGCTACAGATTGCCTAACTTCAGGGGCTGTGCGGGACCGCTTCCGGTGATCCGAAAAATCTGACAAAAATTCTCAAAATGTTTTTTCATGAAGTGGACCCGATTGCCGGTTCAGCCCATCAACATTTCGAACCTTCGTGTAAAAAAAAGGTGTCTAGGATCAGTTCCTTTAAGGGACAATGTAAATGTAAAGCCAAATAGTTTGCCACCAGGTTCTAGTCATGAAGTTGTGCCTATTGATTATAGACAACAGCTTAGACAAGGAGAAGATTTATTAGTTGCAAAACTATATTCTAATCCGGCCTTTCCTCGTAATCTGGTGGATTTTATTGTCAGAGAGTTCAGCCATCATATGTCTTCGCCTTTTTTTGATCATCTTCATGAATTAGTGTCTGTATCACTGGACCCATCATTATCATCTTCTCTCAAAAAAGAAATTGACAGAATGTTTGAACAAATCATGAGCCCTTTCTCTCATTTAAAAACTGAGTATAAAAGGCTTAAGTATTTTGAGTTGAGTGGTGATTTTATTCCACCCATATCATACAAAATATATAGTAGAGAGGAGAGAGTGAAAACCAAGACTGGAGTTACTTTGCAAATGAGAGAAGTGACAGGACAGTTTATTCCTCTCAGGAAAGTGCTTGCTAGGTTTTTTGAGCTTCCTCATGTGCTGGCTGATACTTTCTCTTACATGGAAAGTCTTCAGCAGGATGAATCTGAATTGGTTTCCAATTTAATCCAATGTGAAGTTTGGAAAAGAAAAGTGTCTAAGTTCAGTGAGGGTACAGTGGTCATTCCTCTTAATGTGTATTATGATGAAGTAGAGCCAAATAATGCATTGGGCCCTCATTGTGAGCCACTTGGCTGTACATATGTTCATGTTGCAACACTTCCACCCGAATGGATTTCTAGGCTGGAGAATATTTTTTTAGCTTTGTTATTTGATGCTGATAATAGGACTTTGTATGGCAATAAGAGATGTTTCAGAATATTGATAGATGAATTAATATTTCTTGAGGAAAAAGGGATTTCTGTTGCAACCTCTGATTCAAGTACTGTACGTATACATTTTGTTGTGTCAGGTTTATTGGGGGATAATAAGGGTTTGAATGGCATCTGTGGATTTGTCGAGTGCTTTACTGCAAATTTTTATTGTAGAATTTGCTCTTCTATTAAAGTAAATTCGTACCACATGTGTGAGGAGGATCCAGCACTTCTTCGGACTCCTCAGACATATGATGCAGATGTTGCTCTTCAGGATTCTGAAAAAACTGGCATAAAAGAAAAATGTGTTTTTAGTGAGATTCCGTCTTTTCAAATGCCCACTGATGTTTGTGTTGACGAATTCCATGATGTTGTCGAAGGTGTTGCACACTACACAATGATCCCTGTTTTGAAGCACTTTAAAGATCTAAATGACATGTTTATTCCAACAATGAATAGTAGGCTGTATTGTGTTGATCTTGGTGTTGATGGTGATAACAGGCCACCTTTGGTCAATGTTGATAGATTGTCTAAAGATAAACTCAAGATGACAGGTGCTGAAATGACCACTTTTGTACGTGTATTTGGAGTTCTAGTCATAGATATGGTTCCTGACAATGATCCATTTTACCATTTGTATTTGTACCTGAACGATATTTTAAGTTTAGTTCATGCCAAAGCCTTGGCTAAAGAAGCAGATGTGTTACTTTCAACAGTAGTCAAAGATCATAACAAATTGTATGAAGAACTTACTAAGCTCCACTTAAAACCCAAGCACCATTTTCTCACACATTATCCTACTCTGTTTAGACGGTTTGGTACCTTTCGACCCCTGTCAACCATTAGGTTTGAAGCAAAGCATCATGTTATTGTCTTAACAGCTGGTACTTGCATGTCCAGAGTCAATCTTTCCCGTACTGCTGCTATAAAGCAGCAATTAGCTTTCTGTTTCAGATCCATCGCTAATTCTTCCCTTAGACAGCCCCCTATTCTTGGACCTTGTCATGATGTGGACTTAAAAGAAACTGAGATGTATTCATCATATAGTCTGACATTACCGGATGATTTATTTCATAAGCCTATGCACATGTTGACAAACTGGATTAATTATAAGGGTACAAAGTATGAACCCAAACAAGTTGTAGTCACTGGCATTGATGATGGGTTGTTCAGTTTTGCTGAGATTAAGTCTATTGTAATTCACGACAATGAGCCTTTTTTTATTTGCTCTCCTTTTGACACTGTCGGCTTTTACAGCCTGGTGAGGGTATGAAGTTCAGCGTGTTAACGGTCTGAATTGGTTTGTTATGAAACAAGAGAACCTCATTGATCCTCAGCCACTGTCTTTATTTTCTCTTTATTGTGGGGCCACTGTTGTTCTCATGAAACATTACATGTCAGTTTAAATTTGTTTAAAATGTGTTGTGACTAAAGTGCTGTGATTCTTCTTGTACCATGCAAAATAAACTCGTTCCTGTATTCTTTTGATTTTTTTGATTTTTTTTTCGACCCGTTCAAAGGGGTTCAAAGCGTGGGGGTGACCTGGGGGAAGGGGGAGGGGGGAAAGCCTCGGGGGCTCTGCGGGGGAGGGGGGAAGGAACCCTAGGAGGGCGGACCAGGAATCAAAATGCAGCTAACAAGAATGGAGACGCTGCTAATTTCTTTGCGCCGTTGCTAACATAGTAGCACTGGTGCTAAGTTTCAGTTGAGCCCAGGCAGATTCGTCGTAACAATGGAGCTAAACCGAGTGGCATCGCAGCTAACTGATCCGTGCTAAGATATTTTACCTCCCGTGCTATCAATTTAGCTGTCTGCCAAAAAGCGATCGAAATTAGCACCAGCAGCTAACTTTTAGCTGGGTAGCTATTCTTTTTTCTCCGTGCGCTCCTCACCGCGGTGACGAGCCGAGCAGGCGAGCCCTTGACCGGACGTCGAGCCGGGCCGTAGGGAAGTGCGCTGCTAACTGAACAGGACCTCGCGCCTTTCCTCCCCGCATCCCCCGCTGGGCTCCAGCGTTCAAAATATGACGATCGCATGAGTGCGCTGTCGTCGCCATGGGCTGATCTGATTGGCTACGAATGACGTGACCGAAAGGGATGGGGTGAAAAGGGGGGCGTTTTCCGCGAAATGTTTTGCGAGCTCCTGCCTGTCCTGCCTTCCTCCCCGCGCCGACTTCACTGCAGTGGCAAGTGGTTGTGGTGCGCTATCAACGTGGGCAAACGTGGGCTAAGCATCAACAAGTTAACAAGAGTAAAATGTCGTCGTCGTCGGACAACGATGTAGATATTGAGCATGTGTCAGGAGACACAATCTGTTTAGATGTGTCGTACGACATTGAGGCCGCAGCCGCCCAAATTGAAGCCAACTTGTTGGTAAGTACTCCAGTGCTGTGTGTCCTGCCCTGTCGCGTGTGCTTGTCCTGAGTCCTTTGAGTAAATTCAGTGCCGATGTTCATCGCGAGTGAGTGCTTTGTCAGATCAGTGCCGATTTTCATCGCGAGTGTGTCCCCTGTAATTTTTTCACAAGTCATGTACGTGTAAGGGTTAGAGCTAACCTCTTTGAAAACATTTTCTTAGTCCATGGAGGTGGCCGCGTTCTGTTGTCAACGCGTATTCCCCGTGCCCCGGGTGCATGCAGTGCTTCTCGCACTAGTTGTAAAAGTGCGTCCCGGTGAATCCCCGCACCGGGTGACCGTGTCTAGTGCGCGGTGAATCACCGCGCCTGGCCGGAGACTGGGCCAGCTGCCGTGCCATGCCGATCGAGTCGGCCACGACGTAAATTCACGTGGCGAATAAAAATAAAATATTGTTACGCAGTCGGTGGGATTCGAACCCACGGGTCCACTTTCGTGGGCACTGATTCTTTTTTATCAGACGCCTTAACCACTCGGCCACGACTGCTGCTTGTTGCGTAGCGTATTGGCGCGTGCTTTTCTATCATGCTGGGACTAGGGCGGCGGGGGACCGGAGCCGACTGTGAGACCACGTAATTTTTTTTCCCGTCTGTCTGTTCACCTCAAATGTGTCCGTACGTGTACTAGGTTAGAATCTGTCCGTCCGTCCGACCGGGGGACCGAGCCTTTTGTTGCGCAGCGCGCCTGTTGGTAGAACTGGTTGCATACGCACACGGCGCTCAGCGCCTCAGGGGAGGGCGGCGGTGCCCAGCGCTGGTGATACGCGTAGCGCGGGGTTGCGGGGCAGCGCGCCTGTAGGTAGGCCATCCCCCGGTCCGCTACGCACGGCTGTAGAACTGGTTGCATACCCACACGGCGCTCAGCGCCTCCGGGGGGTGGGCGGCGCTGCCCTGCGGTGCTGATGCGCGTAGCGCAGGGGGTTGCAGAGCGTGGAATTTCAGTCCATTTTCTGTTTCAGGAGAATGTGACGCCCTCCCCCTCCCCACCGCCCCCCCCCCCCCCCCGCCCCCCCCCCCCTCCGGGGGAAATGAAATTTATTACGTGGGAGGACGCCACCACCCATGCAACTAGGGTAGGGTCTTCTCGTCGTTGGCGTCGTCAAGATTATTTCCTGTAGTTTAATTTCTAAAATTAATCTTTTCAGGCTGATGAAACTCCGGCGGTCCCAGCAGAGGCTTCGGCAGCCGATGCATCAGCTCCTCCAAGTTCGCCCCCCGTGGAGGAGGACGACCTCCGCCTTGTCCTCAAGCGCCGTCACGCAGCCGCTGACGGTGCCTCTACTTCCACCGCTTCCGGGGCATCAAACCGGGGCGTGAGTATCTTCCTTCACTTCGCCAGAACGCCCTCTCTCTTAATTCATAACTTTACAAAAGACATGTTTCATTCTATGTTCTAGCTCCGCTTGTTTCAAGTACCGGTGTCGCCACCCCGCCACGGCGCGGCGTCTGGCAGCATCAGGCAGCGTGTGGGAGAAACTTGGCTGTCAGGCTGGCAGCAGCCGCTTCCGCGCGCCGCCGCGACCTCTGACATCTGTGATGGGCTGGCCACTGCCGAGGCAGTGAAAGTGAAAACTTCGACACCTGAGAAGAACTGTACTGGGGACCTCCCCCCTTTGGAGGTTTCTCCTGTTATGGTTCGTTCGTCTTAAATTTTGTAACATCAAAGTCTTTTTTCAGCCCTGGCTTTGACTTATATTTTATGATTTCAAAAACGCGTGTCAGCCCTCGCAAGGTTGGGGCCTAAATTACCTACTCCCGCCCTTGAAGCCCATGAGGCTCCCGACGCCGCTGGAGCGGCTGTGGCCCGAAACACAGATCCAACTGATGACCCGACAAAGCGCCAAAGAACAAGACCGATGTTGCCTGGTAAACGGCGCAAGGATTAGCACCTTTGCGATGATTAGCAATGATGGCAAGGACATTTTGTTTTTCACTGCAGCCATATAATAATTTTTTTTTAAAGAAAATTATTCTATTTTCTTTTCAAATTTATGCGAATAGGGCATTCCGGGGAAGCCCAGACCGAATACCCCCTCGGAACAATTGGGAACAAACAAGAACCGAAAGGGTTATCAACGAGAACGCTGAGCACTTATCCAGCAGGGTGCGCTTTGGCTGTGCCCAGAACTATTCTGAATTCGAAAAAATTAAAAAAGGAAGTCACTCAGCGGAACAAATGTGGAACAATCGTCTGCTATCCGAATTTAGTCGAAGGGTTATCAACGAGAACACCACGCTTTTATCCACTGAGGTGCTCGTTAGCCGTGCCCAGCATTATTCTGAATTAACAGAGATTCGAGAAGGAAGGCACAACAGTTTGGAACGAACGAGAAACAATATTCAATCTTTTCAATTAAACCGAAAGGGTTATCAACGAGAACACTATGCTTTTGTCCAGGTGCGCGTTGGCCGTGGCCAGCATTCTTTATTAGCAGAGATACGAGAGGCGAGGCAGAACAATGTAAAATGTAAACAAACGTGGAATTCTATTCTGCATTCGAATACATTTTAACAAGCTGGCCCGTCCCTTCCGTGACAACCCTAACCTCAAAAAGCAAGAACAGACAAATTTTCATTAATCAAAAATGCGATACAAATCGAAAATTGTTGCCACCTCACGTGATTCTTAGTTAGGAAAGGAGTTTATCCTCCAAATTTGAAGTTTTTCTGTGAACGATAAGTCGGCGTACACACTAGCGAACGAACGAACATCCGGCATAAGACTATAAGCCCGGCTCCTGTTGTTTCTAAAGAAACGTGTCGGGACGGGCTAAAAAGGAATTTGTAACTCGAAACGAATATGGAACAAGCGTCAGCTATCCGAATTAAGTCGAAACGGCTCTCAACGAGAACACTACGCTTTTTTCCAGCAGGGTGCCCTTTGGCCGTGCTCAGAATTGTTCTGACTTAGCAGATTCGAAAAAGGAGGCAGAACAATTTGGAACAAACGTAAAACAGTAATATCAAATATGTGTTGATGGCCAACCCAGGGTCTTATTTTCGAGGCTTTCTAATCCGTCCGGATTTTTTGATCAAATTCGGAACAAGTTAAAACACATGTGTAACGTGATTTTTGTGTGAATTCATAGGATATCAAAAATGTGCTGATAGCCAGCCAAGGCCCAGCGTCTTAATTTTCAACTTTTCTCATCCGCCAGGATTTTAGGAACAAATCGTTACAAACGCGGATCCGGCGAGGAGCTAACTGGATCCACTATGGGGGAAGTGGATCAGCTCTGCAGTGGATCCGCTCCGAACTGGATCCGATAAGCTCCGTTCCGGATCCGGTAAAGCAAAAGCGGATCCGGTGTGTAAGTGGATCCGCTGTGAAACTTACCGGATCCAGTAACATGTAAGCGGATCCGGTTCATGCTCACTGGATTTTCAGACCTGGAAATGTGGAACAATGCGGAACAAGTGACAACACGTGTGTGACGTCATTATTGTGTGAATTCAATACAATATGAAAACTGTGCTGATGGCCAGCCCAGAGTCTTATGTTTCAACCTCTCTCATCTGTCCGGATTTAAGGAACAAATGTGGAACAGTGCGGAACAAGCTGAAACACATGTGTGACGTAATTTTTGCGTAAATTAAAAGGATATTGAAAATGTGTTGATGGCCAACTCAGGGTCTTAGTTTGCAACCTCTCTAATCCGTTCGGATTTAAGGAAAAAATTGGAACAAATGTGGAACAACGCGGTAAAAGTTAAAAAACGTGTGTGACGTGATTTTCGTGTGATTCGGCGCAAGTGGGTTGGCTATCGTCACGGAGGTTTCGTGGTGGCCTTCAGCGCCGCCAGAAATGGATCGTCCGTCGCACATACTCCGCGGTTCTATCCTACAAGTGCGCACCGAGCCGATGACAACCCAATACGAGCACGGGTGAATTACCATGCCGTGTACGGGACGCGTCAGGCGATAGTAGTATAGATAGCCCATTCTGACGGGTCGCCATCTTGATGGCCCATTCTGACGGGTGGCCCATTCTGACGGGTGGCCCATTCTGACGGGTGGCCCATTCTGACGGGTGTACTATTTTGACGGGTGTAACCCAACCTAAGCCTAACCCAACCTAACCTAACCCGTGCCCCATTGTCACCCTGCTCTTTAGGGGATGTAACCTCAACCTAAGCCTAACCTAGCCCGTGCCCCTAGGTGACCCGTGCCCCATTCTGACGGGTAGCCGGTAACGGTCTGAACTTGTCTTAACCCAACCTAGCCTGTCCCCTTTCCCTCTTTCTTGTGGGGGCGGTCCTTAAAGAAGGTTTTCATGAAATTCAGATTATGTTCGTGCCAGCGAACGCAATCTGACATTTTGTGAATACCTTTCTTTCCCCTTATCCCTCCCCTTTGTGGTGGGGGGGGGGGGGGGCGTAACCTAAGTGTAGATGGCAGGACTGAAATTCGGATTATGTTCGTGCCAGCGAACGCAATCCGACATTTTGTTCATGCCGTCCTGTTACCAACTTTACAATCACAAAATTCTCTCAGCGTTTCCAACTGCGCCCATGAGGCACGCTGAATGCAGTCGTTAGGATTTTTTGAGCGGAAATCCTTTCCCCTGTAGGCCTATACAAAACCGCAAAGTTTTTGTGCAAAATTTTTTTCTTTAATTTTTTTGTGAAAATTTTTTGTTTCATTTTTGTAAAAAATTTTTTGTTTAAAATTTTTTTTGTTTTAAATATTTTTGTAAAAACTTTTTTGTTTTAAATTTTTTTGTAAAAACTTTTTTGTTTTAAATTTTTTTGTAAAACTTTTTTTAATTTTTTTGTAAACCTTTTTTTGTTTTAAATTTTTTTGTAATTTTTAAAATTTGTTTAACTAAAGAATTTAGTTTTTTCGCGTAGTACACCCTTGTGAATTTTTGTCAGGGACTATACACTTCATGCTGTACATACGTTTAAACATTTTCCTCACTAAGTCATCATTTTTCTCTGCGTGTTTTGTGAACAGCGTTTTAACAAACTTGTGCAGAGTGAAACCGTGTGCTCTGTGTACCAGGTATAGAACACAATACTCTCCACACACTTTTGAATCGAGTGCTTGCAAACTGGTGTGATTATATGTCCACTTTTTGCACACTCTATCTAAGAATTTGCGATGCTGTGATATGACGGGTGGCATGCCATAGGAATCCCAGAACTCCCCAGCCCCATGTTTGTCGATGAAGAAAGCGACCCAGTGTGAGCCGGGTTTCGAGATCGGGTCTGTGTTACAGATGAGTAATGCTGGACGTTTCTCTAGTCGCCGTGGCAAGGTGTCTGCCGCGAAAACACCTTCAAAGAGAGGAGCGATATGCTTGTCCTTTCTCATCATCGTGTCCAACGTGCCTCCATCCAAACCGTCGTCCATGATCACACGTTGTAGTCGACAATCACGTTCCGATTTTTATCGATTTCGATCAAGTTTTGGAACTCCGCGTAAATGATGCAGTTGACGGGATGTGCAACGGGTACTCCGAACTTTACTTCAAGACGAAGTGTCCCTTGTCTCTGGAGATTCCAGTGGGGTTCGTTTGCAGACAGATCAGGAGAGAGGTCGAAACAGTACAGGGTGTTCCCACCAGGGTAATCAGCAAAACTGATATTGTTTCCCTCGTCCTTCCAATGTATGCCGGTCCCACAGAAGAGTGTGTTGTACGCCTCCATGTACAGACCATTAGCAAAGTCAGGTGCTGAAAGTTAAAGGGATTTCGTGTGAAATCTCCGTTGAATGCACGGTTGTCCACGAATCCTATAATGACTCTCTGAGGCATCTGATTCATAAACAGGTTATCGATATTTTTATCTCTCAGCCCCTGTGTGATCGTGACCGTTTTAATGTCCACTCTATTCACCGGGTATTTTGCCGGTGCCTTCTCCAGGGCTTGTGCATGTGCGAGCAGAACTGACGGAGATACGGTGACTTTCCTGACATAGAGTGTGGCGTCCAGGAGACGTATCTTTTCTGTCCCGGCTGTGGACATGAGTGTGAACGCATCGCGATTTCGAATCAGGTTTACACGGAGCTCCACATTATTCAAAAGGAAATGATCCTGATTGAAAAAATCGATGTGGAGTGGACCCATCATCTCGAACACCCGACTTCTTGCTGTGAGTGCACGCCGTTCGGCAATGCCTGTGTTTTCCACACCGTCCACAGAGTCAAAATGACCAGGCGTATCATCATACCACATTCTTTGTGTCATGTGAGAATGTTTAGCAGCCGTGTCATAGTTAAGAAGAGACTCGGGCTCCGTAAGGATACGTCATGCTTGAATGAGATATCACTTTTTGATTCAGACTCATATCGACTTGACTCCATAGAGCATGGAGAGCATAGTTGACTGGGACAGCATCGCTGTTGTCGTTAGCCACTAGATCTATGCCATCGGCTTTCACAATTTTTGCTTTTACATGAAACATCGTGTGAGCTGGATCGATGTATTCATGACCCACACCAGGTACGGAAAATTCTACCGTGTTTGCAGCATCGAGTGTGGTGAGTGGTTTGTAAGGCACCCAGTGTGTTCCCTCCAGAACGGTTTGAGTTGGAGGAACCAACCACAAATCCAATTCGGAGCGGAGACACTCACTGGATTGAGGGTGCATGAAAGACAGTATTGTTTGTTTTTCCAAATATATTCAATCTCTTCGGCGTTTGACGTCTTACTCTGACGACCTCTCGGTGCAGAAGGACCTCCTCTGGCTGGCCTACCCCTTTTTATAGCTCCAGACCCCTTCATCCCGGCCTCGGCCTCTCGTTTCAACTGATTTATCATCTCCTGCATCTGTTTCTTCATGCTCTCATTCAAATTTTGTCCGGCCGCGACGTCACCGAGGATCGCGCTTCCCGTCCGTGCCGCCTCCCGCCCCAATGCAGCCGCGCCGCTACGGAACAACGGAAGGACCGAGCGGAAAAGACCGCCGAGCCATGAACCGATCCCATAACCTTTCTGGTACGGGGCGCCTGCGTAGTAGTTCCCCGCACCGCCGCCGCCCGCCTGGTTGACGTAATATTCGTTGTAATGAGTTTGCGGAGCCATCAGAGCTGTTTAAAGTGAACCAGCAACGTTAACGTTCCGTGATCGAATGGCACGTATCGGCCTGCGTGGTCCCTTATATCTATTTCCAGGGTGTCAAACGATTTCGTCTTGAGCTCAAAGTAGATGGGGTGTTCACAGTGGAATATCGACATGCTACCGTATGTCGTATTTATACTGAGTGGTACCGTCCGAAGGAGCGGTGCCCTCGTGTGACCCACGATCTGATCAGACAGTATGTCCAGGTACACGAACATCTGAGAGGGAATCCCCAGCGAGATGTCAACTGGCTTTGCGGCGTGTATACGCTCGTTCGCCGGGAAAGGACCGGGATGCTCCAGTCCCAGCTGAAGAGCGAGACGAGGTGAAAAAGAGACCTTTGCCTTTTCATCTGTAGTGAATGCATCAAACGCAAGACGATTGTCGGGTTTTTCTTCGAAAGGAGTTTTGCCGTGAATATCATTATCAAACGTTCTGATGGCCTGATGAATAGCGACGAGAAACTCGTCCTTGTTCGGATAACTTCCCGGTTGCACACAGACGGTGTCGACGATGTGCTCAGACTGAAGCGTGATCTCATTTTCTCCCTCAAGGACCTGTGCTACGGTGTTCGGATAGTGGAGCTCAATAAGAGCAGCCTGCCATCTCCCGTGCAGTTCCATTCGTTTCGACAGCTCGATTTTAAAGTGGGATGTCTTGTTGTCTGGATAGACATCCGGACTAGCATTGCTTGGAAGGTAAGCATAGAAATCCATCTTAAGTCGTGATCAGATCACGATCAAGAATCCAAGAGCGAGATTTCTCTGGATAACCTCTCCAGTGAACGAGATGTTTACGAATGCCCTTCTCCGTCTTAGACCGCACTATATATTCGATTTGGAAGGTCTCGGGCTTGGTGACCTTCTGAAGCTCCTGCTCGTAAAACGTGCCCTCAATTTCATCCTGATCGAGATCCTCCAGCCGGTACACCGGCATGTCATGAGGAATGACCTGGACGATCTTATAAATCTCCTCGCTCCAGTACCAGTTGTATCCTTTTTCGAACTTTTTCTTTTCTCGACTGATTCTGACGAAGTCCCCGACTCTGAACTTGGGGGTTTTCTTTTCTTTTTCCCCGCCATAGAGATTCTGATAGACTTCTAGGACACGATCGGCAGTCACCTCCACGGGCTTCAGTTTTATCGACCTGTGATACGTGTTATTGTAGGCGTGGACAGTGTCGTCCAGTAGCCCGTCTACATAGCAGTAATTCCCAGTGGCGGTAAATCTTTTGAATAATTTAGTCTTCAGTGTTCTCTGCCAACGCTCGACAACAGAACATTTCGGTTCAGGATCGTAAGTGTGAAAATACTGAATGTCCATCTCCTTTAAATACTTTTGAAAAGGCTTGTTCCTGTACTCTTTCCCGTTATCCGAGAAGAGACGTATGGGACGTCGTGTGGTCTCCTTAAATATTTTCTCAAATCCACTAATAATCGACTTTGCTGACTTGTCTTTGAGAGGAACAGCCCAGGCAAATTTTGAGAACACATCGATGACACAAAATGTAGGCGTAGTTGTGATTGTCTTCACGCAAAGACTGAAAATCGGTCAAATCAGTCTGCCAACAATCGTCTATGTTGTCTGCGTAAGTCACATTACGAGGAAAATGCCGCCTAGCAGGCTTGTGCAAGGTGTAAGCATCCTCTCCCTGCAAGTAAGTGTCTACTTTTGCTTTCTCCTCACCCGTAGCACGCCACAGATTCCAGGGTGTACTTTCACGGAGAAAAATCTTTAGTGGAGCCAACTAAAGTACCAGTTGATTTCCAGATAAGCAATATCATGCGTTGCCACAACTGAACGTGCTCGTCTCTTTGCACGCCGCTTCATTCGGTTCGCGTAACTGACATGTTTAGTCAGCGCTACTGAAAACTTTCGGTTTCAAGAACGCATGTTTGGTTTGTGGGAACTATGCGGTTTGGTAGCTATAACTTTCCACAGTGGGTTGCAATTAACAGTAGCTTTAGTATGAGAGCAAACTGACCCATCGTTCCAGGATGCAAGTGAAAAGGGGTAAAACAAAAACCGTTTTAATCAGCTTTATAATTAGATTTATTTGCATCCAATCTAATTTCAATGAACAGTTCAATAAACATTTAAATACACAATTTAATACACATTTCAATAAACATTTAAATACACAATTCAATACACATTTCAATATAAACTACAACATGTGTTTTAAAACTACAAACTTTTCTCCAGAAATATCACAGCGCACAGACAAAGGGAGGGGATCATACAAGTCAGTGGGTCGTTTGCATGCCCATAAACTGCTAATAGAAACTGCATAAGCATGAACATGATCTTCAAAACCCAAATTAAGATAGTATTGCAAAACAAACAAAACATCACTACCATTAACCAAAATAGCATGAATCTCTCCAAATATTGGCCCATGCTCATTAACTTTCACTAATAACACCATGCCTGGCTTGAAATTTGTTCCTTTGTACTCAATCCAGGATGGGCAAAGCAAGCGACAGTTTTTAAAAGATAAGGGAACAGACTTCCTGAAACTACAAAAAGAATCAAAATCAATAATGTCAACTAAATGACCTGAGCCCATTTGCAGTTTAGGTAAAATTGATTCTTTGGAAAGAAAGCGAAAAGACTGGACTAATTGGTGACGCAGAGCAAGCGTGTAAGCAACATGGACTCTAGATGATGTGGCATGAGCAGGCACAGTTAGATCTCTGTGCTTACTTTCATACCTACAAGTGGACATGAGAGAAATAGGTCCACTCATTTCCATAACTCTAGCATAGTGAACAAGGTTATGCATTTTGGGTTTAAGGGTATCCCCAGTGACAGAAACATACATGGTATTGAATTCATTAACAAGATCCCTTAAACTTTTAGAATGATGAGGTACAGAAATTGTCTTAGCATAACACACATCAAGTATTTGTCTAAGTTTCAAGAATAACAGCCAATGACTATCATTAATTGGAACCTTGTCACCAATCAACAGTCCCAATAATTTACAGAACAGAATTGTCTCAGATCCAGTCATTTTAAGTTTAGACTTTTTAGCAAAATTATCTGGTATACATGGAAGACAATTAGAATCACACTTGCCATATTTAAAAGAAGCAATGCGCTCATTTAAACAAGTCAAACTGAAATACTTCGGAATGCAATGTATCAACAAATGCATTAAAACATAATGGCAGACACCCTCAGCCAAATCATGAAAACAGTCAACATAATAGTTACTCGTAATGTGAAATGAGGGAACCTCATTAAAAACACATGCATTTTTCACACCAGTAATCTCTGAATCATTAGTTGCAACATCATCTTGGTAGGAAATCTCATTACGAAGCAAGGTAGCATCTTCAACTGCTTGAGTTTGAGTACAAGATTTGTGGGCTTTACAAAACCTACAAAAGTAATTGGCAGTGAAGCACTCAACATATCCTCCAAGAGAATTCAAAGCTTTGTTATCAGCAACAAGACGACCAGTTACAAAATACACTCTCTTTGGCCCATCTGAGGTTTCAACTAAAATTCCAACACACTCTAAGTACTTCAGTACACGTAAAAATGGTCGAAAAATATCTTTATCAGAAAAATCCTTTCTAAGAGAAGAATCATAAAGCGCAGCAAGAAAAATATTATCTACAGTGGACTGGCACTCTGGTGGAAGACAAGGTATTGATACATAAACACCATCAAGAACTTTGCTATGGCATCCAATAGGATTATTGCACTCAAATCCATCACCATATACATCCAATGGCAACACAATGTCAGTAGTAGCAACAGAAGCACGTTTAGCTTGCCATAAAGGGAACTGTACAAAATTCTCTCTTTGGTTACTATCAAGTTTCAAAGAAGAAACATAAGACTGAATACATTCAAAGGCATCAGGTAGCTCAAGAAATTTTTTCAGCACACGATCCAAAGGAACACATTGCACATAACATTTTTCAGAATATTGCACAGTACCTGCTTCAGTGGTTTTCCACACATTTCTTACACCTATCTCACAAGAATTGGGACGAATAAGTGAACCCTTGTCTTCAAAGTACTGAAGTCTACGATGTTCTGTTGACAAGTGAGAAAATGGATTTTCTAAGACTCTCAATATATCAGACACATCCTTCTTATGTTCAGTAGTAGCATTACATTCATCTAGAACTTTCATGAGAAGTTGATTTACTCGAGAACTTAAATCTTGTACTAACTGTGAAACATCTTCTACAATATGCTGGACATGATTTCTTGGCAATAAAGGCTTATTATACAACCTTGATACAAAAATATCTGCCTTGGACTGAACAAGATCTTTAAAACTAGAAAGACAATTTACATTATCAGAAACACTAGGAGTTATGTCCATTTCCTCACAATCACTGTCAAAGCTGATGTCAAAATTGCTATCATAATCATCATCTGTCTCATCCAAAACAGGGACAGGAACACACTGCGTACATCCCTTAAAATGCTTCATGAAGTTGTCATAAGAACTGAAGTACCTGCAGCACCCAACATTTTTACATTGATACAGTGAAGGTTGATTTGTGTGTTCCAGTCTCATATGGACAGGCAATAAACGCAGTCCATCTAAAATGCTAGGACACAGAGGGCAGATCATTGTGGTGAATCTAACCTATATATAAATAAATGGAATAGAAATATACTCTATAAATATAACAGATATAAACAGTACAAACTTAACAAAAATATATAAATACTGATGGAGTTTATGAACATACACTACAAAAATTCTAGCTCTGTTTAGTGAACAACTCAAAAGCTTTAAGTGAGTCACCGAGGAATGATTTCAAACCACGATCATCTCTGAAGTCTTCTGGCAATTCAGTGTTATACACAGTTCTTTGAATAAGCAACCACACATGCCTTGACTCAGGTGGATAACAGGCGTTTGCTGCCATGAAGAGTTTGAAACACGCATCTAAGGCTTCCAATGCTGACTTGGCCTCCCACCGATGTTTGTCAACAATTATGAGATACTGCCTTGGAACTTCATTGGTCCTTGGGGAGCCCAGGGCAACAACAAACGGCTGGAGGGTCAGATGGTGCTTGGCCAATATTGTGCTTCGTGACTCAATAACTTCCTGAAGTTTCCCAGATTCCTGAAAACAGAAGAGAGCTATGACAGGAATATGTAACTACAATGTGAACCAATTTCATGAAATACTATGAAATTACTTACACACTGCAGGAAAAATGACATTTGGACCTCTGGTCTTGAGGGCTTCCAGATAGATTTTTTTGACCCTTTAGGTTTGACGACTTGACGGGGACGAAATAATTCAGAAATCCTCCCCAGGAGCTTAACTGTTCTTAGCACTAAGCAAAGGAAAAAAAAATGAATGATGAGAATTCAAAGTTAATATAAACTAGAACTTGACAGAAAGAAACGCTTTATGGTACACATTACAAGTAACTAGAATGCATACAAAGAGACGTTTTCCTATTTAAAAAAATATACTCCTCACCTGATTTTTTTTCTTGTTCTTTCTTCTTACTGTTGCTATCATCACCTTTCTCTACGTCACTTGAGAAGCTGTCACTTTCTATCTCTGTCACACAGTCCTTCTTCTTTCTGCCACACTGGTCCAATTTAGTCAACTGGGCTTCAAGGAAGTCTAGAAATATTGGCCACTGACTTCCAACAGCATTCTGCCACTCCGGCCATTTGTTTTCACATTCATGATTGAGCTTTGGAAAATAAAAGGTCCCAGCTTAGATAAATGACGTAAGAAGAAATAATAGATGTACAGCAATCTCATACTCACAAGTTGCCATCCTCTTGGTTTCTTGAGAAATGCAAACTTTTGAATGTAGTGGTAAATACTCAGTTTCCTTTGAAGCAGTTTTCGAAGGTCAGCACAGTCCTGCCACTTCTGCATAACTTCTTGGAAGTCACCATCATGTGCTTTCAGCCATAATATGTCATCATCGTCTTCAACATCTTCATTTTCTTCCAGATCTAAAATTCGAACGTAATAGGTTAAGATTTATATATATAAAAATAGTATATCTAGAAAACGGCATGTTGATTACACTTACCAACTCCTACATCAGAGGCTAGATCTTTCTTAAGTCGAGCACTAGAAATCAAGCCAATTTTGATTAACAGCCGTCTTATGTTGTAGTACTTGTGCACCAGTCTTCCAGTCACAGTCGAACCATCTTCGGTTTGAATTACTGCACACCATGTATCCTAGAATGAAACAATGTTATTAGATAAAATGTATCCAGACAATATCAACTTTGGTAAAGGGAAACCTGCATGCAATCGAATAGACATTCATGATATGGAAGACAAAAAGACAGGTGTAATGCATACCTGATTCTCAGTTGGGAAAAGCTGAGTAATTTGAGACGCAATTGATTTGAAATTAGTAAGTTTCAATCTGTAACAAAGTACTTCATTAAAAGCTTTGACAGAACATAAACTAGCAGACAAGAAAAATAAATAAATATATACAAAAATACATTACCTTTCACCCAAATCAGATGCAAGCTCTCTAAATATAACCTTTGTACTCAATTCGTCTCTCCTTGTATTGTTTAAACAACTAAACTTGTTAAAGTACGAAAGAATAAGAGCCCGCTCAGGATCTTCTTTAAGGTATTGATGCAAATCCTGCAAACAAAAATGCACCACAGTTAAAAAACAGACTACTGAACAGCAAGACCAAACTTCAATAAAATTTAGAAAAAAGAAAATTTTAGATTAACATAGAAACTCACATTTATGGACGGTTCACTTAAAAGCACAGACAATTTAGTTGTGCGGCTGGTTGGAACATTTTCTTTGGTATTGTGAATCAAAGTCTCAGCGTCCACTACACTATCAGTTGAGTTCTGCAATAAAACAATTTAAATATTAAAGGAGGTCAAGATTAAAGAAGATTTAAAACCATGCAGTTCAGACCATTAAAAAAATGTTTTTTACTTACTGTCCTTTTTCTTTTTCTAGTGTTCTCAGTTGTCTTGGAGGTCGAAGGAACGTTGGCTCTGCAGACTTCAGACTCGCTAACTTGCAAACTCGACAAATCTTTGGATGTAGATGGAATCTAGAATATAATGCATAGCATCAGAATAGTAGCAAATGACTTCAGTATGAAAGAGTAGAGTACATTCCATGAATGTATAACTTACTGCTAATTGGCTGTCAAGCTCATTGAGTTTAGCTTTAAAAAAACAGCGTGGCCCAGCTTTAGGCAACAGCCTGGCTAAAACATCATCACCAATGAATGGCAGGCTGAAGACTGTGAAATCCTCATCTGCAAAAGGTTAAACGGACTTAGGCAATACAGATGCTGAACACAAAATTGTCACATAATAGCAACACAACTTAGAAGAAAAGAAACGTAATTTTCAAAATAGATATTCAAATGTAAAGAAAAAGCAGAAATAATTCTACCGAGTTCCAGATATGAACACCTAACCGAGGAGCAAAATGTGTTTACCACAAATACGCCCCTAAACTGGCACAGCACTATCGCTGTGCTGTCACTGATGTGGTAGGCGGGCAGGCGTTTAGGAAGATTAACCAGATTAACAATGCCTTAGTACCCACTACCATCCGATACGGAAATAAAAAAGTAAATCCCCAGAATTCTCTTAATTCCGTACAATACTTGCATTCAATCAGATATAATGTAAAATGAAGGAACCAGAATCTTACAGGCTGGCACAGACGACACCGGTATCTTAACCTCAAATGGTGGAAGTTGGAAGTGCCAAGCAATTACAAACAAACCACTTGCTTATTAACCTCCCTACTGCAAGCTTCAGAAACAATGTAAAAGCTAACCTCTAGTCGAAGAGACCAAGCCGCGTATAAAGCAAAGAACACGACAGCTTGAGTAGTTCAAATCGCAAACAAATTCAGTCTCGGTTGGGTTTAGAACGGCATACTCTGAATTTACTAATACATGAAAATCACATAACACTGGCACGACAGTTAACATCACATTCTAGAACAGACCAACTCAATAAATAGCCAAACTAGAAAACCATTACACATGATGTAACTTAAAACTTACCAAGGAAGCGTTGCACCACTTCTTCGGAGAAGTTCCAGGACCTCAACAGCTGTGACAACTCGGACATTGCGGTTGCGAGCAGAGAATCGCACCATGGGCGGCACCGGAGGCAACTTTATACGAGTACCACAGCCTTTGTTTGATTGTTTGCGAGAACGTTCTCGAAACTAAAGAGTTAGGTTTCAGTGGCGCCAAAATTCGTTCGAGCAGCGGAACCGTCAAAAACTAATTCCAACAGTTGAATAGACTATTATTTACAGTTAGAGCAGCACCTTAAAGCGTTTGGTGTAATCAAGGGACTCAAATTTCCAAGCAGCAAATATTTTGTCTATATAAATTATTACATTTCGCTCCAATGACGGAAAATTTAAGCTGCTGGCACTACAATTGTTCAGCTTCTCCAACGAATGCATCTTCTCGGGGGAACGGAACGGGAATCGCTCTTACAAGCAAAAATTCCTTAACTGTAACGGAAATATTCGCTCCCCCAACTAAATATTTTGCTTGTCTGGAAAACAACTGATACATCAGTAGGTCCAACTAAAAATTCGTTGCATGCACTAAAGATTTTTCTCCGTGGAGAATCATTTTTTTGACGTGATTCATGATAGGAGTGATGGCAACACAGAAGTAACTATAGAGAGAAGCAGAGGGAGAAATGCACCTCCCCGCTGAAGAACAGCTTTCTTCTTGGCTTGAACACTAACGCCACCCCCTCTCTGAGCTATCTCACGCAACTGGTTTCGGTGCTTGCGGAGTTTATTTTTCTGTTCCTCCGTAATCTTTATATTACCGATGAGAAGATTCTCACAGATCTCGCAAATCGCGAAAATAAGTGCCCTGTCCGCCTTCTCAAGAATCGCTTTACGCAGGGCCGGCTTCGCTGTTTGCAGAGGTTGCAGCAACGCCTTATGCGTCTTCACGTTCTGAGACATCGTAGCCGAATGACTACTGCATGCCTTGCAGTCCCCTTTTATACTTTCCCTTGGGGATGTAAACCACCCCCGTTTCGTCGGGGAAGATGTGAGTTCGTATGCGCAGATGGTCCAACTGTTTCGGCTTGAAATCAAACAGAATGTAGCTGTGTCCCACCTGGGTCGCGTCCTCATATGCCTCGAGCAGAGCCCGCCAGTGCTGGGGGTCCACTTGTAGGCAAAAGGTACGTATCTGACTTAGATCACGGCTCGACTTAAAGAGCACAATATAGTGTGAGTTCAGACTGATTTGTCTTAAACCGTCCGGGAACAAACACTGACTCAAGAAGAAAATCGAAAGATTTCGATGGTGTGAGCCCTTGATGAAAAATTTCAAGATCTCTTTACTGTGTTGTTTTACTTCATCCATAAAATCGTCAATGATAATCAGCTTAGGACTGTGGCCCTGAGGGTGATCTTCAAGCAGAGGTAGCTCATGTCTGAAATCGACCTGGTGTTTACTAGACAATTCCTCGTACAGAGGCTGCCATTCTGAGTAGTACACGATGATGCGATCAAAGACCGTGTTAAACAAATCAACTCTGTGCTCTATCACCCGATTCATGAAGTAAGTTTTCCCAGCTCCTGTCCCTCCGATGATGAGCCCAGTACAAGGATGCTGAAATCTTAGATCCATCGTTCACCGAAAGTTACGTCAGACTATGCAACACACGTGCACAGAGCTTGTATTTATACCCGATCAGCGTTTCCAACTGCGCCCATGAGGCACGCTGTTTGCAGTCGTTAGGATTTTTTGTGCGGAAATCCTTTCCCCCGTAGGCCTAAACAAAACCGCGAACACAATTTTTTTGTTGTGTTTTTAATTATTATATTAGTTTTTATTTATTATTTTCAGATTTTTTAAAACATAACATTTTTTTACGAGTCAGCGAGGGCGTCCAAAGCCTCCAACATTTCCTGGTCGGCAATGTCGTCCTGATACCACTCGTTATAGCCGTGAGCCACCGTGTTCTCTACATCGACACGACGGCGCTTTGTGTTTTTGGCCTGCCAGTCTTTCGATGCTGGCTTAGTGACAACAGTCCATTGTGCAGTCCTTGCAATCTGGCGAGGAATAGCAACATGAACTTTTTCACTCTCCCCATGACCATCGCCTTCAAGTTCTGGAACGTCACTAGCTCATCACATGACTTATTAATTGTGATTCCTCTCACTTTAATACACACTTTCACGTTTTCTACGTCACCGCCTACGGCAACTTTGTAGGCATAATTTTTAGGCCCACCGGCACAGAACTCCGTAATAAATGAGCCAGGCCCGTACTCCTCCTCAATCTGATCGGTGAGATCACCGAGGTGGGTACCCAGAGGCAAGTCTGGTTCCCCAGGGCGACTGATGTACGCTACACTGTCTGTGTCGTGGTACAGTGCCCTTTTCTTGACTATGTCAAGGTACTTGTAGAGCTGAAGGCGACCAAAACAAGTCGTAAAAGCAGCTAGCACAAGAGAGGAAGTAGGGAGGGATTCATCACTGTCCTCTATAGGTTTATAAGTGACCTGCAGACAGTCTTCACCCAACGGAACAAAACCACTCACTTCCTTGGTAGGATCTGTGATGATATTCATCAGCTCGGCATAATCATAAACAAACTGAGACTTTGAGCGAAGGGTTTTTTCTCCGAATTTTCCCCAAAATGAATTCGCCATCGCCTTCGATAGCGTACGGATCCCTGGATTGTACTCCATTTTCTCAGGATCGATGGTGATGCCATCATACTTGGAAACATCAGCCACGAATTGGCGTTTTTCTGCATCTGTTTTACAGTTTGTCGGCCATCCACTGGCTTGAATCTTCAGTGCCAGAAAGCACCTGACGTAAGATGATAGCAAACCATCCTCCCCAGTCTCGGGATTATACTGCATCGTACCAGGGTACTGGTAAACTTCGTGCACACTCGTAATCGTGTACCCCTTGGCAAGTGCAAGGTGGAGTTCAGGAGCACACCATGTGTCACACAGTTGACGCTCTGTATCGGCATGACGACACCACTCCTCTCCCTCTTCCTCGTTGTCAAGACACGTACTTTCAGACTTAACACATGTCCGACAAAGTGGGAACATGAGTTTCCCATTACACTTATACGGGAGAACGGGGATAAAGAGATCCCGTGGAGGAATGACCGTACACTTATTAATGCCGTTCCACTGGTCTGTGGGAGGCATTTGAGGATCACCCTCAAGATAGATGGTCGGGTGTCCATAAGGGTATGCACCCCTCAAGTTAGCATTCGGGTATTCTGATACCACATCTGCCATCTTGATTTTTTCACCCTTTTCCAGGTTGGCTTTGTACGCCCAGCGTAAAGCACTGGTGCGCCCACCGGTCAGGGCGTCCCTAAGGACAAGAGGAGCTACACGTGTTGTAGGGTGTGCCTCGAAGAAGGCCTTTGTTTCAGGGTCACTCTCAAGGTCTTTCTGAAACTCACACTCCCATTTTTCTATCACATTGTATCCGGCATTCCGGAAAATAGACGTGAGCCGCGTGGTGTTTTCATAACGGTTTTCGCCTGAGTCTGCATTAGCTGGGAAATGTGTGGGGCACCGGTGCCAATAGTCCCCATGGAACTGGTAGATGCGTTTCTCCACACTACCATCAGGATTAACTATCTCCACGTAGCCATCTACACGACGGCCCAGAACAGAGACCTCACGGTCCGTGTAAATCGTACTAATTTTTTCCCTAGCTTATGGGACTCGAAGTCCAGCCATTTCAAGGCGATATGACTTTGCTTTCCCCGTCCGTGGTAACCGCCACGAGGTACTATTGCAATTTTACCCTCGGGGAGGAAGTTACGGCGGAAAGCTGCCATGCATGCTGAACTAAGGGTGATGCAATTAAACATCGGGTCAAACCCAGCGTACTCAGCAAAAAGTTTGCGGAACGCATTACAGGCCATTCTCAAAATAGTAACATCTGAGCTGCAGTACTCTATTAATTCCCTCCTAAAATTTAACACATAGTTCTTGGCGACAAGATCGTCGTACCAAGAGTGGAATGTGGCCGCAGCCTTAGCTTTAATGCCAGAAGGGCAATACAAGTCCCTGTCAAGAAGAGGGCCTTCATAAGAATAATTCTCGGGCTTATTAGCCAAGAAAGGCCAGTAGCCTTTTTTAAGCTCACTTAAGCCGAATGACTTCGGCAATGCACTAAGGGGCATTGTGAGAAACATCAAGGAGTCGATAAACTTCCAGTTCCCCACTTTCATACAAATAATTTTAGCCCCTTGCAATACAAGCTCTGGTTTTAATTTACGAGCAAGTACCTCTTGAAGCACAAAAATACCGTCGAAGCTCTTGGCATTATGTGCCCGTAGCAAAATTTCAGTCTTAGATGGGAATGACTGTAAATAATCAAGGAACTGTCCGATGACACTGAGGTTAGGATCGTCCAAGTTATGAAATATGTGCTGTCTATTTTTGCACACCGTACAGAAGAAATCATTTTGAGGAATGTCACAACACGTGTCACACACGGTCTGACACACCAAAAGGTTAGGTTTATGTACAAAAGTGTCAGCTTTTCCCTCAACTGGGTCGCACTGAGTAGTCTCAATATCATAGTAAACCGTCAGATAGTTCCATTTAGGTTTCTTTTCTTTCTCATTCCACTCGGACATATAGCACAAGTGATTTTCCTGTACATTTGACTTACAATACTTGCAGTACACAAAACCACAAGTATGCCTTTTACCCCTTAATACGGAGTAACTTTGTTCACATCTAGGGCAAAACTTATAAGTTTCACACTTAGTGAATTTACTGTGAGGCAACAGAACAGTTCTGTGTGCTTCAAAGCACTCTGGTCCGGCAAATTGATGGAAACAGTTAGGGCAACGTGTCAAAGGTACGGTAGGGTCATCGTGTGGCTGAGGACCAAGGCAACGCCAACACGTTCCCTCACAACGATGATCTCCTTTGTTATTATAGAATTTGATACATTTCTCACACATCAGTTCCATTTCAAACGCCTGGCAAGGGTACAATATGGCGTAGAAGTGTTCTCTGTGAAGCAGGAGATAAATGTTTTTACGTCCCGCACCATACTCCCCTTTGAAAACACACTCTTGTCCTTTTTTGTCAGTAAAGACACAGAGTCTATACTCCGGCATAACAGCTTGCAATTTACGGACCTCATCTAGACCGCAAGGTTGAGTGGGATTTATACCAGCCATTTCACATAATTTTTCTCCCTCTTTGCGCTGTATGACCGAGTTTGGCTTTTTTAGACGGGCAAAGGCTTGGTAGTGCATACCAATGGCTTTGGCTTTAGCTATGACGACACTACGTGTTAAGCACATTGCGTCATTCACATTCTCTGGAGAGTAAATTGATTTTGATTTGATTTTTCTCTCCACCAATTGCTCCATACTTTCATTAACAACGCGATCAGTGCGTCGTCCTCCTGCCTGTGGTGTCGGGATATGAATATAGCTGACTTTCAGCTGCCCCTCAGACATAAAACTCTGATTAGAGTTGAGGACGCGAGTCAATTTGTCGAGAACGACTTTGCCGTTAATTTGGTCTGTGCGTCTCAGGCTGAACCAAAGAGGATTCTCGGTGTTTTCCGAATTGTGAATCTCGAGTACAACTCGATCGTCGTCCTTGGCTTGGACGGCATCCCGTTGTCTTTGCAAGAGCGTGTCAAAGAGCCCCGTCATGAGCTCTTCGGAGGGCAGCGTGTCTCCGAGCCCCTTCACAACAAACACCTCCTCTCGGAATTTTGTCTTAAAACGCTTAAGCTCGCGTTCCGTAGACTGAATCAACTCAATGCTTGGCTGCTCGACGGCCTGCTCGTCCTCCTCCCGCGGCCGTTTGACTCCGGACGGTCCGGGTTGTGGGGACGGAGAGCAGCGCGGCGACTCCCACGGCCGGAACAGACGCGGGGACGGACGGGCCGGTTCAGACGGGGTAGTGTCCCCAACACCTCCGCCAACCATTGTAAGAGCAAGCCTATAGGTTAGGGCGGCCTGTTTATCCGATCCGCCTCGTTCCCGGAGGTAGGCTTCAAATCCGGCCTTTAAAAATGCAGGAATACGCTGGTCTTGCAATATTTCCGCAGGAGTATCAAAGAGAGCCGTGAGAAACTCAGTATATGCTTCAGAAAGATATTCATCATTATAAAAGCAACCACCTTCCCATTCATTCAAAATACTCCATTATTTAAATGATAAAATGTCTTGAAGAGACAGATGTCTTGAAGAGACAAAAAAAGTTTCTTCACAAGAAACTACGCGGCTCTTTACTAAAATTGTCTTGAGAAAGACAGTTAACAGTGAGTTGACACTTGGAGAGAACGATGTGTAAGGCACTAGTGCACTTGACGACAACGAAATGACTGATGCTCCCTGGGACGGCGAGGCTCGCTTTTATGCAGTGGTGTTAGTTCCGATTTTCGCCGCTAGACGGCGCCACGCGCAACACACCGGGGGCGCTGCGGCGCGCAGTGCGGCTGACCAATCACAGCGCAGCAAAGCGACGTCACCGGCTCCCGCTCTGCACCAGACATGTTCAAACTTGTTTCCCTTCCCTCCCCTCCCGCGCCACTACCCATCCCACCCCTAAGCGTGTTCAATCTTGTTCGATGACGTCATCGAAGTGTTCTGATTGGTTGATCAGTGGGGTGCACTGTGGCGCCGCCCAGCGCGTGCTGCCACCTAACGGCGGTTGTCGGAACTAACCCTCACCTATAAATGCGACGACAGTGGCCGGGAAGGTCATCAGAATTCAAATCGTTTGTGTGGTTGCACCCTAACTAAATCTTAGCCATGGCTTATGCAGTGTGCGATATGCAGATGTTGAGAGATCAGGACGGACAAATGCTAGTGAAAGAGTTTGCTTTGTACTCAGCATCAGAGTATGCTGATGTGTTTAATGTTGTCACTTTCAAACCGCCTTATGAACAAATTTATCTACCAAAAGATGTCGGACGCCATAACGCTTTTGTCACAGCAAGAATTCATGGCTTAGACTGGTATGATGGCGACACTGAGTACAGTATATTAACAGAGACAATTGCCGCTATGACAGCCCCATTTACTTATCTGTATGTTAAAGGTGAAGAGAAGAAATCTGTGCTTTCAACTATTTTGCCATCGATTCCAATCATAAATGCAGCGTTTCTGGAATGTCCCAGATTAAACTCACTGCCAAAATTAGATGCAGCGTGTAACAGTGAGGTTCACGATAGACACTCTAATTACTCCTGTGCTTTAAAGAACACCAAGCGTGTTGCTCTGTGGCTTGCCTTCAAATTAGGTACTGCTACTCATCACTTCTAGTTTCTTTCTTGTAAAGATTTTTTTGTTCACAAAAAAATTGCTAAAACAGAATAAAAACAAATAAAAGTTGAAAGAAATAAAAATTTAAAAAACAGGAAAAAACAAATATAAAAAGCAAGTTTGTGGTTTTGTATAGGCCTCCTGGGGATAGGGTTTTCCACGTAAAATAAAAATCCTAACGACTGCAGCTAGTTTGCCTCATGGGCGCAGTTGGGAATAGCAAGCAAAATTTAGTGAGTTCATCGTTTCTTAGAGAGATTTAAAAGCTGATAAGTTGCGATGCCAGACTCGTAAAATGACCGAAGTTACACAGTATCATTCGTGTGAGGTAGTACAAGGAAATCAATTTAAAATACAACAGAGTTTTCAGATGCAAGTTTAATTGACATGCATGTAGCAAAAAACAAGAAACAAAACATACCCTTAGTACAAATATATATATATATGTATATATATATATATATAGCAATCAGGAACTGAAAGTACTATAATTATAATGATAAATACATATATATATAGCAATCAGGAACTGAAAGTACTATAATAACAATGATACATACATGAAAGGAAAAAAACAAGAAACAAAACATACCCCTAGTACAATTAACACCTTCCTAAAAGGGAGGCCGGGGGGCCCAGCGACGCACCCACGGCTGTGCTGACTGGCCAGCGCCACGACTTGTTGACTGTCCCCGTCCGGGCGCTGTAGGAAAGCCTCGGACCCTGAAACATCGGCCGTGGCCCATAGTTGTGCCCCCTTTGGAAGGGGGCGACAGGGTAGCGTGGCTGGGATGGGACAGGGTGACGTGCTGCAGCCTGAGGGTCGAAGCCGTGGACCCGGCCGCGGCCCCGTCCACGTGCTCCTCGCACCCCGCGGAGCACCGCGACGTCGTTGGATGGAGGGGGTAGAGGGCGCGGCCCCAGTCGCTCGTGAACGCTCTGTAACAATCGAGAACACTGCTCGTTAACAATCATTAAACTCGAGGCATCCAGTAAAATAAGATGTAAGAACTAACCACCCTTTGCTGCAACGTCGGTGCAACGATTGCGACGGTCGCGGGGCGAGGCTGGGGTGGCGCTGGCTGACTCGCCATTAGTTGTGGGGCCAGCCGGCGGACCGCGCTGGCCACCACGCGGTCGAAGACACTCTGAAACAAACATGTCAGGGAAATTGAAATCCGATATGCCAAGAAAACGTGAGCTTAAAGTGTAGTTGTACTTACGACATGAGGCTGAGCCTGTGGGGCAGGCACAGCGCTGGGTCCAGGGGTGGGGATAGCGGCGGGCACAGCGGCGGGCCCAGGGGCAGGGAACAGCCTCTGTAAAGGAAACGTGACTGTGAGTCACTTCGTAATAAGACATAAATATGGAGGAAGCGTGCAAGAACTCACCCTGGGGACGGCCTGCACCTCCCTACGGGGGTGCTCTGGGCCAGAGGGCAGGGTTGGGCAGGGCTGGCACTGCTGCTACTGGTGTTGCTGCTGGCACTGCTACTACTGACACTGCTGCTAGTGCAGCTGCTGGTACTGTTGAGGGCTGGCTCCGGTGGTGGGGGTGGGAGAGGAGCGCACACGGAGGGGCTGGAGCACGCCACCTAGAATCGGGCAAAACTCTATTAGTTACATGTATATGAAAAAATAGGAGCAACTTCAACCCTTCCGCCCAGCAACTGTAACCACGGCCTTGCCGGAACAGCTGATGAGTGGAGGGGACGAAACGCAGCGTTAAAAAAGGCGTCGCATCGTATCCTGTTTTCACGCGAAAGCGAAAAAACAAAAGACAGTGCCACGGCTTTCATGCACGCAAATCGATAACGCATGGTGAAACCGAGGTTCGATTCCCCGTCACTTACGCATGTTGAGACGACGGGCGGCGCAGGTTCGGTCGAAGTGGAGAGAGGGCACGAGGGTGTAGGTTCGATCTTCGAGCATGTCGAAGTGGAGAGACGATGCAAGACGACGCCTTATAGATAGGCCAGCCCGCACGACACGGGTGCACGGAGGGCTGCTGTCGCCACGCAGTTACGGACGATCCCTACAGCACAGCTGTGCTTCGAGCGCATTCAAGGTCAAGTTCACCTCGCCGTGAGTGGGGAAGGAGCGAGAAGCTCCGAGGGGAATACGCTGTCGCTACCACTGCAACACTTCTTTGTTCGAAGGAGCCGCTCGCCTCGCCACGGCTGACTGGCGTGGCATGTCCTGCCCCAAGCGACGCTACGCAGGCGTCTCGTTTCATCCTTCTCGCACCCATGGTGGCTAACGCACCCTGACGCGCGCGCGGACTCACGTCTCGGCAACAAGGAGCACACGCGTTAAAACACCGTCACAAAGGACATAGACACGCACGTGGACTACGGAGGCAATGTAAAAACACTTAACAGGCGAGATAGATTTTAGCTGAAACTCAGAAAACGAATCTCCCAACCTACCCCGTCCTCCGAGACCAGCCTCACGGCCCGCCGACGGGGCCTCCAGGGTACCTGGAGGTACTGCACATTCTACAACAGGCCACAGAAAACCTTGACTTAGACTTCACGTAATCTTAAGGGCTCAGAGCACTACGCAGTGCACCACGCCACGGCGTGGCGGAACAGCCTACAACGGCGTTCCCGTGGACGGTTGCGAACAAAAATCTTAACATCTTCTAATTATACACTAGCAAAGCACTAAGCCCCTTTGCAAGCGACAAAGCATACCCTTTCAACATAGGCTGAAAATATACGACGCGATGAAACAAAGGACGCGACGCTGACGCGTCACGGCACAAACAGAAGACTCACCACTATTAAAAGGACGTGACATTCAACACTGTACTTACGGCCTCGTCAGAGATGTATAGCGCACCACTGACGTCCAAAGAAATCGAGATATCGGAAAGAGACGAGGAGAGCTCCAAGTCCTCTGCTAGCATTGCGATGTTCGCGTCTATAGCTGTAGCTGTGCCTTCACTCTTCACGGGTGGCGAGCTGAACAACGACTGAGGCGCTGGCCGGTCTCGCTGCCTTACCACGGCGTCGCTTCGCTCCCCCGCGAACCCTCCCCTCACCCCTCCCCTGCAGAGCCTGGCGGCGACGGCCACGGAGGATCGGTGGAGGGAGGGAAGGACTCGGCTCACACTGCTGCCACAATGCCTCCCCGTCTGCAGCGCTGCGAGAGAGCACAAAGGCTCGACGCGGCCCGGAGTATAAAGTGTTGCCTACCCGGCAGGCGCTTCGGAGCGAGAATTCGAACCCGGCGGGGAATGAGAATTTTGTGATTGTCAAGTTGGTAACAGGACGGCAGGAACAAAATGTCGGATTGCGTTCGCTGGCACGAACATAATCCGAATTTCAGTCCTGCCATCTACACTTAGGTTACGCCCCCCCCCCCACCACAAAGGGAAGGGGAAATAAAGGTATTCACAAAATGTCGGATTGGTTCGCTGGCACGAACTAATCTGAATTTCATGAAAACCTTCTTTAAGGACCGCCCCCACAAGAAAGAGGGAAAGGGGACAGGCTAGGTTGGGTTAAGACAAGTTCAGACCGTTACCGGCTACCCGTCAGAATGGGGCACGGGTCACCTAGGGGCACGGGCTAGGTTAGGCTTAGGTTGAGGTTACATCCCCTAAAGAGCAGGGTGACAATGGGGCACGGGTTAGGTTAGGTTGGGTTAGGCTTAGGTTGGGTTACACCCGTCAAAATAGTACACCCGTCAGAATGGGCCACCCGTCAGAATGGGGCACCCGTCAGAATGGGGCACCCGTCAGAATGGGGCACCCGTCAGAATGGGGCACCCGTCAGAATGGGCCATCAAGATGGCGACCCGTCAGAATGGGCCATCAAGATGGCGACCCGTCAGAATGGGCCATCTATACTACTGGCGATTCGTATCGTGTGTCGCCTTTGCGGTGACCGAGAAGATTTCAATGTTCGGGTAACGTACCGTGCGTGTTAGTGTACGCAAGTAAACTTGCTGTTTACCGTTTTATCTTGCCACTCTTCAAAAGTTGTATCGTGTGAAAGTTTTCGTTCAATACTGCGAGGAAAGTTCTCGCATTAACATTCGGTTACTGCGCATTACAATGCAAACATGTGTGTCTTGCTCACAAAATATTGTTGCGTTGATTATGACTAGACGCCCGCTCTGCAATATGTGAATCAGACTGGTGCGTGAGCTTCGTATGCTCTGAACGAGGCGATAGCAATATAACTGGGTAACGCAGAACGTGCGTACGTATGCCAATATAATTGTGTTTTGCAGACTTTTCTCGCTTTGTGTACAAGAAATTTTTCACTTGTCATTTTGTAGGGCCTTTCATGTCCTTACGGCGCTTTTGTGTTTATCCGTCGTGTGTTAACTATTGTGATTCGTGGAACATGAGCATATGTGTGTTCGTTATCCTTTTATATGGCTATCCTTATCTTGCACGATCCTTGGATACGATCAACAATTTAACGCTCTTTCTGACTCTTGTTTATTTGTTCCAGCCATTATTTATTTTTTTTTGTGGCGGAGGAAAAATATGGTGAGTGCATTCTTTTTTTCTCTGTGCTGATATCCGGTGGATGTCACTTGTTTAATATTCTCACTATGGCCGTGAACTTAATGTCGTGCACGAAACCACCGGGTATAAAGGCGATTAGGCACTTAAATTTCTTATTTGTCGCAGGCGGCACCATACGAGCTCTCTCCAAGTTTGGAGGAGTTGGAGGAGTGTGGTTTCCACGAATACATTGCTTCCAAACAAGACCTCCTCAGACGATTTGGTGTTCTGAAGGTATCCGTAGTGCTTTCTGATGTTATTTTTTTTCTCCATATTTTGACTTAGTCTTTTTTCCTACAGTGTCATCTTTCAAATTTCTGTCTGCAGATCAGTACGCCCGAGGCGCTAGTTCCAGCTCTCCATAACAGCTATAAGATTGAAGACCTTCTACCAGAAAAGTTACTTTTGGTTACGGCGTTTTCATTTGAGCCAGGCGACGTGGCCTCATCCTTCTTTATCATAAAGGCAAAGGCACTAAAATGTTCCTATACGCTGTCCTCATTTTACAAGGAAGTTGTAGAAACGTAAGTAGTGCAGTGTTCAAAAAATGACTTAAAAAGTGAGCATTGGTTATTCAGTTGCCTGGAACCATGAATCAGAACAAATTCGAAGAACATTTTGATATGAAGAACAAGGGAAGACGCTAGAAAAAATGCATTAACAATGGTTTCTTTGTACAGATATCCTCCGCCCAAAGCAAACACGCTAGAAAACTTCTACAAGGCGTTGCCTAACAGAACAGCTTTGTATGCCGTAGACAAGGAAATGTCCTTGATGAATCCCAAACTCAAAGTAAAGTGTTTTTTTTTTCCAATCATAGAGCCGCTACGACCATTGAAATATTTTCTTTGTACCGCAGTGAGGTCGACCATATAGCTACGGGGAATAATCTGAGCCTAAGAAGGCCTCTCAATTTAGAGGACTTTTGTAAACACACCTGTGTCGTGTTTACGACTTTTCCGAATTTTCCACAAACAGATTTTTCCTGTATCTACGTTCACTCTTTGCCCCCTGCGTGACCCCTACATATTGTCGCACAGATTTCCGTTTTGGGGGGATTCGGGACTGTATGTAAGAATTGAATTTCGGACAAGTCTGCCCCCATCAATTGTACCAACAGTGTGCATATGGACCACCCTAACCAGCCATATATCCTTCTTTCCTGACCTTTTTTTCAGAGCTGGAATCTGAAAACACTAGACGATCCCTTCAACAATGAAATGAGGAGAAGAGGGATCTGCATTCCGGGTGTGACCACCCCCGACGTTTACTTTGGTGGGTATGGGTCACCCTTTGCAGCACACACGGAAGACCTTGACTTGGCCTCCGCGCGAAATTTTTGTTGTTTGGAACAAAGGGCTGGTAGGTAGCACTTGACTGAAATAAATATTTTGTTGCCTTTATTGCATATCTGGTTTCTAGCCCTTCTCGAAATGGTTATTTAGAAACCGAGCGTGTAGTCTTATGATGACTGTTCGTTCGGGTAGACGTGTTTTCACCGACTTAACTTTGGCAAAAACTTCAAATTCAGAGAATGAACCCTTTTCTTAACGTAGAACTACGTACGGTGGTAACAAGTTTTGTTTTGTAGCGTACTTTTGTTATTGTTTTTTGAGAGCAGTCTGTGTGCCACTGAGCGGATTCCACCGCCACGGTCCCTTTTCATTGCGGCGTGCACAATTACTTGGGACGGGCTCAGGTAAACGATTTTAATCGTTACAAATACGCCTGATATAGGGCATTTCTGCAGATAGTTGACCCCGCAAACGCCACCGGCAGGCCGAGCTGGCGAAGTCACCTTGTCAGGCTGAGGTGCCTTTGGAGCGCAGCGGAACTGGCACTGAGGTGTCGCGGAAGGACGGGCCAGCCTGCAACTTTATGTCTTACCCACAGGACTGTGTTTTCTAGAGATAAGAAAGAGCTCTTGGACCATCACATTCGCACGAAAATATTTAAGGACTCAGCCTGTGCATACCCTGAGCTCCATAAGATTGCTTTTTTTGGCCTAAAGGACCGTTCTGTGAAAAAACTTCAACCCATTTATGTACGTATGATAAATACCTCTAACAACTTTCTTAATATTGTGCGGAGATATAATTCACTACATTTACGTCCGTACGCACTTCATTAAAGGTGACCTAGAAAAAAGGGCACTACATAGTTTTAGACCATGGAGCGTATCATCAAGGATTCAGCTTCACTTTTTCTTGAGCGAAGCTGTCAATTTTGGACTGGAAGACTGGGCTTCTGTGGCAATAAAGGCAAACCAATGCTCCTGCTCTAGGTACGTTTTTGCGTACTTATTTGCCTTCCGACGATTTACTGGACAAAACAATTTTTGAAACGAAATTTTTTTGTCTTTTTAAACAGCAAAAGGGTCGGTATCCAGGGTGTCCTGTCAAATAAACTACTTCAAGACATAATCGTAAGTTAAAAACAGGAACAGATCCGTGTTTCGTCTTTGTTGCTAGTAAACCTATGAAACCACGTCAATTATCAGGCCACACTGCGTTTATCTGATGTACGTACATAATTTATTTCTCTTCTTTTATTTTTCAGGACAATCCCCATCCCGAAGGTTCGCCGGAGACATCAGAAGTAGGGATGCCTAGTGGGGTTGAGAGTGTGCCTCCTTCACAACCTAAAAATCCTCCCGCCCCAGTCCGGAAAACCCATGAGGGATCCCATGGCCCAAGGGACGTCATGGGACCCCATGGGAGTACTCCAATACCCATGGGCATGGGATTCCCCCAGATTTTTGGACAATTTCCCATGGGATTACCATGGGGATAAATGACCCCATGGGAGATGGCGTCCCCATGGTAAATTCCTAAGGGGTTCCCATGGAATGAGTGACCCCACAGGAGAGGGTGCCCCCATGGGAGAGAACTTCCCCATGATAGAGAACCATGGGAAAAAACATACCCATGGGACAGAACAATCCCATGGGATATGATTGTGTCTAAGGGGAATGCCACAACGTAAACCATTGGGGCACCTACAGACACAAGCGCCTGTAGACAGCTGGATAGGCAACCCATTCTACTTGTCCTTGAAGCGCTCGGTACATGAGCCCTGTGAGAAAATGTCTTCCCAGCTGAAATCCATGAGTGGAAGCCTAAGAGGCCCTGAAACTTGATCTAACTTATCAGCAGCAAACGGAGGTCTCATCTCAAAGACCATGCATAACTTGTCTTGCCCAGGAAAAAAAAGGAACTGGAAATGGAAAAAAAAATACCTTGTACAAATATCTGAAAAAATTACTGAACTTGTATTGAATTGTAAGAGGTACAAGAATGCAAGGACAAGAAGATATTGACAAACAAAACAAAATTCCGTTTTAAGCTTGTAAAGAAAAAACCCTTGTGCAAATGAAGTCTAAAAAAATATCTGAACTTTGCACTGAATTGTAGGAGATATAAGAATGCAAGGACAAAGATATTGCCAAACAGACAAAATTGCCTTGTAAGAAGTTAAATGTATGAAAACCTACATTTCACAACACACATTTGTACACAAACGCTATACACTAGAAATCCGCTAGATAATTCAAGAATATAGTGAATTGTACAATAATAAAACTAAGACAATTACTTAAGATAATGCACATTTCCAAACAAAACCGCTTTGAAAGTCAAAGCAAAATATACATAAAACTTTGCATCACATAACTCAAATATGCATAAAAACAGTATAACCCAAAGAAAGTACAGTGAATGCACACTGAACGTTACAAAATTCCCATCATTCACTACTTTTTCTTTTCTTCTTTTCCAGTAACTTTCTCTGCAGCATTAATTTTTTTCTGCAAAATACAAAACAGCAATTGTAAGATTGACAGGTTAATCTCAAAAACGTAACAAAAACTACCATAAACATCTTTAAAACCTGGTATCCTACGACTATTCGGCATACCCCGTATACCACGATGTCTGCCAATGCGCCACCCACACCCAGAACAAGAAGACAATGAACCATTAAAAATGGTGTAAATGGTGCTCGTTCTTTACACGTCTACTTCATTTTTATACCATTCAATTTCCTCGAATTTTATGCCAGGAAAAAAACTCTTCTTCCACGGCATTCCCCCATCTTAGTTTCGTCCACAACCGGTAGGAACGCTAGTGGGTGCGTGGTCTTAGTTCGGAAACCGGCCACCAGGGGTGCGGTCACATGGTTACAAATGTAGCCGCTAGGTGTCGTCATCAACACAGCCATCTTTGGCGTCGTAGTTCTGCCCACGGCCAGGAGGAACGCTAGTGTGTATTCTTAGTTCGGAAACTGAACAACAGAAGTTTCCTTAGGCACATTCACTCGGCTGTAGTGGCTAAATATCATTATCAACACACCATCTCTGACATCTTACTTGAGTCCAACCAAATAAATGGCGCTACCAACTTCGGAGAACCGTAGAGGATTTCGGGTCCCAACAGTTGGTACCCGCTACATAACGCGCCTGCGCGTTGTGTCCTTCGTCTGTGTTGTCATGGCGGCCTTCCCTGGCCTTCCCTGTTTGTGCAGAAAAGATATGTCCTGTGCTTTGTGACCTTACACTCCATTCCCATTCCACATCGTACCCACCTTCCTTTTAGCGTATATTTATTTAAAATAACCCACAGTCTAAAAAAGGTGATTAATACTAAAAACAATCTAAGTTTATATCTCCCACACGAATACATATTTTAATGGCAACGCAAGTCTCTTTAGATTTATTTTTCTCCAAATCGAACTTCCAGTCACCAAAAGTTAAATTAAAATATTCAAATTGTTTCGCAAAAAAAATCATTATAAATTCAATTTTTTCTTTGCCATGTTGACTTCGAACCATCATTCTTTGGGTTGGCATGCCAGTTTCTTTCATTCGTAGCTATTTCGCATTCCGACAATCCATCGCGACAGGACCTTGTTTTATCCCTTGGCTACGTGCTCCCGTCGTAGTTGGCGCTAGTTGCGCTAGTGGCGCTAGTGGCGCTAGTTTCGCCGCTAGATGGCGACACTGTATCTGTCATCTTAGTTCCATTAGCTGCCACCTCACCAACGTCCTTCCAAGGTTTGGGACTTAGAAGAAAAATTTCTTCACAAAACAAGTATAAAACTTTTCAGCATTTCCATTGAAATTCGATAGATGCTCAACCTCCCTCTAAATTCCACAAAAAAAAATTCAGTTTATGTTCTCCCTTCGCGTTTTATAACCTATCAAAACTTTATATTACATATTTCTTTTAAAAATGTATACACAACAAAAAAAAAACCTTTATCATTTCTTTCTCATCGGATCACGACCTTCAAAATGATACCTCACACTCATTTGCAGCTGTTGTACTTTCACAGCTGAAAGTGACCGACTAAATTGCACACCTACCCGGTACAATACTCGTTCATCTTACCCACATATGTGAATATGTACATGTGGTTTGGTAAAGAACGAGTAAAAAACGTAGTCTTGAAAAGACGAAGTCTACTTTTGCTTTTATGAAAGTCAAATGAGACTTGAATGAAGTTTAAAACCTTGGTTTAAGGCTACGTTTAGTTTAGACCTAGAAAAATGTTCCCTCGAATCAAGTATATATAGACTTAATCCTGCCAAGGGCAAATTAGACTTGATACAAAGCGATTAAACTTGGTTCAAGACAAATTTGGATTGAATCAAAGAAATGAGTATTAAATAAAGGATTTCGTGTCTTAAATCAAGAAGCCTTTTTTCTGGGTGCATCCAGTTCTCACCTGCAAGCTAGAGTAGACAATTAAATTTAAATTAAAAAAAAACTTAAAGTCATCCACGTTTACGTACCCTTCGTATATAAAAATTAAATAACAGCTAATCATAAAATTCTTCATTACATAAAATAAGAAATATGGAAATTGCACTAAATCCAGTTTCGTGACACTCCGGGCCTACCAGTATTTCATGAAGTGTAATAGTATTTTTTAATATCGCAGCGGTTTTTCCGGTCTGCACCCCTCTGGCCCTTATAAGGGCCAAAACATTTTTCCAGAAAGAATAACTCCACAAAGACTAATAGCGTCCTTCTTGCGCTCCTTGTCGGCCGCCCTGCGATGGGTTTTATTTTCCTTGCCCTCCGCGGCGCGGCTGTTCTTGGGCTCAGGGTTTCTTTGCACACTGCGTTGTCTTTGTTTAAGTGAATCTTTCGAGAAATATTTAGTTGGCCTTTAAAAAGGCCTTTGGGGTGCAGGCTAGTTGAAGCCACTGTCAGTTGAAAAGAAAATATATAAGGCCAAGTATCAGAATCCCCTCCGGACGTTTCGACCGGAGCAAATGGGGGCCGGGGCTGCTGGGGTCGCACACGGTGGACGCGTCGAGCAGGCACAACCTGTACCGGCTGGGCAGGTGCCTCGTCCACTTCCAAGGCGTGCTGGTCGTCACGCCTCTGCTCGGCGTTCGCGGCGTCCGCCGCGAAGCGGAACACACGCGACAGCATTCAGAGCAGAGCAGGATCCTGATCCAGATGCACCACCATGTGTGCGGGGAGACGCTGCGTCTGACCTCCGCGAAGCTAGCCGCGCCCAACTTATACAGCCACGAAAAAAACATTTCAATCGATTGTTAAGGATGAGATCAATTAAGTTATAACCATTAAAACGATAGTTAACATTCAAATCAGCTCATTCAGAAATAAATATGGGCCGGCTAGCTTCACGTTCCAAAAACCATACAGCCACCAAAACAACTCAAATATCGATTGTTAATGACAAGTATAAATAAGTAATACCACTTTTATTGTTTGTTAACAAGTGTGCACCCCACTATGAGGGGCGTTTTATGGGCTGGCTAGCTTCACGTTCCAGAAACCATACAGCCACCAAAACAACTCAAATATCGATTGTTAATGACAAGTATAAATAAGTAATATCACTTTTATTGTTTGTTAACAAGTGTGCACCCTTCTATGAGGGGGCTTTTCGTTAGCTGTCTCTGTAGCGCATGGGTTGCATACTGTGACGACACAAGCCGTAACCGCGAATTAAAATGTGGCGGTCGCTCAGTGCTAAGGTGGTCTGTTGAGGTTAGTTATCATTAGTTATTGGTTCGTTGACGTTAGTTATCGTTAGTTAATGGTTCAATAACGACAGTTATCGTTAGCTATTGGTTCACCGACGTAAGTTATTGTTAGTTATGTGTTCTCTGACGTAAGTAATCATTCGTTATTGGTTCGTTGACGTTAGTTATCGTTTGTTATTGGTTCGTTGACGCAAGTTAATGTAAGGTGGTCCGTTGAGGACATTTATCGTTAGTTATTGGTTCGTTGACGTTAGTTATTGTTAGTTGTTGGTTCGTATATACGGAATCGTATGTCGGTCTTTTGACCTTAGTAAACTTTACAGGTCCGTTGAGGTTAGTTATTAGTTCTTTGACGTTAGTTATCATTAGTTATTGGTTCGTTCATGTTAGTTATCGTTAGTTATTTGTTCATTGACGTAAGTTAATGTAAGCTTCTGATCTTATGACCATAGCAAACTCTGCTGGTCCGTTGTGGTTAGTTATCGTTAGTTATTAGTTCTTTGACGTTAGTTATCGTTAGTTATTGGTTCGTTGACGCAAGTTAATGTAAGGTGGTCCATTGAGGTTAGTTACCGTTAGTTATTAGGTCTTTGACGTTAGTTATCGTTAGTTATTGGTTCGTTCCCGGCCGAAAATCCCGGTTACGATTCCGTTTACGATGTCCGGTTACGATTCCGAACTCCGATTACGATCCCGATTACGTTCGTAAATTGGAACAAGTTCCGGTTCCGGTTCCGAGGTCAGTTCCGGTTCCGAGCTCGGTCACGATCGGGATGTTTGACCCAATCCCGGTTACGATTGAGATCGTAAACGGGAACTGCTGTCCCGGTCACGACCGCAATCACGATTACGATCACGACCGGAATTACGATTTTGATGGGAGTTAGAATGATATAACCATTCTAATTTCGTCCATGGGACGTGTAAATCGCGCTCTATCCAAATCTGTTGTCGGTTTGTCGATATCACCAGCCATTCTCGAGATGCCAGAAAAAAGTTTTCTGATCAAGTTCATATTGAAACTACCCTACTGATTTCTCATGTAGACAACGCATACCAATTTTCAGCTCGAAATACCTAACACTTCAGATTATACAGCTATGAGAAATCGGACCGGAATCCACCGGAACATACCCGATCGTAACCGAGAGGATTCCGATCGTGATCAGGAGAGTACGGTCGAAATCTAAAGAGGTCCGATCGTAACTGGACATTCTTGGCATACTTCCGATCGTAATCTGAAGAAGTCCGGTCGTAACCGGACATTTTCGGCAGATTTCCGATCGTAATCGGGATTTTCTAGTCGTAATCGGGAGAGGTACGGTCGTTATCTGAAGAAATCCGATCGTAACCGAAGATTTTTGGTGATTTCCGATCGTAATCGGGAATTTTAGGCGGATTTCCGGTCGTAACCGGGATTTTTTGGTGGATTTCCGATTGTAACCGGGAATTTTCTCCGGTTTCGTAACCGGGATTTTCGGCCGGGTTCATGTTAGTTCTTGTTAGTTATTGGTTTATTACGTAAGTTATCGGTAGTTATTTGTTCTCTGACGTTTGTTATCGTTAGCTATTAGTGAGTTACGATTTATTCTAAAAAAACCTAACAAAAAAATAAACGACAAAGAACCAATCACCAACGTTAAAATACGTTAGATATCAATACCTAAACGATAACTAACGACAACGGACCACCTTACATTAACTAACGTTAACGAACCAATAACAAACAACAACTAACGTCAACAAACCAAAAACCAATGATTACTTACGTCAAAGAACTGATAACTAACGATAACTAACGTCGTCGAACCAATAGCTAACGATAACTAACGATAACTAACGTCAGGACCAACTTACGTTACTGGTCACGCGAGCCAACCAACCTTAACTGACTTTCAGCTGTCCATGACTAACGTGACACATGACACGTGCATGTTGTACTTAAGCCCACCGTTTACTGACGATTGCAAAGGCATTTTGTCGTCTTGCTACCTCACGTTGCCTTTAGCACTGAGCGACCGCCTCATTTTAATTCGCGGTTACGGCTTGTGTCGTCACAGTATGCAACCCATGCGCTACAGAGACAGCTAACGAAAAGGCCCCTCATAGAAGGGTGCACACTTGTTAACAAACAATAAAAGTGGTATTACTTATTTATACTTATCATTAACAATCGATATTTGAGTTGTTTTGGTGGCTGTATGGTTTTTGGAACGTGAAGCTAGCCGGCCCATGAAAGGCCACTCATAGTGGGGTGCACACTTGTTAACAAACAATAAAAGTGGTATTACTTATTTATACTTATCATTAACAATCGATATTTGAGTTGTTTTGATGGCTGTATAGTTTTTGGAACGTGAAGCTAGCCGGCCCATATTTATTTCTGAATGAGCTGATTTGAATGTTAACCATCGTTTTAATGGTTATAACTTAATTGATCTCATCCTTAACAAACGATTGAAATGTTTTTTTCGTGGCTGTATAAGTTGGGCACGGCCAGCTTCGCGGAGGTCTGCGTCTGCACGTTGCACAGAGGGCAGTTGAGACGCACGTGGGGCTCGCGGCACCACCTGACGAAGCTGTTCTCCATGACGAATGATGCTGTAATAAGCTTTTCTGCAGCTTTATAGAAATTTAAATGTGATGAGTGCAAACCAATTAGAATCCTGTATCTGCGCCGTTCTCAGCCGCCTTACCTTACCCACTGGTTTGCCTCCCTCTCCGGGTACTAAGTTTGCGGACCTCGGACTTCAAACCGCCGCCATGTCCCAGACGTCCTTCAAACCAGGACGAACTCAAACTACCCTGGACATGGACAGTCAAATGGGTGTCGAATAGGGCTGCTTGTTGTGACGCGTCAGCGACGCGTCACTCGATTAATAACCAATGCGGTGACATCTCGTCTATTTTCGACCAAAAGGAATGAGAGGGCCTGGTGTACCAGCGCCGCGCGCAAGGCGTTCCACCAGGAACGTATAAATAGGACCGCTCCAGCGATGCGTCACCAGTTTGTCTCCGGACGCGCAAGTGAAAGGTTCGTGAAGTGTTTTTTCTTCAGTGTCTCAGTGTACAGTGTTGGCCCGGGTGAGGAGACCTAAGACGCCGAAGACGGAGCCGGGGCTCCGAGTGCTGCTTCCTCCTTCCATCAAAGTAGTAAGTGAAACCCAGAACTGTATTTTCTCCGTCCCGTCGCGTTAGCCGTGCTGCACCTCTCGTTTAGGCCACAGTAGGCGTGAAAAACAGAATGTCCTCTTGGGGTCCCGCGAATCGACGCGCGCGTAGTTAGATTTCGTAACCTGTGCGTTTTATCGTGTTGAAATCGCGGCGCGCCGGTGCATGCTTAGTTACTGTAGTGTTAGATTACTAACTTGGTGATGGTAGTTTGCTCCTCCAAGTGTTTTGCATTGAAATGTATGTCTCCCTTTTGCACATATTCATTCCACTCCGTCCCAGATGACACGCTTTCAACAAAGACCCAACAAATAAAATATCCCCATTGTGGCACTGGGATCGGGACACTACACCACTCAAAATATACAAGTGTTTTCAGCACAGATAGGATGACTTATCTTTTTTTCGCGTGTGTTGCAGGACATGTTCTATGTTATCATTGTCATATTTACTGTGCATGCTCTCTTTATGGTGTAGACTAACGGTGTTGTATTTCGGGTTATGCTCGCAGGCTCTGTCCTTCCGACCCCGCGTCCGGTTCGATTCCCAGCGTCAATAGGTACTGAAAAAAATCGCTCTCGTTGTCTGAATCGGGGTGAGTCTTTTGTTTCTACCAAAATCCGTTCCTACCCGCTGAAATCGTCAAATCGTGAAGTGATGCCGCCAATATTTTTGGAATTGTGTTCTACCAACGTGATATTGTCGCGTGGATTCGCGGAATTATTCCGCTAATGTCGCGTGGATTCGCGGAATTATTCCGCAAGCGCATTTCATTTTACGCGCAGCAAAAGAAATAATTACGGAAATGCTTCGCCAGACTCGGTGCTTTTGTGGGTTCTACCGAAGTGATAATGTCGCGTGGAGTCGCGAAATTATTCCACAAGCGCATCTCATTCTACGCGCAGCAAAAGAGCTAATTACGGAAATGCTGCGCAGACATAGTTCTTATTTTTTTCTACCGGGAGAATAATGTCGCGGAGGTTTTCGTGGACACTAACTGCGCAAGGTATAATGTCATTTTATTTCGGAGTAGATTTCGAATTGCCGCGTGTCTCCGCCCCAGGCCTTCTGTCAGGCTACGAGCATGAAGCCCTTCTGTGAGGCTAGAAGTGGTCGGCGCTTTATTTCTCATAGTGCAAGTTTCGGAGTTGGGTGGACAGCAGACGACAACATACCTGTGCCGGCTGTCGGATATGAGAAAATCGTCGCTACTTTCCCGTAGCCTCACAGCGGGCCACTGACATGCGGCCCGAATGATGAACTGGGTGACGCGTCCAGCGGCATTTTACGAACTACGGTCAGACAGGGACTAACGTTCCAAACCATGAAAGAGTGCACCACTGTCGCTCGAACGGTGACCGCGACATTATTCTTCCGGTAGGAAATAATAAGAACCGTGTCTGCGCAGCATTTCCGTAATTATTTCTTTTGCTGCGCGTAAAATGGGGGGACCGCTTTTGTTTCTACCAAAATCCGTTCCTACCCGCTGAAATCGTCAAATCGTGAAGTAATGCCGCCAATATTTTTGGAATTGTGTTCTACCAAAAGGATAATGTCGCGTGGATTCGCGGAATTATTCCGCTAATGTCGCGTGGAGTCGTGGAATTATTCCGCAAGCGCATTTCATTTTACGCGCAGCAAAAGAAATAATTACGGAAATGCTTCGCCAGACTCGGTGCTTTTGTGGGTTCTACCGAAGTGATAATGTCGCGTGGAGTCGCGAAATTATTCCACAAGCGCATCTCATTTTACGCGCAGCAAAAGAAATAATTACGGAAATGCTGCGCAGACACGGTTCTTATTATTTCCTACCGGAAGAATAATGTCGCGGTCACCGTTCGAGCGACAGTGGTGCACTCTTTCATGGTTTGGAACGTTAGTCCCTGTCTGACCGTAGTTCGTAAAATGCCGCTGGACGCGTCACCCAGTTCATCATTCGGGCCGCATGTCAGTGGCCCGCTGTGAGGCTACGGGAAAGTAGCGACGATTTTCTCATATCCGACAGCCGGCACAGGTATGTTGTCGTCTGCTGTCCACCCAACTCCGAAACTTGCACTATGAGAAATAAAGCGCCGACCACTTCTAGCCTCACAGAAGGGCTTCATGCTCGTAGCCTGACAGAAGGCCTGGGGCGGAGACACGCGGCAATTTGAAATCTACTCCGAAATAAAATGACATTATACCTTGCGCAGTTAGTGTCCACGAAAACCTCCGCGACATTATTCTCCCGGTAGAAAAAAATAAGAACTATGTCTGCGCAGCATTTCCGTAATTAGCTCTTTTGCTGCGCGTAGAATGAGATGCGCTTGTGGAATAATTTCGCGACTCCACGCGACATTATCACTTCGGTAGAACCCACAAAAGCACCGAGTCTGGCGAAGCATTTCCGTAATTATTTCTTTTGCTGCGCGTAAAATGAAATGCGCTTGCGGAATAATTCCGCGAATCCACGCGACATTAGCGGAATAATTCCGCGAATCCACGCGACATTAGCGGAATAATTCCGCGAATCCACGCGACAATATCACGTTGGTAGAACACAATTCCAAAAATATTGGCGGCATCACTTCACGATTTGACGATTTCAGCGGGTAGGAACGGATTTTGGTAGAAACAAAAGACTCACCCCTTAAATTGTTTCTCATTTTCATTAGGAGCCAAGAACTCCCCGGAAGCGGAGGTGCAGCGGTAGGACCACGGAGCGAGATGTGCATTCGTATTTCCAGCCACTGAAGCCAGTGAGAAGATTTTACTTGTTCTTGCGTAAGGGCACCGTCCTAAGCTTCGGTTTTCTTCTAGTTAAGGGACATCCCAGAGCCTACCGTTGTCACGCCTCCCCCACCGCCAGCAAGGAAAGAGGACTGGACTACCTTGTAATTGGCAGTACACCCGGCTCGCCTTCAAAGCTCTCGGTCCTCAAGTCGCCGCTGCGTACGGCGAGTGTTTTTCGAATGAATCGCCTGGTCTGTTTACCGTATGACACGTGCTGTATTTCTCCACTGCTAATTTCCGTCATTTTCCTTTGCAGCCAAGTTCTTCACAACAGTGTGCAAAACGCTCGTTAATCAAGGCCATCAAGACAGCACAGTTAGCAATGCAGGCGTCAGAGGTGAAGGAAAACGACGCGCATTTTGCCAGCCCTGTGCTTCACCGACAGCCATCAAACTCTAGTGATTCAGAGGTACTGGTATTTTTTAAATTATGCAATGAACGGAGGTTTTTTAGCCCGTCCCGACACGTTTCTTTAGAAACGGCAGGAGCCGGGCTTATAGTCTGATGCCGACTGTTTGTTCGTTCGGGCGGATGTGTGTACGCCGACTTATCGTTCACAGAAAAACTTCAAATTTGGAGGATATACTCCATTTTTAACGTAGAATCACATCCGGTGGCAACAATTTTCGATTTATATCGCATTTGTGATTAATGAAAATATATCTGTTTTTGTTTTTTGAGGTTAGGGTTGGCCGCGCGCACGTCATTACCATCGCGGCGCGCACAGGGACGGGCTCAGGTTAACGATTTTAATCGTAACAAATAAATCAGCTATCGGGCACTTCTTAGGAGAATTGAGGCGGGGGGCCGAAGGCCCCGCAAACGCCGCCGGCAGGCCAAGCTGGCCAAGTCCCCCTGTCGAACCGAGGTAGCCCTGGGCGGTATCTGATTTTCAATACCGCGGAGCGGTAAAAAAGTTACTCACGATATCTGCGGTATACCGATGCCGGTAAAATACCGCGATACCGTGATACCGGGCCGGTAAAATACCGCAATACCGAAATACCGAGCCGGTAAAATACCGCGATACCGAAATATTGGGCCGGTAGAATACCGCGATACCGAAATACCGGGCCGGTAAAATACCGTGATACCGAAATACCGGGCCGGTAAAATACCGTGATACCGAAATACCGGGCCGGTAAAATACCGTGATACCGAAATACCAGGCCGGTATATTATCGCAATACCGTGGCGATAAAATACTGGTATTACAAGATTACCGGAAATGCTGCGACTGTGCTGTGATAACGGTAAACCTTGACGAGAATGGTGTATGGAGGGTGGAAGGATTTGTAGTTGAATGTGTACTCCAAATGTACTCTTGCTTTTGACTGTTAAGTGTAAGTTAACTGCACCGTCAATAGGTTCCATTCTCAGAAAAACACGGCGAAAAGGGCAAGAGACAGGGCAGGGGGCGGGTGGCGCGGGACGCGGGCAGGGCACAGGGATGGGGACGGATCCACGCAACCCCACCCACGATACCGTTCTAATTGAAAGTACCTTATACCGGGTATCGCCGGTATTTCGGTATCGCCGGTATTTCGGTATTGCCGGTATTTTGATATCGCCGGTATTACGGTACCGCCGGTATTTCGGTATCGCCGGTATTTCGGTATCGACGGTTTCATGCTATCACCGGTTTTTCGGTATATCGATATTTACAAAATAGCATACTGTGCCGACGGTATAAAAAATACCGCGGTTTTAACCGGTATATCGGTATACCGCCCAGGGCTAGCAAAGCGGGCCTCAGCTGCCGACTTGAAGGCAGAAGACGTGCCACACCTGGTCGCAGGGTTCCCGGCAGTTTCGGGCGTGGGCACAGGGGTCTACAACCACTGCATCTGCAACCCGAGCCAGGATCAAGGGAGGTGTACCAGCGCGCGCGGCAAGTGCCCTTCGCACTAGCGACACGCTCCGCGGCGGCCGTGCAAAAGAATGTTAGGCGTAGCGTCTGGGTGCCAATTAAGTAATCCTTTATTGAAAACAATAGATGAAGTGAAAAGAAACTCAGACGTACTGAGTGTGAGTGATGTGTCGGCAGAGAGAATAAGGCAATTTATTCGTAGGCGATTGTAGCTGACTTTTTTTTATTCCTCCCAGTATTAGACATGCTCTTATTTGCGTTCCCTGCTTTCCAAGACTTTGCCTTTAGCTTTCCTTTGCTTTGTGCTTGTTTGCCCTCACATTTGTCTTGTTACATTTTAAATTTGAATTTATGGCTGACACTTTTATGTTGTGTTTATTTATATTGTACTGTTTGGCTTCACCTTTTTTTCTTGTTTGTCTGCCCAAATAACTTCCTTGTTACACTTCTCACAGAAAACGGTCTCCTTCCACTTGTCTTGAAGCATTTTAGGTGTTGCATATATTATGATTTGTATATATTGTTATTAACCATATGCATTCCTGTAATATTGTCACCTGTCCAGTCATGTGTATACATCTCAAGTTCCCACTCAATTATATGATCTCTGAGATTGTGTCTTTTTTTTATGGCGAACTTCACTGTCCTGTAACTATGTTAAATTTTGTCTTTTTAACTGTAACAATTCTTAAAGCTCACTTCTGGAGTACCCTGTACATGTTCCCTGTAGTACCTCTGTAATACCTTATAGTAATAGTATAGTACCAGCATAATGTCTTGTCACAATGTTGATGCAACTAAACCACAGTCGATAGCTCGACCCACTGCCTGCTGACAGTTCTCTGTACTTTCCCGCCATGTCTTACTCCAAGTCGTGTGCAATGAATAAACTCACTTCCACTCGGACAACAACTGTGTCTAGATGTACCTTCTTGCTCTCCCTGCTTCCTGTTTCCCCCATCATTATCCACTCAAGTAATGTAGACATACGTAATTCTTACAACATCCACTTCTTTATATGAGAAAGTGAGTGTGTGCTTCCCACACTTTGTGAGCATACCTTTAATGCAGTGAGGGCTTTTACTACATTTTGTTCCAAGCCAATCGTAGTTTTTCCTTTGCACAGACCATTATGTCACAGTTCATGATCCACGGAACTGGTATCCAACTGTCTCAAATTCACTGAATGATTCCAAGGTATCACACTTAAACCCCAAATCACAAATTTCCAGAGAGGTCAGCAGTTTCTGAAACAGGACAGACAGACAACTTTTGAGAGTTGAGATACACACAGAGGAAAATACATAACATTACATGATTTTCACTGGTGAACACTACCAATTACTGCCCAGTCTTAATAATTCGGCGCATGTCTTGCGTTCTATACCCACCTTTAGGATTAAACAGAAATATTTGCCATCTGTGTTTGTTTTGATTCTTACGGCTCACTTCTAACAAAAAAAACAGCATGGCAGTTGACAGACGGATGAATATTTATTTACCCTCTGTGATGCAAGTACACAGTGGCCCTCACATGTACACGGCCAAGGTAATTGAGTAGGAGCCTCTATTTCATTTCTGGAACGAATCACCGAGACAAGGAGGGGACGCCCGAGACGCCCCGCCTGGCTACGATTCTCGCCGCAATTACCGCCCAGGGTGAGCTGATCAAGTCTTAGTCCGAGTCGCTGAGACAGTCGATCGGCGCGTGCGACCCCAAGATAGGAGCAATCCAGTCGAGCTTGGACAACGCCGTGGCCAAAATCGCCTCTCTCGAACTCGAGAACACTGTGCTGCGTGAGACAGTGACGGACTTGGAACAGCGCGTCGCGGACGCGGAACAATACTCTCGAGTTAATGATGTGGACGTGCACGGCGTGCCGCATGTCCCGGGTGAGAACGTCCAGGCGGTGCTCGCGAACCTGGGCCGCGCGCTGTCGTGCCCCATCACGCCCAACATGATCGACGTCGCCCATCGCACGGGGCCGCCGTCCTCTGCGAACCGCGGGATCCTCGTGCGGTTCCTGAGGAAGGCCGACAAGGAGGAGATCCTGAAGGCGCGCCGCGTCATGCGAGACTTGACCGTCGGACGCCTGGACCTCTCCGAGGGCCTCTCCGCGGCCGAGTCCGGAGCCATCGTCTATGTGAACGAGTCGTTGTCGCCCGACCGCCGCCGTTTGCTAAACAGGGCGCGTGAACATAAACGCAACAGAAAGTTCAGTGATGTGTGGGTGCAAGGTGGCAAGATTTTTGTGCGAAAGAAGCAGGGCGGGGACAGGTTCCTTGTTAAGGACCTTGCCCATCTCGACCAGCTGGCAGGGTGGGCAGGCTAGACATTGGGTGTAGTGCGAGGTGCAGTCACGGCCACCCTGCCCTCTCGCCCCCTGCCACCGTTTGTGTTGCCTACCGCGTAGGCGCCTGAACCTCTGCCATTTATTCGGACTCTGCCTTTGGTTTTTGTGGACTTCTATAGCACTCCGTGCTGAACTTTACTTCAGTCAAGTATCATTAGGCGTTATTGTTATTTACATTACTACTTTAAAGCTAATTGATTTTTTTTTTTTTTTTTTTTTACCTCTTATGCCATGACTGATTACTCATTGTACGGTGCACTCAGGAAAGCTGGAGAAAAGTTCAAGCCCTATTTGAAGGTTGTGCATATCAATGCCCAGAGTCTGATCTTCGACTCACATATTAATGAATTTCAATATCTGTTTGATGGCGCTGGTATTGATATTATTGCTGTTAGCGAGTCATGGTACAATAATCCTCACGACTACGTGCCAGTTAGTGGTTATAATATATTTACATCAGACAGAACTAGCTAAGATGGTGGCGGCGTAGCTATCTATGTTAAGAACAGCTTTTCCTGTAGGATATACTTTCTCAATCTATGTCACCTCCTTCTAGAGTTAAAAATCCCAAGCCGGATTTCATAATACTTGAGGTTGCTGCAAAAAACTTAAAACTCCTGTTCTCCTGTGTCTATAGGCCCCCCAAAGCTGGCTTTATTGAGGAGTTTGGTAACGAACTGAGCAATTTTATGTTAGATTATAAGTACATTGTAGTTGCAGGGGACGTTAATGCCCATTTTAGAAGTACCCGACCATGCGATGCTAACGATGGCAAAGCAGTGTGCAAAATGTTAGATATGTGCAACCTTTCGCTTATAGAGTTTGGTCCTACGTACCATATCAATGGCTGTGATTCCTGGCTGGACATGATAGCATCAAACTGTGATAAAGAGATCCTGCACTTTGATAAGCTGCCAATATGCGGCTTATCTAATCACGACCTACTTTTAGCTATTTTCTCGCTTCAAACCCCAAAGAGTAAACGTACTAGTTTTAAGTATCGTAATCTTAAGAACTGTGATATGGATAAACTACGCGAGGATGCGCGGAATGCGCCCTGGGAGGATCTGCTTAAGCTGAGAGAGATTAATGATAAGGTAGGGAGATTTACTGAGATTCTCTTAGGCCTATATGACAGACATGCCCCGTTTGTGACCTGTAGCCCTTATAACCGGCCACAACCATGGAGAAATAGTGAGATAAAGTCCCTATGTAAAGAAAGGGATGAGGCATACTCCAGGTATCGTGCAAACAGATGTAAACTTTATCACGAACAATTTAAAGCTCTGAGAAACAAGACAAATCAAGCAATCCGTAATGCTAAACTGCGACATGCGCACTCGGTATTTTCTTATGTGAAATCATCTCGTGACATGTAGGCTTCTCTTAAAAAGTTGAACATTACAAATGACCCTCCTTCATGTACAACTGGCCCTCACCGAAATGAATTGAACGCCCATTTTGCTAGTGAAGATGCTGGAGAGGGGGACCTCATTGAGGAAAATATTAATTTTTACGAAAGGTTGCCCAGGCCAGATAGGGAAAATTTCCATTTTGGTCATGTTATTGCAGAAGATGTCATTAAAGCTATTCTTAGTATTGGGAGCAATGCAAAAGGTGTGGACGATATACCCGCTTCTTTTATTAAAAATTGTGTGTACGAGGTAACACCTGCCATCTTACATATCTGCAACCATAGCTTACAGCATTGTGTATTCCCGGACCTTTGGAAAATAGCCATAGTTGAGCCGCTACCAAAGAAAGCTAATTCCACTAAAATTTAAGGACTATCGGCCTATCAGCCTCCTTTGTGTTCTCAGTAAAACCTTAGAGAAAATTGTACACACCCAGATTAGCAGGTACTTAGAGGAGCATGATTTGTTAAACCCCTTTCAATCTGGTTTTAAGAGCGGCCATAGCACTAGTACCGCTGTATTAAAAGTGTCAAATGAACTGAGGTAAGCAATGGATGCTAGAAAGCTCTCCGTGTTAGTCCTATATGATTTCTCAATTGCTTTCCTCTGTACACCATGGCCTCCTACTTGCTAAACTAAGGTGGCTTGGTTTTTCACCCTCTGCTTGTATGTGGTTTGCGTCCTACCTGTCTGGTCGCTCGCAAAAGGTTATTTTTAATGACTTGGAATCCACCCTAGCATCAATCCTGTTCGGAGTCCCTCAGGGGTCGATTTTAGGACCCTTGATGTATTTGTTATATGTTAATGACATAGGCACCATATTTAAGTTCTCCAAGTTCCATCTCTATGCAGATGACCTACAAAACTTTATCTTCTGTACGCCTGAAAACTTTCATGCAGCTGTAGACCTTGTCAACAGAGAGGCAGTAGCCCTAAGTGAATATTCAGGCAAACATAACCTTATTATTAATCCTATCAAAACGCAGGCTATTTTAATTGGTAACTCCAAACTTATCAGGAAACTTCCTCTTCCTCTCCCAACTGTGTGTGTGAATAATGTCAATATAGCCTTCTCAGAGGAAGTAAAGAACTTAGGTGTTATTTTTGATAGGTTCTTCACCTGGGAGTCTCATATCATTTCAACCTGCAAGAAAGGTATTCGTGTATTGCAAAGATTACGGCGTCATAAAGATCTTCTGCCTTCCTCAGTACGCTCCCAACTTGTAAATAGCCTCGTTATGCCTGTACTTGATTATAGATCCATTGTTTTTCATGATATGTCATGTGTCAGTGGTAATCAGCTCCAACGTGTCCTAAACGCTGGACTACGATTTATTTATGATCTGAAGAGGGATGCGAGAATAACACAGGCCAGATGGCTCAATCTCGAAAATAGGAGGAAATATGCAACACTGTGTTTAGGGTTCTAAAGGTTAGCAAACCAACCTACTTGTCAACCATGTTCACTTTTATGAGCCGAATCCACGTTAGGCAAAATAGAAATACAGCACTCGCTCTTCGCGTCCCGCTGCACCGCACCAATAAAAAGAGAGGGTCTTTTTCGGTTTGTGCTCCTAGTTTATGGAACCAATTACCTCTACACCTAAGATCATGTCAATCTGTAATCACTTTCCAAACTAATCTGCACAACTATCTGTACCAACAGCAAATTAATAATATTCAATGATTTACTTAATAGTTAGTAGCTACATATTGCCTTGTAGCCTCCGCACTGGTTGTAATCATCGAACCTTTCCACTGGCAATCTTTTTGTTACAATCCTAGACTGAGCTGTACTTGTGTCTGTATACTGTGCCTCATGAGTGGTACTGCCTTACAAGGCTTTTCAGTCCTATTGTACCACGTTAGACCACTAAAATCAAATCAAATCTCTTTTGTTCGTGGTTGTGGGCGCATGCCCGTTTTGGCCAGGGTTTGCGGTGCGTAAAAATTGGTTTTGAAATCGGTTCGCAGCCAGGATTTTCCGTCCTGGAACTTCCCACCTGCAGGGTCCGCCGGTGTTCGGTTTCCCGCGTGAAAAGCAAGGCCGCTATTGGCTGCACTACACTGGCGACACGAGCGCCAGCAGAAGCCTGCACAAGCCGCAAGCCGGGACGCTCCAAGACCGGTGTAATGTTGGCCACAAAATTTTGTGCCAGAAATTTTTTTTCTTCAATTCATGCCGGTCGGTCTGAAACGTCGAGAAATGAATACTGCACAGTTTTAACAGGTCTGGTTCCTAAGATATTCGGTTTTCAATTTTCGTAATTCTGGCCAGAAATTTTTTTTCACCTAAAAGTCAATTTTTTCTTTTCCGTCCCGTTTGATCTGAAATCGAGAAATGACTGCGAAAAAGTTTTAACAGGCATAGTTAGCCAAATATCCGGTCTACAAAAAACGTAATTCTGGCCAGAAAAAGCAAAGTTTGGCCAAAAATAGCAAATTTTGACCAGAAAAGGCAGAATTCTGTCCCATGCATGACCAGCGACACGACCCGTCTAGCTTAAGCTTAGCTAACAGGGCAGGAAAACACCATCCAGGTAAACACGGGCCAGATTACAGCAGGTGCCCCAGCAGACATCGACAAAAGGTTACCCTTGTTGCATTCTTAGCTCCATAGCAGCGAAATTTGGCCTGTTAAAACCCAAACACCAATTTCAGAAGATCTACCTGCACCAGGCAGTGAAAACAAAACCCTGTTAAGGGTTTTAACAGGCTAAATATTGTCTCTGCCTGCGCCGGAGTGGATACCAGTGCGTTTTCACAAAACTTCTTAAATGAGTTCGCCGACACGTACACGCGAGGGGCGGGGCTGGCGGGTCTCTTTGTTGGATCACTGAGAGAAATGATTCGGCGTACGAACCAAATGTTTGGTTATCAGGCCTGAAGTGGGAACAAATCAAACACTTCAGACGTAGGGACGAAAACTTAAAACGCAGGTACGAAAACGTCGGGCGTCGTCACTAAAGCGTTAGTGACGCCGTCTGTAGTTTTCGTCACTTCGTCAGAAGTGTTTGATTTGTTCCCACTTCAGGCCTGATAACCAAAAATTTGGTCCGTACGCCGAATCATTTCTCTCAGTGATCCAACAAAGAGACCCGCCAGCCCCGCCCCTCGCGTTGCTCGTGGCCCGTATTGTCGGCAGTGTGCAAACTGTAAGAGCGGGCCTTCTGTGGACCGTCCTACCTTTTCACTCCTGCCCTTCCAACACTTGGGAGCGTAAGGCGCGCACCGGTTGACAAACGAGCACGCGACGCGCGATGAGGCGGTGGCGCACAAGACACGCACGCTCGGAGATGCGGACTCTGGCGAGGGGATAGGCAGCACGCTTGCCCTCGTGCGCATTGGGCTGCCTAGCTCCACGGCGCAATCGTACGGAAAAGATAAAAGATAAATCTTCTGACTACATTTGATAAGTGATTCCTTATGAAACCGGTCTGTGTTATATAAGGGCAGATTGGCAACACGGGCCCATCGTTTGACCCGATGTTGCACCTGTACAACGTTACGTTTTCGGTAGCGAAACGCAAACGAGCCATGGTCTGGGTGATAATTAGTACTCGACAAAAGCTAAAGGTGCACTGGTTGTACTGTGACTCCACCCACGTAAAAAAGATCATGGGTGGCGCATCTTTACATCAACTTCTTCCAAAGATGCCGGGAAAACGGCTGGAATGGGACCGTAAAGACAGCCAGCAGTCACCTTAAAGATGCGGGAAACGATTGAGGTGACTTCACGTTAGCTTTTGGATGACTTGTGGCCGTCTGTTCACCGCTTGCACGTTGTCTGCACAGCAGTATTGAAAACGTGCAGGTTAAAGAGACCGTAAAGATGCTTCATAGATACAAATAGATACAAAGAGAGAGATAGATAGATTAATAGATACAAAGATACCTTCATCAGCCATGCCTCCCACCCCTTGGAGTTAAAAGAAACAAATCTGGCATCGGCATCCGTTGTTAAACTCAATCTCACTATCAAAATCATTTTCGCTGTCAGTGTCACTCTCATTCCAATTCATACTGTCACATGATAAGCCATGGCGAGGTGACTGGGGTCTGAAGGGTAAACAAGCTGGCCAGTTCCGCTGCGCTCCACCGGCACCTTGGTTCGACAGGGGGACTTGGCCAGCTTGGCCTGCCGGTGGCGTTTGCGGGGGCCTTCGGCCCCCGCCTCAAGTCTCCCAAGAAGTTCCCGACAGCAGATGTATTCGGTACGATTAAAATCGTTAACCTGAGCCCGTCCCGTGTTACTGTTGTGCGGCCTCTCCCTCTGCGGCGGCGGCCAACCCTAACCTCACAAAACAAAAACAGAAATATTTTCATTACTCAAAAATGTGACACAAATCGAAAATTGTTGCCACCGCACGTCATTCTACGTTAAAAAAGGAGTTGATTCTCAAAATTTGAAGTTTTTTTTTATAAACGATAAACGTCCAAACGAACGAACATGACGCACCAGACTATAAGCCCGGCTCCTGCCGTTTCTAAAGAAACGCGTCGGGACGGGCTAAAAAAGCATTCACTGCGTAGTTAAAAGTGAGCAACCGATGATTTGTGATCAGTTAAGTACGAGGGTATACACTCACAATGCATCGTGTGCGCCATGCACCATAAATGGTCATGTCTAAACGACTTAAGACACTTGTCTTGCTAGGAGCTTTGGCATCCCCTGGCGATGAAAACTGCTTCATAGTGCATAGCTTGGGTGCCCAGGATATCAAGAGATGCGTCGAGGTTTGTCATAGAAGCGATTCCTCGACCAGCTGGATCGTCCGGTCAAATATGATTTACCAAGTAACTGTCCACTATGAAGGTGATTTCGCACCACTCTGCCAGATGTCTGAAAGGCAAGATGCGAACCACATAGCATTTTAGCTTAACGAAGCTGTACGGCATAAATTTCGCATTCCTAATGAAGCTGTCTGCGGCCATTCAGACGCTCCTTTATGCGCACTGGCAAGGTCCGCCGGAGGGTGTCAGCCTCTCTGTATATAAACAACAGTAGTACTTGGATGTACTGACAGGAAAGAGGGATGGCCTCTCACGATGCTACGTTCGAGTGGACGTGGCACACATCGTTTCAAATGCCACCAAGTGGAAACTATAGCAAGGTGTCAGTAACCGACTTGTCAAACAGCACCTGCTTCGGTGGTACGGACTGTTACGGACCTAACCTTAAATCTTTATGAGAAAGTGCTGGCTAATCTTGTTTTACTTACCTGTGCCAAGACTGTTGGTCTTGGCTGCACAAAGCAAAGCGTTCCTGCTGTCAGCGATCAGCTCCCCAAAAACCTTGCAAGTTGACTTCGACAAAAACATGGAAGAGGGCAACTCTCAAGAGGATGATCCGGCAGAGGATGAACCTGGTGACGTTGAAGAGATGTCCGATGACGGTGTGGATAGTGAAACATGTCAAACAATACAATATCGTCACTGAGTCCTAACAAAAAGCCAAGATGGTGAAGATGTAAACCCATACCACTGCCCGACGTTTGCTGAGAAAGTGAAAAAGAAAAGCAGCACTTTCCTGTTGTGGTCAGCGGTGATGAGGAAACCCGTCAAATCTCTGTTCCTAAGAGGCTCACCATGCTGAGGGTTTCATTGTTTACCTTAAAGATAAAGCATTTCTAAATGACATCTTGCCTTCGCCTCTGCATTCATTTGTTGGCATACCAATTCATTCAATCAGAGGCAATATGACTCTTTCATCGGTGAATATACTGCACAATCAAGGTACAGACAGGGCTGTGCGGTGATTCGGTTAACCGGTGATTTTTTCGGTGATTTTAATCACCGGATCACCGAATCGCGTTTCCAAAATCACCGGTTTAGCGAAATTTTAAAATCACCGGTTTGTTCCCGCTGACCGGTTTATTTCCGATCAGCGATCTGTAGAAAATCACCGGTTTACCGTACATCACCGGTTTGACGGTCGGACGGAAGGCGGCGGAACGGAATCGGACTGCAACCTCTACAGAAATCGAGTGTCTCTTCAGTTTTGCTGGCCTAGTAATAGGCAATCTGAGGACGTGCCTGAATGGAGAACACGCTGAGTGGTTAATTTTTCAAAGTGTAAATAAAGACCTTGTTTAAAAGCCGTGAGTTCAGTAAAACTCTAGCTACAATTTTGTAGTATTTCTCTGGACACAATTTTATTGTATTTCTCTGCTATATTTCTCTGTATACAATTTAGTTCTATTTCTATATCTAAAATTTTGCACCATTTGCAGTATTATCTGAATATATCTCAAACTAGTATCTGCGGTATTTCTCTAAATACAATAATTTGCTCAGCTTTTATGACACTTTTATTGATCTTGTAGTGGATGAGACTGTCAAAACATGGTCAATTTTTTTTTTAAAAAAAAATCAGTAAATTTGAGTAAAGCAGGTTCTTTTTATTAAACAAATTAATTACCGGTGTTTTTTGTTTACCGTTTTTTTCAAAATCACCGGTCATTTCAAAACCACCCAGTGTTTTTCTAATCACCGGTGTTTTTCTAATCACCGGTGATGACTTTAACACTTTTCACCGGAGCTTTTACCGGAGAATCGAAACACCGTCACCGTTTCGAAAATCCAATCACTGCACAGCCCTAGGTACAGAGGCTGCTCAAAGTGCTACCGCAGCGGACGGTGATGAACTGGACGAGAGAGAGAATTGGCGTGGGTTAGAGGACGTTACAAACGCAACGAACACGAAATAAAAATATCTGAAAAGTCACACAGAAATCGTAGTCGACGAAGAGATTGTTGCAGCAAGCTTGTTGGGGCCCGATGGTAACAAGACTAAAAACAAGAAAATAGATATGTAGCTGAAAATCGGAAATATCACCGGCTTCTGTAGGAATTAACAACGACCTTAAACACTAATCTTAAGTCTTCTGATAGAGGGGACAGCAAAAGAACTCGAAGGGAAACTACAAACATACTTACCTACGACTTTCTGTCTAATGTGGCAGCACTGTTAGAGAACCCAGCCTTGCACGTTGGGCTATTGTCCGAACTGACTTACTGGAAGTGGGAGTGCCCTCGTGCGCAAGTGGAGGGGACTCAGGAGAAGACATTTCAATGCAATGAGGAGTTCCTCGCGGAAAATGGTTTCGCCTGCCTCGATGGTGCGCTAGAACACCATATGAGGATGGAAGAAAGAAACTGCAAGAAAAGCGGGTGCAAGGACAGGGGGACGTCTGAGTGTAAGCTTGGGAATGTCATCTTTTTGGACTGCAACACCGGTACGGCACCCAATGTGCGTGTCCCACTCCAAGACATACCTACTGAACTAACCATCAAGGATGTCAAGTACCACCGTCTAGGGGCAGTGTCATATCAAGCTGGAAGTTGCACGATGATATCTGTACGAAAATCAGCACGGTAAAAAAACCGACAATGTGCATTAAGCCAGAGATTCTGATGTATTATGAAAAGGAATAGAAAGGGTGTTATGTTAATTGTACCTAGTTATGGCATGTCACTTCCCTTTCAATTTGTTAAATGTCATTGTATTGAAAACATAACTCTGCATTTTTTGATGTTACAGGCATTTTGTAAATCTTCCGCTTGTGTATTAGTTTACAGCTATCTTGATTCTACTTTTATTTAAGTGTACTGCTACATGGAGAATACGAGCGGTCATGGCACTACTCCTGCTTAAAGTATCACAATTTATGGGCCAAGTGACCTTGCAAATCTATGATAAATATTGAAAATAGTGTGATTAAAAATAACAATTTTCTCAGCACCATAATGTATTCAGGTGAGATTTTGATGTATATTATAACATCCAATCCATCTTGCAATCAAAGGAACAGGAAATTGTATCTCAAAAGCAGGAACCAAACATAAGAAGCTCACATCAGGTAGAGTAATTTATTGCTGAGCACTGTCTACACAAGGTATTTGCGTCTTATCTTACCATCAACTGCAGCCTTGTCCATTTTACAGTTGCTTATTATTGAGCTAAGGTCCAAAGTGAAAGAATGGGAACAGAAGAAACAAAATCTCAAATCAAAGGAACAAGAATATTCAACAAAAGGAGAAAAGATATTATGAACTACATGTGTCTGTTAAATTTCTTCATTGTGCTTTCTTACACTCGTGTCTCATTTTTATGTTTCTCTAAGAATTTTCGGACAGTTGAGAACATGAAAGAACATTCAGGCAAGGCATTTCATCCTGGATACGGAGGTGCCAGGCCTGACCGGGCCTGACCGCACAAGGCCACCTAGAGGCCAGCGGCAAAGTCCCACCTTCCAGCCAGGCACCGCCACAGGCCAGGGGTAGTGCACCAGGCCACCTCGAGGCCGGCGGCAAGCCAAGCACGGACATCCTAAGGAAGACGCCGCCATAGACCATAGGGGCGGGGCACACCACCCCGAGAGACACCAAGTAAGGGCAACATGAGAGCAGCGGCAGCACACAGGAGCAAGAGAGCTGCACGAGAACCTCCGGGTGACCGCCTCGCTGACCGCCTGCGGGTAGCAGCGGAAAGGCCATAGGCGTCGGAAGTGGGGGTCAGAGGGTGTTCGAAGCACCCCCCCACCCCCCAAAAAAAAAATCTGGGGGGTGCGGAGCACCCCCCAGTTTTTTGGTCCGCGGGCGGAATATTTTGACCGATTATTGCCGCAAGCTGTTCGCGAGTATGCAGACGTTTTCAAAGAATTGCCTCTTGTAACTAGAGAAATGCTTGGTGAAATAGAGCGTCTGATCATTCTTATATTGACTGTACCAGCCCGTTTCTGCCTCATGTGAACGCTCCTTAAGCGCTCTTCGGCGGATAAAGAATTGGCTGCACCGTACTATAACGCAGAAGAGGCTGACACACGTCATGTTGCTTCATGTCCACAAAGCGTTGACCCTCTTAATCGATGTAAATAGTGTTCTAGAAGAGTTTGTCAGACGCACACCTGAGCGAATGCGCGTATTCGGAAATCTGTTCTAATATTAATCTGAACCTGAACACACTCAAATGTTGTATGAAGCTCCGACGGCGCTTGCTGGCCAGGGACACAGGGCATCTCTGCCACTGCTGAATTGGCTGCGCTCTGTGCTTGGGAGAGAGAAAGCACTAGCCGGAGCTGGCCCCGCCGCTCGCTCGGCTCGCTCGCTCTGGCTACGACGGATTTGATGCAGTAGCAGCACTGCCTGTCTCTTGCTGCGCCAAACCAAACCCACGTTACAGCCGCGAGTGGCCGTGCAGTTAGGGCTCGGCTCAGCTATGTTTGCTTTATCTCCTTTTTGTTTGTTATTAAAGGAGCTGTTTTTATTATGAGTATACAGTGATGTAACAAAGCACTTATAAAGTGTAACATTTTCATATTAAGGACTGCCGTATTATCCATTTCTAAGCTGTTTTGGAGGGTTTGTAGCCTAGTTTTATTATTTATATATATGATAGTACCTCTGGTACTCAGCTGCGCTGTTGTGACCTTAGTGGACTGTTTTTACTGTCGGTAAATTCTCAGATTAGGAGGCGCTTTTGACCCAACTATACTTTTGAAATATTGGAGTTGTATTTTTGCATACAACGTCAAGAACACGTATTTTGAGCTATTTCCGAGCACCCTTTTCGTCTGGTCACTAAAAAAATCCGATTGCCTCACTAATTTGGACAAAAAGGCGATGGAGTTTACAATTTAGAATCTCTTCAACCTGGTCTGGACCAACCATGCGATGAATTATGGTCATAACCAATACTACATATGTTAAACGTCCCCTGAGCCAATTTTTTTTACGGTCACGTTTTATTTTATTTTTGCAAACGCAGGAAGACACACGCGAACGGGAAATTTAGTGAGATCGACTTTGGCCTTGCTTCACGAGCAGAGGAATGTCATTAGGATGAGTTTTCGGATTCCATATGATACTTTGGAGTTACGCCTCCAAAACGATACCGAATGACATTAGGTTGTCCTCCCCCATACCCGCGAAATTCAAAGGAATTTGAAGGAACTGAGAAGGTTGGTAGGCTATGGAGTTTACATTTGACTCCTTTCCAGTGCCCTGGTCACGCGACAGCACACCGGATATTAAATTTGTCAACGTGTCCTAGCAGAGGAAACACGTGTTCATCATTTTGGAAAAAATAATGTTTGTTTCGATGCAATGAGTGCGAGCTGGGAGCTGGAGAGCCAAAAAAGACGCCTTAACTGAGAATCTAGCTGTCATCCTGTCTATTGTGCACTGCACCAACCTGCCCAGCTCAGGTATCTGGTGTCCATCATAGACGGAAGCCACGGCATCACTGAAACTGTTCGGCTTATCGCGATTGCAGCCTGGTGATAAGCGAGTAGGAATTTGGAAACAGAGAGGCGCTTGAAAAATATTGTGTACAGCCACGAGCGTCCTAGTGTCGGCTCTAGGAGCAACTGGACGAAAGTCGTTATGCAGCTCTCGGCGCGCTTGCGACGTGTCGCGCTGATGTGGGCGCTGCTGTGGGCCGAGGTGTCAGCCCGGCAAGGACAGGTAGGGGTGCTAAGGGCTAAACTAAGAGCCCAAAGCAGCTACATATTACATATTTGGCTAAGCGAAGCCCTTAGCCCACTGGCCCAAAAATGTTTAGTCTGTTGGCGTGTCTGTCCGCGCGATTTCTCGAGAACGGTTTGTAGTAGAGGGCTCAAATTTGGACCACAACCTTCTTGCATCATACCGGAGTCAACCTCACCTCGGGGGCACCGTAGACCAAATAGTTCCCAAGATAATTTTTACAACTGGTATTAGATTTTACAAAATAATTAAAAACGCAATTACGAGAGTGACGCACGCTTCGATTCCGGTTCATATTTTGATAGGACAGTGCGAGATACGAACTCTTTGATGAAAAGGGACCCCCATTAAAATCGTAAAAAAAAAAGCTGCCAAAACCGACCGTGCCAGTTGACAAAACAGGGCCTTCTTGGGCAGGAACTGAAACAGGAGGACAAACTTCTAAATCGTGCAGAATTTCAATCTCAAACATGGCGACCGACCCCTTCTAAAACCACCCAAGGACTCCAGTCAAGGTGCCGAAATGCACCCAAGGTGCTGCTGCAGGTGCTAGTGGTCAAAACAGGGCCATCTTGGACAGGAACTGGAACGGGAGGGCAAACTTCTATATCGTGCACAATTTAAACTTAAACATGCCCCCCCCCCCCCCAAAGAAAAAAAATACCCCAATAAGACCCCAGTAAAGAGGCCAAAATCGACCCCAGGTGCTACTGCAGGTGCTAGTCGCCAAAACAGGGCCTTCTTGATCAGGAGCAGGAACAAAAGGGAAAACTTCTAAAAAAGCAGAATTTTAATCTTACAGATGGGAACTGACACCGCTTAAAATACACTCAGGACCTCAATTACAATGCTGAAGTAGGCCTCAGGTGCTGCTGATGGTGCCAGTGGTCAAAGCAGGGCCTCCTTGGACCGAAACTGCTTAGGCTAGGGGAGGTTAGCTTTGAGCAGCATGGAATACGGTAGAGAAGTCCACAATGGGTACGTTAGGCTAGGGTAGGTAAGAGTAGGGTAGGTAAGGTTAGAGTCGGCAAGGGTAGGTTAGGTTGGAGTAGGCTAGGGTAGGTTAGGTCACAGTAGGGTAGGTTAAGTTAGATTTGAACACAATTGAATACGTTAGAAAAGTCCACAATACGGTGTGATTTGTTGCGTCCAGCGGTTAGGTTAGAAGCGTAGCGACCCCCGTGCCGCAAGAGCGACGCCCACAGGGCGGTGTGCTAACTGATTAGCCCCGCAGGGTCCCACTCGTCTGGTGACGGCCGCCGGCAGGCCAAGGTAGGTGTAGGCCAGGTGTGTAGGGGCTGAACAGTGGTTCGCGGTAAGCAAAGCCTGTTACGCCACGACGCGGTCTGGCGTACGCCTACCGCGCAAACGACACCTGCTATGTAGGCAACTTTTAGGTCCTGTTTTTAAAAATTATAATCATTTTAAAACTGTACCAATACCTCACAAAGAGGGGAATAACTTATGGATATGTACCATTTCCTTCACAACACACACAGCAGAGGAACACGAAACCTGAAAATTACCAACTCATTTTTAAGGTTTGAGTCATTACATCAACATACGATTGTAAAGAAATGCAAGCCACTTTTGACTTCAATTTTATTTTATTATTTGCTTAAGTCTATTCATATTTGTCATTTATCAAAGGTATGTTTTCTGATATTATAACACTACTTGGGCAGTGGTCGGTCCAGGTTTCTAGCTAAACTAGATAATGAGCTTACCTTCCGCTACACTCTGACTCTATGCTAGGGAGTCAATGCTAAATTTATTTCAGCAGTGTCGTTCCATGACATAGAACGACGTTTTCATTTGCACGAACCAAATTGATGCTGAAATATGAGGTGTGGGAAAGTGTTGAGAGAAACAATGCTGTCTGAAATAGAAAGCATTTTTTTGGGAACAGCAATTATTAATTCATTGAACAAATGTGTTTATGCACTTCTCGCATACTTTGCGAATAGCATGAACAATTAAGTTCTCACATTGGGTCCTGGATAAAAAGACAGGGTGTAACGGCAGATTCAAATAATGAATACCCACTCAACAGTTTAATCTTAAAATAGTTAGTCAATACCGCAGAAACATTGTAGCATTTTTTGCATTCATGCTTTTTTAACCCCTGCATTGTGTTCTTTGAAACCTTACTTCCATATTAATGCCTGGCTGAAAAAAAATTTGCTGGCTGCTGGTCTTGCTCAATGTCGTCGAGACTTGTAAAAAATTGGTCCATGTAATGTCAAGTAAATATCTGACGGATTAAGAAACAGTATTGGTCACAGAAGAGGGGAAGTTAAACACACCAAAAAACAACACATCTTTATAACAAATAGTAATAAATGTGAATGCAAAGCAAATAACCGTGGTGGTATTTATACCTAACAGCACACTGCTACTGGAGCAATTCCATTCCCTGAACCCGAACCCATGTCAATGTAAGTGGCATGGCATAGTGTCATCATGATCTGACAAGAAGGTCTTTATCCTATTGGTGGTATGTGCAATTGGCATATATTTATCTAAGCCTGATTATACTCCACTTGTCACAGACCGAGTACTTCCAATGCACATCTTAATTTTTAGTCCAGTTTTGTAGATGAAATCTGTAACTGCATCTGGTTCATCTGGTTATGAAACATTCCATTTCAGCACGGAAAATAATAAAACATAATGAGAAGCTGAGTGCACCAACAGGTGCAGTTGCTCTGAAAACTCAATTTTGGTAAAAAGTGGAAACATGCCACTCTGCCAGATCATCAGTGTTCGTTAGTTAGCTAGGAGCACGACATTTGGATTGACGCAATGGACAGGCAGCATAAAAAAGACACAAAAACACATTATCTAGCGGGTTAGGAAAACAGCAACACAAGTCTCGTAAAAGGCGATGCCTGTCGGCTGCTGCGCTGGAGGCTCTGGAAGGAACCGGGAGAGGGGGAAGAGAACGGGGTGGTGGTTGAGGGGGGGGGGGGGGGGGGAGGCTGGAGCCAAATGAGTTGCCTAAATGTTAGGGGCCACGGTGCCTAAATTTTCTCAGATAAGTAGATTGCAGTAAAACTAGGTATTATGGCATCTAATTTGATACTTTCAGAAAAACATCAGAATAGGCCAAAGATACGTTTTTATGGCATATAATACATCTCTATTAGTTTATAATATTCTATAATACCACCTTATACCGTGGGAGTACGTATAATACCGTATAGTACCGTTCAGTCATTATAATACCATATTAGCCTATACTACCATCATATTCGTATAATACCTACTACTCCCAACACGGCTCAGGAGAGTCAACCACCCCTTGACGCCTACCTTGTACTACTTTGAGGGAAAAACTGCAATGCGGGCTCAGGATTTTGTGTTTTAAAAAGTCCAGTTCGGAAACCAGATCGGAAGACGCTCAAAAGGGCGTTTCTAAAGAACACAGGGTGTATATGTTCTGTAAAAAATTTCGAGGCGGGTTAACATAACAAACCTTGGAGCACCTAGTGCCAAGTAAAGTTATGTACACTGTCAAAAATTGTTTGTTGAAATTTCCATGTGGTCAGTTCTCTTTCACCGTCTAAAGAAAATCCTTGTCCCCACCATCAGATTGGGCATCTTAATTTGCATCTTCAGATCCTTGACCAACAAATTCAGTGTTATTGTTGACTACTTTAAACATTTTGTTCAAAGTTTGTTGCCCTGGACCACTTTGTTTTCTTTTTTTTTTCTTCTTGTGAACATTTTCTATGTGCCTGTAGAAATTTGAAGTGTTCCATCCTGGACCTGATCTGCCAAAGGTAAATACTTGAGAGCAGGCCGCACACTTAACTTCTGCTATAAAGTTCCCAAAGGGATCTTTAACTATCTTGGGAACAATTGTAGACCAATTAATATTTATATTGCCATCTTCATTCAGAGTCAGAAGCTCTGAAGCATTTCTTTCAAGCCACCCCTGGATGTTATTTGTCTTGAAGTCGTCTTCAGAGAAACTTTGAAGTGAGCGAATATTGTCATATGCCATTGTCGTCAAGATCTCTTTAAGTGGCTCATGGATTTGTAGCGTGTGAGTAACTGATTCTTTAAGTATGTCCCAAAAGGGGACACCTTCTTCATTGGTACTGGGTGAGGCATCTCCATTGTCGTCCATTTTGAAGTCGCTGCATTTGAGAAAAGACACACTATGAGTGTACAGAACATAAAGGTGCCACCACAGTCAACTCATCAAAGTCATCACTCATCACAATTTCACTCACACTTGAGACACTTTATCTGACTAATCGTATAAGGCAAGTTTTATAAAAAATGATGAGTGTACCTCAAAATGAATGCATAAAAAATATTGTTAGGTGAACACTGCCAAGGAATAAAACGAGCTGGGTTATTATTTTGTTTTTTGTTGAAGGAGCACAGGAAGACTTAGAGAAGCAAATAAATAAAAGCTTAGGCTTATTGGTTTAACAGTATGGGGCATAGCTGTCACGGCAATGATCCTTTCAACCAGCCAAATTAGCAGTCATCGCCGTTGCAGCTATGCAAGGGTCTGCAACTTCTAAAATTACCGTACCAAGAATATATTCTCATTAAGAATACTTGGGAGTACTTGATAAAAATTTTCGGAATACCTACTCAATTTGAAGATAAATCACGTAATATATCTGTTTTTGTAGCTATAGTTCTCATTTTCGAGAATATTGCGAATACTATTCTTGAGAATACCATGAGATTATCACGGGAATACTTGGAGGGCGTACCAAGAATACCGAAGTTGCATACCCTTGCAGCTATGCCCCATACTGTTAAACCAATAAACCTTAACTTTCATTTCATTGCTTCTCTCAGTCTTGCTGTTCTCCTTAAACTAAAAAAAAATTAACCCAGCTCGTTTTATTCCTTGGCAGGGTTCACCTAAAAGTACTGATGTAACAATCATTTTTAATGCACTTATTTTGAGGTACGCTCATCAGTTTATTATAATACGTACTCTTTACAATTAGTCAAGGTGTCAACTAGTTTAAAACCGTTTTGGGAAGCAAGTGGACTAGGTATACTTGCGTCTTTTTTTTTTTCTAATTGAATTTTTTTTTTAGAATTCAGACCAGCTTCAATTTTAGTGCAAAGAATACTGATGGCATGGCACTTTGCGGCAAGTACAGGTTAGGAGAGGTTTCGTAGAGGACATCATCAAACGCCTATGCGCTCGAGGTTAGAAAACGAAATGATAGCAGCACTGTGGTAACAAAAGTCCCTAACGGTGCAAACTGTTAGGTTAAAAGTATCTCACTGATAGCAAACTTTACGTGCTCCCCTACCCTGCCTTGGCGTTTTTGGTCATGCTTGACTTACACCCCGTGTGCCGTTTATAAAAGGCTTGCAAGCAAATTCAAAAGCAGATCAATCTTAACGCAGTTCAGAATCTCGCCATAAACTGTTCTTTCTACATGACAATTAAAAACGTTATTAAATTCAGTAGCTTCTTACCTAAAAAACTCAGCCGGCCGTTTACGCGTTACGCCTCCTGGCCTCCTTCCCCGCCAACAACAAACACCTGCGGAGGCTGGCCTGAGGGGCGGGCAGGGGTAGGGAGAAGGCAGCGCGGGGAGCGGAGGGTTCCCGCCCTCCGTGTATGTTGGGCTGCCTACACCCAAGGCGTCCCCTCGGCGCTCACCGCCGGCGCTGTTCCCTATAGTGTCTCACGACCTGATTGCATTCATTTTAACGCCTGATTACGTGATATTTTGTGAGATTGCGCGAGATTGCATGGGATTTTGCGGAATTACCGAGGATTCCGTAGGATTGCGCGGGATTCCGGACACAGTCAAATCGGTCTTACGGTAAACAATTTTGGAAGGTAAACCGGTTCATGCCGAAAAACCGGTTTTCAGGTTAAACCTTTGGGAAGGTTAACCGGTATACACCGTCAAACCGGAAACCTAAACATCAAACGTTTTTTCCTGAAACCTGATACCGGTTTCAAAAACCCGTAACCGCCCAGCCCTACTCCCACTCGCCGCGCCGCCGTGCTGCCCCTGAGCCAGGGAGGCACGCTGGAAACTCCCGCGATCGGACCCGATCACAATGCAAGCCTCCGAGGATGGTGGCTGCGGGCTCCCGCTCCGGGCTGCCCTGCTGCCCCGTGCCGGCCAGAGGGGGAGGAGGGGGATTACCGACCGGGCGGTGGCTAGCAAAGCACTCGCAGCGCACAAACACCAATAATTGCATACGCGCACTCGGTCATTTGAAGTCAGTCTCCGCCAAGTTAAAACTGCTGGGCTCTACACTCGGAAGTTTATTCTAGCACCTTATTCATGTTTTACTTAGTAAATAACTGACTTCAATAGCAGTTGACATACCACATGGACGAATTTGATCCGCGTTGAAAAGACTCACGCCTAGGGCTGAGCGGTTAGTGAATTTCAAACACAATTATCGGTTATTAGAATAACCGCGGTTATTACCGGTTAGCGGTTATTTATTTGTCACCGGTTATTTCAGACTAACCGATTTCTTCGAACTAACCGGTTATTTCAAATTAACCGGTTATTGTGGAAAAAACGGTTAATTTTAACTAAAATGTTCAGAATGGCAGAAATGACAACATAGTGATGGGTGTAGAACCACTTTGAATAATTTGTTCAGAAGATTATCAGTGCAGGAAATGAGCGGGAAGTACAAAAAATGTACAAAATAATAAAAGCCAACAGAAGCTTCGTTCATTGCCTTAAAAATTAACCACTCGGTATAGTTCAAAAACGGTTTATTTCCTGAAACTGTCACAACCGGTTGACCCTTTCACCGGTTTAACCGGTTAGTGTATTAACCGCAGGAATTTAAAGGCCCGTAATATTACCGGTAAGATTCGCTAAGTTACTGTAACTTACGGTAATATTACCCGACCTTGAAAAATGTGGTATTTTTCGGTAATATTCAGATTTTCAAACTCTGAAAATTATCTGCATTTGGTGTAAAAAAAAAACGGCAAAAATGGGTGGGTCCTACCTCGTCCCAGACTTCCGTCCGGAACCGTTTCTGCTTAACTTCGGTGTTCGGATGGGAACCGGTGTACCAGGAGTTGACCGCCACTAAGACACAGGCACGACGCAGCCCCCTTGGTAGGCGGGCTTCCGCAACGGCCAACATCGCCCCTTCCGCTGACCAGATTTCAGGAGTCAACCCCCTTCGACCAGCCAGTTGGTCTGTGGCCCTGAGGCCACTCCCTCGCGGATTGAGAGGGAGGTAGGATGCCCAGATCGTACACGGCCGAAGCCGATTGTACTCTACCCAGCAAGCCGAGTAGGTGTTGCCCGATTACTCCAGATTCCGAGGCCCTACGCTTGAAAAATGTAGAAGGCCGAACCCTAGGCCTCTACATTTAACTTCTGCCGAGTCTTGGCAAGCAATATTCCCCTGCTTGGGCGTCGAACCACTGTTCCTCAGCAGTGTATTCAACCTCCGGGGAATGGCCGCGGCCCAACGTCCGCGGTCACTCAGACAACACACTTTGAGCACGTTCCTTTGGTATATTTTACCCACCATCCTCGGTCGGCAGACTACAGAAAAATTTTCGCCCCGGCAAAGAGTTGAACGCCAGACCTTGTGGTCACCAACCAGTCCGCTAGCTCACTACGCTATCGAGCGACGATGGAGAGCAGCGCGCTCTTGGTGCTTACTGTGGTCCCGCAGAGAGCAGAACCGATGGGATGATTTGGCTACTGTTATGTGGAAAAACATACTAATGCGTACTATTTTTAACAAATACCCGCTGTAACTAAATCTTTCTCATTTTTACCAAAAATACTCGTAACTTACCTATCTTTCCGTAACTTACCGTAAGGTTGAATCTTACTGGTATTTTTAAATCCCTAATTAACCGGTTATTCTAAAAGAGAATAACCGGGCAACCGGTTATCAAAAATAACCGGTTAATAACAGGTTAACCGGTTAACCACACAGCCCTACTCACGCCTGCCTCATTCATATTCAAAAAGTAACACCTACTTTGGTCACATTGACCTTCGATATTTTTTTTTTTTTGAATTTTCAACAAACATTGATTTTTACTGTTCAGAAGGGCACACACCCTTGCGCTACCTCTGAATATTGTCCGAGAGATTTTTGAATGCCAACTTTTGACGAGCCTCCTCACCCCACTTTGACCACCCTAGCGTCGCGGGCGACGATTTCTCAGGAGTTGGACGTCGCCATCTTTGAACCGATTTCACGACGTTTTCCCGCGGGCCGAAAAATCCCGATTGTATTTTAAACATCATGTGATAGGTCATAGACAAAAAAATTGCACTAGCAGTCATGAGATTTTAAAACTTTTGTTTAAACGGGGCACTCTACTGGAACATGACTGTAATAAGCCAGCGCTTGTTATTCCTCTCATTTTCTTGCCGTTTCCAGTGACGTCATAAGTCGGAACGGGGTCGTCTCTTGAAAGATGTCGGGAGTGAAGGTGACAAATTTTCATTCAGCAGCAGCAGATAACTTTATTTTTATGTATGCTGTATTTACTGTCATTAAGTTAATGTTTCAGAATTTCCTATTATGTTTGTTTTTCATTGAGTCTTAAAATTAAATTCATCTCACTTCTCCCAGGAATACTTATACTTAGTGCCAAGAGGTAGCCTAGAGAGGTGTCCGCTTTGGTCATCGAAAGGAAACGGGCGTTGTGCTCCTAAGGTAATACATCTTTGCAGCTGTGAAAGTACAGAAGTTTCATGCATTTAAAAGATGAATGTGCTTGAATTGGTTGTCTTTTCTTCCCTGTTGGTGTTTTTGATGTACTCCTTAAAATACCACTGATTTATTTTACCGGACTTTTGAACACAGTCATCAAATGATTATTTTATTAAATTAGGTACATTTTAGCTGGAACAGGATCCGAAGACCTTAGAAGTAAATCATTTCTCTTTAGATAGGAACGGTGTAGATTCACCTGTGATTATTGAGAAGAAAAGGCGTGCTTACGCTAAGATGAAACGGTGATTATTTCTTTTCCATAAAAACTTTCCATTTTATAGGACTCTCCGACATAATCATCCCATGACTGCTGCATTAAACAAGGCGCTCTAAGCCAGTAGAGACCTGGACAGAACGAACACCCATTCTTTTTAGATAAGGATGAAATTACATTACATCTTGCTACGTCTGTAAGTATACAAACCATTCTGCTAACAAGGTGTGGGCAAACCTTTACCTATATATTTAATTATGCTTAAACAAATTGTTAGTTTGTTTCTTTTTTTCTTAATGATTCTACTTGTCACGATTCTTTTTAACAGTTACCTCATAACTGTAGAACGAAGAAATTCATAGGAGTTCAGCTAGCGAGTGGTGCTGTTCCTGGAACAGCTTCCAAACTCTGATCCACATATGAAAATTGTTTCTGCGTTGAAGAGATGGCTGAAGTGTCGTGGCATTCCGCACACGGCAAACAAAGCAGAATTGGTGTTTTGGCCTGTGCAAATAAAAATTGAATATAGATACAAAAACTCAGTTGTTTCTCTGAAGGCATCTCATTTCTATATTTCAGTATACATAAAAAATCCTCACCTCTTACTTCTTTTCATGGACAGGGGTGGGAGATATCTGCGTTTGCATAATCTGTGTGTTGCTAAATAAAATATTTAATAAAAATAAATACACCATTAACACCTAAAAACCCAAGATTTACATAATTACATGAGGATAGCAAGCTGATCGGGCTTCTTGTACTTGGTGAAACATCTCCACAGTTTTCTAGCGTAGTCATGAGATGGTCTCTTGACTCGCAGTTTAACTGGTACACAACCATATGAAGTTGTGAGAAAACTTATGGACACCAAATGGGGTGATTAACGTGAAACCACCATGAAGACAAAAAGGGTATGGGACGGAAATTAATGTGTTTCAGACATTTCAAAGAATTAATACAAAACCGATGAGTCACTGATGAGAGTGAAATAATATCCCATTGGACAGGCAACAAGCATGGGTTAGAAATCTGCCTTGCATTTCCCAGAATGTATAATAAGGTAGATAAAATGGTAATTTACATTGAATTTAAGATATCAGTCAAGGCAATTTCTTTGAAGTTTCTTAAGCTGCCATTGCCAAACCTGCAACAACAACAACAATAACTCATTAAACCAGTAACTAAAGAAGATTCGATAATATGGAGCTCAAAATATCTTAAAACATACCGGACCAGTACAAGTAGGTAGTGAGGGTAGCCCACTATCTCTGTCAAGTAAGTGTTGTTTTACTTCACAACCACATCTATGTCATGAATCGAACTCCAGTGCTGGTGTATTAAATGAATTAAAAAAGGCCTCTTCTTTGCACCATTCATCATTCATTTTAAATTCTAGGATAGAAAATTTTCTGTATATAGTAATTACATAATCACGCCCCCGACAGCGCCTTAAAATAATTTTTTTTAGAAAAAAAACAACAAAGAACCATAAGACGATGCACATTGCAGTTTACACAACATTCTGTAACACAACACACAAGTTACCGCCCACTATCAAGTGTCCAGAAAAAAATGATGATTAAGTAATTCTGCATCAATCAGGGGGGGGGGGGGGGGGGGTTAAAATGCATAGCTTTTAGTGCTGCAATGACACATAAATCAATGAAAATGAAGGCAGTAAAACTCACTCAGTATCAATTCTCTCTAAGAGCTCATGATCCAGGCATGGCCGTCCTTTTTTCGCTTCAGCAGGTAGCATTGAATGCAAACTAGTAATAGAACTGACGTTCCTCACCAGCCACGCCTTGGTACTAGGAGAAGCCACAACACTGATGCAGAATGGAGGGTCCCTCGTGCTGGTTAATAGAAATCAAATTGACATTGCAACCACCACCACAATCACACACGAACGTTATACATACTTGGAACAAGTGAAGGGTTCAACAGACCATTGCTCAGGCAGGCCTCGGTGAAGCAATAGCATGTGTTAAGGAATCATTAGAGATTTGAACAGCCCGACCGAAAATCCCGGTTACGATTCCGAACTCCGATTCCGACATCGAAGTTGAATCCCGATTACGTTCGTAATTTGGAGCAAGTTCCGGTTCGGAGGTCAGTTCCGGTTCCGAGCTCGGTCACGATCGGGATGGTTGACCCAATCCCAGTAACGATTGCGATCGTATACGGGAGCTGCTGTCCCGGTCACGACTAGAATAACGATAACGATCAAGACCGGAATCACTATTTTGCAGTTAGCATGATATAACCATGTTAATTTCGTAAAAATGATAATTTCACTCAGACTTGCAATTTTTACGCCTTTGCTGTCAAACCTGCAAGGTAGTGAAATGAGAGGAGTTGAAAGAGAGGGAGCAATCAAACGAATAATATGTACCTTCAAACATTTCCCTTTTAAGCTGCATGTGCAAAGGAGTGCACCTTGAACTGCTTTCAGCAAGCCTTTCTGCATTTCTTTGAGCACTTTTATGTAATGAACTCTGGTTTGAGCATTTCTTTTATAGCTACCGACCCGTGCTCCACCTCAACCGAGAAAACGTGAAAGCTACTGTAGGTTGCCAACAGGCTGCTGCGCCCCGAGCAACTTACTGAGCAAACAAGGACGCTGAGATGAAGGGCGCCGGTCAGCATGCTCCGTCATTTTCCCGAAAGAAGGTTTCATTAGTTCGGGTTTCTTCTGACTGCAGACCGCCATAGTGCCGAAGTACTACGATATCAAGGCCTGCGACGACAAGCTGCACTATCTACGCGTGTACAACGCGGCCATCGTCATGGGCGAGAATGGTGCAGACCGTGTCAATGCGGTCATACAAGCAGGGAGGCCAATTAAAATTCTCAAGCAGGTAAGGGTCCAAGGCTTCTATTCCAATGTGTCGCAAACTCTAATCACGCTGGAAAAGGTTGTCCATCTATACAAACGAAGTAATCGCGTGAATCGCGGTTTTGCTTGTTTCTACTTTTCATTTAAACTTTTAATGCTGATGTCTCGGAAATCGACGCTTTCCCTGAACTTTTAGTCCTTTAGGGCTTTACTTTTATTTGAGTTGACATCGGAATTTTCTTTTCTTAACTTTTTGATAGCATTTATTTTCTGAGCCGTTTTGAGTTATTAGCCACCTGAGGTTGTCTACCACCAGGGGCCATGGGGCAGCAGGAATGTTACTGTTGAAATTGTCCCGGGTAGGTGGGAAGACCCGCCAGACATCGGCTCGCATCGGTTTGGCCCTACCTGAGGATATGGGGCCTCGCGGAAGACCGGTTCGGGCGGGAAATCAGTTTTATAACTTAGGAAGTGAAGTAGCTGCACCTGCAGTCCGAGTAAGCTGAGCTAGTAGTGGTCTCACAGTCGTGGCTTCACTCTCGGTACATCTTAACGATATCGATCGCATGTGAGTCGACAAGATTTCGAGGAACGAACTGGCGTGTGTGTTCCGATGTTCGGAGAGCAGCTGACATCACACGGAGTTCTTCCTCACTCAAGTTTGCAGTTTGGTCCGTTTTTCGCGTTTTGACAGCATCGATTCGATTTTTAACCGACGACGGCATTACATCGGTACCCATCGGATATCGAATCGCAATCTTCAACCCAGTGCCTGTTACTGCCTTTTCTGTGCGGTTGCGACTCGTGTAACCACGTGTAACTTGTACTTTCGCATTTGTAGAAGGGTGAATGCATGGGGGAAGGTGCGGTTTGTAGAAGGGCGATAACAGTCAGCTATTCTGGAGCTCTGTGCGACTAAAGTTGAAGAAATAGAAGCCCCTTTCAATTTTGACCCCACGTTTAAATTCGGAGGATGGACTCCTACGTAGAACAACTAAAGGGTAGCAACAATTTTTGTTATGTATCGCATTTTTGAGCAAAATATTTATATTTCTAATTTTTGAGGTAAGGGTTAGTCGCCGGGCGTATTAATAGCGGTGCGGACTGTAACAAGGTACTGGCTCACGTTAACGATTTTAATCGTAACAACTGCGTCTGCTGTCAGCACTTCCAGAAAAGACTTACGCCAGGCAGCTGAAGGCCCCCGCAAACGACGCCGGCAGACCAAGCCGACCAAGTCCATCCCCACTTCTCAATGCTTCAATCAAAGGAAGTAGAGATTGTTCTCATTTTTCTGCCAAGCAAATTATTTTCACTGCGAGCCTGTAATGCTTCATCCAAGTACATGCGTCATATACACGCGGCAAGGCTAGAATGAATGCAACAAGAAGAGATGTCAAGAAAACCCCCCTTAGCATGAAAATATGATCAAGCAGAGTATTCAGAATTGAGGGTGTAGATATATACCCACCCCACTGTGCTGATTTGGACCACCTTACCCACCTGATTAAGAATTTTGCTGCAAACGCTCTATTATTTATACCCATCACTGACACGCTTCGACGTATTTTCACTTTCTGTGGGGCAGATGGTCGTCATCATACACCGCTGCACCGGCGGCATATCGCCCAACCAGTGCGAGCACTTTGGCCGCTTTAATTTCCGCACCAACTTGTGCAAGATGATCGAGGCGAAGGGTCTTATCTGGACGCCACTCGCTGAGGCTATTTCGCCGCCACCGAGGTGCCCTCTCATGGCGGTACGTACTATAAGCGCGAATAGTCGCGAATCGCGCATAGTCATGCTTGGAACAAACATATTATGCTTGGCAGAGAATTTGCGGTTTAAGCCTTAAAAAAAGCATATTATGCTTGATTCAAGCATTTTTTTTTTTGAGAGTGCTCTCACGCACGCCTGGACTAGTAGCGTCGGCGAACGTTAGACTGATATGCTTTCGAGTACCACCACCATCTAGCATTTTCATCGGCTCAAATTAGATAACATTTCCTTCTGAGAAATTAAGCTGTACTCGCATCTCTGTCCAACAAATTGAAAGGAAAAAATCCACCGCTTACAACACTGAGTCGCTGAGTCGCCCTCGTTAACCGAACGATGAGTGTCGATAGTAAATTGTTAATCACAACTTGGAAATTTAAGTTTAAAAAAAACTAGCCAGCAAGCTAGCTACTTGCGAGACTTTCACCTTTTAAATTCGGGCAACTAATGTTTCAGTTGTTTTCCAGACAAGCAGTAAATTTGTTTCTGAGAACTAAAATTTTGTATGGAGAACTAGTACTTGTTTGTTGCACCAACGAAAAGTTAGTTGCTCCAACGACGTACATTTAGGAGCGAAAGTACATTTTCATTTTCGCAAGAAACCTTTACTACGGAAATTTGCGGAAGTGCCCAACCAAAAAAAGTCAGTTGCTCCAACGAAGTACAGTCGGGAGCGAAACGAAATTCTTGCTTCCGCAAGAAACTTACTACGAAAATTTACAGAAGTGGTTAACAAAAAACCGAAGTACATTGGGGACCAAACCTACATTTTCGCATCCTAAAGAAACCTTTACTACGAACATTTACAAAAGTTAATGAAAAAAAAATCAGCAACCAAGTAGCTGCTGCGTGACAGGCCTATAATATTTGAAACGGTAGCCAATGTTACAACGGTGTTTGCATGAACATTTGCGTTTTATTTGCGATTGTCATTCAAGCATGTTTTAATTTGCAGCATTTTAAAATTCATGAAACAAAAAAAAAAAACATTTTTAAATTGGAAGCATCACATAGTTGTCTATTTTCCACCATATTTATCACATATGGCACGTCTCATTTCGTCGCCCTTCGGTATTCAAGCCAGGATAGCCTAATGCAAGGTCTTATAGCCCCAAACCGGGAAACAAAACTGCATCACATGTGTCTATTTTCCACCATATTTATCACATATGGCACGTCTCATTTCGTCGCCCTTCGGTATTCAAGCCAGGATAGCCTAATGCAAGGTCTTATAGCCCCAAACCGGGAAACAAAACTGCGCCATTTGTGTCCTTTCCCTTTCTGAGAACTGGGTGGGGGAGCCGGCGAGGGCAGGGCAGGAGCGGGAGGCTGGAGACACATGTGAGGGGTCGGAGTTACCTAGGCAGGCGCAGCAAGCCACGCCACGCCACACTGCGCCACTCTGCTCCGCGCGTGTGCCAGCTAAGCAACACGCATGGGTCCGGCGGGCAGCGGGGCGGGAGAAGTCGGCGTGCCTGGGCCCCAGCCTCAAGCGTCGCGTGGACGCCACGCCACCGCCTCGGCTGCCATAGCGCGGCCGTCGTCATAAACAACAAACACAAGCACTTGAGATCCTTCACTTAAGTTACGCCGCCGAAGGCATAGCACGAGGCTCAGTTTAATGCGCTCCTACTATTATAATTTCGTTGCCCCTACGCCCAAGAACACCCCTGTCGTCCTATAAGAGTTGCCAGACCTTGAGGCAAGCAAGGCAGCCGAGCTGAGTCAACAGTTTTCTGAGCAGTTTTCTGGTTTTTCTTTCAGATTTCTGTTTCTTAACTGGTTCTTCTTTAGCAGATTATAATAATAACAAAAATCAATAATAATTAACAATAATATTAATTCTTATTAAGCCTCTGAACAAGCCTTTCACTGTGAAAGTCTAAAAAAGCAAAAACGGAAAGTTCTGACGTTCGAACCGGCGACCCGCCGCACGGAGAACCGCTCTATTAGACCGCGCGTAGCGGCCCATCACAGGCCATTGCCGCGTTGCGAGGCACCAACCAAAGTGCAGACCTATGCGAATATGGAGCCAAGTTGGCGTTTATAGGCCTCCTTATTGAACAAGGGACGATTCTAAAATAAATAGTATTTGATGTGATCACATGCCTAATTGTGCACTGTAGCAGATTGGTTTCGTCTGCTTTTAAATGCTTTTAAATGAACTGGAATCGACTTGAATTCTTCTTTAACACTAGAACGACCAAGATTTTTTACCCCCTTTAAGGACCAAGCGGGGTCAATTGACCCCCCCTAATGTTTCTAGGCTCTTTCGTGACTCTGTGTTCGCATGCTGATACTGAAATGAGTTTAATGTGTCCCTGATATATGTTCATGATCGATTGAACATACGGTGTCAATTTGCTGTCAGATAAATCACTACTTAAGGAATCCCTCTCGGGAACAAATTCATTCCACGAGAGACCACCATCGGTGTCGGGACCGTCACTAGCCTCGTCGCCGGATTGCGAGGGTGAAATGTTGAGTTATTCGAGATATTTCTTGATTACAGCCTTCGTATCGAAAGACACATAGTTAATGGCAGGAGATGATATCCAGTATTTAATCACGTGTTAGGACAGTGCCTGTAGGTGAAGACCTTATTGGGGGTGAATTGACCCCGCTTGGTCCTCAAAGGTAAATTTCTTATAATGAATCCTTTTTTTCGTCCAAAAAATTATAAAAAAATTGGGGATGATCTAAGTCCTTAATGAATGAAAGTAGAAAAAAAATTATGGCGATCGGGCTGAAAATGTGGGATTGGCGGTCGTTTGAATGTGCCGAGGGGTCAATTGACCCCCTGTTGTCCTTCTAGTGTTAAAGTATATTGGTACACGGTACACTTGTTTTAGATTCTCCTCCCACTGCCAATAAGCAGCAATGCTGAGATGATTTACGTTGTGTCAATGTCCATTTTGTTACCGAAGGTTCAATTACATCGTATGATGCAGAAGATGTGAAGTATAATGAAGGAACAACAGTATTTAATATTTTTTAACCGAACATCAATTCCTAAAGTTGGCACCACAGAGCATAACTGCGGCATAGCTCCGCCCATTTTTGTGGTGCCATCTAGCGATAGTGAAATGAAACTGAATGCAGAATGTGGCAACAACCACACTTGCTGTGAGGAGAAAAATGAAAATTCCAGCGCTTACAGCACTGAGTCGCCCTCGTTAACTGAACGATGAGCGTTAATAATGAATTGTTAATTACATGTTGTAAATTTAAGTTTAGGAAAAATAAAAGGAAAAACGGAAGGCTCTGACATTCGAACCGGCGACTGGCCACACGGTGAATCGGTCTATTAGACCGTGCGACCAAGCAGACATTGTTACGAGGCTTCGCGTGGTGGACCATCACAAGCCACGTCGCCGTTGCGAAGGCGCCAACCGAAGCGCAGACCATTGCGAATATGGAGCCAAGTCGGCGACAAGTGGCCGAACGATATGTTTTGGTAATATTCAATCACAGTTTGAAAATTTAAGGGAAGAAAAAAATGAAATGAAAACGGGAAGGTCTAACTTTTGCACCAGCGACCCTCTACACGGTGAAGCGGTCCACTTGACCGCGCGACCAAGCCGACATTGTTACGAGACTTTTTGTGGACAACCATCACAAGCCACGTCGCCGTACGAAGCGCCAACCAAAGCGCAGAGCGATGTGAATAAACAGCCGAGTTGGCGAAAACAGGCTTACTCACTGAACTAGAGGCCAATCTAAAATCAACCGGATTTTATGTCATCACATGGGCAACTCTGGACTAGAGGAGATTGGTTAAGTCCGCTTTTGTAAAATAATCGGGAATTCTTTTTATAGGCAAACTGGTACAATTGTTTTAGGTTCTCCGCCCGCTACGTGCAATGCCAATGTGTCATTTTGAAACATGAAGCAGCCACATTGAGGCGTTGCACACTGTCTTAACATGCAGTTAGTTACCACAAGCTCAGTTACATCCTATGATAAGGAAGGTGTAAAGTATAATGTGGGCACAACATTATTGAATGTTTTTAAACTGAATATAAATTTCTAAAGTTGGCAGAACGGTAGCATGGCTCCGCCCATATCTGTGGCGCCATCTAGCGATAGTGACATGAAACTGAATCAGGGTTGGGCACGTTAATCTCAAAGATTAACGCGTTAAAATTAGCCGTTAATCTAGGGTTGACTAACGTATCGGCGTTACGTTACCGAGTCAAATGCTAACTAACGCGTTAACGTTAAAATTAACGATTAACGGCGATAACGTTAATCTTAAGTGGAATATATAGATACAACGCAGAAGTTCGATAAATGTGCGTTTCGGAACGATTTGGTTGATTAATTGGCTTTATTTCATATACCTACAGCAAATGTCTTTAGGGGGGTTAGACCGGATGTAGACTGAATTAACTCTCATCTTTGAAGTACTTATTACGTTTTAATAAATATTATAAAAATAACTTGTTAATGACAAGTTGCAAAACAAGTGCAAAAAATAGCACTATACTAAAAGACGCATTTATTATGCAGATCACTGTGACAATTAAAATTAAACAAAAAACAAAACAGCTTTCAGGAATGCATTAATTATGCAGTTCACTGTGACAATTAAAATTAAATAAAAAACAAAACAGCTTTAAGAGGTACATTATATAGGGATTAAAGTTAGGTTGAAGATAAATGAGCGGAACTACTTCCAGAAACATCTATTCACCGTCAGCAAGCACTCATTCTCGAGTGTGCTGTCTCCAAGCATACTTCTGAGAAGTGACAGGCTGTGACCACACGTATAATTTAAATAAAAAAACGACACGAGAGAAACGGAATCTCACCTCCAGATATTTAATTAAATATCTATTAACGTTAACGGCGTTAGCGCGTTAAAGGGATAGCATTAATTAACTCGTTAACGTTAATGCTTCTCTTTAAAACTAACGCGTTAACGTTATCGTTAATGAATAATTAACGACGTTGTTACCCTAACGTCGTTAATCGTTAATTTAACGTGCCCAACCCTGAACTGAATGCAGAATGCGGCAACAACGACACTTGCGGAGAGGAGAAGAGTAACAAAGTTAGAATGGTCGATGCAGAGAGCACCTCGCTACGCTCGGGCTTAAAAAACAAAGGGCTGCGATAAAAATGAAGCGACACCGGGAGTCGAACCGGTCGCGTGGTGGAGTGAGGTTCCAGAACGGTTTGCTACTTTCAGGCGGATTGTAACACGAACTGCCGACGACCCCCCCCCCCCCCCTTAATATGGAGTCAAAAATTCTTGTCAATTTAGTTCTGAACGATGTTCGCACTTAAAACGCCAATATCTGGAAAACCGTGAAGTTTGAAATTTTAGTCCTGTAGGACCCTACCTTAGCCAAATTAACCTTAGAAAATAATTTGAAAATTTTCTGCAACAGTGATTGTTACTGCCGCAAAGGGCAGTTAAGCCTCATTCGGGTGCCCTGTGGACTCCTTCCGGTGATCACACAGAAATTGCGAAAGTCGCACAGAGCTTGTATTTTGTGATATCATGGTTATTCGATCTCGCCCATTGACATTTTTAACCTCGCATTTTTTTGCCCGTGTCTACAATATTTTCAGGGCACTTACATCGTACGCAATGCAACCCTAGATGGAGCACTGCTCGAAGTAATGGCTGTCGGCATTCCTCTGGAGAAGCACATTTGGCCGGTAGAGGCACAGCTGTGGAACGAAAACGATGACCTCATCGCCTGCTTCAAGGCTTCAGTGGAGTGGCGACGTATCCTGATCAAGAAAAATTAATACCACTATGGTCGATAAAAAATATTGTTTATATATTTATATAATTTTTTTTTTTTTTGCGTATTAAGCTCAAGGGACATTCCACGGACCAGGTAGGACTAGAGGAGCAGAACTGCTTCCCTTACGCACATACCACATGATGAGGTGTGGGGTACTGTTGCGGGGCCGGAGAGCCGCCGCAGACAGATGGATATTAGATGCAAGCTTAGCGCAATGCTTGGCCGTGGCCGCTTGAAGCCACCAGCGGACAGCCGCGCCTAGGGTGCTCCAAAAAAAAATATTTTTTGAAAATTGTAGTTCTCGCAAGCTTCTTTTGTGAGACTTTCGTTAAAACCGCACAAAAAAAAAAAAATCAGCCCAATCGGATGATATTTGACCCTGCCGAAATGCTTCTGAAATTTGGACCAATTTGGATTCTTGTGGCATTTTAAAAAAATCAAAATTCGAACAAAAGTATTTTTCCTCAAGTAAAACATAAGGTAAATGGCAGATAGTATTTATTCAATAATTCATCTGTAGGCGGGAAGTTGCGACTTCAAAAAGTAATAGAATGTGATGGGGATTCAACTCCCGTCTACCCGTCTGTTTCGCTCGAATGTCTCAGAAATGACAAATACAGGAATACTGCTGGGAGTGTTGATGTGAAAGGAGTAAACTGGTCGCAAGAATGATAAAATATTACTGCATTACGGACTTGGTAGAAACACAACAATAATACAGCTTTTGGTTACAACTTGAGTTACACTTAGCACTAAATAAAATGGCGTTGCCTTGCCAAGCCTAGTCACCAGTTCTTCGGCTTACCTCTACAGTCGATCGCTCTTCACCAAGTGACCGGGCCGTCCCCGCTCCGGCCCGGGGCCGGAGCCCTTCGCTGGCGGCCCGGCGGCCCGGCGGCCGCCAGCCCTGACTGCCCGGCGGACCCGGCCGGACCCGGCGTTGCCAAATACAAATAACAATGCCCGTCAAAATTAGCGTCCCACTTTTTCCGATGCTCGCCATTTCCACGTTTTTAAAGCTAGGAAAATGCCGTTTTGCATGGAGTTGCCCCCATGGTCGTGCTTGAAGGTCCCAAAGTGCCAGATCCGGGAGCCACCCCTTTCGGAAGGGGTGGCCGTTCGACTGCGGCGGACTGGAAATTTCGACCGAAAAAGGTCCCAATAACACCTTTAAATTTGCTGGAATTTCAAAATTTTTGGTGAGCAAGGCTAAATGACGGCCCTTGACAAGCTGACGTCAAAATTTTCACGATCGGTCATACCCACCCCCAGCCCCACCCACCCCCAGCCTCACCTACCCCCACCCACCCCCACCCCCTAAAGGGGGATGGTTTTGGGGGTTAAAAAAATGGTCGCATTGCAAGGCCCGTGGCCCCTCCCATCTACACACCAAATCGCATCCCGCTAGCACCAACCCCTGCCGAGCAACCCCTAAAAAACAAATTTCAATTTCTGAAAATTTGCTTTTTGGGGCACTTATCGGTATGCGAGGGGTCCAAAAATTTCGTCAGAGAGGGACTAGGGGTGGAACATCAATTTTCCGTCAACAAATCCGGCCCTTAAAATTTGCTGCCCTTAGCATGGGGGTAGCCACCCCCAGCCACCCCTTGCTACCCCCGGTAAGGGTAGAGCTGATTTGTGGCTGCGAATCGTTGAGGGTACTTCTGATGCACCCCCCCCCCCTCAAATTTGCTCTCAAAATGGCTCCCGGATCTGGCACTTTGGGACCTTCAAGCACGACCATGGGGGCAACTCCATGCAAAACGGCAACTTCCTAGCTTTAAAAACGTGGAAATCGCGAGCATCAGAAAAAGTGGGGCGCTAATTTTGACGGGCAGTGTAGATGAATGTCGCGACAAATTAACGCAAGTGCTAGAACGCGCGCCGCAGTGATCACACTGGCGGACACGGCCCCCACACGCTACGGAACCGCCCGATACAAATCAGTACACGCCGCGAGGCTGACACATAAAACCGACACCCCGGCGTACGGGACCGCAGCAAAATAGGAGGTCCGTTAAAACAGCAGGTTGGTTGGGCACCGAATCAGCAGGGGCCGTCCGCCCCCTCCAGGCGGCACAGGTTGACCACGGAGAGTCGGTGACCGGCGATGTCGCCGCTCTCCGGGCCAAGGTGCAGGACCTGGAGCTGGCCTTGGCGGTAAAGAGGGAAGCCGAACAGAAGTTCCAGGAAAATGTGATGTCAATGCTCAGCTCTCTCATGCATGCCATGTGCGAGGTATGATATCTATTCGTATTTCCAGAACTACAAATTCATAAACCAGGTGTTACCATTTTCCTACACAAGAAAATAATTGTTGCAGGAGGGCGCTCCAGCTGAAGGTAACCGAGACACTCCTCATATTGAGAAGGCAGCGCATGACCATCAAACCGATGGAAACGTTGAAATGGAAATGAACAAAAACATGAGTAGTGTATCACTTATTTAATTCAATAAATAAATAAAATCACAATGAAATTCATTCACTTCAAAAGCCAGAGGCAACAAAAAAGAAGAAATCCCAGAATCTAACACAAAACATCAGTACTGAACAATACATCATCATGACCTATTTCATTTCCTTAGCACAATATGTTATATATGCAAGATAAACAAGGTAGGCGTACGCCAGACCGCGTCGTGGCGTAACAGGCTTCGCTCACCGCGAACCACTGTTCCGCCCCTCCACGCCTGGCCTGCCGGCGGCTGTCACCGGGCGAGTGGGACCCTGCGGGGCTAATTAGTCAGTACGGCGCCCTGCGGGCGCCGGTCTTGAGGCGCGAGGGACGCTACGCTTCTAACCTAACCGCTGGACGTACCTACTCCCACCGTATTGTGAACTTCTCTACCGTACTCAATCGTGCTCAACTCTAACTTAACCTACCCTAGCCTACTCCAACCTTACCTACCCTTCCCTACTCTAACGTAGCCTACCCTTCTCTAAACTAACCTACCCTACTCTGACCTAGCCTACTCCAACTTCCCCTACTCATTGTGGACTTCCTAACCTACCCTTCCCTACTGTAACCTAGCCTACCCTACTCTAAACTAACCTACCCTACTCTGACCTAGCCTACTCCCACTTCCCCTACTCATTGTGGACTTCTCTACCGTACTCAATGCTGCTCAAACCTAACCTACCCTAGCCTAACCGGTTCCGGTCCAAGGAGGCCCTGCTTTGACAACTGGCACCATCAGCAGCACCTGGGGTTTTTATCAGGATTGTGATTGAGGTCCTGAGTGTATCTTGCGCGTTATCGGTTCCCATCTTTAAGTTCAAAATACTGCTTTTTTTAGCAGTTTTTCCTTTTGTTCCTGCTCCTGCTCAAGAATGCCCTGTTTTGGCCCCAGCACCTGCAGCAGTACTTAAAGGTAAAATTTGGCATTTTGAATGGGGTCTTAGGGTGATTTAAGAGGGGGTCGGTCGCCATGTTTAAGTTTGATATTGTGCACGATTTAGAATTTGGCACCCCGTTCCAGTTCCTGCCCAAGAAGGCCCTGTTTTGACCCCTAGCACCTGCAGCATCACCTGGGGTTAATTTCGGCATGTTGAATGGAGTCTTGCAGTGACTTTAGATGGAGGCGGTGGCCATGATGAAGTTTAAAATTCTGCACGATTTAAAAGTTTGCCCACATCTTCCAGTTTGTGCTCAAGAAGGCCCTGTTTTGCCAACCGGCACCTGCAGCAGCACCTGGGGTCCTTTTCGGCATTGTAATTGAAGTTCTGAGTGTATTTTAAGCGGGGTCGGTTCCGATCTTTAAGCTCAAAATACAGCTTGTTTAGCTGTTAGCCCTCCTTTTCCAGTTCTTGCACAAGACGGCCCTGGTTTGTCAACCGGACCGGCACCTGCAGTAGCACCTGAGGTAGGATGCCCCCGAGATCAGGGTCACTCCGGTAAGTATCGGGCGGTTCCGTAGCGTGTGGGGGCCGTGTCCGCCAGTGTGATCACTGCGGCGCGCGTTCTAGCACTTGCGTTAATTTGTCGCGACATTCATCTACACTGCCCGTCAAAATTAGCGCCCCACTTTTTCTGATGCTCGCGATTTCCACGTTTTTAAAGCTAGGAAGTTGCCGTTTTGCATGGAGTTGCCCCCATGGTCGTGCTTGAAGGTCCCAAAGTGCCAGATCCGGGAGCCACCCCATTAGGAGGGGGTGGCCGTTCGACTGCGGCGGACTGGAAATTACGACCGAAAAAGGTCCCAAAAACACCTTTAAATTTGTCGGAATTCCAAAATTTTTGGTGAGCAGGGCTAAATGAAGGTGGGGCTGGGGGTGGGTATGACCGATCGTGAAAATTTTGACGTCAGCTTGTCAAGGGCCGTCACTTAGCCTTGCTCACCAAAAATTTTGAAATTCCGGCAAATTTAAAGGTGTTATTGGGACCTTTTTCGGTCGAAATTTCCAGTCCGCCGCAGTCGAACGGCCACCCCTTCCGAAAGGGGTGGCTCCCGGATCTGGCACTTTGGGACCTTCAAGCACGACCATGGGGGCAACTCCATGCAAAACGGCATTTTCCTAGCTTTAAAAACGTGGAAATGGCGAGCATCGGAAAAAGTGGGACGCTAATTTTGACGGGCATTGTTATTTGTATTTGGCAACGCCGGGTCCGGCCGGGTCCGCCGGGCAGTCAGGGCTGGCGGCCGCCGGGCCGCCGGGCCGCCAGCGAAGGGCTCCGGCCCCGGGCCGCCAGCGAAGGGCTCCGGCCCCGGGCCGCCAGCGAAGGGCTCCGGCCCCGGGCCGCCAGCGAAGGGCTCCGGCCCCGGGCCGCCAGCGAAGGGCTCCGGCCCCGGGCCGCCAGCGAAGGGCTCCGGCCCCGGGCCGGAGCGGGGACGGCCCGGTCACTTGGTGAAGAGCGATCGACTGTAGAGGTAAGCCGAAGAACTGGTGACTAGGCTTGGCAAGGCATTATTGGCAATGAACAAAGCTGCTTATTCATTTTACAAGCTTTAACGCTCAGTATATTTTATTGTTTTTGTATTGCTTTTGTCAATTTTATTGTGTTCACGTTGGAACTATATGCCAAAATCTGCCAGTGTTTCTATATAATGTAAGAATCAGTGATTAAACAATTAGTGTTAAAAGCCATTGTGTCTAACAGTGCACACCCAACAAAAATTTTATTCTGTCCTTCTAAAGGACTGCACTACCGGAACTAAAATGGAACAACATTCGGTTAATTCTTCTTTCGTACATCAGAAAAGAACATTTGCATTCTACTAACATACGCTGAAGTTACGTTGGCCCACCCAACATATATTCATATTCTGCCCTTCCATGGCGGTGCTCAATCGGACCAAAGGTGGAACAACATTCAGAAGGTTCTCTTCAGTTACTTTAGCCTAGAAAAAATCGCTTTCTATCTAATATACGCTCAAGTTACTTTGGCCCACCCAACAAATATTCATTGTCTTCCCACCTAAAGTGCCCCTTATTTAAAACAAAAGTAGAGCAACATTCAGAAGGTCCATTTCACGTACATTAACCTAGATTATTTGCGCTCTTACAACAAACGCTCAAGTTACTTTGGCCCACCCAACATATATTTATTTTCTGCCCATCCATGGTGCTGCTCAATCGGACCAAATTAGAACAACATTCAGAAGGTTCTCTTTTGTAACATTAGCCGAGAAAAATTTGCGTTCTATCAATTTACGCTCAAGTTACTTTGGCGCACCCAAGAAATATTCATATGCTTCCTACCTTCGGTGCCCCTCATTTGGAACAAAAGTGGAACAACATTTAGAAAGTTCTCTTCTGTTCCAAAGCTTGGAAAAATTTGCGTTCTATCAACATACGCTCAAGTTACGTTGGCCCACCCAACAAATATTCATATTCTTTCCACCTACAGGGTCGTTCGATCGGAACAAAAGTGGAACAACATTCAGAAGGTCCATTTCACGTACATTAACCTAGAAAATTTGCATTCTACCAACATACGCTCAAGTTCGTTTGGCCCACCCAACAAATATTTATATTCTGCTCTTCCAAAGTGTCTGTCACTCATTTGGAACAAAAGTGGAACAACACTCAGAAAGTTCTCTTCCGTTACATTGGCCTAGAAAAATTTGCGTTCTGTCAATATACGGTCATGTTACTTTGGCCCACCCAACAAATGTTCATATTCTTCCTACATTAAGTGCCCCTAAATCGGAACAACAGTGGACCAACATTCAGAAGGTTCTCTTCTGTTAGTTAAGCCTTAAAAAAATTCCATTATATCAACATACGCTCAAGTTACTTTAGCCCACCTAACAAATATTCATATTCTTCCCACCTACAGTGCCTCTAATTGGGAACAAATGTGGAACAATATTCTGGGAGTGTATTTTCATTTAAATGGTGCGAGAAGACAAATATCAGTGCACCTGTACCGAATTTCACGTTAGGCCACCCACTTGACTTCGTTATAATGGGACATAACGAACATGGAAAATCAGAACAAATATGGAACAATAATTAGGGAGTGCCGGGAGTGCTTTCCTAGCAGATAGTACAAGAAAATCTGAATTATTTACCGCACGGCCTATTTCACGTCAGCCTCGCCACTAAAATGCTTTCCCCTGGCTCATCTAGAACGAAGTTTATTGGAACAAATGTGGAACAGTATTCAGGGAGTGTATTTTTATTCAAATGGTGCGAGAAGACGAAGATCAGTGCACCTGTACCTTATTTCACGTTAGCCAACCTACTTGACTTTGTTATAATAGCACATAACGAACATGGAAAATCAGAATAAATGTGGAACAATAATTAGGGAGTGCTCACCTAGCAAATGGTACAAGAAAAACTGGATTATATGCCGTACAGCCTATTTCTCGTCAGCCTCCCCACTAAAATGCTTTCCCATGGCTCATCTAGAACAAAGTTAATCGGTCTTCTTCAGCGACGGCTACAATCCGCACAATCCCCTGTGGTCATACAATCGATGAATTTGCGCTGGGTTCGGCATTATTTGGCAGTCACGACCTACGTCCGACATTTTTGTTGTCCGAAAAAAAATACGTGACTTCGGGGGAGGGGGGGGGGGGTTAGCCGAAAGTCTCGGTAGGTCATAGGGGGGAGGGAGGGGGGGGGGGGGTCAAAAAGTGGGCTTTTTTGGGTCACGTAATGTATGGACGCCTTCTATGGTGGTAGTACTGGCATTTTTGGTGTGTTTATGCTGCTGGTGAACAATATATCACGGAACAAATTGGAACAGTGCGAATCTGGCTTGCTTTAGTTTAGATGGTCACGTTCTTCCATTATTTAAACATTGGAAGTTGGCCCAACCACCGTGATTTTGTAAAAATTATGTACGGGACGAAGTACTTTGGAACAAAGTGGAACAAAGTGGAACATCATGGAACAAGTTGCAAACAGCCCAAATTCGTGGGCATGCTGCTTTCTGCAAAAAGCAGAAAGCAGAACCAGCCAAGGCCAGTGCATGCAAGCAAGCGAGTAAGCAAGTAAAGCAAGCGTTAGCCTAGCGCGTGCGGGCGTTCGCGTTATGTGTTTAGGGAGCGTCCTTAAATTACGTAAGGGGTTTTGGGGGAGGGGGGGTCTGGCAAATCTTATGTTGCCCTTACGTGGGGGGGGGGGGGGGGGTCAACGGCAAACATTACGTAAGATTTATTATGGGCGCAAATGCATCCGTCCAAACGCGTCTCCGCGCGCTAAGCATTGAACACTTCTCTTCTGTACAGGAGTGGCTGAGAAGCCCTTGGGCTGAGGCTCTATAAATTTTAAGGGCCAAGAATTTTCGTTTCTCTTTTATAACTTGTTATTTTATAACATTTATTTACTCATTTTTTATTTTTGGACTGGACAGTACAAATAATTAAACCAGTTGTACCTTTAAGTCAGTCTGCTTCATTAAATACCTAACTCTCAACATTTCTCCCATACTGGTAAGCAAAAAATAACAAAAAACACTCAAATTCATTTATTTACGTGTTTTTTTCAATTTTGGGCAAATTTGGCAAAATCTTACGTAAGGAGGGGGGGGGGGTATCGAAATCTTACAGAGCCTTATATGGGGGGAGGGGGGGGGTTAAAAAGACCCCAAAACGCCCTTACGTAATTTAAGGACGCTCCCTTAGCAGAGAGGAAGAGTAGCAGCAATGGTGTAAAAAAAGGCCAAATTGACTATTTTTAGGTAATTTGAAAATTCGAAAACATGTTTTAAATACATTTTATTTTGGAAGGGTTTCTAGTCACTGCGTACGCACGGGCTGGTTACACTCTGTAGTGGTGACCATGCTCGTCACGCTGGTCACAGGATTGACGACTGGCTGGGTCGCCTGATTTTGTGTCCCTTCGCGTGTGTGCGCGAACACGAGGTTCGTCCGTTAATAATATATGATACTGTGCTGCATGACAGCTTGCTCCTCGGTTTTGTACTCGGGATTTTTAGTGGTTCTTATAGGCAGCTCAGTCCGTTACATCACCGTGCTGTAATGGCGAAGGTCGAAGATTCGATTTCCTCTGCGTACGCACGGGTTGGTTGCACTCTGTAGCGGTTACCATGTTCGTCAAACTTGTCACGGGTTGAACTACCGTCTGAGGTGCCCGATGTATTTTTTTCTTCCCGTGCGTGCGCGAACGCGGAGATCGTCCGTAAATAGGTGAAATAGGTTTTTACAAAGTGCCCCTCGATACACCGCTCTCGAACTTGCTCTCGAGCGCCTGCTGCGGGCGCCGGGATGGAAGGCGGCAATACGGTTGTTGGTGAGGGCTAGGCCAGCGCCATGCTGACTGCCTGGCGTGACTACACTTGCGGGGCGTAGCACTTTGTGTATGTGTGCTTGGGCCTGTGTGAGTGTGGGTGCGCGCGTGTGCGCCTGTGCAAAGGAACGTATGTAAGTATTGTAATCGGTAGATTTTGGTTTGCCAGGAATAGCGCCGACTGCTTCATTGTGCTAGGTTAGCTTCTGCAATAAAATTTGAACAGCAATATACATCTTGTGAATTTTTCTGTTGGACGCATGCTGTGGTGTGTTGCATGTTAATGGTGCTTGGTTGTACAGTCCGAAAAGTGTACTAACGTAGAAGAATGCTTCTGTTTCAATTAAATGTGCATGTCAGGATTATTGTAATGTTTACTTGGTGTCTAATTTCGAATTGCTGCTTCTGACGGAAGTCAAGTGTCACATTTATTTCTAATGGATTGCACTGTGAAAATTTCTCTAAGGTTTCTCCACAGAACCACGGCGGCCCTCTGCATGCGTGTAAGGGAAGTAGAGCTGGTTACTAACCATAGGACTGTAGTTTTGCAGATCGTGAGTGGGTGAATTTACTAGGCATCAACATGGAAAGTGCGTCGTTTGATTCTACTCGTCGATTTGTTTGGACGAGGCAGTATTCATGGTGTTGCATAGTACGCCTGCCTTTGGAGGCACAAGAAATGGATTCCTCGAGGCACGAAATCCCTGCCTCTCAACTACAACTGCGTTCCAACGTCATGGAAGCCCAAAATGATCATGGATTCATTCGCACGCCGCTTACGAATCGCGAAAAGGACCAGTTTCGTGCGTCTTATTTTCGGTGGCTAAGGCGACAAAACGATTGGGTAACGTATACATCATATGCGGACCAGTAAAGTAGGCGGACATTTTGGCACTACGAACTGCACATATCACTTTTTAGTATCTTGATTGGCTCTAAGATTCTTTTATTATGTATTGCGTTTGTTACGACATGAGCAGTATCTGCTATAGTTTAATTACTGTTTACCTGGGTTCTCTGCCAATTTCATTTTTTTTTAAAATCGTACCCAAGCTGTGACTCAGACGTAATCGAATTCATTACCGGCTGTTGCAATTTGAAACTCTATACTGTTTGTTATCTATCATTCCGCCGTTATCAAGGACAAGATCATTACTCTTAAGAGCGCCGCTGTAAAAAAAAATGCAAATCTTGCGAAACTTTCGTGTGTTTTGATTGCCTATGATTCCCCGTATTGCCTCAGTTTTGAAAGCCGACTATCCGCGTAGTGATAGGTGATAGGCAATTACAAACAAATTCTATTGCAGATGTGCCGAGATGGGGTCCCGAGCTTACGAGATCACCCCCACGTATGAGGAGTTTAGAGATTTTAACTCTTTCATTGAGTCGCATGAGGAAATCTTGCAGAGATTTGGGATACTTCTTGTAAGTTGTCTTAAGCCTCCAGTTTTACTTCAGACAAATAATTCTAAGATTAACTGGTTATTGACCGGTTAATAACATAACTTCATCACTGAAGTACTTAAAATTATTTCTTCTGCAGGTTGAGCCCCCAGCAGAATGGAAAAAATTTCACGATATAGACAACATACTCAAGGAGACCAATTTTCTGGGATCCACTGAGAGGTGGCGACGTACCACCGGAGAAGAACGTAAGGACATACTCTACGGAGTATTCCCGATCAAATAAGAAACTCACAGTTCAAGAGTTTTTTAAATGGAACGAGAGAGAGTAGGTATTCCTAAATATAACGTATCTCCGGGTCTTTTTCCTTTATTTGGTGATAAGTAAGCAAACGATAACGATGCTTTGCAGGTATCCAGCTCCTGCCAAAAACGACGCGGAGGCATTTTGGCATTTTCTGCCCTACCGCCAACCTAACTATGTTGTTGACGTGAGAAAATCCTTGTTCTCCACAAACCTCAAGGTACACACATTGTTCTGTCACTTGCAATATGAGTTTGATCAATCGTATCTGTAGCTAGATAGGCAAAGAAAAAGCGAACAACATAATTATTTCATTTGTCTGCTTTTTCCTGACAGTTAAATAAGTGTTTAAGATAAGTAATTGTTACCACTAAATCAGTCATGGCTGATAAATATTAGTCGTCTTTTGCCATATTTTCTTGTTCTCTATGGTCCAAACAACTTTCAGTTTTGTTTTGTTTACATGCATGCAGTGTAATGTAACTGAAGGATACATTAGAGTTCTGCAGCGACGTAGGTCTTACGAAACCGACAGGCCCCGGCTACCAGCCAGTAGTCGGCGTGGGTGAGAAATTCATGGAATTATTTTATTTTGGAATAGGGCGCCACCACAAATACACGCAATCGACAGCAGATATAACAATTTATTTATTAACAAACAAAACATTGTGTGCTGGTACACCATTAGGAAAAATAAACTAGTACACGGCTAAGTACAATCAATACAATCTAGAAACGCTCTATAGCGTCCAAAGTCTACGGAACACTGTATAAATTCAAGCACAACCAGGCCTCACCGAAATAATCCCCTGAATTTTGAAGGCCGTACTTAAAAGGTATTAGTAATTATATGCTCTACATGATAGTCCGAAGAGAAAGTTGTGTTTTAACTAGCTGACTCTGAGTCACAGGATACCATAAGATACATAATCTAGAAATATACAGTAATGGTAATGTCCATATCTTTGAACACCCTCACAATAATCTCCCGCACGATATTCCAGTCGAGCTTATCGCGGCAACAGGAAATACGCGGCATTGACAAAGATTTCAACCGCAACAGCTCCGCCCACCTTGCTAGTTGGACCAGGGTATACTTCAAAGACCGGTAGGTCGGCTTCAGAAAATACAAAGGTTTAGTAACCATATAAAAAACATAACCATGACGCTCCCTTACACGGGCCACGTCCCCTACGCGCCAACCTTCCCGGCGGAGCTGTGCCTGACGGCCGAATCTGTCCCTAAATTGTACCGCGATGCCCGCTGACATGTGGAAATCTTCCGACACGCAGTGGGCCATATTATCTCCGGAAGTAAACAAATCACCGGGTATCTCCCGAAACTTCATCTTGGCACAAAGCAGCCAGCGGAGGACACCGGCTCGAGAGCCGGAAAAACAACCTGGCACGCACTAATTACCGCGCCATACGAGCGCCGCTACCAACAAAACTTCAACCGTAACAGGAAGTCAAAAGTACACAGGTTAACAAAAAAAACGGCTCTCCCGAGCACAACAAAATAAATCACACAATAATCAAAGTCTATAATGTTACTAATCTTTAGCAGATGGGGCGACGCGGTGATGATGGCAGCGGAGGACACGGGGCGGACGACGGTCACCTCATGACGTCCATATTCGCTGTTGGCCCATCAGGCCCCGGTGCTGGTGTTCGCACCCGGCCCTACCCATGGCCCAAGCCGCGGAGCAGCGGCGCGAAACGTCTACTCCATCTCCCCCATAGGGACGCCCAGAGAGTACAAGGGACCGCTAAACCACAAAAAAACGTAGGCCTATAACACAGCACCATGGTCGTTAATGTTCCCTGTCTCCCTCATACCGGCTCACGCCCCAAAAGACCCTGAACATACCGAATTTGAACCGTGCCTCCGGCGCCGTAGCTCGATGTCAGCTGTACGGGAGCTGGCGGGCGAGTGAGGGACCCGGTCGCCGCCGCCGGCTGGCCGTGCCAAGCGAGCGGGTGCGGGACGAGGAGGGCGGGCACGCAGGCGAGGGGCGAGGAGGTGCAGCCGAAACCCGACGTGCGGCCGCCGGTCGTAGCCGATCCGATGCCGACCGGCGCGGCTGCCCGCACGACGCCCGAGCCGGTAGGCAACCGACCCGGTGCCTGTATTCACGCGAGAACGCTTGCCCACTCCCCCGGCGCTAAAACGCATTCATCTCATCATTAATGTATCGCCCCAACCGTTACAGCAGTAACGATAATACTTTTGATGACACTGCTTTATTTCCAGGAATGGAATCTAAACCTCCTGCCAGATTTCTTAAGTGTGAATATGAGGAAGGCAGGATTAGTTAAACCGGGGGTGACGACTCCGTACGTGTACTGTGCGGCGTACGGTTCGCCGTTTGCAATGCATACGAAAGACTTGAACTTGTACAGTGTACAGTATCTACATTGGGGGCCACCCAAACATTGGTAAATAACATGCTTTGTGCATATGACATGGTCTTAAGTTTTGCTTCAAAGAGTAATGATGTGTTATTTCATTTCCTTATCAGGTATGCGGTGCCTGAAAGGTACGAAGAGGCTGTAACTGAATTGTACTCCAATCTAGCTAAAGCTTACAATTGTGAGCACGGCAGGGACCCATAACTTAACATAACGCGTAACATTATAATGTTACGAAGTGTAACATTAGTGATAGTTATTTTCTAATGTTATGTTACAATAACGTAACTTATATTCCAATAACCCATGGACAATGTTAATAACATAACGTTGACCCGGTGTGTAATAAGATGTAACGGTTATATGGATAACCTCGTTTGTTACGTTCAGGCATAACGGTTATGCTAATAACATTCATCATAACGTTATGAAAAAAACGTATAACGTTACAATAATAACGTTAAAATACGCTGAGAACCTGGCTGTGTTGCCAGATCCTCAGCCTCCCCTTTCCATCCCCACCCCCTTCCCCTTCCCCTCCGATGACTACGTTGCCACATTTCTTGAATCCCAAGCCTCGGCCTCTCCATCTCGGCCTTGTTCCTGTTAGTCATGCCCCCTCCCCGTCTCTGCTCCTACAAAGACAAGCAAAATATATTTCGAGAAGCGGTAGGAATCGAACCTCAGACCATCTGTGGCCCGTCGTGCGGCGCACGCCTTCTAACCATTGAGCCACCGGACCGCTGGGAGAACAATCAGCGAGAGCCGGAACTGTCTGTCGCTCCGATTTCCGCCAAGCCAATGGCTGGTTTGGGAACGAGTGAAATGGACCAGGTGAGAGGGGGAGGGACGGTTGGGGGATTTGTGGCTTCCGACCGACTGCCTGCGAAGCGAGCCAAGCGACGAGGGAAGATGCCTTTTGCAACTGCCGCAACAGCAGCAGAGCGGCTGAGGCAGGGGCCAGCCCGGTCGGTCCACCCGGCACTGGCCGATCACGGCTGCTGCTAGTCCAGCATCTCCCATAGAGTGGTTGTCACAGTGGCTCAGTAGCTCAGTGCTTAGTGTCGCTGTGACGGAGGTGCCGAGTGAAGGGTCATGGGTTCGGTTCCCCCTCCCGGCCGTCGTCAATTTTGTTTTTCTACGACGCACCTAGGACGGGGGGGGGGGGGGGAGATAAGTGTGGATGGCAAAACACAACTAGCCCACACCGTCAGTCAATGATCTAGAAATGTGGCAACACAGAAAGAGGGGGGGAGGGGGTCCGGGGGGGGGGGGGGGGGGGGCAGAACCGACTTGGCAACACAGTCGGGTATCTTTTTAGCTATTTGAATTTCAGTTCTATAACGTTATCATAACGTTATTTAAGTTAGAGTTGCATAACGTTATCGTCATAACATTCCTTTTTTGTTACCTACGGTAAACGTTTCGGTAACGTAACCACAACGTGGTAACATTATCAAAATGTTAATTGGACATAACGTTAAGTTCCTTGAACGCGGTAAATGTTACGCGTTATAACTCTAACATATAACGTTGCGTTATTTCTTAATGTTATGTTAGGTTATGGACCCCTGTAGATGAGGCCGTTAATTTTGGCACCAGAAGGTGGCTGGACCACGCCAAACGTGCTAAAACTTTTCCAGGCCATCCGTGAGTACCTTTAATCAATACATATCTAGAACTTGTTTTAAAGTATGTGATTTCTTAAACACCGAGAGTCGTTTCCGTGTTACAGTGATTGTGGCATTAAAGGTTCACTACCCATTGACCTTAGTATTTTTGAAGAGTCCGGTCTTGTACATTTGTACACACTTATGTTTTTTAACACCTTCACCAACGTATGAACGCACAGATACAAACACAAGTACGAATGTCCACTTTTTATCTACTCCTAGTAGTATGAAGATCTGCACAACTTATGTGCATTGTTTATTAGTTCAAGGGCATGAGACACATACATAAAAGCACATCCACACGTGCACCTAATAAAATACACATACCGGCACACTCATATACCCATATGTGTACAACCTTATGTACACATATGCACACATGTACACATAATTACACACACGTTAAAAAACACACACATTATATACACATACACACATATATTTTAACACACCCTTAGATCCGTTAGAAACGCTCAAATACAATGACATGTATTTTTACAATGTTTACATATACGGCTCTTTACCTATTTTTTCTTTATTTTCCTGATAATTTGTTTTTCCTCAGGCTGATGTACAAAATGTGACAGACTCTTCAGATGAAATAGAAATTCAAACCGATCAGGTGAGGCTTCATGTAATGTGTATGCTTTTCCTTTGTCTTTGCCCTCCTTTTCTATTTCTGATCCGCACCCAACATTGCCTTACTCCGATATTCATTTTTTTTCTAGGACTTTGAAATTACTCAATTGGAAAAAGATGTAAGGATAATAATCTTCATTTTGTACAGGTAAAAATTGTGTATGGTTTAGTGTTTCTGATTTAAACCAGTTATTCGTTAGCCTTTTCCCATTTTTCTCCAGACTGATGGTGAAGAAGACCCATATTTATTTGGAGAACAAGAGGTTGTCAGCAAGAAACCTAAGAAACGGTGGGGCAGAAAACCGAAGGACCCCAGAAAACAAGGTAAGCAAACCCTCTCTGCGAAGTGGAAAAACATTATATTGTGGTGCACGTTGTTTTGAATTTTGAATTTTTGTTCATACATTCCCTAGCTTTATTTTAGTTTTCTAGAAACTGATTTTCCTTTAATTTTTGTGTTTTCCAAGATTTTTTTAAATTTCTGTATCATCTTAACTTCATATGATGACCTTTAAATATTTGTTGTTTTATTTTTTTTATTTCTTACAGTTTTTCGAGTGTTGTTCAGTTTTGTGAATATTCTTTGAATAATGGATTATTGTTCAGTTTTTGAGGATCCTTGTTTTTTTTAGATTCCTTAAATTTTTGGAAAATCTTTCAAATTTTTGATTAAAAAAAAATGAATAATTTTAGATTTACAATATACTTTCTTCTTTGTCTTTCGAAGCCCAGTCAAAAATAAAAGCCAGTATGAGCGGTTGCCATTTTTCATGCCTGTGTATTCTAAACTGTTTCACATTGCAGACAATGCGTCGTTTAGGCCACCAAAATACTGACCAGTGTGTAGGACAGTACAAACAGGACACAACTTTGACAGGCATCTGCACGCGCATCTTAAACCAAATAAAAATAAGGGCTGGAAGACGATCACAATGAAAGAGCTCAATGAAATAAAAGGCAAGCTAAAAACCGTTACTGTTTCTGGAATCCGGAGTGGAGACTTCGCCCTTCTCCCAGAAAGTATCAGGACGATTCTAAAAACTAAACCTGATGACCTCGAAGAATTCCACAATTGGTGCTTCAGCGTTGGAGTTCACCAGAAGGTAATCAGGACTCAATAATTTTTTTTTACCATTGGGACTGTAACGTGTTTTCCCACCTGATGTGGTTGTTGTTTTCAGATTCCTGATGATAATGATGATGATGATGATAATGTTGATGATGTAGAAGTTGAACCGCCGGCAAAGAGGAAAGTTAACGAGTTCTTTGACTTTGGAGGGAAAAAAAGGAAAATAGATGGCGACGTTAAGTGATTCTGAGGTACGTAGTTGTAAGTACAATGTGTTAAAGTGAACATATATGTGTTAACGTATTAATTTAATGTGCAGGCTGTTTTCGAGGATAGAATACAGACTCACCTCTCCGCCAAGGCGAAGATGGCAGAGCTAGACAAAATTTACCCACCAATTTCAGCGGACAGAACAATTATAAAAGAAATGCTTGGCCTGAAGGGCGAAAAAAGAGATCAGATACAGCTAATCTTGTGCCCGGTGAAACGCATTCTTGGCTACGCCGAAATGGGTGTCCATGAAGATGATGATGATGAAGGTAAATCGGGCAAATTAGTGCACGGGTGGCACGCTCTTCTAGAAACTGAGAGAATAAAAGAATATATGAGGATTGCCAAGACCCAGGGTGGCCTGCAGCCGAGTTGAGTAAAGACCTACCTGGATCGTTTGCTCGCTATGTACACGACCACACTCGAAAGGTTTTTCAAATCTGATGGCTTTCCCAAAGATCCCAAAAAGGTAACTATAAAATTGTCCATTTTAGGGATTTCAATTTTGTCATGCTCTAACAAGTGTTCTCATGTTCAGCACCACCAATTCATCCAGCAAATAAACAAACAGGTTTGATCCCTTCCTATTACACTTCAGTCGTGCCAAGTTTAGATATCTTTCACAAAGGTTTGCATTCTGGCCATCAATGCAAAAACCCACTTGCCTTTAGGTTGTAAGACTACTCCTATGCGAGACTTAGAAATCCCCTCGAGGAAGTGGATCAGAAAACATTATTAAATCTTCCAGTTGACATGCTGAGTTTCTTGTTGACTCCTGGCGTTGGTAGCTGGTTCTTGTGGCTGAGGCTACGGTGTGGAACAATTTGATGACTGTAGACAGTGTCTGTATACTGAAACATAATTACATCTGACACAGGATGTTTGTTTACCTTTTCATAACCTTTTTCAGGTTAAGGTGCCTGTACTAAGCCCTTGGTGTCATGCTAATCCCTATCACTAATCTGACCTATCCACTTACAGACTAGACTTAGCCTAATACTTAGACTAAGACACCGTAATCTAAACTAACTGACATTAGCTATTTGTTTTTATCTTGACTCTTCAAGACAACTTAACTTATCCTGTCCTTCCTTCCCCTTGCGAAATGGCTGCGGCTGCTGCTGTTAACCGAAGTCTGCCCGATGTCTGCCCGATGTTGCTCTGGTTGCCGTGATGATTTGTCGTTGAAAAATTCCATGATTTTGCGGCTGCCTTGATGAATTCTTGTGTTCTCGGAATTTCTTGAGCTGAAATCTCTAATTCTCCTGTCGGAGTCCTAACATTTCTATTTTTGGTTTCTAAACTTGAGACGTTGTTTTAAAACACTTGTTGCCTCAGTTTAGATCTCTAATTTGTTATAAAAGATTTTGCCGAAACCCGAATTTCTACGATTCATCATTTCTTTTAGTCATTTCTTTCCATTTTATTCATGCAGCTACTTGCTTGAATTTCTATTTTCAAACTTTGAATCGTCTACGTTCGTTTTCCGTGCGCGATCTTCATTTGTCTATTTTGGGTAAACGAACTGAGAAATGCCGCCAAAAACTACGAGACTTGACTTGACTCACATATTTTAAACTCACTCATTTGCTCATGACTCTTTTATGGACCAAGATATCTTTACAAAATCACAACTCGGCGTTAGAGTTTTTATCACTCACTTAAGATCTATTTGCGATCTTACGATTTTATTCAAGGATTGAAACTACATCGGTTGTGGTTGTCATGCGGTTGACTTTTGCGCTCTGATTGGCTAGCGGGCCGCCGGTGTGATTTGCGCATGCGCGGTGCGTTCCCCACGACCGTTACGCCTACTTGTCTCGCCCACTTGGCGTCGGCGTCAGTTGGTCTTCAGCGTCGGTCGTGTACGGTCGTGTACGGTCGTGTGTCACTGAGTTGGGTGCATCAACAAAATCAAGAGAAGAATTTCAGAATGTCGGGTCGCAAAGTTTGGGTGGAAGAAGGGCGAGTGTTTGTTCATTTCGTGAACGACCGCACCACTGAAGAAAATTGTGAAACGGTCGAGTTAGACGTTCCTTCAATCGTTGCGGTCCCGGGTGACGCCGAAACTGACGCTGTGGCCGCCGATGATGCTGTGGCCGTAAACGATGCCTTTTAGGGTGAGGATGACGCCTTCCTGGGGCTCTTGGCCATGGACGGTCCTCTGCCGGATCCTGCAGTCCGTGAACCCTGTGCCCCTGACCTGGTGCCAGAGGCGGTCTTCCTTAATCACAACGTTGAGGTGTTTATCCACTCCTTTCAGTGTATGGACCCTGTCACGAATGCTCCTGCCCGGGTGAGTTTATTTCTCTGGTGCCTGGTTATTTGTTTTTTATAATAATACCCTGTAAAAGTTTTTTCCTATTTATTTATTTCTTGTTGATTTGCCCCACCTGTTACATCATGCGCCCCCCCCCCCCCCCCCAATGCCGGACCCGGTCCTACTGTTGCCGGTGGGATTTCGCGTGAACGCAGTTCGCACCTATTCCAGTGAATATCTCGCCAACTTCGCGCCTTGTGTGTCGTGCGGGCGAGGGCCGGGCTTCACTTATGTAAGTAGTTCTTCAGCCTCCTTTGTCGTATTTTGCTTGGTATTTATTTTAATCCTTAACCTTACTTCCAGACTGTTTTGAAAGGCAATGTTGGCTTGGGGCCAAACGATGACTATTTCTGTTAATTGTTTTTGTTTCCAGGAAAACCCCCAGTCTGTTTTTCTTTTTTTAATTTCTCACTTGTTCGTTAATATGGTTTCCAACTGTAATTTATCCTTGTTAACCGCTATTCCTCTCGTATTTAATTACGATTTTATTGTCTTAGTCACTGTTAACTACAGTTTACAAGTCTGGGGTTATATTTTTTTTTTTGTTTATTGTATGTCATAAACTTGTTGCCGTGTTTGGAGATGATCCCGATTGACCCCCAATAAAATATTAATTAAAATTAAATAAATAAAAATTCGTGATGGATAAATAAATGAAGAGAATATCTAGTAAAATTAATAGATATTAGTTCTTACCTCCAAAATATTGTTTAAATTTTTTGGACCTTAAATACACTGAATCCCGTCTGATCCTCAATATTTTTAAAGTATTCAATATATATATATTTTTACTTTTTTTTGTGACGGGCAGGGTCCGTCATTGCTCGGCTCGGCGTCGATACTCCAAGTCAGAATCGTCCCGTGTGAATGTGAATGTGTCGTCTAGCGTGGGGACTATTGGCAGTGCGTAACCGTGTGCGTTATTTACCCAAATGTTCACGTTTGCTTTTGCGGTGCGATGAGGACTCACGACAGTAACTGGTAGTGGTTGGAGCTATGTGCGTCGCGTTCAATGAACAGAACTATTAACTAACTTTTATCGGTCTTGAGCCGTAATCCAAGGTGCTCTAACCGGTTAGGTTGAATTTGAAAACTCAGTGTGCATGTAGATATAGCACTTGTGGTTGTAGTGGTAAAATGAGTCTAGAGTTAAGCCGTTAGTATTGTTTTTGCGTTATAAGGTAATTATTTCTCCCACATCTCTGTGGGCGATGGTGGGCGCTGGGCTGTGTGGGATTGCTCTGTGAACGCTCGTCAAATAGAGGTTTCCCATGAGACTTTAGAAAAGTTTGAAGAACAAAAACTCTTCTCGAGGGCAGGTTGAAAAACTTGAGTGGTGTTTTGAGTGACTACTGAATTTGGGGGTGTAGCCATATTTGACGCGCCCCTTGTGCGTCGATATTTCTCATACCTGCTCTCAAGAGTTTCCGGTCTGGAAGAGTTTTTGTTCTTCAGCTTCCGTTTCCAAAGACTTATTGGAAACCTCCATTGATCGGTAGTACATAACTGCATTTCTGAAAGGTTTATTGTAATGTTCACAGACCTTTGTGTGGTTATGCTCTCGTGTTAGCAGGCACCTAGTTTAAAGTATCGTCCCCAGTAGACACTGTCTTAAGAACGCTATTTTATCGCGCAAGGTCGGGTTAGGCCAATGAAAAGGCGCTTCAGAAGCCTAGAAAAGGTGCTGGTTGTCTACTGGAAAAGTCGGCAAGGTGCTAAACAGTATATCCTCCAATTCGGTGGAGAGGAAGGACTGGGTGTGGAAGGGGTCTGCACAGGGATACGTCGACGGCCCTCCCCAACCTTGAAACCAATCAGCCTTTCGTTAGGGTTGTTTCAGACTGTGAAGGCTAAAGCAGTACGCCTCGTAGATTCTTACGTTACGTCTCTATTTTGTCGACTAAATCCGAGTTAGTCTTCATTGAATTCATTTACAAAAAGTGTATTTTGAGACCACTTTGGCAAAAGACAAAGGGACAAAGGTCAATGTTTATTGGATAATAAAACTGGATCTTTTTCGTAGCTTCTGAAAGCTAAGTAGTGCCTAGTACTCTGCGTGATGAAATCTTGTCAGTACCCTACGTGAGTTAGCACACTGAAAGGCATCATCCAACCACAACTTCTTCCTCCGTACATTCCTAACTAAGAGGAGTTTGTCATTTGTGTGCAATGACATCATCTTTCATCATAATAGAGTACTCCGGAGAAGCCCGAAACGAAAGTAATAAGTCGTAAAGAAGAACCCGCAGAAAATACGAAAAATCGCGTGACTTTTGAAGAGCAGTAGAAGTTCTAAAATAGTCGATTTCTCATACTTCCCCCTGGATACTTCTTCGTCACGACTTCTTTCTTCCGTCCTGAATTTCTCCGGAGTACTGTGATGGTCACAAAGAATCTAGCGTTGTCTGTTATGGGGGAAAATATGAAATGTAGTGGAATGACAATTTTAAAAATGTAGCCCGCTTGAAAACGATTTGTTTCGATAAGGCTATCTGCCAGCAGCCCTGAAAGAGTCCGATTGGCCTCGGGCAGCGCCGAGACTTGCCCGAATCTCTTCAGACTACTCCGTCTGGAATCCACTCGGCGGCCTCCCCCGGAGTCGGACTGCCCGAATGCTGTCAGGCCAAGGGGCTTGCTCCGAAGAGAGCCTGACTCGGACGCTTACCGGAGTTCACACCGCGATGGAGACTCTGTGACCATACCGTAGATATAACAGTGGGCAACAGACATGGCACGCTGGATCAGACGCTAATAAGAAGCCAGTTCCAGGTCTGCAAGGAGAGCTTCGTCTAGGAGACAGCGACCCTGAAGTCCCTGCGCGCCTTAGCAACTGCTGCTGCTCACCTTGGCGGGCAAAGGTTTGGACGCTGCTTGTGCACTACCAGCTGCAAAACGAAGCGCTGCAGCTGCAAACGAACCGGCAAACTTTGCAATTCAAAATGCCACTCCAGCAACTCTTGCTCCAATAAGTGATAATAAAATAAATGCCCTCTGCCTCCCTCCTACTCCCTTCTGCCTCCGCCTCCCTTCCCTCGCCTCCTGCCCGCGTCTTCCTGCTTCAACCCCCGGATAATGTCGACATATCCAAAATTCGGACATTACCCGTAAAATATATATTTCCTGTACCAAAAAGAACTAGAGAATGTAAACACTTCCGGTATAACCGTGCAACTATACAGACGTACTCATTGCGCTCTCCTTACAAATCCACTTTAATCCACGAACTCTTGAATTATACACCTACAAATATAAAGAAAACCTTTTCCTGTGTATGATAAAATTTCGAAGGAATCGAGCGCTTACATGCTCTAAACCTACCGCATTTTGTCCAGAGATTACTAATTGATGTTGATAAAAATTTATGCTGTTGGAAAGCGCCCCTGTGTCGAAACTTCCTACTGTATTTTGTATTAATTCTTTTCAAGGGTATTATGCCCGACGCTTACTTTAGTAATTTGTGTAATTTAGTTCATGGTATTTCTTTGCTAAACAGTTCTAAAATCTCTCAACAAGATATCGACAAAGATGACAAGTTATTAGTTTTGTTCTGTAGAGATTTCCATAGATAATATATATTATCTGCTTCAACCAAAATCTCTTGATTTAAAAGCGACCGAAAATGCTGAAAAAATGGGTGTTGGAGGGTGTTAATTTCAAGTGATCTGCTATGGAAAAGAAACAAAGCCAAAGTATACGGTGCAGACTTGAATACTTATAGTATTTGTTTGCCGCTCGAACGAATAGGTATTTGCTTTAACGATAAGGCATCGTTACGGGAGCATAAATCGGAAGTAGTTTTGATCCTTTAACGTACCTTTTTGTTGAAGAAACTTTCTTGTTCGTGCCACGAACACATAAATTTTCCACAGACATATCAATTGAAAAAATCTAATTGGATGCTTGTATGAAAATCAAATGAAATATTAGTTGCGACCGTTTATCGCTCTCCTAATGTTATTCTCTGGACTTCCAAGGAAAAAAGCGACAGACCAACATAGGGGTCGTTCACATACCACGTGGTACGATTTTGGCCAAATTTTGACCCCCCCCCCCCCCACGTGACCTACCGTGGTACCCCGGCTGACCCCCCCCCCCCCCCCCCCCGAAGTCACGTGGTATTTTTTATTTTTTGTAATTTAGCCTGTTTTTGTTTTATCTGCGAAGTTGATGATATATCTGCATTCATTCCTGTAATTATTGATCGCAAAGGTATATTTTAAGCTTAAAGTATCTTTTTGGTGAAGACAGTACACAAAAACGACAGGTGAATGTATATTAAAAATATATCTGTTGCTAAGGTGATGCAAAAATGTTGAAGTCATTTTTGTTTTGAATTTATCAACTTTACACAACACACAGCAGACAGTGAAAACAAAGTGGAATTCACTGAAATATCAGTAATAACGTATTTTTGTGCACTTGATCTACTTGTCACCCACTGATAAATAAAATCGGCGCCGACGGACCTGGCCGCGCGAGCCACTGCCTCTGGTCCTGCCAATGGGCACCTCAGACTCGCGCGCTGCCCTACGGTGCACGGCCTGGTAGACGTGTTCCCGAGAATTTTGTGCAATAGGGTGGCTTCATCATCGCGCATAACCGCGCAGTTTTGATGTTTGATAAAATACCACGTGACACAGCCTAGAACCCCCCCCCCCCCCCCCACGTGACACTGAGTGGTACTTGGTCGACCCCCCCCCCCCCTGACGAATACCACGTGGTATGTGAACGACCCCATATTCCTATTCACGCATGTAAGATTTCTGGTGCTGCAGAGTTCAAATTTGAGTTCTTATTTCAAACCTGCAACTACCTTGTTTGAGACTGAACCCGCTTCCTGTTTTCAGACGCGCTGTCGCTGGAGAACCGTTTAACATTTTGATGCGTGCTTTGCAGGACCGTCGAAGACAACGTAAAGTCTCTCGGAATACAGTTTGAAAATTTTAGATTTAAGAAAAAACAACAATCTCCGTACAGCTCTAAAATCTACATCTGTCAACATAAAACAAGGTAGGCGTACGCCAGACCGCGGCGTGGCGTAACAGGCTTCGCTCACCGCGAACCACTGTTCCGCCCCTCCACGCCTGGCGTACACCTACCTTGGCCTGCCGGCGGCTGTCACCGGGCGTGTGGGACCCTGCGGGGCTAATTAGTCAGTACGGCGGCCTGTGGGCGCCGGTCTTGAGGCGCGAGGGACGCTACGCTTCTAACCTAACCGCTGGACGTACCTACTCCCACCGTATTGTGAACTTCTCTACCGTACTTAATCGTGCTCAACTCTAACTTAACCTACCCTAGCCTACTCCAACCTTACCTACCCTTCCCTACTCTAACCTAGCCTACCGTACTCTAACTTAACCTACCCTACTCTGACCTAGTCTACTCCAACTTCCCCTACTCATTGTGCACTTCTCTACCGTACTCAATGCTGCTGAAACCTAACCTACCCTAGCCTAACCAGTTCCGGTCCAAGGAGGCCCTGCTTTGACCACTGGCACCATCAGCAGCACCTGGGGTGTTCCTCAGGATTGTTATTGAGGTCCTGAGTGTATTTTAAGCGTTATCGGTTCCCATCTTTAAGTTCAAAATACTGCTTATTTTTAGCATTTTTTCCTTTTGTTCTGCTCCTGCTCAAGAAGGCCCTGTTACGGCCCCCAGCACCTGCAGCAGAACCTAAAGGTCAAATTTGGCATTTCGAATGGGCGCTTAGGGTGATTTAAGAGGGGGTCGGTCGCCATGTTTAAGTTTGATAATCTGCACGATTTAGAATTTGGCCCCCGTTCCAGTTCCTGCGCAAGAAAGCCCTGTTTTGACCCCTAGCACCTGCAGCAGCACCTGGGGTTTATTTCGGCATGTTGAATGGAGTCTTGGGGTGATTTTAGAGGGGGTCATTCGCCATGTTTAAGTTTGATATTCTGCACGATTTAGAATTTGGCCCCCGTTCCAGTTCCTGCCCAAGAAAGCCCTGTTTTGACCCCTAGCACCTGCAGCAGCACCTGGGGTTGATTTCGGCATGTTGAATGGAGTCTTGGGGTGACTTTAGATGAGGGCGGTGGCAATGTTGAAGTTTAAAATTTTGCGCGATTTAAAAATTTGCCCACATGTTCCAGTTTGAGCTCAAGAAGGCCCTGTTTTGCCAACCGGCAACTGCAGCAGCACCTGAGGTCGGTTTTCGCATGTTGTGGGGATGGGTTGGACAATTTAAGTCCGGCGCGTAGCCAGGGGGGTGGTGGTCACGGGGGTCATGAACCCCCCAAAAGCTTCCGAAGAGATGCATTTTTTCGGTACAGGCACAGCGTAAACATACACTAACACGGTCTGGGAGGCATAGAGAGGGACAGGGGAATATCCTTTCACGCAGCGACTGGGTGCTAGGAGGTGGCGTGGCGTCGCTTGCCATTGCCATCCATGGTGTAGGGCTGGCGGCGGACGGGGCGGCAGCGGCAGGACGTAGCGACCGGCCGATGCCGAGCCCAGCGCGCCGCCACCCGACAATTGAACTGAGCAAAGCGGCGCGGGGTCTATCTAAGCCACACTACCTGTAAGTGTAGCGACGGCGGAGCGATCGTTCTCGAGTCTGCGTCGTCTCAAAACCTGGTTAAGGTCCCGCATGGGAGAGACTCGTCTCACCGGCTTAGCGCTGTTAAACATACATCCGGACATCGGAGTATGTCCTCATGATATCCTAGATAGATTCGACCGCAGTGGGAAGCGTCGACTAGATTTTTCTCTGTAAATTGTTACTTACTATCGATTTTGTTTTCAACTGTGTCTATATAAATATCTCATTATTTATTGTTTTACACAGTTCACTGTGATTTTTACTACTGTACTGTTTTTGTTTTTATTGTCTGCGCTGAACCCGCTGCATGTGTCAAAATAAATTGACATCAAAATCTACGCATTTTTTAAAAAAATCGCTTCCCCCCCCCCCTCCCCCGCCGGCCGGTTTTGAGGCCGCTTTCGCTCAGCCAAAAATAATTCTGAGTGTCTTAATGTGACCATAACACAAATATCATGTTTTTTTTTGGTTTTTTTTTCGAAATGTAGAGGAGCAGTAGCAATATCACGTTTGCTTGAATTGTGTACTAACCTTGATCGATAAAATTGGTGTAACAATATATCAGGGAACCACGTACAGGTTCTAGCGTGGTATCAATAGCCCAATACTAATGTGAACCGGATACCCAAAAGAAATGAGGTTTAAATCACGAAAGTCAGTAAGTGACGTATATACGTCAGTCACGTGCCGGCGCGTTTTGAATCATTACTCCTAAACTATCAGTGACAGAGCCTTCCGGTTGCGACGTTGTGTACCTTGGTACCTCAGCGAGGTACAACACCACCCATTCCCATATACTCGTCAAAGTGTTCGAGCCGCGCGGAATCTGTCAGGAACTGACAGCAATTTCAAAATTCATATCTTAGTCAGTTTTTGAGATACAGGGCTGCGCGTCAGTACAAAATACTCTCAGAAATAAGTTCCCCATTTTGGATTCTAAGATAAGCCTTGTGCTCAAAAGTGACATGTGGCGTTCAATTCGTAACGAGCGGAATTAGCCTTTATGACTCGTTAACAAAAAAGAGAAAGGGCGAGGTGGAAAAAGGGATTCTGTTCAGATGTCCTCATTTTCCATATTTCAGAATCAAGTCGACCTTCATCCTTTTATAAACCCTTAAATCTCACTAGTATTAAAGAGCACGAGATTTAAAATTGATCACATAAACTGAAAACATTTTCCTAAATCTGACTCATCATGTATGTCTGCCCTCTGGATCAGTGTAGCAGAGGTCCCGGTGACCGGCATCCTGTTACCTGATAGAACTTGGGGGTCCTGGAGGCTGTCTCCACTGGAACCACGACGAGAACACGTAGATTTGGGATGAGCGCCAACGCTGTCCTCCCCAAAAGTTGCGTCGCCCAAATCTGCGAGCTCCTCGTTGTCCTCGGCGTGTGCAGCCGGACCTCCGGCAGGGAGGTCCTGCAGTGAGAAGACGCTCTGGACCACAAGGCCTGCTGGTTCCGAAGGCTCCTTCTTAAACCCTGCGGAAAAGAGGAGAGTGTGAGAGCACTACATGGACGAGTGAAGAAAACACCACCACCAAGCTGAGGCATGCATGGTACTTAAGCCCCGTTAGAGGAAGCACAACTCAGATGGAAAGACAGCAGCACATTATAAGGAATAGGTAGGGAAAAGCAGGAAATCACTCCTCTTAGCCACCACAATACTAGTAGTGTTGCCCAGCGCCAACGACGGGGACGTGGGAGTGGACTGGCGCCGTTAATTTTATTGTTATTATTATTCACAAAAAGAAATACATCTAAGAAACAAAGGCACGCTCTGATAGCGACTCGAATGCAGACAACCATTAACAAAACTAAGAAAATTAACAGCACACAACAGAACGAAGTAAAGTTTCACAACGACACATGGATAGATCGACGTTGACTAGTTTTCAAATTGAAATTCGATATGGGCAGATTTTAAGACAGCAAGGCACTTTAATTAAAACACGTGTGAAGTTACACTAACAAGCTTAAATCTTAATACTCTTTACATCATTCGCGAATAAACAAGAAGGAAAAGAATTAAAGGTTGGCCGTAACCTAACTATCTTTCAAAGTGGCATTAACAAATCAAACTAGAAAATCAAATGTCACCAGAGACAAAATAATGAAAAAAAAAACAGATACGGTTACACAATAGAAAGAGGAACAATGGGCAAACTATGTAAACACATTCTTATTCAAGAAATGATAATTACAAAACAAGATTAAGAGTATTACTGGCGATTTCTTTTTTCACTCAGGAACTCTGCGGGTGTTCTCCACTGAACACGGTGTGCTCCTGGCACGCTGAAATACGTATTAAAACAGACAACTGGATGTTGAAATCCTTGCCACGAAAAGCTGCAGAGCAATGTTTAACAACAAAATGAGATGCGCAGACCAACCCCCGGTCCTCTCAGTACTGCGCCCTCAGCGCGGAAAAGGCAAACTGTAAAAAAAACCCTCATAAGCCCTGCTTTACATTTCGCACTTGTAGGGCCATTATTTATAGTGAATGCAGTTCGCGATTCACTGTTCCTACAGCACATTGATTCAGCTACTCTCCACTGTAAGCAATTTTGTGCCGTATGAGTGGCGTTGATGACCTAAAAGCCTCATTACGCTCATCGAACTTGCACGGCTTCTATCCAGTGTGGATGCGGTTGTGCTTCACTAAATGTGATGATCGACTAAAAGCCGCTCTACAGACATCACACTTGTACGGCTTCTCTCCGGTGTGGATGCGTTTGTGCGTCACTAAATAAGATGATTGACTGAAAGTTTTCATACACAAATCACATTTGTACGGCTTCTCTCCAGTGTGGATGCGTTTGTGCTGTACTAAATGAGATGATTGACTGAAAGTTTTCATACACAAATCACAGTTGTACGGCTTCTCTCCGGTGTGGATGCGTTTGTGCTTGACTAAAGTAGATAAGTCACTGAAAGTTTTCGTACACACATCACACTTGTACGGCTTCTCTCCGGTGTGAATGCGTTTGTGCGCTAGTAAAGTGGATGATCGACTAAAAGCCGCTCTACAGACATCACACTTGTATGGCTTCTTTCCAGTGTGGATGCGTTTGTGCACTACTAAATTAGATGATTGACTGAAAGTCTTTTCACACACATCACATTTGTACGGCTTCTCTCTGGTGTGATCCCGCTGATGACGTTTCAAACGGTACTGCGACGCAAACATCTTGTGGCACACCTCACACTCACTCGCGGTACGAGGACCACCGGCCCCGCGGCGAGCAGGCTGGCTGCCGCTGCCCTCTTCATCCGATGACCCTCCCTCCGCGGACTCCTCCGATGTCTCTGTGGGGTGACCGCTGCCCTCTCCTTCCGTTGACTCCTCCGCCGTCTCTCCCCCCGCGGACTCCTCTGACGCTCCCTGCTGGCTGTCGGCTCCAGGACCACGACGAGCACGCAGGCAGTACGGACCCGAGGCCAGGCCTCCCGTCGACGTCAGGTCTCTTTCCTCCGCTGCATCCTGGTTGTGCTCGGCATGAAGGCGAACGTAGTCCGTGGGCGCGCCGTGTGGGGAGCAGCCGCTCTGCACCACGATGCCCACCGGCTGGGGCTCCTCCTTGAAACCTTCAACATTAAGAATAAGTACCGTCATTGCCTTGTTGGTGAACTGCACACTGTCAATACGAATTCACCGTTTCGGTGATCACAAATTACCGTTCTGGGATGATACGAAAAGAGAGCTTCGTGCGCTCCGTAACGGGACAAGAATCCCACTTTTGGATATCGACGGGTCGGGGACTTCGGACACAGCGGGAATCCTCGAGTCGGGAACGACTTCACCGTTTGGGTGATCGCCGAGTCCCGCCCGGGTTGGTCGTCGCCGAGACCGAATCGAGGCTCGGCATCCACCGTTTGGACGACCGGCCGCTAGTGTCGCTGCTGTATCGTTTGCTGTGCGGTGTTGTTGGATTGATGTTGCTGTTTGGCAAAGACCCGTCGATATCCAAAAGGGGGATTCTTGTCCCGTTACGAAGCGCACAAAGCTAGATCGTATCATCATTCTAGAACGGTGATTTGTGATCACCGAAACGGTGAATTCGTTTTGTCAGTGCAGAACCACTACGCGAGCTACACCGGGTAGCTACACGGGCTAGTAAAGGCATCGTATCCGAAAAAAAAACAAAGACCCACAAAGCAACAGAAGAGCTCCAACTAAAATCTCGTGATTTCAAGCGACCTAAACTACTGTTTAAATGTGAAGCAATGGGTGTTGAAAGGAATTTATTTAAAATGATGAGCTAATGAGAAATAGAAAGCCAGTGTAACCGATGCAAGTGCGTGACTCATCATTTGAAGAAGTTAACGTAGAGCACACGGCAGAAGATACCCTTTTTCCCGAAGGATCATGCATGTCGAACTCCTAGAAAGGTCATTCTAAAAGAAGAGTCTACTTCTACCGTGTACGGAGCAAATATATTATTGTTAGCATCTAACATTTTGGTTGATTTTCAGTCAAAAAGTAATTTTGGTTAGGGGCACTAGGGGTACCGGACTTGGCCACCCCCCTCCGTTTACCACGGTGGGTCATATGACCCATAGGCGCTTTTTTGACCTAAAATATGATTTAATGATGTCGTTTTGTGTTCCTGACGGTGTTTGGACTCTTTTACGATTTAAAAAAAAAAACTCACAAAAAAATATTTATATTTTGGGAGGTGCACTGCAAAAAAAAAAATACAAAATTGGCGTATGGCAGTAGATCGAACCCTTTTTGACCGATCTTTATTTCGCGTGTAATCCTTTTTGCTGAACAGGCATAGTGCCGACCTATATTTTCCTCTTTGCCCACATATTGTATTGGCTTCTGGTCAAACGAGTAGGTTGGGTTAGGCAAGTTTAGGTTAGGCAAAGTAAGATAGCTACCAAAAAAAGGTCAGAAATGAGAAAAGTGTAGGTCGACACTATGCCTAGTCGGCGAAATAGATTACACTCCCGTGACAGTAAAATATTATTATAAGGTTAGGTAGGTTGGCCCAATAGTATTATTGATGTCTATATATAGAAATTAATATTAGGGCGCCTGCTTCTCGCTTGTTGAAAAAATCCGCGTCAGTGTTGTACTGAATTGACAAATAATGTAACCCGTGCTGGTTGCCTAACACTTTTATTGCAAGGAGTGTCATAACATTGCTCAATGACCTTTCTCAAGGACGCCAGACTCTTTTTACATCGCCTGGATGCAAAAAGCGTAACACCAAGGGCGGAAAACGTGGTCAGTATATGGCTGGGTCAAATGACCCACTTTGGTAAACGGAGGGTGACATGGCCTTTATTCCAAAACTATTCGACCAATAAAAAAAAAAGTTAAGGGCCGAAAATGCCCTAAAGGCCAAAAACATAAAAGTCAGAAAACCCCAGGCCCGAGAAAAAAGAAATACTCAAGTGGAAGAGAAAGAAAGGGCGATTTGGGTCAAATGACCCAGCACGGTACCCCTAGTGTTAAGACATAAAATTTTGTACTAAGAACTACAGTATTTTTAGCTGCTTGACACAATGGTTAGTTGCTGAAACAATAGAGTATTGTTCCGGGAGCATGTGACGGAAGTAGTTTGGCGCCCGCAACATAGCTCTTTGTTGAAGCAGCTTTTTTGTTGGTCCCTCAAACACTTCCGGCAACGACATCTCTGTGGTGTTCTCTGGTCTTGGAAAGCAAAAGGCAAAGCAAATTACCCAAAATCTGACTCATCATGTATGTCTGCCCTCTGGATCAGTGTAGCAGAGGTCTCGGTGACCGGCATCCTGTTACCTGATAGAACTTGGGGGTCCTGGAGGCTGTCTCCACTGGAACCACGACGAGAACACGTAGATTTGGGATGAGCGCCAACGCTGTCCTCCCCAAAAGTTGCGTCGCCCAAATCTGCGAGCTCCTCGTTGTCCTCGGCGTGTGCAGCCGGACCTCCGGCAGGGAGGTCCTGCAGTGAGAAGACGCTCTGGACCACAAGGCCTGCTGGTTCCGAAGGCTCCTTCTTAAACCCTGCGGAAAAGAGGAGAGTGTGAGAGCACTACATGGACGAGTGAAGAAAACACCACCACCAAGCTGAGGCATGCATGGTACTTAAGCCCCGTTAGAGGAAGCACAACTCAGATGGAAAGAAAGCAGCACATTATAAGGAATAGGTAGGGAAAAGCAGGGAATCACTCCTCTTAGCAACCACAATACTAGTAAAGTTGCCCAGCGCCAACGACGAGGACGTGGGAGTGGACTGGCGCCGTTAATATTACTATAATTATTCACAAAAAATAAGTACATCTCAGAAACAAAGGCACGCTCAGACAGCGACTCGAATGCAGACAACCATTAACATAACTAAGAAAATTAACAGCACACAACACAACGAAGTCTAGTTTCACAACGACACATGGATAAATTGACGTTCACTAGTTTTGAAATCTAAATTCGGTATGGACAGATTTTAAGACAGAAAGGCAATTCAATTGAAACACGTGTGAAGTTACACTAACAAGCTGAAATCTTAGTACCCTTTACATCATTCGCGAATAAACAACTGAAAAACGAATGACAGGTTGGCCGTAACCTAACTATCTTTAAGAGTGGCATTAAAAAATCAAACAAGAAAATGAAATGTCACCAGAGACAAAATAAAAACAAAACAGATAATGTTAAACAAAAGGAAGAGTAACAATAGGCAAACTATGTAAGCATATTCTAATTTAAAAAAAAAAGGAAAATTACAGAAGAAGTTTCACAGTATTACTGGAAATTCCTTTTTTCACCCAGGAACTCTGCGGCTGGAAACATAAACTGTAAAACTGTAAAAGCCCCGCTTTACATTTCGCACCCGTATGGCAATTATTTATAGGAATGCAGATCGCGATTCACTGTTTGTACACGACATTGATTCAGCTACTCTCCACTGTAAGTATTTTGTGCCTTATGAGTGGCGTTGATGACCTGAAAGCCTCATTACGCTCATCGAACTTGCACGGCTTCTATCCAGTGTGGATGCGGTTGTGCTCTACTAAATGAGATGATTGACTGAAAGCCTTTTTACACATACCACACTTGTACGGCTTCTCTCCGGTGTGGATGCGTTTGTGCACTACAAAATAAGATGAGTCACTGAATGTTTTCGTACACAAATCACACTTGTACGGCCTTTCTCTGGTGTGAACACGCTTGTGCCTGACTAAATCGCACGACTTACTTAAAGCCTTTTTACACACATCACACTCGTACGGCTTCTCTCCGGTGTGGATGCGTTTGTGCTCTACTAAATGAGATGAGTAACTGAAAGTTTTCATACACAAATCACACTTGTACGGCTTCTCTCCGGTGTGGATGCGTTTGTGCACTACTAAATGAGATGATTGACTGAAAGCCTTTTTACACACATCACACTTGTACGGCTTCTCTCTGGTGTGATCCCGCTGATGACGTTTCAAACGGTACTGCGACGCAAACATCTTGTGGCACACCTCACACTCACTCGCGGTACGAGGACCACCGGCCCCGCGGCGAGCAGGCTGGCTGCCGCTGCCCTCTTCATCCGATGACCCTCCCTCCGCGGACTCCTCCGATGTCTCTGTGGGGTGACCGCTGCCCTCTCCTTCCGATGACTCCTCCGCCGTCTCTCCCCCCGCGGACTCCTCTGACGCTCCCTGCTGGCTGTCGGCTCCAGGACCACGACGAGCACGCAGGCAGTACGGACCCGAGGCCACGCCTCCCGTCGACGTCAGGTCTCTTTCCTCCGCTGCATCCTGGTTGTGCTCGGCATGAAGGCGAACGTAGTCCGTGGGCGCGCCGTGTGGGGAGCAGCCGCTCTGCACCACGATGCCCACCGGCTGGGGCTCCTCCTTGAAACCTTCAACATTAAGAATGAGTACCGTCATTGCCCGGTTGGTGAACTGCAGAACCGCTACACGCGAGCTACACCGGGTAGCTACACGGGCGAGTAAAGGAATCGTATCCGAAAGAAAACCACAGATCCGCAAAGCAACAGAAGAGCTCCAACTAAAATCTCGTGATTTCAAGCGACCTAAACTACTGTTTAAATGTGAAGCAATGGGTTCTGAAAGGTGTTTATTTAAAATGATGAGCTAATGAGAAATAGAAAGCCAGTGTAACCGATGCAAGTGCGTGACTCATCATTTGAAGAAGTTAACGTAGAGCACACGGCAGAAGATACCCTTTTTCCCGAAGGATCATGCATGTCGAACTCCCATAAAGATCATTCTAAAAGAAGAGTCTACTTCTACCGTGTACGGAGCAAATATATTATTGTTAGCATCTCACGTTTTAGTGGATTGTTAGTCAAAAAGTAATTTTAAGACAAAATTTCGTACTAAGAACAACAGTATTTTTAGCTGCTTGACACAATAGTTATTTGCTGAAACGATAGAGTATTGTTCCGGGAGCATGTAACGGAAGTAGTTTGGCGCCCGCAACATAGCTCTTTGTTGAAGCAGCTTTTTTGTTGGTCCCACAAACACTTCCGGCACCGACATCTCTGTGGTGTTCTCTGGTCTTGGAAAGCAAAAGGCAAAGCAAATAACCCAAAATCTGACTCATCATCTATATCTGCCCTCTGGATCAGTGTAGCAGAGGTCTCGGTGACCGGCATCCTGTTACCTGATAGAACTTGGGGGTCCTGGAGGCAGTCTCCACTAGAACCACGACGAGAACACGTAGATTTGGGATGAGCGCCAACGCTGTCCTCCCCAAAAGTTGCGTCGCCCAAATCTGCGAGCTCCTTGTTGTCCTCGGCGTGTGCAGCCGGACCTCCGGCAGGGAGGTCCTGCAGTGAGAAGACGCTCTGGACCACAAGGCCTGCTGGTTCCGAAGGCTCCCTCTTAAACCCTGCGGAAAAGAGGAGAGTGTGAGAGCACTACATGGACGAGTGAAGAAAACACCACCACCAAGCTGAGGCATGCATGGTACTTAAGCCCCGTTAAAGAAAGCACAACTCAGATGGAAAGAAAGCAGCACATTATAAGGAATAGGTAGGGAAAAGCAGGGAATCACTCCTCTTAGCCACCACAATGCTAGTAGTGTTGCCCAGCGCCAACGACGGGGACGTGGGAGTGGACTGGCGCCGTAAACTTCATTCACATGCAGTTATATCACGGAGCAGCAGATACACACAGACAAAGACTCGGATGCAGACACTACTTAGCATGACTAAATGGATTTAGATCGAACAAGGAAAACGCAGGCGACTGAACGAAACGCCTAGCCGTTGCTCCAACTTTATGAGAGGTGACGTGTTGACATCACACAAAATTTATATACGAAGTGTAGCACGTATCGAGCCATTTTCTGAGTGAAAGAAGAAGAAAAAAGACATGTCATATACATGTTAGATGTAAGACTCAGGACGCAACTGAATTGTCGCAAAAACATGAAACATCTGTAAGAAAGATTTTAAAACGAAGAACGCAAGAAAAACAGTACTTTACGATAAAAAGAACACTGCCTTTAATAACAAGGCAGGAGTTTGGCAGACCTCGTCGGAGCGTAACAGGCTTCGCTAATCGCAAAGCAGTGTTCCGCCGCTCCGCGCCTGACGCACCCTTACCTTGGCCTCCTGGCGGCAGTCATTGGGCTCTGTAAGGCCCTGTGGGGCCAGGGAGTGAAATTTTATCGAAACGTAACAAAAACCAACCTAAACAAGGCTAGTTTCGATTAGCGAAATCCGTATTTTAACCAAAGTGTTTCGGTTAGCTGTATCGAAACGAAAGTCAAGAGAGAAAACGCCCGAGATTAAAATAACTGAAACAAAATATCCCAAGCGGGCTTTAGTTTCGATATATTTCGTTTATAACAATAATTTAGTTTCGACTCCGTAAAATCGTATCGAAATTACGGATGAGACGAGGAGCACAGTGTGCCGTTATGTATTTGTAATTTTATGTTACCATCCGGCAGGGGGCAGAACTGGAAAGGGGGAAGGGTGTAACAGAGATGTCAGAAAAATCGAGGCGGTGAACAGTTTAAGATAAACGTGTCACGTGATCATCACGGCCTGTGTATGATTGGTTCAATCAGGGGTTGGCGACGGCAGCGCTTCCTGCTGGCCTCATGCTTTCCCCCTCCCCCGGCGGAAGAAATAGGCCGGGCCCGATTTGGAAATCTAAAAATATACTTGAAATGTTCACGTTGTCACACAAAACCTATGTCGAAACACACGTAAAATTCATGAGGAATCGTTATTTTTCACCTGCAAAGCTGTGCGACAATCCGTTATTTCGATGTCAAACGATTAAATTTGCTCTGCACAATGGCTCGTCTCTGCTCGTCTCATAGTCGGCCAGTGCTAGGAAACTCCCCCGGTTTTAGCGATTCACTAAAAACGAAAACTGGAGGATCAGGTATTACCAACCTGACAACATTAAACAAAAAATTTACATACTTTGCGACGGTTAATTTTTTCAATACTTTCAGGACACGTTTATAGAATTCCGATGTATCTATATCACAACTGCCTTTAATTTTCTAATGCTGGCTTTTGAAAGTTGGTTATCGAAGTTGGCAGTAATTCATTTGTTTTTTCCTCCACTTTTGGCTTCCCCACCTCCTATCCCCCACCACCGAGAGTTTCCTACCACTGCAGTCTGCCGAGACCGACCAGGCAGGCAGGAGGGCCGGACCAGCCACTTCCACCCGCCGCCCAACGCCGGCCAGCGTAGTCTGCGTCGTCGCCAGCAGCCGGAGCGGAGCGGGCGTCTCGTTCGCTCGCCACCGCACTTCACCACAACATAGCTTCGAACGTTCGAAATGTTAGTTGTGCGCGACACGCGCGGCATGGGTGTGTGACACAGACAGCCAGCGAGTCCAGAACGCTCTGGGCCGCGCGGCGGCAGGTCGGCGGGCGGTGGCGGAGCGCCGCTACCGTGCTAGAAGGCTAGCAATGAAGACGATTCGAACGTTTCGAGACTTTCGGACAAACTCCGAACGACATCACTACCCCCTCCCACATTTCCTTTGTTACCCTACTATCGCTTCTATCATCAGCTGGATAGGAAGGCAACCAATCTGACTTTCCTCCCACCCCCACTAGTAAAACTAAGGCGTAACCTTACGCCCGTTTTGAAGCATACCAGCTTGAAGCGTTACGTTACGCCCTTCTTGAAGCGTAGGGGAGGAATTCTCCCATGCATTTGTATAGGACTGCTACGCTTCAAAACGGGCGTAGCTTCAAGTATGCTTCAAACGGGCGTAACGCTACGCCTTAGTTTTACCAGTGCCGCCCCGCCCCCAAATATCCACTCTCTCAGGCATTTGGCTCGTTGTGTTGAAGAAACTAACAATCTGTTCCATGTTGCATGTTTAGATTGGAAGACCTCAATGGACAAATATGTAATTTAGTTCACGGTACAAGGCACGTACTGTCACAAATTAGTACTAATTTACAACTTCTAACTGACTTCCTATTACTTATTGATAGTCTGGAGTCAGAGAGTGCAAAAATCTTTTGATCGCAACTGTTACGGCGGTCAAAAAATGTGTCCAGGAATGTGTATGTTGTCGGAACTTTTTATGATTATGTTCCTCACGCAAAGAAGATACGAGAGAATTTAGATGTGTTGTTTGGTCAGGCTCATCAATTTTCCTGTTTTTATAGACTCTACACAGATGGTGTCCTGTTTGTCAGTTCTATGCATGCAAGAGGATCTCGTGTGTCATCGTTTTGCAAGTATAGTGGTTCATTGCATGGCATGGCAATATTCTTACTTTTGTAAAAGTTCATGTTGAAAAAAACGAGGAATACTTTGCTCTCCTACATAGGTCAAATGATTTTCCCGCTAGCCCAGAGTTAGGGCGGTATGCTTTAACTTCATCCACGGATGACTATGATTTTATCTATGTGACCCGGTTGATGTGTGAATCCTTCTCTTTGTCAGTCGATGGGAAAGCATATGTTATTGATCCACTCAATTCATTCGAATCGGAATGAAACTTACCGTTGTTCCTAATTTTTACAGTTATTTCACTTGAACCCTCCTGTCCGCAAAGTCAGCAAATGTGCACCGCGAGGGAAGGGGGAGGGGCGGGAGCGAACGGATCGTCTGGGGGTGGTCTGGTCCAAAGACGAGATTCAGACCAATGGAGGCAAGCCAAAGACGTGACGTCACAGCGCCGCCGGTGGCCGCGTCCTCGTCCCGACGCTCAGACGGGTGCGGGCACAGGGGGTGCGTTGCGCGCGGGGTGGGAGGTCAGCCGAGCGGTCGTCTTCCCATCGACATAATCTCTTCTTCGCCTGGTGTACAACTAGTGCCGGATATGTAGCCGAAAAACCCACTACTACGTTGCATTTCTATGTACAAGTAAGCCACTTGGCTCACGTGTTCCTAAGACCCATATGGTCGATTTGGACAGAAACCTATCTCAAAAGTTCCCTGAGGACTCGAGTGGGGGGGAATTTTAACGTTAAAGTGTTCAAAATTTGAAAAAAAAAATCGAAATCGTCCCTGGAATTTAAGCTTGGGGTCTTCTTACCTTATTTCGAGGTCGGGCAACACGATGCCAATGCCAGATTTTAGTTTTGGCCACCGGAAGTACCGGAAATCGCCGCCATATCGGAAAATTTTACAAAATTTTATGGGTTTTCATGAAGTACCCTACCAGGGCAAGTCGGGTATCGATCCGGAGGTTTTTGAAGTCGCTGATTCCAATCGTGACAATAAATTTCAGTTTCATCCAAATCGCCAAAATGACGCCCGGAGGCGCCGAAGTTCAAACGGCATGTACCCAAATCATCGAGTTTGGAGCCGTTTTCAAGGTTTCCGGGGTCGGTGAGAACGCCTGTGGGACCGGAAATGAGTTTGCACAACCGGAAGTACTCAAAACTTTTACTTGATTTTTAAAAGAAATCGCCATACGTTCCTTTTCCTCCCCAATATGGAAAAACGTCGAACTTTATACAGTTTTCAGAAGTTATGCGCCTCCCTATGATAAATTGTTGGGTGACTACACTTTAGTGTTCGATACTTTCGTTCAGAAGTGTTTATTAACTGTTCTTAATGACTTTTTGATATTAGCGGAAGTAGCGGAATTCGTCTTTTAAAAGTGGTTGGTATTATCACATTGTTAGTGAATTATAAAACAGTTCTACACATTGAATTATGTTTGTGTGTCATCAAGTTGAAAAATAGCTAAAAATTTAAGTAAAGAAGTACGTATTCTAAAAATCAGGCTACGTAAACACGTGAAACAGTCCTAAAATAGAAAGATGGCTAAAAAAAAAATTCTGATGTCAAGCGATTCGTCACCGAAAATGTCGGGGAGGGTGTTGCTGTCTTGTCCGAAAATGAAAAGTAAATTATAATATGGAATGAATTGATTGTGCATTCAGGCCTTCGTATAATTTTACGTATTTCTTGTTGCTACATTCTCCCTTGCACGTTTTGCATGCAGGTGAGCATGGCAGAGAAAACCCTCGGCAAGAACATCGCTGGGTCATGCATCCGGTTTGGCAGCCGCATCGATCTAGTGCCCTAACGGCCTCCCAAACCTCGGGTAAGGTGCTCCAAACTACTTTCCATTGCCCGTTAGTTACAGTCTAAACCCAACCATCTGGAGAGGGACGATCTACCTCACTCTGTGCCTGTGTGCTGTTCCCCATACCTGCCCGGCAACGTACACAGTTCTCTTGATATGCTGGAGAAGTGCGTCCTGGAATAAAGAGTTACGAGCTAAGCTTATTAAACAGTACCATGAGGGGTCTGATGTGAGCTTGGCAGCTACGGCTTTGTCCGGCCACAGAGGGAGGGACCGGCTTGTGGCGGCATTAAGCGCCAAGTACCACTGGCCAAATATGTACTTAGAAGCTGAACGGTACTGCCAGCTTTGCGTGGTGTGCAAAGCTGTGAACCCGGCCTCCCTTAAAGTCTCAGATCCCATGCAACCAGTAGGAGTTCCGTCCAGACACATGGCACAGATAGGACTTGACCTATGTCAAATGCCCGAAGTACGACCAAGCCTGGCGAGCGCTAGGCCGGCGTACAGCCACATCGACCGGCCAGAGCGGTCAGGTTTGCGGAGCTCTGCTGGTTAGTGTTCTCGCTCTTCAATGAATGCATCTTTTGCAAATTTTGCCCTTTCTTGGTCCCAGGCACAATCCGAGGTGGTGTCACTCTTGAGAAACTTGTCACATCACTTGTAAAAAATTATGCTAAGATTTTGGGAAAGGATGGGGAAGCTCGCATGAGAACAACTTTAGAGAAGCAACTTTAGCTGGGAAAGAACTTTTTGCACACCTTTAGGAATCCTGACTGGGAAGCAACCAGCTGCAAAGTCAGAGGATGGGCGACATGGAAGAAAAGGCAGTTTTCATTAAGAACATTATGGAAACAATTGTCTTTTGTGGAAGGCAGAAGATTGCTCTACGTGGCCGTAGGGACAGTGGAGAACTTTTCTGTGATGCCCCGGATCACAATGATGGAAATCTGCGCAGTGTGTTGGGATTTCGCGCTCCATTTGGTGACAAAGTTCTGAAGCTGAAACTGATGGACAGTAAGACAAAATTAAAGTACACTACTTCGAAGTACGAGAATGAATTCATTCGGTTCTGTGGTCAGGAAATTCAGGGAAGCATGAAAACCAGAGTGCTTGCAGCAAGATTTTATGGGATGTTTGCCGAATCTCCTGACATTTCACATATTTCGCAATTGGCACTTGTCCTCAGGTACGTCGACTGCAGTATTGAACTCAGACATACGAAGGGCGTGAGGACTTCAAGTTTATCGATACACGGCAAGCGGCAAGCTGCTGCGGAAGTGTTGATGCCACCAACAGAAGCAGAAGCTAAAGAACCTGTAAATAATAATGACGATGGAGCTTGCTTAGATGACGATGACAGGAAAATTGCAATCAGGGCTCGTGAAGGTGATTTTCAAACTTGGACATGACGAGCGACCCCTTCTAAAATCACCCAAAGACCCGAGTAAAGATGGCGAAGTCGACCCCAAGTGCTGCTGCCGGTGCTGGTGGTCAAAACAAGGCCTTCTTGGGCAGGAGCAGGAAACAATAGAAAAACTGCTAAACAAGCTGTATTTTGAGGTTAAAGATCGGAACCGACCCCGCTTAAAATACACTCAGAACTTCAAATACAATGCCGAAAAGGACCCCAGGTGCTGCTGCAGGTGCCGGTTGGCAAAACAGGGCCTTCTTGAGCACAAACTGGAAGATGTTGGCAAACTTTTAAATCGTGCAGAATTTTAAACTTCACAGGGCCACCGCCTCCATCTAAAGTCACCCCAAGACTCCATTCAACATGCCGAAATTAACCCCAGGTGATGCTGCAGGTGCCAGGGGTCAAAACAGGACCTTCTTGGGCAGGAACTGGAACGGGGGCCAAATTCTAAATCGTGCAGAATATCAAACTTAAACATGGCGAATGACCTCCTCTAAAATCACCCCAAGACTCCATTCAACATGCCGAAATCAACCCCAGGTGGCTAGGGGCTAGGTGGCTCGGGCTATGTGCTAGGGGTCAAAACAGGGCCTTCTTGGGCAGGAACTGGAACGGGGTGCCAAATTCTAAATCGTGCAGAATGTCAAACTTTAATATGGCGACCGACACCCTCTTAAATCACCCTAAGACCCCATTCAAAATGCCAAATTTGACCTTTAGGTACTGCTGCAGGTGCTGGGGGCCAAACCGGGGCATTCTTGAGCAGGAACAAAAGGGAAAACTGCTAAAAAAAGCAGTATTTTGAACTTAAAGATGGGAACCGATAACGCTTAAAATACACTCAGGACCTCAATCACAATCCTAAAGAAGACCCCAGGTGCTGCTGATGGTGCCAGTTGTCAAAGCCGGGCCTCCTTGGACCGGAACCGGTTAGGCTAGGGTAGGTTAGGTTTGAGCAGCATTGAGTACGGTAGAGAAGTCCACAATGAGTAGCTGAAGTTGGAGTAGGCTAGGTCAGAGTAGGGTAGGTTAGTTTAGAGTAGGGTAGGCTAGGTTAGAGTAGGAAAGGGTAGGTTAGGAAGTCCACAATGAGTAGGGGAAGTTGGAGTAGGCTAGATCAGAGTAGTGTAGGTTAGTTTAGAGTAGGGTAGGCTAGGTTAGAGTAGGGAAGGGTAGGTAAGGTTGGAGTAGGCTAGGGTAAGTTAAGTTAGAGTTAAGCACGATTAAGTACGGTAGAGAAGTTCACAATACTGTGGGAGTAGGTACGTCCAGGGGTTAGGTTAGAAGCGTAGCGTCCCTCGCGCCTCAAGACCGGCGCCCGCAGGGCGCAGTACTGACTGATTAGCCCCGCAGGGTCCCACTCGCCCGGTGACAGCCGCCGGCAGGCCAAGGTAGGTGTACGCCAGGCGTGGAGGGGCGGAACAGTGGTTCGCGGTGAGCGAAGCCTGTTACGCCACGACGCGGTCTGGCGTACGCCTACCTTTTTTTATTGCCTACCGTGCAGGGGTAAACTGCTAAAGCTAAACAAAGAGACCTTTTTTAGCACCAAACAAGAAATTAACGATTAAGGTAAGTAACAATTGCTTTTCAAGTCTTATTTAAACAATTTCTGCAATTAACATTGATTAACATCAATTAAAATGTTTGTTTTACAGGTTTTCGCTGTTGAGGTAAAAGAACGATTGTTACAGGTTGCAGATTAGGTTAAAAAAATCACTTCAATTTGTTGGTCTTTCTGTCCTCAGCAACTGTCAGGAGCAAGAGCTGACGCTCAGTCTCGTCTTTCGTGAGCTGATTTCCTTCCAGGTATTTAGTTATGAGCGCGACCCCCGTTCTGCACAATCGTTTACCACCTGAAAATTGTTAAGGTTTGCAGCCCGTGAAGGTAGTCTGCGTCTGCAGCCCGGTCATCAGGATCTTTTTCTAGGAAGATCGCGGGGATCCCGGTCGCCTCGAAGAACTTCATTGATGCCTTCGACGCAAAGTTTTCCAGCTGAATTTTTCAAGACCACCCAAGTCAATCTCAGCCCGTATGACAGCGCCCTTGTCAGGGCCAGTCTCAACATCCCTACCCTTTATTGCAGCCACAATCTGCCTCTTGTTGTCAGTGCTGACTCTCTCATCAAATAGTGAGAGACAGACTAACTTTGAGGATAAGTAATACTGATGGCGGCTGAACTTTTCCAGTGCCACCTCCCAGTGCTTCCCAAGGTGCTTATTAGCGAATAAGTACTGGAGAAGATTCAGATCATTCAGGGGCGCCTGCCGAGCAATGGGCGCGAGAAACCAAGGGCGGACGTACGCCCGCAAAACGAAAACAGACACTTTGAACAGATTGTCGTCGTCTCCCGTAGTCAGCTGCAATGCCGCCCGAACATCCACGTTTTCATCGAGTAGATTCCGGGCATCATCCACCGGCATTTAGACATGGCTCCAGGCTCTTTAAAGGTGTAGCTTGGTTTTTTGTCCACCACACCGCCAAGTAAAATAACACCCAGCTCTGCGAGTTCGCGATAGTCGCCTCGCGGTTGCTGAACCTTGCATGAAAAAAAAACAACGATATGTTCACGTACGGAGAATTAACGAGGCCTACACACAACACCTGTATTTCTTACTTGCAGTTGCCCCTGGAGAAACTGGAGAATTTCATCAGCGTCAGGAATGCAGCGCAATAACCTCCGGTTGGATGCAGCTGTTCGGTACTTCTCTGCGCATGAAATCAGAAGGGACCAATGGTAATGAATATTTTCCTGTTCGTATGTGATATTGTAGCTTTACAGAACCTACCTTTGTCTAATGTATCCCACGATTTAATCAGTTTGTCAAAGAAAGGTAAGTACGGGTCTTTGGAAACTCCCAGCAGATTGGTGTACGCAGCTTCCAGCACTAGCTCGTGAACATGGTAGCGACAACTAGGGCTGTGCGGTTAACCGGTTAACCGGTTATTGCATTCGGTTATTTTAATAACCGGAGCGTTCGGTTATCTTTTTGGAAACAACCGGTTAACCGGTTAACCGTAAGAAACCGGTTAACCGGAAAACCGTAAGATACGGTTAACCGGAGAACCGTAAGATACGGTTAACCGGAGAACCGTAAGATACGGTTAACCGGAGAACCGTAAGACAGAAAGCGAGCATTTGTTCAGCTTTGCAGGTTTGATCGTGAGCGCGCTCAGAACCTGTCTGACCGGTGAACATGCCGAATGGCTGACATATCTCGGGATGAACAAGGAGTTCGTTCCAAAACCATAAGGCCACCTAGTCAGTCAAGTGAAATATATAAGTTGTTTTGTCTCAGCTTTTTTTTCTTCTTTCCAATCCTAATAATACCAGTTTTTTTTTTGGGGGGGGGGGGGGGGGGGGGGGCTACGGGCTTCGCTCCGAAGGGAACGGTTAATCTTTATAAAAAATAACCGGTTATTTTTTCAATAACCGGTTATTTTTTCAATAACCGGTTATTTATCAATAACCGGTTATTCATTAAAAAACGGTTATTTTTCAATAACCGTTTTTTTTCTGAGTAACCGGTTAACCGCAAGAACTTTCGGTTATTCCTGTAACCGTAGGTCCGGTTACTTTTACAATAACCGCACAGCCCTAGCGACAACCACACGCTAGCAACTCTCTATTAAGCTTTTGTTGCAGCACTGTGAAACACCCATTCCAGCAACCAGTATTGCTCTGAGTTGTGTCAAACACCCCACCAACTGTTCTCTCTTCAAGCTTCCAGTCTGTCATCAGCTTGAGGGTACCGTCGGCCTCAACACGGCCGGTTCCAGACGCCATGACCGGAATACCCAGAAGCTGCTCAACGCCGTCACCAGTGATAACAACTGCCAATCTATTGGAATTTTCTCACACCCGTAATGATTTTATAATTTAATATGCTCACCCTTGCTCTTTAGTAACTAACAAATTCATAACCAAATGCATTTGCTCTTGCCTTTAACGTCGGCAAGCAATTTGCCATCCCAATGAATGAAAAATGGACCTGGATGCAGTGATATGTTGTCCTGTATTTTCTGTACAACTTCCTTTCTGTTTGATGATCTATTTCGCCGAACAGCTGTTCTTGAGCACACTGGTCTAATTTTGACATCTTTTAGGTCCAGAGCTTTGGCAACCTGTTCAAGGGTTGGCTGAGCTGTGTTTTTAATCAAATGAGACGCAAATCTGTCACTATTTTGTGTTCTATCAGCAGCTGAGGTCACGGGTGGCGAAAGAATTCTTAATATTTTTCTGCCTCGCGTATGAGCCCTGAACTCTACATAGACAAAGTGAATGGAAGACATGGCATTACACTCTGAGCGATTGTTACACACTGCCAGCCTAGCCTGACCGACTGGCGATACGACGCAAATTTACTAACCTGGATCTTTCTCATCATCTGTATCAGAAGTAACTGCTGCATTCTCTTCTGTTTCAGGTGTATCTTCTGCTGCACGCTGTTGAACCTTCGAAGATGAAACCTTTGCGAAAAGGTTCTGGATCTCCTCATCGGAGCGTCTCTTTAGATTCATCAGCCCCTCAGTTTTCTTCCGGTTCCTCTCTTCTGTTTTTTTTAACTTCTTTCTCATTTTCACATACTGTTTGTCCACGCACGACATGTAAGCCTTTCTGTCTGCTTTCATTAAACGGTAAAACAAGGCATCTTCAGGAAGAAGTTTCTCCTCCGCTTTCTCTACTCCCAGGTCAAAGAGCGAGTCTAGGTTTTCAATAAACTTCTCGCGTCTAAGATTTGATGGCTTATTTTTATCTTTTTTCAGGACAGTCCACTCTTCGTGCAAACGCACCAATTTGTCCACTGCGCGTTTGTGGCTGATGAGGGCATCTCGTTCCGGTGTGAAGCCTCCTTTTACCCACAGTGGATAGAGAGCGTCAAGGGCTTGACCGCATGCATTGCGGAGAGTCACACTCGGCGGCTTGTGGAGGTGCAGGACATATTGCAGCACACTGCGCAACACTGGAAGACGATCTTCTCCGGAAATCTTCGTGGAAGGACAGCCAATCAGCCACACCGAAGTAGACTGCCTCGTGAGGGACGGAGCCATCGCATCCCAATCGTTTCAGAGGCGAAATCACCCGAAACCCTCAAACACTCGTGAATCAACGAGAACCGAACTGAACAGCAAACAAGCAGACAGCACGAAGCACCGCGGAAACGCAACGAAGCACCAGACTAGCGCAGACGTGTCCAGACAAGCTCAGCAGTTCATCGTAAACAAAACGCACAGTAACTTCGCGATGCGCCAACTGTATCCGACGTCGGATATCATGGATATCGTAGCCGAACGACAAACGTGTCCTGATACGTTGACCGTTCTTCAAGTAGAAACGAGCCCTGACACCGCCTGACACGTTCAACGTGAACACAATGCGCTGTGACCATGCAACGTGCGAAAGCCAAAGGAAGCGGCTCCTTTTAATGGAAAGTGGCATCGTTGATGGACGTGTAAGAACACGTTAAAACATGTTTAGGAGATACTAACGGCGAAAGAGATAGGTCGAGGTTGTATTCTTCATGATTCCAGCGACGCCACGGCACTGAGGTGCTAAAAACGTTCTCTTTGTTTAGTTTTAGCAGTTTACCCCTGTACGATAGGCAATAAAAAAATCACATTTTTTTTCGAGAAAAAAATTATATTTTTTTGTTAGACTAACCAACTTATTTCTAGCAACTTTGATTCTATGAACTTTTTTCGTACTATCGATATTTACCCGGCAAATCGCTCGGCGAAGCGTCGCGGGGGACCATTTTTCAGGATTTGGACGTCGCCATCTTTGGACCGATTTCGCAACCTTTTCCCGTGGGCCGAAAAATCCCGAATTTTTTTATTAAATCATGTTATAGGCCATAGACAAATATTAGCACTAGCCGTCATGAGATTTTAAAACTTTTGTTCAAACGGACCACTCTAGGGCACAGGGGGTGCGTTGCGCGAGGGGTAGGAGGTCAGCCGAGCGGTCGTCTTCCCATCGACTTAATCTCTTCTTCGCCTGGTGTACAAGTAGTGCCGGATATGTAGCCGAAAAACCCACTACTACGTTGCAATTCTATGTACAAGTAAGCCACTTGGCACACGTGTTCCTAAGACCCAAATGGTCGATTTGGACAGAAACCTATCTCAAAAGTTCCCTGAGGACTCGAGTGGGGGGGAATTTTAACGTTAAAGTGTTCAAAATTTGGAAAAAAAAAATCGAAATCGTCCCTGGAATTTAAGCTTGGGGTCTTCTTACCTTATTTCGAGGTCGGGCAACACGATGCCAATGCCAGATTTTAGTTTTGGCCACCGGAAGTACCGGAAATCGCCGCCATATCGGAAAATTTTACAAAATTTTATGGGTTTTCATGAAGTACCCTACCAGGGCAAGTCGGGTATCGATCCGGAGGTTTTTGAAGTCGCTGATTCCAATCGTGACAATAAATTTCAGTTTCATCCAAATCGCCAAAATGACGCCCGGAGGCGCCGAAGTTCAAACGGCATGTACCCAAATCATCGAGTTTGGAGCCGTTTTCAAGGTTTCCGGGGTCGGTGAGAACGCCTGTGGGACCGGAAATGAGTTTGCACAACCGGAAGTACTCAAAACTTTTACTTGATTTTTAAAAGAAATCGCCATACGTTCCTTTTCCTCCCCAATATGGAAAAACGTCGAACTTTATACAGTTTTCAGAAGTTATGCGCCTCCCTATGATAAATTGTTGGGTGACTACACTTTAGTGTTCGATACTTTCGTTCAGAAGTGTTTATTAACTGTTCTTAATGACTTTTTGATATCAGCGGAAGTAGCGGAATTCGTCTTTTAAAAGTGGTTGGTATTATCACATTGTTAGTGAATTATAAAACAGTTCTACACATTGAATTATGTTTGTGTGTCATCAAGTTGAAAAATAGCTAAAACTTTAAGTAAAGAAGTACGTATTCTAAAAATCAGGCTACGTAAACACGTGAAACAGTCCTAAAATAGAAAGATGGCTAAAAAAAAAAATTCTGATGTCAAGCGATTCGTCACCGAAAATGTCGGGGAGGGTGTTGCTGTCTTGTCCGAAAATGAAAAGTAAATTATAATATGGAATGAATTGATTGTGCATTCAGGCCTTCGCATAATTTTACGTATTTCTTGTTGCTACATTCTCCCTTGCACGTTTTGCAGGCAGGTGAGCATGGCAGAGAAAACCCTCGGCAAGAACATCGCTGGGTCATGCATCCGGTTTGGCAGCCGCATCGATCTAGTGCCCTAACGGCCTCCCAAACCTCGGGTAAGGTGCTCCAAACTACTTTCCATTGCCCGTTAGTTACAGTCTAAACCCAACCATCTGGAGAGGGACGATCTACCTCACTCTCTGCCTGTGTGCTGTTCCCCATACCTGCCCGGCAACGTACACAGTTCTCTTGATATGCTGGAGAAGTGCGTCCTGGAATAAAGAGTTACGAGCTAAGCTTATTAAACAGTACCATGAGGGGTCTGATGTGAGCTTGGCAGCTACGGCTTTGTCCGGCCACAGAGGGAGGGACCGGCTTGTGGCGGCATTAAGCGCCAAGTACCACTGGCCAAATATGTACTTAGAAGCTGAACGGTACTGCCAGCTTTGCGTGGTGTGCAAAGCTGTGAACCCGGCCTCCCTTAAAGTCTCAGATCCCATGCAACCAGTAGGAGTTCCGTCCAGACACATGGCACAGATAGGACTTGACCTATGTCAAATGCCCGAAGTACGACCAAGCCTGGCGAGCGCTAGGCCGGCGTACAGCCACATCGACCGGCCAGAGCGGTCAGGTTTGCGGAGCTCTGCTGGTTAGTGTTCTCGCTCTTCAATGAATGCATCTTTTGCAAATTTTGCCCTTTCTTGGTCCCAGGCACAATCCGAGGTGGTGTCACTCTTGAGAAACTTGTCACATCACTTGTAAAAAATTATGCTAAGATTTTGGGAAAGGATGGGGAAGCTCGCATGAGAACAACTTTAGAGAAGCAACTTTAGCTGGGAAAGAACTTTTTGCACACCTTTAGGAATCCTGACTGGGAAGCAACCAGCTGCAAAGTCAGAGGATGGGCGACATGGAAGAAAAGGCAGTTTTCATTAAGAACATTATGGAAACAATTGTCTTTTGTGGAAGGCAGAAGATTGCTCTACGTGGCCGTAGGGACAGTGGAGAACTTTTCTGTGATGCCCCGGATCACAATGATGGAAATCTGCGCAGTGTGTTGGGATTTCGCGCTCCATTTGGTGACAAAGTTCTGAAGCTGAAACTGATGGACAGTAAGACAAAATTAAAGTACACTACTTCGAAGTACGAGAATGAATTCATTCGGTTCTGTGGTCAGGAAATTCAGGGAAGCATGAAAACCAGAGTGCTTGCAGCAAGATTTTATGGGATGTTTGCCGAATCTCCTGACATTTCACATATTTCGCAATTGGCACTTGTCCTCAGGTACGTCGACTGCAGTATTGAACTCAGACATACGAAGGGCGTGAGGACTTCAAGTTTATCGATACACGGCAAGCGGCAAGCTGCTGCGGAAGTGTTGATGCCACCAACAGAAGCAGAAGCTAAAGAACCTGTAAATAATAATGACGATGGAGCTTGCTTAGATGACGATGACAGGAAAATTGCAATCAGGGCTCGTGAAGGTTTAGGACTCGATTTGAACAACTGTGTCGCAGGGGGGAGGCGTAGGTCCCGTACAAAATATACCTCTAAATAGCTTTAGAGGTGAACGTTGTTTGACTGTGAACATCTTCTACAGAAATGAGGAAGGGTTTTCCCCTACAAAATTTACATCTACGTAAGAACCGACTAATTAACCATTACAAACTTCACATCTACCAAAATGGTTTGGTTTTGACCACTACGCAAAAGACTTCTACACAGCGTATACCTCTATTGCCTCTGTTTGAGCGTTATGTATGAAGCGAAAGTGATCAGGTGTGCCTACAAGAAGTGGCCACCACCCGAGCAACTTCTGCCCACTCAGAAAGGGTGTTGTGCTCAATTTTTGACTTCACCTGAAGTCTAGGGACTCCACTTGCGTGCACCAAGAGGTAAGACCAAAGGGGTGAAATCCCTAGCGGTAAGCAGCTGGTCCGAAAGCTGGTGCGTGACCTGGCAAAGCGTCCAGAAGGATCCACTAGCCTAGGGCCAGCTGCGAACAAGAAAACCACCATCATCATCATTCATCAATCATGAAGTGCTGGGTTGTATCTAAGGGATGGCCCGCAATTGCCGACCACCAAACTTGGTGTAGGTCAATCAAAAGCAGACTCAAAATTGAGAGTTCTGACATCATGGCCTTTTTGTTAAACGGCGAGTGTCTTCTAGTTATTGAAGAACACCGAGCCAAGGCTGTCCGCGACCAGGCAATGGCCAAGTCAAATGAAGCATATAAGCAAACAAACCATCTCCTCTACAAGACAGAAGTAATATGGTCCATCTACAAGCAAGATCAAGTTCACGGAACTATCCCACCATCCACTAAACTTAAAGATCAGTTTATTGGAATAAACTGGTTAGTTGTCGATGCGCTTGGCAAAGACACTACCTCCCTCCTCCTGGCAGAATGTCTCAAGGTAGACGCCAAGGAAATCAAACAGTTTGGTCCCATATCAGACAAGTGTGTCTGGTTTAAAATCAGTGAATGCAAAGAAGCAGACCTAAAAATCGCCTTCACCACAGGGCTATCTGCAATTGGGTTTGATTGGGAACTCTACCGCGGACTGCCCTCAGAGGATGGAAAAGTATCCAGGACAAAGCGTCCAGGTTTACCACCCCCACTTGCAATCGCAAGTACTGAGACTGATACCCACGCGGAATCAAGCCTCCCCTCCAGCAAAGTGACTGGAACACCGGAACGGCCCCGTAAACGTCCCAGGACGGACGTACTAACCCCTCCATCAAATCCACCCCCTGAAACCGGGAGAAAGACTAAAGTGAAATCCACGAGGAAGGTACCCCAGTACCCCAGTGTTACAACTGCCAGAGATTTTATCATCTGGCAAAAGATTGTCCTCACACCCTCATCTGCCGATTCTGCTCTGAAGATCACCGGTCATCAGAGTGTCCGAAGACCGGCGACCCCTTATGTGTTAACTGCAGGGGATGGTTCCTGCTAAGATGGGCAGTATTTCAAACATGAACATGAGAACCGGCCCTGCTAAAACAATCCCAGAAACCTAGTCGACCTTCGGTGCTGTTGCAGGTGCCGGTGGGCAAAACAGGCCCTTCTTGGGCTCGAACTGGAACGGGACCAACTGGTGAGAGATACGTACGTACTTCTTTAACAGAGTGGACCCCGTTAACAATGGGTCCAGAAACGCAGAGACAATGCAAAAACCGAATTCACGTGCTGCTGCAGGTGACGGTGGGCACAACAGTTTTTTTTTCGTTTCTTGCCCTACCACTGGACTGCTTGAAATTATAAAAACTACCAAATATGGTACCAAAGGGAGAAACAGCAGGGCGTAGCCCTGCACGGGGGTCTAGGGGCGGAGCCCCCAGCGAGCAAAGCGAGTAACCCTCTACAGCGTAATCCTCATGCCGAAGAGGCTCCCACACAAAATGGGTGCAAGAATTTTGCAACCCTAGGTTTAAATTGTTTTGTCACTGTAAAAAATTTTGAGCTGGGTTTACATAACAAACCTTGGAGCACCTAGTGCCAAGTAAAGTTATGTGATGTTACATGGCCTATTTCCTTTACAGACACCATGTGCTGTGCTATTACAGAACGTAGTCCTTAAATGGCACCTGTGACACTAGCACACTTGTGCAAATTTAACAAATACATGGACAGCCGTGCAAAACATTGCACATAAAACTTCTAACAATGAACTTAACGCTGCAATGAACATATTTAAATTTTAACATTGTTTAACCTATAACAACTTTAAACTTGTAATATACCTTTTAACTTTTACTAAGTTAACAACCTTTCACTATAAACAAATTTAACTTTCAACTCCCACCCAGGGGCGTAAAAACTAACCGAGGAAGCGAGGGGCTATGCTTTACGGGTTGCCTACCTTCGGGAGCAAATTTTCAATGATTAAAGACTTTTTTTAAATATTGGTTTTCTTTCAAATTTTATTGAAGAACAATCAAATTTTCGTCCCGTTACCGGGGCCGGTCAGGGGACCTTGCACGCGCGCAGTTGAGTTTGTGTGTGTCTGGATGTGAATGTCAAGTAGCGCCCGCGGCGCGACCGCGTCGGGAGGTATCTAACAGGCCCCCTACAGTATATAAGCTGTAGTTATGTAGAGTATATCTTAGGATAACTCTTAAACCCTCGCCCTTTATTGCTGAGTACCATCCCAACACTTCCGCTTTGGAGTATGGGCCGGGTTTCGCTCGGTGGCGCTGCGCGGCGTCGAAGTGGGGCCGCCTGAAAGTAGGCAAGACCGCGACGCCCCGCTGTGTTCAAAAAATTGGGAGAAGTCTACCTCCCAGGCTGAGAGCCTACCGCCGCGTTCGAGAAGCGTGACCTCTTTTTCTCTTGCTCACAGCGTTCACAGCACAGCAAAGCGGAACGAAAAAGAGAATCCGCGTAAGTTCGCCACGCACGCAGCCTGTGCGAAAGAGGTTGGTAGTCACTGTGTTACAAACATGTAGCGCCGCCGGCAGTCTGGCCTAGTCTGGCCGCTTGTCAGCTCGGTCTGGGTCTTTGGGGCGTCACCCCACCTCCTCTGCGCTATCAGCTCTGGCGTTGGAGCTGGAGCCCTTTGAGGCCCGTTCAACAGCGGACACAGCCGTTTGCCGTTCAAATCGTCTTGCCGTCAAATTTTAACGGGCCCTTTAGAAGATGTTCTGAGCGTGTAAGGCCGATGTCCCGCGCTCCGTATTGAGATGATTCAGATATTTCTCAGAAGAGCGAAATCACAGTTTGAATGCGATGCATAGTCAATTTAAATGAATACCGGATTTTTAGTGCAACATAACTGAACCAACAGTATTTTGTAACAATATTACCGAAACAGTTTTAATTTCAGTGCTCTCATATAACGGAAATGTTTGAGATTTATTTGTGTTCGCACTAGAGATGAGCGAACACGTTCGGATCCGAGCGAACATGAACGAACCGAACAGTAAATCGATCGAGTGTGAGAACAGCAAGTGTTCGGGCGCGAGCTGTCTGAAAAAGTCGGAAAGGGTTTTGGACCTGTATTCGCAGTGAAACTCAAGGCTCGGTCCACGATGATTTTTATGTTTCTGTCCGCAAATATCAAATGATCAAAATGCTGTTCGGAGGTGCTGAAATCCAACACGAACTGTCTGTTCGTGTTCGGAAAATATGGCATTCGGTTCGGTTCGAATTTTCATGAAAATGGTTGCCTCGCTTGATTCCGAGGGGCTGTTGGCACATGTGTGACGCCTATGTTGCGCACCCCACATAGGGGGCTTCGTCCATAAAGGATGTCCGGGTATATTCAGACAGTTTTAACCCCGTCCCCCTTACGTCCAGCCATGTCCGGATTTGGAGAACGCCCACCCCTCTGGACGTCCGGTTTTCAAAAAGTGTCAATTAGGAAAATAGTATGCACGTAGAATCTGGCTTGTATCTGGAGTTAATTTTCCGAAAGAGAGCGTGTTCAGAGTGGCTGTGGGCATAAAGCACTGGGTTCGATATGCTTCGTGATTATTACGGAGCAATATGGCATTATTTTGGCGGTATTTTGACGTGGACTGAAGTGGCTGGGATTCTGACCATCAGCTGAACAAAGACCATTGTCTTGACGTGTCTCTCCTACGTGTCTCATCAACTGCAACTGCAACACAAAGGTAAGAAAAAATTCAATTGATGAACGGATCTAGCACAAATGTTGGTATTTTCAAGTTAGTTTTAAAAAAATACCTCATTCTGTGCAGAACGGTTATTAACTTTCCTGTTTGCTGATTCTGAACAATGCATAAATGAATCAGTTAGAGTATCATAGGTCACTGCCCTTCTAAGTGGTTCTTGAGACATACCAAATCCATCCCACTGAAAAATAGGAACACATTTATTGCCATCCTAGATCAGACATAAAAATCAGTTACATGGCAGAAAACTCTTCCTGTGAGTGGCTTGTACGTGGCAGAGCCATGCAGTTCTCAGAATTATTTCTGGGATCTCGATACACAACATAATTGGGATGGTCGCCCCTTCCATGTGATTCAGTCTCTAGATGAGTTTCCTGAACGTATTTGCCTCATATGGCTTGTCAACATACCATCCTAAGAAAGCGCCGTGCATGAATTTGATGCAGGAGTGGAACAATAATCTAGATTACAATCATCAAAGTAAATTGATACCTCTGGTCTGGTAGAGTACATCATGTATGGTGAAGGTTCAGCCTGAGATGAAGTCGTCATATGTCGGCCATCACCTCTCCCACTAGTAACGGAATCTGATGTAGCATTCTGAAAATAATAAATGAAATTTAACGGTCTCGGTTATAAAGTAATTAGAAATGTTGGTCCAATCTGAATTTCCACCTCTCGTCTTGGAAGTGGCAAATCAAGTGGCACTTAAACTGAGCAGGTTTCATCAGCATTAGTACCTCCACAGTGGCTAGGGTAGTATGGACGGTCACCTTGCATCCCCGATCTAGCCACAAATTGATGGTGAACTGCTTGTGTCTGCTTCAGGTCAGAAACAACTCGAGGTTAAGTCATGTTGCCTTTTTCAATGCCGTGATCCGCAACGATAAAAGACCACATACATACGCCCACTTATTGCAAAAGAAATCTTGAAATATTTTGAAGTACATTTAACCAAGGTACTCACACGAACTGCGAGGGTTCTCCTCTCCTTCAGGACAAGCTATATAGGGAACAAGAACAGAGACGTAAGATCGTATTTTTTTAGACACAAATCTCGCGTATAAGCAACTCATTGTCCATTCGCACTTCTCACAGCAAACTTTGTCAACAAATTAATGACACATAACAAAGGAATTTAGGATTGTCAAGAAATCGTCTCCCACGAAAAATAATGACGCCGGCGCCTTCCTGACCGAAATTGTAGAGCCCCATTACATTGATAGAATCGTAAAGCGACAAAAGTAATTAACTCACCTGAGCGCTCCCTTCAATTATTGAATACTTCTTCATTTTATAATAATTTAATGGTCGACCTCAAAATTCTAACAGAGCAACCCATACATGTGCAACTACGACACTGACTACAACGAGGAGCGGAAACAGATTGGGCAGATCGAGGGACAACCCATTTCTTCCGCGTTCACGACATCAGCGTGTGGCAAATGTTCTTGAATTAAACGCCGTTCCTCTTCACCCTTGACGAAAAGCGTTTTGTAAGCGAAACACATTTCCACCAGGGTGGGTGTGAGACGGTCATAGGGGACGTCCCCCGCAGCCCAGCATATGTTGTGCATGTTGTACTGGACGTACGCGTTTGCATGACGATACTTTTCTGATATCAGCTGCTCGTCATACGGAGGGGCAAACAGAACGATTGTCAAAACATCGTTCGATGCCGTTGACTCGTACAAGGCAAATTCCTTCACAATGAGTTCACCATCCTTGCCGCGAAGACACTGAATCTCACACGTAGCGTATGCCATGTTTGTACTCGGACACAACAACTCCTACAATGATACAGCGTAAGAGAGGCGCTCGAATTTATATCGCTCGGGGAGGCGTGGGCGCCATGCAACAACATGAGTCAAGCGCAAGAAGGATGTCAACGAATTCTCCGGGTTCTCACGGTGACTCGTTTGAATGCCGCACGCGGTCGGCGCCGAGAGTCGTGCCGGCCAAGGGTAGCGCTGCAGCAGCGCCCTCTAAGCGGCAGCGGTGTGAACGACGTGCAGTGAACTCCCCTACCCCATCCCCCTGCCCCGCACCCTGCCGACGCCCGGCGGCGGCTCAGGCAGCGAGAGGCAGAGGAGGGAAGGGAGGGGAGGGGAGGGGGGGGGCGTCGAAGGCGAGACAGTGTGCAAACAACCGGTGCGCTTTGTAAAGAAATGTGAATTTTGAAATTCATTTTCTGTAAAAATATTTCTTATGGCGTCGCTCTATTTCGCGTGTGAATCCGTAAACGTAATATAATTAATTTCGCGGTTAACCAATCATCGGTGTCTATCAGATCACATGACGACCCTCTCCTTGTGAGCCAATCATAGCCAGCGTTCCGTCCCGCTTCGCTAGCGGCGGGAAGCCGGCAGCGGGGGCGTCTGGAGCAGGAACCGGTCAGTGTGTCAGCAGCAGTGAAGGACTTGAGGAAAGTAGAGGTAGGGCACATTGAAATGAGCAGCAGCAGCAGCGACAGCAGCAGCAGCGACAGCAGCAGCCTCGACCCAAAATAGTAGTGATTAGAAATTAATAAAAATCTTTGAATCAGTGACTGCTTTATTTTTCCTCTCGTGTCATTGGGAAATGAAAAGGCGTGTGAAATTGGTCTTTGTTGATCGTTAATCTCTCAGAAAACGTTTCGTGGCCCTCAAAACGACGCGTCCTAAGAACAACGACAGATCGCACAGCTCCGGTCAAACAAAGACAGATGTGACAGGTCCCGGCAAACAAGAGCTGAAGTAGCGCTTTTACGAAAAATGAGTTAAATATGTTTTCCGATACAATTATCTATTCCGAATCGACTGGTTAATAGTTTTGGTCTTTAAAATTCGGAAAGGGATGAGATTGGCGCAAAAGAAAGAGAACGATAAACACAGTGCGAATACGATTTCAAATAAATTGCAGGAGAAGGCCACTGAGGCAATGGGGTTGGTGTCTGACCGAGTCAAGGAAGCGATACTGAACGGTCGGTGCAGGTGCAGCACAGGTATGTATGTGGACCGATAAATACAACCGGTACCACTTGATTGATGTGACGGCGCCCTTTGCAAACAAGGACTGCACTGGAGAAGAGAGTCACTTCCCGACTTTGACAAAATTTCCTGTGACCCAGGAAAAAAATGGTACGAATCTCAGAAATGCTCTTTTCCGAGATTTTTCTGAGAAAGTGGGCATCACAGCTGAATTATTTCAAAAAATTGAATGGGTCACCGACAGGGGTGCCAATATTGTTAAAGCACTGGAGGGGCTCCCACGCGAAGACTGCATTGCGCACATTATGAATACGGTGGTTCAGGGGATGCTCACTTTGACGTATCAGGAGTTGCGGCAGAAGGCCCTTCGCGGCAATGAGCGGGTCGCAGAAATGCTAGAGAAGATAGGCGAGGTGGCAAGGGTGGTCAAGCAAGGGGTGCCGAAGAAAAATAGGTCCAATTTAAATTTCAACATTTCTGTACTGCAACAATCAATTCAACTGCCACGTCCTCACAACTCCTCATATGGCGGTATGATACAATCTGTGATCGCCAACAGACGCAAGGTAAGTTTTTATTCAAGCGACAGCAGGACACAGCAGGCAATCCGTGCTCTGCATAGGTGCATTGTGTTGCCTAACTCCCGGGGGCGTCTTTGCGCATGACTGCCCCCCCCCCCGCTCACAAATCACGTAATGTCGGTAATCTCTGGACACGTGCCTGCGTACGCGACATGTAACTGACCACAGAGAATGGTTTGAAATGACGTTGTACCCATTGATGGACGTTACGTAATTTGAGAATGGCCCCGCAAACTTTTAAAAGTTCAATGTTTCTCTGTAAAAATCCAATGAATTTAATCGATTTTCAGGTATCAGCTGTATTGATCTTCAAGGATCGGAAGGACCTCCTGCCCTTCGTGAAGGACGAGGCCCTCAACGGCCCTCCTCCAATTTTTCACACCATCAGAAGAAGTAGGCAATGTTCCTGCGGGGTCGCTCTCAAACCTGAAGCGGCACCTTGCGTACGTTGAGGGCGAGCCTGATTTCCTGCGGCCCTGCAAAGAGTCGCTGTCGAAGGAGTCCCTCATCATGACACTATTAATTGAAATTAAGGAGTGCAAAGAATTGGTCCATTATTTAAAAACCTCAGGGCTTGCACTGCTCATGGACAAGCGACTCGTGCAGGAAGTCGGAACGAGGTGGAACTCGCTGTGCACAATGTTGGAGGCATTGCTTGACCAACCAGTATGATGTGGTGGGTGACCGTACACGCTAAAAAAAGAAATCGTTTCTCCAGAGGTAGTATTCGAACCCCGAGGACCGCTTCAATTTTATGTTTTTTCAGGCGAAAGAGTTGCTTGTAGCCCATAAGGAGAATGGGCGGATGGGCACTGTTACAAAAGATTCCCTCAAGTGGCTGGTTTCTTTCATGTCAGCTTTCCGCGAAGAGACGGATAAGCTGCAGGCGGAAGACTACCCGACTCTCCCCCTTGTAGTGCCCTCCGTGGGCCGCCTGCAAAGGCATTGCCTCCCCAGCGGAGAAGACTTCTGCGGCAAGGGCTGCACTGAGGGAGAGAGCAGCATTTTTGGTGGCCACAAAAGTGCATCCCACACGACAGCAGAAGCTTGCCACTTTCTTGTGGCCGAAATACCGCCAGCTTCAAATGTTGCCCGAAGTGGAAGGAGAGGGAGGAGAGGAGGTAATTATTATCGACAGAAAGAGGAGGGGGGGGGGGGTGATTTTAGGTGTTATTTGGGGTCGAAAGTTATTATTTATTTATTTATTTATTTTTGCCGGCTGCAGGTGTTTCGATTGGCCCGCGAACAGATTACTGCTCTCAGCGGTGCAGGGGACGCGGAGGCGTCAAAATGGAGGGCATGGAAGTGATTCCATTCAAACTTCAATTCAATTGTTGCACTTCCTAAGATTGATTTCATGATTTTAAGCAAGTACATTCTGAATAACTAATGGTCTCCATTTGTTTTGTTTTTTCAGGTTCCAAGTGTCCTCCTAAGCTGCTGTTTGATCATTCAAGAAGTGTGTTTATATAGTTATATGGGTTTTGTTTTTGTTTATGTTAATACATAACTTCTGCTTACATATCCATTAGTGTTTCTTTTTCTCTTGAATCCTTAACTTCTCAATCATCGTGGAGCACACTGAACTATTGAGGCCTATTGGAACGTTCTTCACATCTGCATGAGGAAGTGAAACAAACGCATGTAAGCAAAGATCACCTTGGGTAGCCTCTAATTGAATCCAGCCCTTTCACTCCTTGTTTTGGAGGACTTTTCAAATATTGACTCCCGAGTGTGTTTTTCCCTGCGTTTCTTGTCCAGGATGTACCGATGTACCGGCCGATGCCCAGCGCAGTAGCGCCGGTTTTCATACCAGCTCCTTACAGGCGCCGGTAGGCCACCCGTACTGCTGTAGCGGCCTGGCCACCCGGTACTGCATTACAACGATTTGAGTTTTCGCGGGATTTGGCTCGGAGCAGGCCCCCCCCCCCCCCCAACACTAACACACACCTGCTCGCGCATGCGCAGACGATAGGGGACAAGCCAATCTTCCCGATACTTGACTCAGAGCAACGGCGTGTACGGCTTACTCGCCGTGCTGCAGTGTGCGGGCGGCCCTCTTCCCCCAACCCAAATTTTTCGCTCAACGGCGTGAATGGTTAAACGGGCGCCTCGGGAAGTCCAACTGGAAAATTAAACAGTTTAATATTCCAAAGCACACACTTGTGGCATCGTACATGTCAACAAAGGCTAAAGCAACCTCGGCGCAGGACAAAAAGAAGACCCTTTTGAATACCAAAGGATTAGTGATGAAGCTTATTGGAATCCTTGAAGAGCTCGTGCTCGATAAGAAGAAGAAAGGTGATGGTTGGGACATCTTCCGGTGGCCTGCTACCAACGCCACCCTCCTCAAAAACTTCGCTGAGAGTGAAAATTATGGAGCAAAAGTGTTTGAACACTATTTTAAAACCATTAATACTATCATGAACTGGACACTCGAGGGATGTGAGGGCCGGTAAAAGTGCCGGCAAAAAAGGGTAAAATACGGTAAAATACCGTAATTTACGCAGACCTCGGTAAAATTGGCATTTTTCGGTTATTTTAAAATATTGACCTGTTTACACTTTTTACGCTTAGAAACGCGACTAAAACCAGTGTTTCTTAAGTGCTGATGGTTTGAATTTGCCGCTCCCTCTTGTGAGCTGCCGTCCTATTGGTCTAGAGTCCTGCGCATGCGCCTGCGCCTTTGCAGATGTCCTCCTGTGGAGAATACACCCTGCCACTCGTGCTTCAGCTTCCGCCGTCGTCAGTGTCAATGCAACAAACTCCACAGGCAATGGCGCTCCTAGGTCTTGAAAGAGAGGAAGGCGTCAATGAAGTTTGTTTTGTAATTTGACCCCTTTGATTTGATTTTTTACTCGTTCTTTACCAAACCACATATACATATTCACATATGTGGGTAAGATGAACGAGTATTGTACCGGGTAGGTGTGTAATTTAGTCGGTCACTTTCAGCTGTGAAAGTACAACAGCTGCAAATGAGTGTGAGGTATCATTTTAAAGGTCGTGATCCGATGACAAAAAAATGATAAAGGTTTTTTTTTGTTATGTATACATTTTTAAAAGAAATTTGTAATGTAAAGTTTTGATAGGTTATAAAACGCAAAGGGAGAACATAAACTGAAATTTTTTTTGTAGAATTAAGAGAGAGGTTGAGCATCTATCGAATTTTAATGGAAATGCTGAAAAGTATCATACTTTTTTTGGAAAGAAATTTTTCTTCTAAGTCCCAAACCTTGGAAGGACGTTGGTGAGGTGGCAGCTAATGGAACTAAGATGACCGATACAGTGTCGCCATCTAGCGGCGAAACTAGCGCCACTAGCGCCACTAGCGCAACTAGCGCCAACTACGACGGGAGCACGTAGCCAAGGGATAAAACAAGGTCCTGTTGCGATGGATTGTCGGAATGCGAAATAGCTACGAATGAAAGAAACTGGCATTCCAACCCAAAGAATGATGGTTCGAAGTCAACATGGCAAAGAAAAAATTGAATTTATAATGATTTTTTTTGTGAAACAATTTGAATAAACTTTTGGTGACTGGAAGTTCGATTTGGAGAAAAATAAATCTAAAGAGACTTGCGTTGCCATTAAAATATGTATTTGAGTGGGAGATATAAACTTAGATTGTTTTTAGTATTAATCACCTTTTTTATACTGTGGGTTATTTTAAATAAATATACGCTAAAAGGAAGGTGGGTACGATGTGGAATGGGAATGGAGTGTAAGGTCACAAAGCACAGGACATGTCTTTTCTGCACAAACAGGGAAGGCCAGGGAAGGCCGCCATGACAACACAGACGAAGGACTCAACGCGCAGGCGCGTTATGTAGCGGGTACCAACTGTTGGGACCCGAAATCCTCTACAGTTCTCCGAAGTTGGTAGCGCCATTTATTTGGTTGGACTCAAGTAAGATGTCAGAGATGGTGTGTTGATAATGATATTTAGCCACTACAGCCGAGCGAATGTGCCTAAAGACACTTCTGTAGTTCGGTTTCCGAACGAAGAATACACACTAGCGTTCCTCCTGGCCGTGAGCGGAACTACGACGCCAAAGATGGCTGTGTTGATGACGACACCTAGCGGCTACAGTTGTAACCATGTGACCACACCCCTGGTGGCCGGTTTCCGAACTAAGACCACGCACCCACTAGCGTTCCTACCGGTTGTGGACGAAACTAAGATGGGGGAATGCCGTGGAAGAAGAGTTTTTTTCCTGGCATAAAATTCGAGGAAATTGAATGGTATAAAAATGAAGTAGATGTGTAAAGAACGAGCACCATTTACACCATTTTTAATGATTCATTGTCTTCTTGTTTTCTCCTTCCTTGAATAACTATTTGGATCTCATGTGAAACTCCCATACAAAAATTGAAAGCACGCCTTTAGTGCTCCGGCAGTGCGCAAGGAGTACTCGCCTTTTGATGCTACCGATGCCGACCCTGGTGTTAGGCCGCAATCGGTACCCGGTACCCGCGCTCCAACGCACTAGTTCTCTTTTAGGTCACTCGAGAGGCACCAGGCCGTCATCAGTACTTGCTGGCTTGGCGCTCCTCAGCGCACTGATACCCCTCGAGGCCTCCTCAATAGGACCAAGACGCCTCTCGGCCTTATGGCTAATCGATAGCAATAGTTACGGTGGAATCACCTAAAGGAGAGTATCCTTAAGCTTTGCTGATTAGTACAATTTGCAGAATATTGCGATAAAGTTCTTCCCGTGGGTTGGAATCCCGGGTCGTAAGTTCCAGTCTTCGTTGACTTAAAAGACCCGCTTCTAGTTTGCTACCAAGTGATAGCTTTATTAGTATTCCCACCCAGCTTTGGCAAAGCTGTGGCTTTTCTTCGAAGTCCAAAAGTTTAACTTAGTTTATTTCCGCCAGTCTCCGGACTTAAAAACCCCAGTCTCCGGACTTAAAACTTCTATCAACTCCCAGGCCTGGCGACCTGCGGCAGTACACAGCCAGTCTGAGGACTTAAAGACGCGGTCGGGGGTTCGCTGAACGCCCCCGCCCACCCCGGCGGAGGGAGCACGGTAGTTGCGCTCCCGGTCCCGTACAAGGGGTGTGGGACTTAGTACCGAAGGTGTCGGCAGGGGACCAGCGCCGGTCCGGTCCCCCTGTTCGATCCTAGGGAAAAGTCACCGCCACAACCCGGCAGTCCACCTGCCGGGGCGCAACACCGCCGGAGGGAACTCCCACAGCAGAGCCGTCTAACGGTGCGCAGGGGCCCCGAGGCAAAACCAATAGGGCACAGAACTCAATTTCGGGCCACCCCGTTTTGAGTCAACATCCACAACTCTAAGAGGCTGGGCAAACTCTAAAACCTACATCCGCCCTAGGGGCGGCCCCAAAGAGGACCTATCTACTAAAGCCTAAAAGAAGAGCCATCTGAAAACGGTCTCCCACCCAAGACAGTACCACATCCTCAAGACAGTTAAGCGGCGTTCACCAGCCTAAGTCTGGCACACACCCACAAGAAGTTAAGCAACGTCCACCACTCCAAGTTTGGGCCACACCACCAAGAAGTCAACAGCGTCCACCACTCCAAGTCAAGCGAGCAGCCACCAATCACCATAGTCAAGAAAACAGTTACCAACCTCTGATCATCATGCCAGGCCACAACCCGCCGGACTAATACCGGCCAGGATGTGAGCCCGGCGAAAAGCACGCCCATACCTAATAGAGATGGGCGATATGACATCGATATATCGAATTATCGATATTTTCCACACGATATATCGATATATCGAGTCGATAATTTGACATGCGATATTTTCGATTATCGACCCAATAACTCCTATATCGTATGAATATCGGATGATATAAAGGAAGTAGAATAATGACACGGAGCACACGCTGTGCGACGCAACGTAATGCGCTCGGTGACTGTTGAGCGAGCCGAGCCGACTGCTGTCGAGCGGAGGTGCGGGGCCGGGTTTCGTCTGGCCGTCTCGCCTGCGCTGGGCGCTGGCCTGCTGATGCGCATACGCCGCGCAGCCGTGCCGCGCCCCGCGCCTCACCGCCGCCTTCTCCCGTCCTCCCTCCACCTCCCTCCCGCTCGCTTACGCTGCGCTCCGCTGCGCCGCGCCTGGTGGCTGTTATTTGCAGTGTAATTTTGAAAGTTACTGTTTATTTAAGTAAGAATTTGTACGAGATATTATCAGACGCTCTTCATTAAAATACTAATACTGAATACTGAATGTGATTTTTGACGACTTTTGTGTTGTTCTTAGTGTAAAGAACGACCAAAGAATACTAATTGTTTTACATCTCGATTATAAAATACAATATTCAAATGCTGTCAGCTGTTTCACGCTAATAGAGACTGGCATTTGCTGCCAATATCCCGCTCACCAAAATACGGCAAATTCATTCGATATTCATACGATATAGCGAAGTATCGATATTTTAGAGGCGATATATCGATTTTCGATATATCGTTGTGGAATGATATCGATATTTTCGATATCGATATTTTGCTATACGATGCCCACCTCTAATACCTAATACAAAAAGCGATCACCAACAACAACTATAAAAAGTGCAAAACCAACCAAGATGGACCCACATCAACCAAGCATTGACATCAGTGAATTCTGCGAATCCTCACAACCCAGCCAAATCATCAGTGAGTACGACATAACCCAAGAGGACAGCCTACCAATCCTTATTGAGCCCAGAGCAGATCGGTTGAGAGAGGTAGGCCTTCGAGAATGCCCACGCCTAACACAAGACCACCTGAACCCTAATAATTGGACCAAAATGAGATGTGCACCTGCATGGCAGGTAAGTCAAGATAAAATGATTTATAAAGGGCTTACCATCAATGGTTAATTGCAAATATTTCTCTCCTTGTAGTTCTGGAGTGGTTCAGCAGCTGCTGGAATGGAATCTTACACATTCCAAGGTGTCGATGCTCTCAAGATTCCAGAGACTCCAAGATAAGCGTGCTGAAATTTTAATGAAGAAAGAGTATGTTTTCTCTGAATCCACTGACTTTGGCCTAAAAGTTACCTTGAATGCCACCCTGCAATTACTTGAATTCCTCACCAACAAAGATATGGGAATTGGCTTCATTTATCTGATGACTTCTAGACTCAATCAGGATGCACTTGAGGTAACACGCAAAACTGTTCCTACTTCCTTTAAAATAACCTCACATTTCTCTTATTGGTCTCATTTTTCAAAAACACATTTCCACAGAGGTTTTTTGGAGTAATGAGGCAATCATGCGGCCCTAATACTCACCCTGAGCCAAAGCCGGCCCCTATCAATCTACTCCCTTGTGAAACCAATCAAAGGCAGCAACATCACTGGTGGTGGGATGTTGGAAACTCTCCTCAGTTTGCATGATTTGAATGCTCAAACAAATCAAGAGAGAAAGAAAGAATTGGATCAAAAACTTGATGCAATTGTGAATGCTGGTAAGACGAAACCTGTAACAGAAAATGAAAACAGGATAACCTTGGTACAAAACCCTTAAATAACTGCGTCACAATTTCCTTCCTGTTGCAGGGGATGATCTCCATCATCTTAGTGATTTTGCAGCTTTGATTGAGGATTATTCGTTTGTTGACGAGTGTTTGGATGAATTTGCGTTGGTGTATGTCGCAGGTTACACGTCCAGAAAATCATCAAAATTAGCAAAAGGTTGTGAAAATTGTGACAAATCAATGAAACTTAAGGACAACACAAAAGCAGCTGATGAATACCTCCTTATCAAACTGAAGACTAGAGGCCATCTGATTTTCCCATCAAATGAGATGGTCAGTCTGCTGAGAACCCTGAAAAAAGGTTTGTTCATGTTAGTAAGAACAATGAACTTAAGGAAAAGATCCTCTTTCTAGTAGTAGAGAGCTTAGAAAAAATGGATGGTGTACCTTTGGTTGGATGCAATGAGCACAAGGAATCTCTCACCAAAGCTGTCATGAAGTTTTATCTGATAATGCGGATGCATTTCCTCAGCAAGAGGTGGAACACAGCAACCAAAGATCTGAAAGAAAAACAAGAAGCACACAGAAAACAAGCTCACTTAACGTAGTCTTCATAGTGTACAATTTTCCTTGCTTCCCTGTAAAGTTTGTAATCATTTTACTCCCCTTTTAATGCAACTGACTGATGCCTGTCTAGTATTTTATTTTTGTCTTTAAGTTGCTCAATATTTTAGCAAATATTTTGAAGCAATGAAAGCTTAATTGTTCATACCTTGTATACAACTCAATACTAAATCCATATTTATTTTTTTACCCACAATTTTTGATTTGTACATAATTAACAAAATACTTGTTTACCTTCAAAAGTTTTGGTACTCCTTATTTATACTCATAAATCTACATCTGTGTAGAGTTTATATCATGTTTCCTTTCAAGTCACCTATACTTGCCAGTGATGATTGCTTTGTTATTGCTAGTCTTAAAGTTGTAAGATATTCGACAGATATCTTAGTATTTCGAAAAATATTAGCAACTTACCTTGATAATTCACAAAATCTTTACTGTAAGTTTTTACCTGTTTCATTTTAACTCCTAAATCACTACTTCCAGTCCTCCTCTTGTTTGTATGTTGTGTCCTCTAAAAACATTGATAACCCCATCAGATTCATATCAACTGTGACACATCAGTGTAAGTTACTTAAAGAAAAAGGTATGTGTATCTTTTTTCCAGAAGAAAAAAAAAGAGATTCCCTACCTGCAATTCTTAGTACTTATATGTTTTCCCTCACTCATTGCTCACAACTTTCTTCTCTCGGCTCACTTTGACTGTGCGGACCCAGACCTCGAACCACAAATTTTTAAATATCTATCACGTGATCAAACAATGAGGAGCGAAGGAGGAGAAGAGGAAGTTATAGGGTGATTCCCAAAATAACCAGCACTTTTGATTCTCCCGTCTCCCACTGCCCATTCATTGATCGGAACGGATTAAAATTTTGATATAGCTTGTCTCATGTGGTCCTCTACTAGGATCTATCGAAAAATTTGGTCTGCGACCTCATGCGGCTGAGTTGTGGCATTCTAAACCCCTCAAAAACGAACTCCGTAGCTTTCCTATTGTCCGTGTTGTTCAAAAAGCGGCGCCACAGCAGGCCGACCAGTGACACCAACGTGTCCGAGTGGGAGGTATTGCATAGCCACATACCTCAGGAGTATTTTCTGAAATTTTGAGAATTTTGCGTCCCGGGCTGTCATTGCACTGGCTCTCGAAATCGTTTCTCACTAACTTTGTTCAAAGGATACGGAGTTCGCTACTGCGACCTTTATCTCCCGTCAGTGATGTCGCAGAAAATTATTTTTGTGTTGGTAACATTGCTCGTTGAGTGTGCTTTCAAACGCCATCTCGTCCAAAGGCGGTGACTGTCATGGCGGTGGAAGAAATCGTCCCCTGAAATTGAATTCTGGTGAGTAACTTTTTGGATTTCGACCTCCGTTCCGCCTCTGGAAACTAAACAAAAAAAAAATCGCAAATTTTCTCTTTACGGAAAAGTCAGTTCTTGTGTACTGACACCACTTCTTACGCGAAAAATGTTGTACCGGTCACCACCTGTCGCCAGTGGGCGGGTTCATGGCTGCGCGCCAGCGAACTCCGTAGCCCTTTTTTCACATTACGCTCTCCTTTCGAGGTACACAGAAAATACTCGTCATACATGATCCGAGATGACATTATTTGACTTCCTTTATTTTATTCATCGTGTTCTTGACATGTGTCACATACAATGCTGTCAATTATTTCCATTGGCGTAGAGATCTAACCTCATCATGTTTGTAAACAATATTCCATCCTGCATTAACTGTTGTACTGTACCTATCACCTGACATGACAAGCCATAATAATCCAAACATATGTACCTAATTTCTCCTTTTAATGTTTCAGACGCTTTTGTAATTAAAGGGGTCATGAGTTCGAGAGGGGAGCGGCTGGAGGAGAGGAATGCCAGACAAGAATTACTGCGCCAAGCCCAGAAAGAGAAACAGCGACAAGAATGGCACAAGAACCGGCGAAAGGAATCCAATAAAAAAGAAACTGAAAATAGAGCAAAAAAAAGAGAAGCAGCAAAAAAAAGGAGGGCAGCTATTAAAAATGATCCTGAGAAATATGAAGCTTCTAAGTTAGCTGAAAGGGAAAGGTGGCGCAAAAGAGTAGAAAAAGGTATTTGTTTGTTTTTTCACAGTATAATATTTTGTGCCAGTATTATTACTAATTGTTCTTTTATCTTACAGGGTTAGTAAAAACAGTTGACCAAATGAGTTCAAGAGAAAAAAGGATCCATAGAAAAAGGAGGAGAATTAGTGATAAAAAGTACAAGGAAAAAAAAGGGCAAAGGGACCTCAAGAAACCAATCCATCTCCAGATGTCAACACTACCAAAGAACTGGGTGATGTACCTGTAAAAGAACCTGTTAATGTACCTGAAAATGTAGAAGTCTGTGATTTTAAGGGTTCTAGTAGAGCTTCTGCTGCTCTCAAGAGATGTAAATCTAGTATAAAGAGACTTAAAGCTGAAAGAGCCAAAGTATACAGGGAGAATGCTGAACTGAAAGCTAAGAATAAAACTGTTCAAAGATCACTGTGGAAAACAAGAAAACAACTTCAGAAAGTAAAAAGTGCAAACTTGACACCAAGAAGTAAAGTCAACAGAACTATCAGGGGCAAAAAAATATCTCCAGAAGTGAAAAGGAAATTATTATTTGGTGAAGTTCTATCCACACAATTGCAGCATTCGATGAAAAGACTGAAAAGTGTGAGAGTAAAGCAAGTTGCCCATAGGCTTGTGTCTGGTGCTATTTTAAAGCGGTATAAAATGCAGAAATTGTGTAAACCGTTCTTGTCTCTTTCGTTGCTTAGAAAGTACAGGCAAGAGAAAGAGCTTGCTTCTCTGAATGTTGACCGAGCTGAAGGCAAGAGAAAACTGACTATAGTAGAGAAGGTCCGTTATTTTTTTTGTAGAGAAGATGTCAGCTCAGAATGTCCAGACAAGAAAGCATTTGAGACTAAATTTGGTAAAAACAGGATCAAGATGAGAAGAAGATACCTAAAAGCATCTCTCAAAGATTTGTACAAACTTTATTGTGAGACTGAAGTAAAACCTATCTCATACCAAAGGTTTTGTGTATACAAGCCATTTTATGTTGTGAAACGGGACTTGAGTGAGAGAAACACTTGCCTCTGTGAAAAATGTGAAAACATGCAATTACTTGTCTCAACCCTCAATAGAGCCAAAGTTTTGAGTGAAGTTTCTGGGTTTGCTGTCATCCGTTCCCTTTGCTGCCTGGAGAGAAGTGTAGAGTGCATGAGCAGATCTTGCAAAAAATGCAACGTGAAGACAGTTGAGTTCTTACCCTGTGATGATAATGTTGTTGTCAAACGCCAGAAATGGGTAACTATTCAAGAGGAGAGAAAGATCAGAAAAAAAATCTGTGAATGAAGAGGTGGTAAGCCAAGCTGATGAAAATAATAATTCTGACAGGAACACATATTCTAACAGAAAAAAAACTGGAAGCAAGAAAACAAAAAGTCAGGTACCTGAGAGAGCACCAGATGAAAATTATGAAATCAAGATTGTTAAGAGAACTGTGAGAAATACATTTGAAATTACTCTGGGACAGCTGAAGGAAGAAATGTCATCTGAAATAGATAAATACATGAGCCATGTGTATCGAGACTTTCATCAACTTTGTGAGCTCAGAAAGAAACGTGAAAATCTGGGTCCAGGTGACCTTTACCTGTGGATGGATTTTTCAGAAAACTATCACTGCAAATATGGGCGGGAAGTTCAAAGCCATTATTATGGTGCATCCCGTGAAGAAGTCAAACTTCACACAGGTGTTGCATACCTGCAAGGTGAGAAGCATTCATTTTGTTCATTGTCAAAATGTTTGAGATCGGATCCACAGGCTATTTTGGCTCATATTTTTCCTGTGATTGACAAGTTTATAAAACCAGGAATAAGCCGGCTCCATTTTCAGAGTGACTCTCCTGTGACACAGTACAGGAATAAAACAATGTTTCATTTAATTACTTGTGAAATTCCAAAGAAGTATCCACAGGTAACTGAAATTATCTTTAATTATACGGAGGCAGGCCATGGCAAAGGTGCCCCTGATGGGGTAGGCGGTCGAGCAAAGAGCCTAGCTGATCAAATAGTTGCAGCAGATGGTGATATCGACTCCTTCGAGAAGATGGTTACTCTTCTGCAAGAAAAGTGCCCTAACATCCTTATACTAACTGTAACAGAAGAACAAGTCAGTGACATAGACAAGCTGTTACCTAGTAGCCTAGAAACATTCCAAGGTACAATGTTAGTTCATCAATTTACATGGTCTAAGGAGCACAAGCATCAAATTTATTTTAACAGTGTTAGCTGTTATACATGCTTGCCTGGATCAAAATGCACTCATTTCAACCTTCCAAACAGTCCATATTTATCAAGCAAAGAATCAGTTTCTGAAGTGGATCCAGATGATCCTGGGGCTCAAGCCTTGGAACCCATTAAGAAAGGCGATTGGGTTGCTGTCAAATATGGCACTCATTGGTATCCAGGTATGGAAGAAATGTATTTTCTTGTTTGTTGTCAAACATTCTATAAGTTTTAAAGTAAACACAGTAGTTAATGACATTTCTTGTTTGCTATTTCCCAGGTCTGGTTGAGAGTCCAGGGGTCAAAGTCTACTGTGAACTTTCTCGTAAAGCATCAGAAGAAAAATGATCAGTATCTGTGGCCACCTAAACCAGATATTCAGTCTGTAAGCCAGAAGGATGTGGTGTTCAGACTGACACAGCCACCACAGCCAGTAGACAGGCAACACTTTTTCATTCCTGACCATGACACAATCAATAGGATATTATTAACTGGAAATTAAAGTTTTTATATCTTTCTATTGGGAAATGGAGACCAATCAGTACTAAAATCACTTGAAGTACAAAAGAGGAAATGTCTGAAGATTTTTAAGTTTTTATTTATTGTCTATGCTCCTCGAGATATTTTTAATTTTCTTCAACTTGTGGAAGTGAAGAACTTTCTTGTTATTCTTTTGTTAATAAACTGACATTAAATTTTTGATGTATAATTATGATGTTTTGTTGACATGATTAAGTCACTGTACCTCTCCTCAGTAATGTTATTAAGGTCTCATATGTTCACTTACACCTAGTGGCCATCTGGAAGGCTTGAATCCGTCATGGGAGGGGGGGGGCAACCCCAACCTGTCATGGGGGGGATGGGGGGGGCAACCCCTACCCATCATCTCCAATCGCATCTGCACTTCTAGACAGCAGAAATAAGGGCAGCGGCGAACTCCGTAGATGCATGGCGAACTCCGTATCCTTTTCCATACTTCTTTTTGCTCTAGTTCACATATTACGTGGCCGCGATTGCAACTACTTTCAGAAAGTAGTTCCCTAGGTACCACTAACAAGTTCCTAAAAAAAAAAAATCGAATCCAAAGACATTTTTTTCAAAAAATTCTTGGAATCAAAAGTGCTGGTTATTTTGGGAATCACCCTATATCTGGACGAAACCAGGACCGGATGCCGGTGCCGGGGCGCGATAGCATTGTGTAGCGAGTTTTCCCTTCTTGGATGGTCGGATAACTTTGATATGGGTCTCAATCGATAGCTTGGACCTTCCCACACATTCTGCTCGCTTTGACCACCCATCTAAAATCAAACCCAAGGGAGTTCTGAGCGAAAAAAGCCGAGCGCGCAGCCCCCAGCCGTGCTTAAGCAAAGGGCTGCAGTAGAGCGGCGTCGCCCAAGCGATCTCAGCGCTGGGCGGCGGCGGCAGCTGCAACTATCAACTGCCGCCGCCGCTGGTAGTCAGCATCGCAGCCGCGGACGGGCCCAGCCGTTCCTCCATCCCCTTAGACTCCGTGCCCGGGGCATCATCCTACGCTTCGCGCCCAAGACCCAGAAGACCGACTTCCTGCGGGCGCGAAAGGTCAAGCGGGACCTCAGGGTCAAGCACCTTTTAGTCCAAGAAAGATAGTCTGAGGGGTCAAAAAAATTAATTCCTAACTTCTGAAGATTGTTTCCGGTTCAGAAAACATTGCTCTACGACATACTAAAAATCCCCAAAAATCCCCTCATTGGCATTTTTGTAATGTGCTTTTATAGTTTGTCTAATTTTTAAGGTAATTAGTGAAAAGTTACTTTTCGTTTTGCCATACTCAGATAGTTTTTTAACACCAAGTTTTGTGCGTTTGGGTACAGCGAACATAAAAATCATCAAAAACTACCTACATGCGACAAATTTTTGCGGTAAAACCACGTAAATCGCGCATATTTCATCTAAAAAGCACTTATTGCAGCATTCTTGCGTTTTTTTGCCTCACTGCAGTGTTTCTGTGTGCCGATGTGTCTTCAACTGTCGTCTTACGTGACTATGAGTGACTCTCACTCACCGGAATAAGTTAGCAAGTCCAGATACTAGATCAAAACCACGTAAGTGGCTTGTAAAGCTGCGTAAACGGCTTAATTTGGCTCTATAGATGGTTGCAGCTGGATGTTGTGTGCGGTCAGTGTGTGTGGTGTGGGTACGTGTGCATGTGCATGTAAATGTGTGTGTGTGTACGTGTACATGAGTTAGTGTGCGCGTGTGTGTACGTGTACATGAGTTTGTGTGTGTGTGTGTGTTTGAGCGCGCGCGGGCGGGCGGGCGCCCGTGTTGATGGGTGCACACCCGTGCTATGCTCCGATGTACACATACGCACACATGTACATGTGTGTGAGTGCGCGTGAGTGTTCAAACGTATATGTTGGTGCGTGTGTGTGTGTGTGTTTCGGAGAGCGTAAATCAGCGTCTTCGGATTTGATGACATTAAGCAGCTTCGCTGTTTTAAGGAATTCGAAGAAAGTGTGAATTACTCAGTAATCATGAGACGATTGGTAATTGCATCTACATTGGATCAGAAAAAAATCAAAAACAAAATACATTATAATGCAAATATAATTTCTCACATTGTTTTGACATTGTTAATAATATGTATAAATAAATAAATAAATATTTGGTACAATACATGAATGCATTTGTTAAAAACATAGCGGAGTGCACCCTACGCAATAATCAATATATCATATAACCAAAATGTAACTGCTTGAAACAGTTTGTCATATCTGAAACAGGAAAATAGCGTCAGACAGGTGAGGCCATATTTTTATTTTTTTTATTTTTACCGACGGATGAGTATGACTGTTACCTTCAAAGCACGCTTGCAGGATCATCGACATCTGCGTCGGACAGAAACGAAGTTGGTCGCGGCATAAGGCGATGCGCCCGCGAAATTTAAAAACGCGAGATCGTTGAAATGGAAGAAAACAACCAATAGTGCTACATTTCTGTTTCTGTGTGACTCTCTCTCTCGCTCTTTCTCTTACACGCACATACACTCGCACCGGCACCACACACACACACACGCACCAACATATACGTTTGAACACTCACGCGCACTCACACACACGTACATGTCCGCGTATGTGCACATCGGAGCATAGCACGGGTGTGCACCCCTCAACACGGGCGCCCGCGCGCGCACACACTCACACACACAAACACATGTACACGTACACACACACACAAACACATTTACATACACATACACACGTACCCACAACACACACACTGAACGTACACAACATCCAGCTGCAACCATCTATAGAGCCAAATTAAGCCGTCTATGCAGCTTTAGAAGCCACTTTCGTGGTTTTGATCCGGTATTTGGACTTGCTAAGTTATTCCGGTGAGGGAGAGTCACTCATAGTCACGTAAGACGACACCTGAAGACACATCGGCACACAGAAACACGGCAGTGAGGCAAAAAAACGCGAGAATGCTGCAATAAGTGGTTTTTTAGATGAAATATGCGCGATTTACGTGGTTTTACCGCAAAAGTTTGTCGCATGCAGGTGGTTTTTGATGATTGTTATGTTCGCTGTACCCAAACGAACAAAATTTGGTGTTAAAAAACTGATCTGAGTATGGCAAAACGAAAAGTCACTTTTCACTAATTACCTTAAAAATTAGACAAACTATAAAAGCACATTACAAAAATGCCAATGAGGGGATTTTTGGGGATTTTTAGTATGTTATAGAGCAATGTTTTCTGAACCGGAAAGAAGCTTCAGAAGTTAGGAACTAATTTTTTTGAGGTTTGGGGCGATTTTTTACTATCTTTCTTGGACTATTCGTGCTCTGCGCAGGGGGCCAACTAAGAAAATATAGTTTTTGTAAATGAGTCTCTGTCACCAGAAATGCGCAAGATTTTCAATCGAGCGCGTATTATGAAAAGGGAAACCTTCTAGGTAAAATGACGGCTAGCGTCCACAAAAATTTACGAAAATAGATAAAATTTTGAGTGGTGGTGCTTTTCATGGTTTTAGGAAATGTCAAAAAAATTCAGATGCGTAGCGAAAGTCTGAAATATGAAAAATACACGAGAAAACTCGCTAATAGGGTCATTTTGACCCCCCCCCCCCTCGGCCCTTCTAGTGTTAAAATCTGACGCCGCATGTTCGTTCGGGCGGACGTGTGTTCGCCGACTTATCGTTCACAGAAAAACTTCAAATTTTGAGGATCAACTACTTTTGAAACGTAGAATCACGTGCGGTGGCAACAATTTTCGATTTGTATCGCATTTTTGATTAATGAAAATTTGTCTGTCTTTCTTTTTTGAGGTTAGGGTTGGCCGCCGCGCGCACACCATTACCATTGCGGCGCGCACAGGGACGGGCTCAGGTTAACGATTTTAATCGCAACAAATACATCTGCTATCGGGCACTTTTACGGAGACTTGAGGCGGGGGCCGAAGGTCCCCGCAAACGCCGCCGGCAGGCCAAGCTGACCAAGTTCCCCTGTCAATCCGAGGTGCCGGTGGAGCGCAGCGCAGCTTGTTTAATGGGAAGCTGTTTGTGAAAAGGTCTGAGGATGGTGGAAAGACTCAGGTTAGGTCTGACCGACACCTGTTGTCGTTATGTCATTAACTACATTCTACTCTCATTGTTTCTCGGGCCATTTGTTAGTACTAGTCATACTTTCCTAGACTAAATATTATTATGTCTGATGTTGAGGGTTCAGTTTTTAATAATACAAGCTGTGACACCAGTAACGCTCTAAGGAACATATGTGAAACGTTTTCTCATTAACCTAAAATGGTCCACCTGAATGCAGAATCTCTAACCTATCGTAGCCATGTCGAAGCGTTGCAATTCCTATTTGATACCTCTAATCTTAATATTATTGCTGTTAGCGAAACGTTTTATAACGATAAATATGATGTAATTAACCTTGAGAATTATAATGTTTTTATTGCGAACCGATCCTCCAGCAGGGGCGGTGGTGTCGCTATTTACGTTAAGAGCTGTCATGAATGTTAACTGTTGTCCGTGTCAGCGCCCTCTCCTTTGATCAAAAAACCTGATTATAAGATACTGGAAATTTCCCTGGCGGATACAAAGATTATTTTGGCCTTCATATATAGACCTCCTAAGGTCGGCTACTTTGAAGAGTTTGCTGATGATTTCATATCTTATAGTATTGACTACAAATACTATACGGTAGCTGGGGACGTTACTGCCCACTTCGGAAGCTCTAAATCCTGTGATTTTCGAGATAGTAAATCGGTCCATGATTTCCTAGACCTTTATAACCTCCAGCGTGTTCCGTATTCTCCTAGTTTCCATGTTAATGACTGCCATTCGTGTGTCTAGACATGATTGCGTCATCTTTCCATGAACGACTGACTTTCTATGACCAGTATCCTACAATAGGCCTTTCTAATCCTCACAGCTGTCTTTTCTTTTCATGTGCCTTAGTTTAAGCCTTGCTTATCTAAGTTTCGTAGCTTTACGAACTTTAACCTGGTTGAGTTCAGAAAGGATGTGGCCGATGCCCCTTGGCATAATATGTTACCTCTTTTACAAATTAATTCTAAGATGGACTTCTTTTATAAGCAAATCAACGAGCTGTTTGATAAGCACGCTCCCTACATCACTGTTAGTATTAAACACAGACCTGCCCCATGGTTGTCCGATGATATTGAGCTCCTGATAAAAGAAAGTGATTTGGTGTATGAAAAAATAAAATACTGTAAAGATAAACTTATTCGGGAACAATTTAAGAAACTTAAAAATAAAACCAAGAGTGAAATACGAAATGCGAAGATTCGATACTCTCATAAAATGCTTACTAAATGCTCTCCTCCTAAGCACCTCTGGAGAAGCATTAGGAAGTTGGATGTTGTCTCTAATGGTTCTGGTGTTGCTGGTAATGCCCCTCATTCTGATGCTCTCAATACACATTATACTGCTGTTTCTTGCCAGGATAAGGCTTTCGTTAAAGAATGTATCGAAAAGTATGAAAAAATGCCTGCCCTCCCTACTGATGAGCCTTTTCACTTTAAACGTGTATTATATAATGATTTGAGGAAAGCTATTTATGGTGATAGTCCCTCTGCCAAAGGGGTCAATGATATTTCTGCTTCAATGCTTTAGCTGTCTCTTGAGGAGTTCTCTCCTGCTCTTCTTCATATTATTAATTATTCTTTGCAATCTGGATGCTTCCATGATATTTGGAAAATTGCTAATGTTAAACCTCTTCCTAAGAAAGCCGATGCTAGCTCTGTTAAGGACTTTAGACCTATTAGCCTGTTATGTACCCTTTGAAAGGTCTTAGAAAAAATTGTGCACAAACAGCTTGTGGAATATCTTCTGAGGAATTCCCTTCTTAATCCTCTTCAGTCTGGCTTTCGCGCTAACCATAGCACCTCTACTGCTTTACTTAAAGTCATTGGTGATATTAGGGAGAAAATTGATTCCCAAAACCTCCCTATTTCAGTCCTTTACGACTTTAATGCCTTTCCTTCTATGCATCATGGCCTTCTTTTTGCCAAAATTAGAGTTCTTGGTTTTTCTGGTCCTGTCATCAAGTGGTTTAGATCGTAACTCTGTGGGAGATCCCAGCGTGTTGTTAATGGAGCTGACATTTCTGCTCTTATTCCACTTTTATTCGGGGTTCCCCAAGACTCAGTCCTTGGTTCCCTGCTATATTCTCTGTATGTCAATGATATTGACCATGTATTCACTAACTCCAACCATCATCTGTTCGCCGATGATCTAATTATGTCGCCTTTATACCCGATGATCTTGATGAGGCTGTATGTACTATTAACGAGGAAGCATCTAAACTTGTTACTAATGCTCGTTGCCATAATTTTCAAATTAATACTACTAGAACCCAGCTTGTTCTCATCGATAACAGTAAGATCCTGAAGAAATTGTCTAGTATTCCTTCGGTAGTTGTAAATAGTACAGAGGTCTCCTACTCTGACTCTGCAAAGAACCTTGGCATTTTAGTTGATAAACACCTTACTTGGGAAACCCATGTCCTATCTGTCTGTAAGAAGGCTTATGCTGCTATTCATAGTATACAAAATCATACTGATATTTTACCCATCGTTGTTCGAAAGAGACTTGTAGAGGCACTAGTTTTTCCTGTTTTGGATTATGGTAATGTTGTCTGTTCCCACATGCTCGTGGAATCCTCTATCAAACTCCAAAGGGTTACTCTTCTTTATTAAGATCCTTCACTATATGATGCCCTCCTATCTTGCAATTAAACTTCAATTTGACTATAATGTTCGAACCCGTGTTGTCAGAGGGAGCGAGTTGCACTTAAGAATCCCGCATCATCGCACTGAAAAGGGAAGCGGCGCTTTCTGGATAGCCGCACCCGGGCTATGGAAGCGACCGCAGCAAAACAGCAGGTCCGTCAAAACAGCTGGTCCCTGAAAACAGCAGGTTGGTAGGGCACCAAAACAGCAGGTCCTTCAACAAAACAGCAGGTCAGTAGGCTAGGTTGGCTTAGGATCGACTAGGTTAGCTTAGGCTGGGCTAGGTTCGGTTCTCGTGCGGTGCTCACGAACAGCAGGCCCCCACGATCATGCCGACCTGTTCTTTTGAGGGACCTGCTGTTTTGAAGGACCTGCTGTTTTGAGCACGCCTCCTATGGAATAGCCTTCCGGATAATATACTGGAAGCCAAGAGCATCAATACCTTTAAAATTAAACTAACCTGGTGAAGCGGGCCCCTTGAGGCCCATTTTCAGGCCCGCGAGCCCGCGAAGCGGGCCTAATCTCATCACATTTCGCGACGCGGACCTTTCCGGCACGGCCCATCTCCACGGCTTGCGAAACTGGTCGTACGGGGCTCTTTCGTGGGGACTCCTTAAGTGGACAGTGGGCTTTTCTGAGAGGCTACTAGCAACACGCTCACTCATATTTGGTTTCGGTGTGCCGCTGTTTGTTTTGACGCTCAGCCCCCATGGTGAGAGAGGACCTCGTTATCAGGTGACCCGGTTGGTCACTCTTCTGCTCACTATCCCGGCTACATCGACGTCCCGCGAAAGGTCTTTTTGTGGCCTTAAACGCCTCAAAACTTATTTATGGTCAACTATGACTCTGAGGAGGTTGAGCTATCTGCTTGTTCTTCACATCCATGGATCATTAACCTTCACACTTCCATTAAATGAAATTTTGGCTGAATTCATTGAACGGCGGAATGTGTTTGGTTCGGTGTCTTTTTTTAAATGAATCTTTTCTTGCAGCTCTGTTGTTTTGTTGTCCGATTTCTTTACATTTTCTTTTTTTTCCAAATTAAATGTGTTTAACAATGTTAAATTTAAATTTTCATCGTAAGTTATTCAAATTCACACTTCTCTCAAAAACACAAATAGTTCTGTCATATAAAGCGATTCGCGACCGTTTAAAAAATCAAATTTTTACGGGTCCTTTTGGGGGGCTCCGGGCCCTTTAGGAGGCTTGCACCCCCCAACTAAAACCACTTCCGGCGCCACTGCGTCGCATTTATAGGTAAAGGTTCTGACAAGGAGCCATTCACATATTACGTAATCACTAAGTGGGAGGGGGGAGTTGGAGCTCTTGATTCCAGCAAATTACAGGAGGGGGGGGGGGGACGCCGCACTGATTACCTAGTCCTAAAAAGCCATGAACCCCATGGGAACCCCATGAAACCAATACCATGGTATCGCTACTGTTCGCCATGGGAAAGACTTATGCCTACGGGAACGCGCTATGCCATGGGGGTCGCTGCCATGGGAATGGATTCACCATGGGACAATTCCATGGTGTTTCCATGGGAATGGGTGATGTCCCATGATAAATACAAGTACACTGTTCGGCGCATGGTATATACAAGTGGCACAATAGCCGAGTTGGTAAGGAGTCGGAAACCTAAATGATAGGTTGGTGGTTCGAATCCTACTTCTGGAAGGAACAAAACATTTTTCCCATGGGAACCCCATAGGAGAAATACCATGGGAAGTTGGATCCCATGGTTTCGTTTTCCCATTGTTATTTATTTTCCATGGGGAAAAGCGGCCAAAAATAGATGGCATGCAGCACACCATGGTGTACCATGGACAATGGGATGCTCCATGGTTATTTGGGACTGGTTACGTAATCAAATAACTGCGACTTTCGGCGTTAAACCCTAAACGCTTCGATGTAAGTACGCGCGATGACACTGGTGTCTGTACGCCGTAGCCGTCCGCCACCCTCTGCCGGCTGCTCACGACTCGGCTCAGGCTGGCGGCTGGACGGAAGGTGCGGCGCGACGTCACCGACCCGTGCTGGCGCACCCCAAAGTGCCTGGCAGCGTGGCTCAAAAGAGGGCGAACACGGAGTGAACGGAGTTTAAGAAGAGGTATCCAACCAAATTCAGTTTTACCGCCACTTTTTCTTTAAACCTGCATTTTGATTTTTGTTCTTGATTACGTAATACTAGGTGGGGGGGGGGGGGCGGGCTCGGCCAAGATTACGTCTGATTACAAGGGGGAGGGAGAAGTCGAAAAAACCGAAAATCTTGATAACGTAATATGAATCAAGCTTGGGGAGGCCGACCAACAATGCAGCGAAGGGTACAGACTTTCAAACGTAGCCGTGAGTCGACTGTCGACTTTACTTCCCTCCTGAACTTTTCATCCAACACCATGACGACGGGTGATGGTAAACAAAACAATTGAGGACACCGACGTCGGTTTCAACGGTCTTGAGGTGTGCGCGAAAGTTTTGATCGTGGTTGTGACGTGAAGAAATTGGATGATGACGGTTCTTCAAGGAACAACTAATCAATACGATGATGTGTTTAAAAATGCTAGGAAGCAATGCTGTGCAATGAGTGTGGTAGCTTTATGTCATACTCTTCAAAAATTTCCAACCAAGTGGACCAGCCAAGATGAGGACGAGTGTTTGAAATTAAGATTTATCAACGTTCTCACGCCTCATGCCTGCCCCTGACGTTGAAAAGTAGTCAGTACTCCTGTCATTCAATGTGAGCAGAGAATAAATATTTGTAAGTTCATAGGATTGAGGTTCGGTCGGTAGTTCCATGCCCAGCCGACAGCGCGCTGTCGTCGACCGCCAGAGACCGCTCTCGATCACACGATGACTGTAGTAGCAACCGTGGGGCGCCGCGTTGCATCGTTGGCGTACAGATTGAGAATGCTGTTGAGACCCTGAGCGAGACTGGGGCTAGCCAGAGTAGCCAGTGGTGAGAATGCCAGCTGCTTGCTGGAAAGAGCCTAGAACACTACAACTGCCAATCTTCCCACAAAATTCTAAACTCTCTTCCGACAAACTTTTTCGCTTAACAATTGTTTAACTTACCCAAAAAATAAAATTCTTTTTCTTTTTGATAACATTCCAATATTTATCCAATATTTTCTCAACGAATCATTCATTAATATCTCTTCTTCACACTTCTCACTCCTTACTCTCCTCTCCTTCCAGATCCTGTTTGTCACATACGCATTAGAAAGACACTTCAAACCATCAGAAAACCTACAAAATTTACAAAATCTACAAAATCTTGGGAATATCGTCTGACTCTACTTCGGGCCTCCTAGGATTTCACTTTGTGGAATGGTATATTTTTAATTTATTCCAGTGGCCTTCAATTATGTTAGTGCAGACCCCAGTGGCAGACTTGACATTCTTCGAATGATTCACCGTTTGGTGGATGTAGCCCACATTATCAAGCCTATCATAGGCCTTCCAGCAGTCAGTCCATATGATGGTACCAAACTTAACATATTTCTGTATCTCAGGTAACATAGCTTCTTGACATACAGAATTACACTCTCCTTGTTTCTGTATCAATCATGCCCAAACCCCACGTAGTTTTCACTCTCCTGCCCCTGTTGTATTTTCTCTTGCATACCGTACTTTCATCAATTTAGACAATGTCCAACACCACCAAGGGTTTGGGGTGGAAGCTCGAGCAACTTCCAGGAACATACATCTCTTAAATATCTGAAGTACTGCACTACAGTCACTTTGGTAAAGCCAGTCAAGCTAACAGCGACTTTTACACTCGCATGTTATGCCCACAACTTGTCTTCAATACTTCATAAACATCTACTGTTACTTCCCCATGGCTCAACCTATTTAAAATGTCAAGCGATTGACTGTCTCTTTGACGAAAGACATGTTGCAAAACAAAGTATTTCTGAATGGCATTGAAACAATTTCTGCCATGTTCTGCCAGCTTAGTTCTGCATAAACCTCCACACAAAGCAACATCTTTCACTGAAGGTAATTCTTTATAATCCCCGAAAAAAAAATGTTTAAATTTCCAAACGGCTCATTGATTCCAGCACCTTCTCTAAGTCTCTTTTTAATCATGCCAAGCATGGAACTTCCAATCATGGAGTATTCATCGATTATGATAAACTTAATATTCTCCATTTTGTCACAGAATTTACGGGCTGCTTCACCACGCAACTCTTCAAACTTTTTCTTTCTTGAGGGAATGTTCAATTCGGAGTGGATGGTGGCACCACCTATGTTGATCGCTGAAACACCTGTTGAGTTTGATCAGAGGTCCATAAACTGGTGGTTTGTGTACCACAAACTGCGCCACCGTAAAAACGGCGACGTCGCTTAATATGTCCGTTTAAAATAAAAATGACTTTTTCTAGTTTATAAAATTTAAGGGAGTCATTTGAAAATAATCTAAAACAAAATTCAAACTTAGATTTACATTCTTCTAACTTTACAAGTATCTTATTTTTATGGGTTACTATTTAGGAGATGACGCAGTTTAGGAGATGACGCAATAAACGCGACACGGTGTCAAACTGATACATAAAATTTAATTTGGAATTTTGAAAAAAAATGCTTAAGGCGTCTGTTTTGCTTTCAGGACGCCGATGAGACTTCCGGCATGTGGTAGATTATGCCCTGGCCGAGGCAAACCGCGGCAAGCGCGGATTTCTCGTAGCCCTCGACGTGGAGGCCGCATTTGACCGCGTACCCCACGAAGAACTGCTCCTCAAGTTATACCAAGGAAACATCTGCAGCAGACTGTACGAAAACATTAAAAGTTTACTTAAAGACAGACATTTACAAACCAAAGAAGGAAACGTATACTCCACCCCCCACCCCCTAGCAGCAGGAGTCCCCCAGGGGGCAATCCTCTCGCCCATACTATACAGCATCTACGTACACGACGTCCCCAAAACAGCATCACTCCCATCGCTGTACGCGGACGATACCGCCCTTATGAGCATGGCAGACACCTTTGAAGAAGCCAAAAAACAGCTTGAAGAAGACCTCAACAAAATCCTCGAATAGGTCAGGACATGGCGCATAAAAATCAGCCCCGAAAAACCCAAGCCATAAAAGTTAACCCGGGCAGGAAACGCACCCCACCAACAACCGTCGCCACCACGGAGGGGGAAATAAAAACAACAGCAGCCCTGAAGCTACTCGGCTTACACATTGACGAGCTACTCAACTTCCACCACCACACAAAACAAACAACAGCCAAGGCCACCATCAGATTCCAGCAGATAAAGAAGACACTTAGGAAATACCCAACAGACATCCTGCTCAAACTATACAGAGCCACCACCCAACCCATTATGCTGTACGCCACCGAAACAACCATCAGCATAAACCATGAGACTCCATGAACGAAGAAGCAAGGAAAACATTCAGCGTAAGAGAACGTTCCATTCTCAGATTCTGCACAAAAACCAAGACATACAGAGGGAACAAAGCCCTCTACAAACTAGCGGCAGAACACGGCATAGAGCCATGGCATGTAGTAGCTCGCCGAAGGCAGAAAACACTCCTGTATAAGGCCAAGGAACACGACAACCTCCTAGTCAGAAACATAGGCAACTACGAAGAACCACCGGGTAATATCCTACGACCAGGCGACCAGTCTACATCTGACTCGGAAGAAGAACTACGGCCAGGCAAAGAAAAGCACAATCGAAACAAAGAGGACAACGAAAATAGCAGCGATGGATACGACACCACCAGCACCCAGGATGACCCCTAAAATAAAACAAAAAACGAAAAGACCCAGCGAAAAGCTGGCCTCCCAAGAAGGAGTAGTACAAAAAAAAAAAAAAAAAAAAAAAAACCTATCACACTTCGTGAAATACTGGTAGGCCCGGAGTGTCACAAAATTGGGTTTGGTGCAATTTTTAGATTTCTTTATTTTTGTAATTCGGAATTTTATTTGGTTAGCTCTTAGTTAATTTTCAATTACGGAGGAAACGTAGGTGATTTGAAGTTTCAAAGTTTTCTTTAAAAAACCAAGTTTTTACTTAGAATGCAAGTGAGAATAGACGAGTGGCGCGTTGGCTGACACCGTGTTATATGGGAAATGCCGAACTGTTGTAGTCTACAGGAAGGTCTGAAAAACTTCTCACAGAGACTTTCGGTTTTAGCGTAAGGGGCACCATAGGAAATTAAAAAAAATACTACTACACTTCGTGAAATACTGGTAGGCCCAGAGTGTCACAAAACTGGATTTAGTGCATATTTATTATTTTTTGTAATGAAGAATTTTATGATTAGCTGTAAGTTAACTTTTATATACGAAGGGAACGTAAACGTGGATGACTTTAAGTTTGTTTTTTTTTGTTTTAAATTTAGGTGTCTACTCTAGCTTGCAGGTGAGAACTGGATGGGTGGCGCATTGGCAGACATCGTGGTATACGGGGTATGCCGAATAGTCGTAGGTTACAGCGGCTGAAGAAACTATGTAAAACGGGAAATGTGAGTTGAATCGTGGCGAGACTTCATTCTCGAAAGGTTGGCTGGTCGCGGCGCGGCCCGCGGCCCCCTAGTTCTCACTGGCACTGACCGGTCGGCAGACAATGTTCCGATGTTCCGCTCTGAGGGTTGTGCCTCTCGTGCATACTCTAGGGTCCGAAGCGGTCGCGACTCTTGAGTTGCCTCCCTTTTAACCAGGGCTCGACTCGGCTCGGCACATCAACAATAAGGGCTGTTTCACAAGAAAGGGAGAGGTCCGATTTTTAGTGTGGCAGGAGAAGGATGGATGATACTGACGCAGCCAGTTGACGAGCCGAGCACGCTAGCTCTATCTTTTTCTTTCGCTATTGGATGGAGTGAGAAAGCTGAATTTGAACTCGGTTTTGAGACTGTCTGCTGCATTTCTGGAGTGTTAAATAACGTTCGACGCTCTTGTATGGGTACTATGCGAAAGTCAGGAAGGTCTGAAAAACTTCTCACAGAGACTTTCGGTTTTAGCGTAAGGGGCACCATAGGAAATTAAAAAAATACTATTACACTTCGTGAAATACTGGAAGGCCCGGAGTGTCACAAAACTGGATTTAGTACAATTTTTATATTAATTTTCTGTAATTCGGAATTTTATGATTAACTGTCAGTTAATTTTTATTTACAAAGGAAACGTGGGTGATTTTAAGTATTTTTTTTTATAAATGGTGTTTTCTTTAGCTTGCAGGTGAGAATTAAACTGGATAGGCGGCGCGTTGGCAGACACCGTGGTATACGAGGTATGCCAAATAGTCGTAGTCTACAGCGACTGAACACATTATGTAAACGGGAAATGTGAGGGGAATCGTGGCGAGACTTCATTGTGGATAGGTTGGCTGGTCGCGGCGCGGCCCGCAGCCCCCTAGTTCTCACTGGCACCGACCAGTCGGCAAATCGACAATGTTCCGCTCTGAAGGGTTGTGCCTCCTGTGCATATTCTAGGGTAGGGTCCTAAGCGGTCCCGCCTCTTGAGTTGCCTCCCTTTTAACCAGGGTTCGACTCGGCTCGGCACATCAACAATAAGGGCTGTTTCACAAGAAAGGGAGAGGTCCGATTTTTAGCGTGGCAGGAGAAGGATGGATGATACTGACGCAGCCAGTTGACGAGCCGAGCACGTTAGCTGTCTTTTTCTTTTGGCATTGGATGGAGTGAGAAAGCTGAATTTCAACTCTGTTTTGAGACTGTCTGCTGCATTTCTAGAGTGTAAAATGATGTCCGACGCTCTCGTATGGGTACTACACTGCCGGTCAAAATTAGCGCCCCACTTTTTCCGATGCTTGCCATTTCCACGTTTTTCAAGCTAGGAAGTTGCCGTTTTGCATGCAGTTGCCCCCATGGTTGTACTTCAAGGTCCCAAAGTGCCAGATCCCGGAGCCACCCCTTTCGGAGGGGGTTGGCTGTTCGACTGCGGCGGGGTGGAAATTTCGACCGAAAAAGGTCCCAAAAACGCCTCTAAATTTGCTGGAATTCCAAAAATTTTGGTGAGCAGTGCTAAATGACGGCCCTTGACAAGCTGACGTCAAAATTTTCACGATCGGTCATACCCACCCCCAGCCCCACCTACCCCCAACCAACCCCCACCCCCTAAAGGGGGTTGGTGTGGCGGGTGAAAAAAAATGGTCGCATTGCAAGCCCCTAGTCCCGGGCCATCTGCACACCAAATTTCATGCCGCTAGCACCAACCCCTGCCGAGCAACCCCTAAACAACCAAACTCAATTTTTGAAAATTTGCTTTTTGGGGCACTTATCGGTATGCGAGGGGTCCAAAAATTTCGTCAGAGATAGACTAGGGGTGGAACATCAATCTCCCGTCAAGAAATCCGGCGCTTAAAATTCGCAGCCCCTAGCATGGGGGTTGCCACCCCCCGCCACCCCTTGCTACCCCCGGTAGGGGTGGAACTGATTTGTGGCTACGAATCGTTGAGGGCACTTCTAAAGCACCCTTCCTCAAATTTGTAGCACGATTCGACCACCCGTTCGTGCTCCAGACCCGCAAAACCATCAAAAGTGCCAAAACGCACCCCTTACTTCAACCCCCATATCGCCAATTTCGGGTGGGGTAGGAAACCCGGCTAGCGTGATGGCGGTTGGTCCCGACCCTTACCTCGATAGTCCTGAGCGGAAAAGTCGCTGCGGCAAACGGTTTACCCGTGGGGAGTGTTAAAGTGAGAGCATTGCATTCTTCGCCCGGCCTGCGCTGCCACCGAGCGCCTTGTAAGCAGGCAGCCCACGCAGCTTCCCCGGCCGGCAGACGTCATCCAGAGAGAGTACGCCGGAAGATGCGCGCGCCCTGCCGGCGCGTCAGTCATGTCATTTGTCTGCCTACCAGGCGCTCGGTAGCAGCGCAGGCCGGGCGAAGAACGCAATACTCTCACTTTAACACTCCCCACGGGTAAACCGTTTGCCGCAGCGACTTTTCCGCTCAGGACTATCGAGGTAAGGGTCAGGACCAACCGCCGTCACGCTAGCCGGGTTTTCTACCCCACCCGAAATTGGCGATATGGGGGGTTGAAGTAAGGGGTGCGTTTTGGCATTTTCGATGGTTTTGCGGGTCTGGAGCACGAACGGGTGGTCGAATCGTGCTGCAAATTTGAGGAAGGGTGCATCAGAAGTGCCCTCAACGATTCGTAGCCTCAAATCAGTTCCACCCCTACCGGGGGTAGCAAGGGGTGGCGGGGGGTGGCAACCCCCATGCTAGGGGCTGCGAATTTTAAGCGCCGGATTTCTTGACGGGATATTGTTGTTCCACCCCTAGTCCATCTCTGACGAAATTTTTGGACCCCTCGCATACCGATAAGTGCCCCAAAAAGCAAATTTTCAAAAATTGAGTTTGGTTGTTTAGGGGTTGCTCGGCAGGGGTTGGTGCTAGCGGCATGAAATTTGGTGTGCAGATGGCCCGGGACTAGGGGCTTGCAATGCGACCATTTTTTTTCACCCGCCACACCAACCCTCTTTAGGGGGTGGGGGTTGGTTGGGGGTAGGTGGGGCTGGGGGTGGGTATGACCGATCGTGAAAATTTTGACGTCAGCTTGTCAAGGGCCGTCATTTAGCACTGCTCACCAAAAATTTTGGAATTCCAGCAAATTTAAAGGCGTTTTTGGGACCTTTTTCGGTCGAAATTTCCACCCCGCCGCAGTCGAACAGCCAACCCCCTCCGAAAGGGGTGGCTCCGGGATCTGGCACTTTGGGACCTTGAAGTACAACCATGGGGGCAACTGCATGCAAAACGGCAACTTCCTAGCTTGAAAAACGTGGAAATGGCAAGCATCGGAAAAAGTGGGGCGCTAATTTTGACCGGCAGTGTATGCCAAAGTCAGGAAGGTCTGAAAAACTTCTCACAGAGACTTACGGTTTTGGCGTAAGGGGCACCATAGGAAATTAAAAAAAAAAAAAAGGCCAATCTTGAGTGAAACTAAAAGGTCACTCCGTGCCTTAAAAAGTCCAATCTTCAGTGAAACAATAAGGTCACTCCGTGCCTAAAAACGGGGTACAGTTGGGGGAAAACCCCCCCAAAACACAACAGTAGACAACGAGGTAAGCAAACTGTATTTACTTATTCTTATAAATCAGTCGATAAAGATGTCTTCCTGAGAACTCCACATACACATCTCCAGTGCATGGCAAGATGAAATAAAGAGATTCATTCGCGAACGTCGAAACCTATCCACATATTCACACATACAGTGCACATTCCCGCAAAATATTTGGCGCGAACAACGCAGGAAGGCGTATGTACAATGTAAGCGCAGACGGCTGGTAGTTTAAACTCGGTCCTTCACAGTGAACTTGAGCGGATCAATGAACTTGAGGATGATGTGGAAGGTCGTTTGGGCAGGCGGTCTGTTCCACTCCAGCGTGAAGTTCCGGAAGGTCTGTGCACATCAAAAATGACAATCATTTGTTTTTCTTTTTGCCACAAACGATAATCCACGCTGCAATATTTAAAAGCAATAGAGTATTCCGGAAAAGCCCGAAACGGAAGTATGAAGTCGTAACAAAGAATAAGGCTGGATAATGTATGAGAAATCGCGTTTCCGGAACCCCACTCTTCTTCAAAAACCACTCGATTTCTCATACTTTGTCCAGCGTGTCTTTCCTTGCGACTTCCTACTTCCGTTTCGGGCTTCTCCGGAGTACTCTATTATAATTTCGAGACGTCGATCGGCATCGATATCTCGATGGCCGCTCTCGCTGCGTTCACCTTTGCCAGCACCGTCTCCATCTCCAGGTCGGCGAACCTCTTGCCGACGCACATGCGGACGCCGAAGCCGAAGGGCAGGAAGGCGAATGGGTGTCTGCTCTTGAGGTCTTCGTGGCCGGGCAGCCAGCGCTCGGGCAGGAACTCCTTGGCCCTCGGGAAGTACTTTTCGCTGTCGTAGAGGCCCCCGTACGTCATCATCAGCATCGTCTGTGCGGACAATTTTTTTTTAAATTTTTAATTTTATTTTTACAAGTAGTTTGTGCAATTAATTTTCCATTTGGTGACTCACCCCCTCGGGGATCTGGTAACCCTCGAGCACCAAGTCCTTGCCGGCGTTCCGCACGTTGCCCAGGAGGATGGGCATGGTCCTCATGGTCTCCTTGATGCAGGCCCGGAGGTACCTGGCGGCAAGCGAGGCAGCTGTATCGCAGGGGCTCGGCCAGGGTCAGTGGCGGTGTGGCAGAACGCTCCCTACTTCATGTTCTCGAGCTGCTCCTTGGTGAGGGGCTTGTTGATGTCGGTGATGACGCGGTCCAGCTCCTCCTGCAGTTTCTGCTGCTTCTCCGGGTGCGTGGCCATCTGGTACATGAATGTCGCCGCGACGGTCGCGGTCTGCGCCAACGGAGGTGTCATGACTGCGGCGAACACGGCAGGACAATTGCTCATATTCCATGAGAAGCCGCCAAACTCACCGTTTCGATTCCAGCAAGCAGCATGTCCAGGGCCATGGCGACAGCCTTGTCGGGGTCCTCGGTCCTCAGGAGCAGGTTCTCCAGCACGCTGTAGGGACGGTCCTCAAGGTCGGACTTGGGGGTGTTCTTCAGACGTTCCATCGCCATGTTGACGTACTTTGTAGACACACTGACAAACACGGCGATATAGTAACGGAGCTACAGTCTACGAGAAAGGGCTATGCAAGATGTATTACTCCGTGAAGAAGTTCATGGCGCCGAGGAACTTCCGGTAGGTCGGGGTCGACACGAATTTCCAGACGGACGGCAAGAAGTCGAGCTTGTACATGGACTCGAAAACGGTGTGCACGGCGTCGATCATCTTGTAGGACTCGGAGTTGGGGTCTAGGTCCCCCCTGAGCAGGCCGAGCTTGGTGTCCAGTGCGACATACGTGATGGCTACCGGAACAAGGACAGGTTCATGAGGTGGGCGACAGCAGCGGGCCACTCACGTGTGTCACTGCAGGGCAGTACTCACACTCTAACGCCCACTTGGAAATCTCGTCATCAAAGTGATCCGGCATCTCGTTGTTGTCGCCCCGCATGTCCCTCATCCTGCGCACAACAGTCGGTGAGATGTGTGTTACCTGCAGGCCACAGGCTGCCCAAGCCACCAGGCGCCGCGTCAACGAACCTGTCGACGAACTCTTGGCTGACTCGGTCGATAGGCTCCACATACTGTTTCGTGTTTTGCGGCTTCATCATGACCTGATTCACTGCCGTGCGAAATTCCTGCCACTCCTTGCCCTGACTGGAGAACAGGCCAACAGAATTAGGCGAATGTGACACAGAGGCAGCACAGCGCAGCTAGCACAGCACTTACGACGTAGCCAGACTGACGCGGCAGTTCTTCCTGATGTTCTTGAAGTAGTACGCGAGGCTGTCGGCGCCCTTCCGCACGGGCCACACTCCCTCGCTCCGGAGAACCTGTCAGCCATCGTTCAGTTATTCAGTAGAGTCAAACAGTGAATGTTTGGCAGAGTGCACGTTTTAACTCACCTTCTCGATCAGGTGCGGATCGGTGATGATGATAAAATCGTCCCTGCCGGGCATACTCCCCAGCTTTGCTACAGGGCCGTATTCGTCGTTGAAAGACCTCATGACATCGACCAGGTTAATGCCATTGTACTTTCCTAGAAAAAAAACAACAACAAAAAACAACATCAAATCAGATCGCAAACAATTCAGCACAAGTCAGTTCCTCAATTAAACAAGATCGTATTCAGATTGGGAATTGGGGAAAACTCCCGGATACGTTCACGCATTAAAAAACTTTCTAGAGAAATGACTGACCGAAGGGCATGAAGTGGTGCGTGTTCCCGATGACGGGCAGGGGTCTGGGGCCGGGGATGGCGGTGTAGGGCTGCGCCAGGTCCCAGTCGTTGCCATCCTCGACCACCGCCGTCACCGTGGACTGCAGGCGCAGAGCAGACAGCGACACCTGCTCGACGGCAATTATCAGACAGATCCCCAAAAAATGAAAAATAAAATAAAAAATGAAATTATTTGCTCACGCCATTGAATTAATGATCATTATCATTACTAAACTGTGATGATGGTCCATCATTCGTTTAACGTGATGATGTTAGTATACTATTATTATTATTATAACAATGTTAGGGCTCCGGAAAAAGCGATCATCATTCAATGGACAATAATCTCGACAATAATAACTTTTACAGGAACACTTACATGTCCTTCTACACCAATATATTGTCATAACTGGTGTTGAATGACTGATGAACCATCATCATAGTTTGATAATGATGATCATGATCATTTCATGGACAGTGTGACCCAGAGCTTACCTGTCCTCGGATGGCAGCAGGCACAGCCTGCGTCAGACGCAGCATTGTGGTCGACTCTGGTGAAACCTGGCGAACAAAATCGGTCGTTGTTTTTAAAGGACCAAGCACCATGCATCGGGGATGACAATGTGCCGAAGGCATTTAAACACTCGCCAAGCTCAAAAGCAAATTAAACATAATCTTTCTCCTCAGCACTAACGCACGGAACTCACTTGGACCAAGAGAGAAGAAAATAACACCTCGGGCGAATGGCAGTTCAGTAAATACTAGTTGGCACTGGCTGCCTCAGCACCTGTGTGCGATCGGGTTACCCTTGTGATAAGAAATCTTGAGACCGTCTCAGATAACTCAGCCGCACGTGAAGCGCACTTGATGCGAGTAGATAGATTACTGGAGTGGTCTCAGCCTAGGGGAGTTTATTCGTGGAATTCGTGGTGGGTTCGTGGGTATCTCTACAACAATGAGACGTCGTCCGTTCGGTAGTGTTATCCTGTTGTCAACAAGCCTCTGAGTGCCTTTCTTTTGTCGACGACATTAAAAGGATTGCTCATAACTCTCCCGGGCTCACCCAGTGATGATGCTGTCGCTCAATCCTAATCAACTCTCTGATGGAATAATCCCGGACCGCTGGAGCTCACCTCAAATCAGCAGTCAAACTCTTTCCCGCCAGACTGGAAGGTGTTTGTCACCCGGCGGGAACGAGTCCACCGCCAACGACGACCACTCTCGACAGCAGCCACTCGCGAACTAAAGTGGGCAGGCGGGTCCGGACTGCAGGCCTAGGCCAGGCTTTACACGGCAGCGTTTGCCGGATAGTTTGCCGGTGTGGTGGTAGTACTGGTGGGGGCTGACCCGGGACATGCAGACGTGTCAACACGCGGAGGTGTACTGGCTGTGTGGGTGTATTCAAGTTGAAAATACGAAAAATTTATTTCGGGACAGCGGTATTGAAAAAAGAAAAACAGCAAAAAAAAATACCAAAGCATAGTTAAGCAAATTAAAACTTAACAAGCTGGCCCGTCCCTTCCGTCATCCTCGGTGCCAGTTCCGCTGCGCTCCACCGGCACCTCAGATTGACAGGGGGACTTGGCCAGCTTGGCCTGCCGGCGGCGTTTGCGGGGGCCTTCGGCCCCCGCCTCAAGTCTCCCTAGAAGTGCCCGATAGCAGATGTATTTGTTACGATTAAAATCGTTAACCTGAGCCCGTCCCTGAGCGCGCCGCGATGGTAATAGTGTGCGCGCGGCGGCCAACCCTAACCTCAAAAAACAAAAACAGACAAATTTTCATTAATCAAAAACGCGATACAAATCGAAAATTGTTGCCACCGCACGTGATTCTACGTTTCAAAAGTAGTTGATCCTCAAAATTTGAAGTTTTTCTATGAACGATAAGTCGGCGAACATACGTCCGCCCGTACGAACATGCGGCATCAGACTATAAGCCCGGCTCCTGCCGTTTCTAAAGAAACGTGTCGGGACGGGCTAAAAAGACGGGGTTCCAGCGTAAGCAGCGTTCAACTATTTGCAATAGAGTACTCCGGAGAAGCCCGTAATGGAAGTAAGAAGTCGTAACGAAGACGAAAAGCGGAAACAGTATGAAGGGGAACCGCAGCAGAGAGTATCTCCGCCACGGCGTCGGCCACGAGCCAACTCAAAATTTCTGGAGCCTTAGCTTTCGCTGACGATATGTCACGACCATTTGGTAGGGTCACACAACGCAGCTTTATTAAACGCGACCGAGGATTTCAAACCTCTCGTCCGCGCGGGATAGTTCTGCGCTGTCTGACCTTATCAAATGGTCGTGACATATCGTCAGCGAGAGCTAAGGCTCTAGTAATTTTGAGTTGGCTCGTGGCCGACGCCACGGCGGAGATACTCTCTGCTGCGGTTCCCCTTCATACTGTTTCCGCTTTTCTTCTTCGTTACGACTTCTTACTTCCGTTACGGGCCTCTCCGGAGTACTTTATTGTAGATTTTGTCATTAACCTGAGATGCAGCCCACCCTGTTAGCTTAGACGAGTTCGTGTCAACACAAGCCGCTCCGTCGCAGCCCGTGTAGCCTGGTCCTCGAGAGCGCTCGCAAGGTCGAGGCCTCGACTGCGCTTGGCTTCAGACGGCTTCAAACGATATGAATTGAACGATGGGCGCGAATAAAAGAGTGGAAAGAGCATTATGAGTTGCCCCCTCCCCGGAACTGTTTGGGGATTTATGGATCTCTATTCTGGAGAACGAAAACCCCTGACTCGGGTGCCGGTGCCTGTGACGTCACGGTCACGTGACCCACGTGTCTAGGACACCCACCCGTCCAGCGAGCAGAACGGGTCGAACCGCGACGAGCGTCGAAAACAACGCGCTCCGTACCTACTGTACCAAACAGACCGCGACCTTGGCCATGATGATATGACGGAGAGGATCCAGCAGGGAGGGGAGGGGAAGTAAGCGATCACTCTTGGAAAAATACACGACCACAAAAACTCTTTCGTTTATTAGAAGTACGAAAGGAGGCAAGGACCTCGTTCACCAAGTATCGTGACACATCTCACTGGGCGAGGCAGCGTAACCAGATTGATTAGATGGATAGAGGTGGCGTCATTAGGTCAGGCGCGGATCCAGTTGGGGGGGGGCAAAGGGTCAATTGCCCCCCCCCCCAAGGCGCCCGAAGGGCGCCGGAAATGTAGGCAACCGGCATAACTTTTCCGCCTGTAAGTAGGCAAAAAGCGTGACTTTGCCCCCCCCCCCCCCCAAAGCCGCTCCTGGATCCGCCACTGCATTAGATCTCTGTCCCAGAGTCTCAGCTGGTCTCAGCTCCGACTGCCGCACAAACCGAGCTCACTCGCTCGACTGTGGCCACCGAGCAAACTGCGTGTAGTTTATTTTTAAACTCCCATTTCCAGTTTCAACTTAAACGCCTTCGCTTATTCAGTATTTCATTCTGGTGACTATTATACGAAAGATGACGGGGGAAAAGAATTGAAATGAAATACAGGCAGAGTTATTTTCCACAACTTAAGCAGATAGTAATGCAGTTGCAATTGGTTGCTATGCTCTTCACTCTTGCGCCTTGTCTGGCTTGGCGCGCTTGCTGTTCATACAGCACCACGACGTTCCATTCCACCTATGCCGGGTGCCCGAGAGGGGGGGGGGGGGAAATAGAAGAAAAACAATATTATGATGTTTGACGCGGAGTAGCGCCGCTAGAGTCGCACGGGGTATCGACGAAAGGCAGCCGTCGCGGACCTCGCGACAGGGAGTAGCGGCCGGGGAGAGAGAGAGAGAGAGAGAGAGAGAGAGAGAGAGAGAGAGAGAGAGAGAGGAATAGAGTGAGAGAGAGCGGGAGAGAGAGAGAGATGCATTTGTTTCTTGTCGGCGCTGGGCCTTTTACCTTGTTGGGCGGGCTGACTCCCGTCGCCGGTTGTCTCCTGGATTCCTGCAGACCCCCCCACCCACCCCCTCACGATGTCGTCCTCGTACTTCCGCGACACCAAATTAAGGACCTCCATGACGAGTCCTGGACGATTGGTGGGCAGGGGCAGCCCGTAGACAGGCCCATGGCAGGCTCCCGGGACACGCGGGGGAATGCGCTGTTGAGTGAGGCACCATGCGAGGCACCATGTGAGGCACCATGCGAGGCACCGTGTGAGGCACTATGCGAGGCACCATGTGAGGTACCATGCGAGGCACCATGTGAGCCACCATGCGAGGCACAGCACCATTGCGAAGCACCTTGCGATGCACCATGCCGCTGCCTCGACGGTGGCGGCGTCGCGTGGTCATGGCTGGTCATCGTGGGAACATCGCTCCCATGCAAAGTAGGCTAAGGGCGGCACCCAGGCGCCTGGGGGCCTGGGGGAGTTGCCGGCAGCCCGCCACTCACTGGGCCCCCCTCCGCCTCCGTATTTCGGGAGGCGTGAAGAAGCGCCGGCGGCGAGGTGTGAGTAGCCGGCCAACGGGGGCCGACGGGGGCCGACGGGGGCCGACGGGGGCCGACGGGGGCCGACGGGGGCCGGCGGGGGCCGGCGGGGGCCCCCAGCAGGCTGCCAGGCCGCCGCCACGGCATCGTATCCCGGGAGAGGCGCCACCGACATCCCTCATACTGAGCGCTGGCTGCCGCTGGCTCCGTCTACGACTCGCAACGAGTTGGATGCATCTTTTTGCCGCGCTTCCCGTAGTACAGAAGCCTCAGCCTCCCGGCCCGGCACGACAACAGGCAGTAAGAAAGTCTAGGGTCAGTGCTGGTAATAAAGAGGCCGACTAAACAAATAACACAAAAAGGCCAAAAAAATAAAAATAGCAATGTTACACGACGTGTGTGTGTGTGTGTGTGTGTGTGTGCGGCCCTGCGCTGCAGTGGGCGGGGGCCCCCCGGGCGGTCCGGCGGGGGTCGGCCTGCCGATCGCGGCCGATGGCCTCCGATGTCTAACGAAGGCGATGACACGCGCTGCGACGCGGACCTTGCGGCCGGCCGGCCCCTTGCCGCCACCGCCGCCGCCGCTGCCGCCGCCGCCGCCGCCGCCGCCGCTGCTGCCGCCGCCGCTGCTGCCGCCGCCGCCGCTGCCGCCGCCGCCGCTGCCGCCGCCGGTGCCGCCGGTGCCGCCGCCGCTGCTGCCGCCGCCGCCGCTGCCGCCGCCGCTGACGACGACACGTTGCCGCCAACCGTTTGGGCGTCTGCCTTCTGCCTCCATCAGCGAGGGCCCGGCTCCTGCTCATGTATGACGCCGAGTGCCTCATATGTGTGTGTGAGTGTGCGCGCGCGCGCGTGTGTGTGTGTGTGTGTGTGTGTGTGAGTGCGTGCGTGTGTCTGTCCGGCAGTTAGATCCAGAGCAGATTCCAGCTCGTTAACATTTCATCCTCCCGTGCAGCTCGTGGTCAGTGGCCAGCTCGCGGAGCATTTGTCCGTACCGTCCGTCACAGCGAGAGCCCAGGACCTGGGCCGGGGCGGGGCAGGGCGGGGCGGGGCAGGGCTGGGCGGGGCGGGGCTGGGTGGGGCGGGGCGGGGCGGGGCAGGGCGGGGCGGGGCGCCCGAGGACCCGCAGAAGTATCTGAGCAGCCTGGGCAGCACAGCGCCGGCAGCCCAGCTGCCGGCCCTGCCTTCACCACGCACAGCTCGCATCTCACAGTAGACCTAGTTCCAGCGCACTATATCCCTGTCTCGCTCTCTCAGCAGCGCGGCGAAACCGGAAGCGGGAGGGAGACAGGTGATGAGGCATTTTGGACGCCCCCGCGGTGCGATAAAGGCCTCCGCAGAGCTCCGGGTAGGCGATATAAATGCCTTGTTTCGCCTTCTCTCATTGCGTCGGATACGCGTCAGATAGGGATCACTACTTTCCCATAGCGTCTGTCTCCCTCGCTCCGCCAATGAGTTAGCCGCATCTGTTGCGGCCGGTGCAACAAAGGTGCAGGCCTTTGTAAGCACCGCTGGCGCTCTGCTGCTCAGTTCCCAGGACAGACTGTTTATCCTCTTCCTCCCTCTTTCTCTATTTCATTCGCTCCTCTCTCTCTCTCTCTCTCTCTCTCTCTCTCTCTCTCTCTCTCTCTCTCTCTCTCTCCTATCATACGCGCCCTCAATTAAAATTTAATTTCACTAGCCTTTTTTCCCCCGCGTCCTTTCCTTGAACTTGGTAGCTGAGCAAAGGCCAAAACTCACGGGAACTTGGACAGCTAGTGAATGAAGCGCCTGGGCGGTAGGCAACCCATTCGACACGGTCTACCTCCCCCCCCCCCCCCCAAACACACACCGAGGAGCCCTAATTGCCATCTCTAGGAAGATAAGCCTTGGTATTTGAACCCGCGGACACTTGGCCCGAGTCTTTCCGCGCACTAAACGTCCTCCGCTTTACCACCACGGGTTATACGGCCACTAAGGGGCCGTCCACATATTACGTAATCACGTTTATGGGATTTTCGACCTCCCCCTCCCCCACCCTGGGAAAAATGGCAAGTGGTGTGGCTGGCACTGAAGTGGAATTTAAGGATTGTGGGTGGCTTCCGGGGTGCATGGTGGCAAACGGGTTAAATGGTGGCGTGAAGGCGGTGTTGTAGGAGGCAAGGTGGAACGCGGTGGCAAAGGAGAGAAAGAGTGGCAGGACAGGTGGATTTGAACTGGATTTCGGGTGGTACCACTGCGTGATGGGTTGCCTACCCTCGCGATTGCAGGCGTTCGCAAGAGTGGCACCATAGGAGCACCGCGGGTGGTGCGACAAGTGGATTTGAACTGGATGTCGGGTGGTACCCCTGCATGATGGGTTGCCTACCCTTGCGATTGAAGGCGCTCGCAAGAGTGGCACCATAGGAGCACCGCGGGTGGTAGGACAAGTGGATTTGAACTGGATTTCGGGTGGTACCCCTGCATGGTGGGTTGCCTACCCTTGCGATTGCAGGCGCTCGCAAGAGTGGCACCATAGGAGCACCACAGGGGGTAGGACAAGCGGAATCGAACTGGATGTCGGGTGGTACCCCTGCATGGTGGGTTGCCTACCCTCGCGATTGCAGGCGCTTGGTAATTGGTATACTGGTTTTCCGTTCTATCTAAATATCTATTTCAAGATCTATTTAAAACCCGCGTATCGAAATACCCGTTCTCGCACAATAAAAGGTGAAGGAAGAAAAAAAAATGTGGTTCTAAAATCACTAGTGTTTGTTTTGTAAGCACGTCGTGTTTTTGTTATCAACTTTTTCACTTCGTGGCGAGTAGCTGCTCGAAATCAGTAAACTGGTATTTTTATATTACAAGAAGTTTTTTTTTTTTTAAAGGGCTGTGTGACTAAGTGCATGAGCGGTATGAGCGTCAGACTGTCGTACTAAATCGAGTATTTATATCTGATGCTGCGTTTGGAGTCGGCTTAAAATTACATTTGGAGAAATTTTGTTTGTAGCATAACGTTACCATAACCTAGCAGTTTACCTCGATGTGAGTACTATATCATAAAGTTTATTAAACTTGTGCTGGTTTGTTTCTGATTTTTGAAAATGATGAAAAATAACTGTTTTTTTTTGTTCACTGTGTTTGCAGCGACCGCAAAGCTGTTCTGGTTTTGATGACGTTTCTAACATCAGCAATGGCCAATTGCAATTATTAACTATCAAGATTTCTACCAATGTGTTGTATTAGTGTGTTGATTGGACTATAATTTTTAACTAGTTGAAAGCGTACCATTAATCTTTACTTGTTTCAGACTTCTTCCATATATTGACATGGAAACTTGGTTCTGCAATAAGTTACAGTGTCATGGTCTACAACTACATCTAACAGTTCTGCTTCAATAGGTATATTAATAGGCACATCGTAATACCTTTCAATGGTATACAATCAACCAAGAATTTCAGTCTTTGTTGAGGTTGGTGTTTTCGAACAACGGGACTTGTTGTTTGAAAACACCAACCTCAACAAAGACTGAAATTCTTGGTTGATTGTATACCATTGAAAGGTATGGAGAAAATGTTATCAAAATGATTTGATAAAGGGCAATGGACCTGTTCTTTACTATGTCTAGAATGATTGTATTTTATAAAATATATTGTAATTGTTATGAAATCACAAGTCTTATAATGACTGCACTAATCACCCCTACACCCAAATGGAATACAAGTCACAAATGTACCCTTTTCTGTTGTCATAAACATGCACTGTCCAGCAATGTCACAAGGGCGCAGAGCCAGTAATTGCCCTTCTTCCCGTATCTTTGTTATATGCTTAAGACTAAAACTGCCAACTTTCCAAATGGGATCACTGCACTCTATCATTTCACGAGCAAATATGATTACAGTTTCGTTCCCTTCAATCAGAATAATATTTGTGACCTTGCACTTGTTATTCCTTGGTTTATTTGCAATCAAAATACCACTGTCATTTCTTCTGTAAGATGGGTTATAGTCAGTTGTGGTGTACCTCAAGCTATCCAGAACCATACGCTGAAACTTCCGTACATTTGCAGGTCCATCAATTTCCATTTGATTGCGTAAAACCACCCTCTCTTCATCACTTAATACAACAGCAGACCCACGACCAAGAAGTATAGCACCATCTGACCTCACAGCACTTCGCAATGGTCTGAAAAACATCAGATTGCAAAAGTTAAGAACATCATCAGAAACATTAAATTTATCACACAAATTGGGGAGGTTGTTATAAACAGCATATCGACGAGCTACACCTCTTGCAACCTCATATGGACTTTTGGCCAACTGCAGCAAATAACGATTTTTTCCCTCAAAAGGATAGCATGTTTGGTAACCGTGTATTGGCCCCAAATTGATTACAGATTTCACAACATGAAGTAATATATGAATGTTATAGGTCATGTGTTCTTCTCCAAAATATTTCTGATACAAACTGACATACAATATTAACAACTTGCCAGCATGCTCAAGTTGAACATGAGACACTGATTTCTGCATCAACAGATACATGGCAGAAGACAACAGGCAGAAATGACCCACATACTTTGGCGGTACAATACCATGCATGACAACTGGACCATAAATAACCAGGAGAGCTCTGTACTCAGAACATTGGAACTTGTCCCTATCTTTCAAGGCTCTGGGAAGCCTGGTTAACATTGAGGGAGGCTGGAGGCTTAAAATCCTTTTTGATATATTTTGGATTTCATCATCATCAAGTTTCCCAAGAATTAAACTTAAGTTTTGTTGAACAACACCTTTCAGCATATGCATGGTGTCAGGGGGCATACCACCAGCCAAATTAAAATGCTTTAGATTCAAAAGAGCACAAGGACCCCTACTTCCTTTGTAGTGTCTTTCCTTCTCAGGTAAATTTCTGCGCATGTAAGCCTTGAACATGTCACTTCTTAGGGAATCATCTGTACGATCTGGAGGAACCTGTTTAACCATGGGAAATCTCAAGCCCCTCCTAGTGTGCGAACCATGAATTTCACAGAGCGTGCAGCCATAGTAACCTGAAAAACATTTGTGATTGAGCATACGCCAACGTGCCTGTGAGTCAACAACACTGAAGAGTGGAGCCAATTTACTGTTTTTAATAACATTATGACACACCCAACTAACCCCACCATTTGCAAGTTCATTAGCCTCCTCAACAAAGGTTGTAACATGACTTGCATGTCAGGTTCTGATTTCCCCACCCATATACCTACTAATAACATATGCTTGGTCCTCAGTTTGGGAGGCAGTTCATTAATAGTAATGTATATGGGCCAAAGCTGCTGATGAGAACTCGAGCCAAAGCTAACACCATCTGTATTAAAAGCATATGAAAAGTTCATTGGATCACTAAGCAGCATATTATCTTTCCTCAAACCTCTGTAAAGAGCTCCATCATATACATCTTCTAGATTGTTCTCAACATACTTCTCCCGTTCAAATCTGTAATTTAAAGCCTCACTAATTCCAGGTCTCTCAAAAAGATTTTTAATCTGTTCTTTCATTCCCAAAGTCATAATAAAATTTTTTCCCTTGTTTGGTGAAGTTAAGACATACCCACAATCACATACCATGTCAGATCGATTGGTGGCACGTCCAAGGTAATTGCCACAGTCTGGACATATAGGATGAATATGTTCTTGAGTTCTGGTTGGTTCAGAAAATTTTAACAAATAATAAAATGTTGCAGGCATGACCTCCCGCTGATATAATACATTGATCATTTTCAATATGTCTACCATTGCTTTATAAGAGAGACTGTGCCTTAGACCAAGAGATAATACAGCCACCAAAGCTTCTCCCTGAGTTGTTTCACTACAATTACAGAGCCCATTGCCCATCTCACCACACTCATCTTCGTAATGCACAGTTGTCTGATACAGTGATGGATTCACTGACCAAATCGAGGCCTCTTCCTGCGCTTGACCATCAGAGGCAAAGGACCCTTGACTTGAAAAATCCAAAAATGATAAATCTTCCTCGCCATCAGTATCACTGGAGGAATTGCCCTGAAAGAATAAAACGCTTGAGAAACTTTCTGTCAGGAAAGATACTGGACACTATTAGTTATAAGTTTATCAACCAACATCCCATACCTGAGAAGAATTTTCAGAGTGGTTTAATATTTCTATCTGTGACAAGTCACTACCTGAACTTGACAACTCATCTTCTGTTAGTTGCACATACGGATGATTTGATGAGCGTGATGATGCAATAGAGAAATCCTCTGACATAGCGGTGTTAAAACCCTGCTAATCATGACAGTCCTCATTCCATGTCTGCAACAAAAGAAGAAATATAACAAACAGAACTGGAGACAACAGTAAAGTACAGATGGAGAATTAATGGTGGATAAAATACAAACTTCATCAAAGGCATTTTGCGAACTAACTGCGCTGGCAGCCTCGTCACAGGACCCAGCAGATATGACTGTGTCATGAGTCAGGTTGTCTGTCAAACCCAGTTCCTACAAAACAAAGATAAGCATTAGTGGGCAGTTGGTGAAATACCCATAACCTCAACACACAACTAGTCGTGTACCTTTACTGCTGCATCAGATCACATGCCGGCTGTCAGAACCCAAGTCTAAAGATTTTGATCACTTGCTCAGTTCTGCACAAAACCGAAAGACTTACCGAAAGTAAAGCATCCCTCATTCGGCGCCTGTGACGCCGTCTGGTACGGTCTGGAACTGGTATAGATGGGTCAGCTTTGTAGCGTTTGTATGTTCTCTCCATGATGAGTGCGGCTACAGGGACGAAAAACTAATTAGAACTAGCATGAGTTATTGAATTATTCCATGCAAAGACAGCAATAAACGTACCAGTCACCAAAATTCACAACAACACAAGATTCTGCACTACTGGACGCGACAGGTGACAGTTAACTGACGCGGCAGTGGACAGACGACAGACGACGAGCAAAGAGTGAGTGAGTGCGGTAGTGAGGTTAGCCAAGCTATGGCAAATCGCGCGTTCTCGTACTAGTACATGGCGAAAATTTGCCTTGTATCATGAAATCACTGTCCTGCTAATCAGTAGCTGTGATAGATTTTAAACTGAAGTGGATCAAATGTTTTGATTCAAAGACCGGTTATTAATTTTCCTTTAATCTATTCATCACAGCTACGCTGGAAGCGCCTCGCGTAATTCTTCATTTAATTCTAATCCCAATGCGAACAGGTGGCTGTTGGCTGTTCTTGTTCTTCTTAATCATTTCCGCCACCCTTCTCCATACATTTCCGTCTTTCCGTTGCCGTTGCGAGTGCCGGTGATTTGCTTTACATAGTCTCGTCCAAATTTGATTATATTTTATAATATTATAAATTATTCTAGTCGGGTTAGTTTCCGTTGTTATTTGTGGCTACGTTGTTGATATTTTACGACGTAAATATGGCGACGGATGCAGGATGCGTTCCGATAAAGTACGCTGTTGTGTGGCCAGAGAAGTCCGAGAAAAGGCACTCTGAGCTGCAGGTGGTGCGTACCTCGGATTTGAGGCATTTCAATCCGAAAACCAAGAAGGATTTTGATTACACAAAGTTTTTGAGGTTGAAAAGTGCGAAGCATAAACACGCCGTCCTCGTCCAGGTGCTGGCTCTCGATGGTAAGTCATTTCCTATCACGACACGCGCCGGCGGCTTTCCAACATTCATTCCTATTCGGAGAGCGTGGAAATATTTCTTGCAGTTCAAAATTGAAAGAAAATAGCGGAAGAACGTATTACCCGCCGAAAGTGTGTAACGTGTAGCATTTATGATTCTTTTGGGGGGTCTTTCTTAGCGGTTTGGTGTTTCGAAGCTAAAATCTCAGCAGTTAAATTTGCTGTTAATTTAAGGACCATACAGGTCTCGTTCAGCCCAAACCAATTTCTGACCACCTGTTGCCTCTTAATTCTGATTTGTTTGACACTTTGTAACTTTGTCTTCATATCTGTTTCAGACTCTCAGCAGGCATTGAAGGACCAGATCAGAACTGGTTTACGGTGGCCTCGGAGAGGCCATACACCAGCGGCATCAAAACCTCTCTCAACAGACGAGGAACTGCCAAGCCAAAAGGTATTGCTTTCACATTCTGTCCTTACTTTGCATTTGCCTCCATTACTGAACTCTTTTTTGATTATTTGTGCAGGCTTCTAAAGATAATAAGAAGACCACAGATCGGAACAGGATCTTTAAAGGTTTGGTGGGCAGTTACATTGGCGGGATGGCCTCCGCAGTGCTGCAAGACAGCCCAGAGGCTGATTCGCAGCCCGACACTGAGAACATCGATCTGGCTGGCATTCTCAGGAGGGAGATTATGTCCGATTTGAAGGCTCAGGTTAAGGATGTTCTAGTGGAGGAGTTCAGGACTGAGCTCAAGGAAATGCGAGAGAGTGTGGCAGAGGACATAAAAAATATCAAGGAGGAATTGCTGACCAAGCAGGGTGAAGCATTTCGTGATCTTAGTGAGAAGGGTGAGTTATGCATGGCTAAAATGTAATACAGTACTAAACTGATACTTTAAATAATAACAAAAATAATTGTGTGCTTGCAGTTGAGTCTTACAAGAAGGATGTGGATTGTCTCAAAGAAGAGATCAGAATCTTGAAGGCGGCTGCAAAGTCTGGTATGTTCATTTCTGTACATCACTGCTCGAAGGGAATGTATCTGCCCCGTGGTGTGGTAAACACATTCCCGAACTTCATGGTAGTTTAATGGTTGAGGCTTATGGTGAAGCCAAAGCTGAAGCCCCATGTGTTCTCTCTCTCTCATTTGAAGGGATGAAGAAAGTAAATAGTGGGTTGAATTAAATGTTTCACTTCAAGAAGTACAATCTAGAAGCATCTTTAGTTCAGAAATTTCAAGTTATGGAAGCAAATTTTCCTAGATACTATAAATAGAAAGAAATATGCAAGTAGACTACAATCAGCATATTTAGTTAGTGATATCAAATTTTAATGGCTACCTCAAATGGAAAGAATAATTGACACCCAGGTTTACAAGGCTTGCTTTTCACTTTCCTATGTCAGAAGTGCACTGTTTCAAATTTATTGTTAGAAAAGCATGCAAGTCCTGCAGTCAATTTACAGACTATGTAGTCTGATCCTGAAGTTAAGACCAAGTTAACAGCTGAAATTTCAAACAGGCTACAATATCTCAGAGCAGACTCAACAGAGGTGTGGCATTACCACAATGGCATAGCATTGAGTTTCCAGATCAAATACTTGACCTGGGAAAATACATCTTGTCTCTAGATTTTTATCATGCTAGGAACTGGCTGTCCTCTAACTAAACCAGACCCCCAAATACAATAAAAGAAATGTGGAGGTCATAAAGCTGCCAGTTAAAGTAGTAAATGGTGTATCTTTTCTTAATTTTGTTCCTCATTTAATTTTTCCAGTAACAATGTTATACATGGCAGTGGCCTAATTGTTAACTTTAGTCGGTCTTAACCAGCATACATCCAAAAAAATTATCTTTGCTAGTGAAATACTCATAGTATAATATATTTTTGTCTAGCAGATTTTCTTGTTTCACCTGAAAAGTAAATTTTGATGATATTGAGAATTTTAGTCACTTTCAGTCACCTCAATAAATTCTAGTCACCCAGTCATTACTAATCACTTCCAGTCCTCCCTAATCATCAATCAGTGTACAGCCTTTTGAGGTGTTTGGCATCCTCGATGCATAGACCTGGGCTATGTGTTAGCCATTCGTCCACCTGTTGAGTGTCATCAGATGAAGATATTGTGAGCGCAGTAGTCTGTGAATTCCAATGAGGTTCTTGTTTTGGCTTTGTTGCATTCCTTTCAGCCCATGACTCGTTTAAAGAATTTTTTGTTGTTTTTAGGTGACTGTCTCCTCATACTTCATACCATTGTATTGTCCCCAGGTTCATCTCGCAACCACACTTCTAGCCACACCCCTTCCACTTCCAGGATGTCTCGCACCCTCACTCCAAGCCACACCGCCTCCACTTCCAGGATGTCTGGAAATCGGAGTCAGCGCAGGCCTCCTGCCAAAGTTGTTGGGGAAGACCTTGGGCGGGACATAGAGAAGGTAGTTTACCAATTTAGTTTTGTTGCCTTCTTTTGTACCTTACCACGTTTGTTGGTAAATTATGTATGTCTCTTCTCAGATCCACATTGGCAAAGATGTGTATGCGGAAGTAACTCTTTGGCAATCAGCCAAAGAAGCTCTGACACCATCAAACTGGGCAACGTTTGCTATGCAGGCTGTTTTTGGCGATGATGCTAAATATTATCGCACAAGACAGCCTCGCAAAGCAAACACCAGCCTAAAAGTCATGAGCGAGACTGAACTGGCTGTTCTCAAATGTGAGTTACACCACAGTAGTGGTGCTTGTGCATTACATTTACTTCAGTATGAGCTTCTTCCTAAACCTATCTTCTTGCAGATCATTACAAAACGTGGCTCATGGCCAATCCAGCTAGGCTGGATGGCCGTGAGAAAGAGCCCAGAAAATTTGGGAAGGGGGCGTCAATCGAAGAGAAGGAGAACTTGGCTCAGCAGTGGAAGGCGAGGGACGCGGAGGCTGCTGAAGAGTGGCACGAGCTGCTCACCAAGGAAACTGAGGAGGACAAACAGGGCAGGAGAGACCGCCGCCTCAGATTTCTGCTGCATAGATTCTGTGGCTTCCTGGGGGACAAGGCCCAGGACATGTACCGTATTGGCACAAGCAGGCGCAGGTCTCTCAGGGCTACAGCTGACTCTTCGTCAGATGGGGAGGATGACCTTGTGTAAGTCGGCACAGATTGATCCGTTTTGTTGTATTGTTTGCTTCATTGCTATATGAGCTAAAAATCAATCAGAAATGAAATATTACCCCATTGTTGCAGGCCACTTCCAACCAACAGTATTCGAGTGGAGAGGGAAAGGAGCCGCTCCAGGAGCCGCTCCAGGAGCCGCTCCAGGAGCCGCTCCAGGAGCCGTTCCAGGAGCCGCTCCAGGAGTCGTTCCAGGAGCCCCTTCAGGAGTCCCTCCAGGAGTCCCTCACAGACCCACCCCAGGCCCAGTTCTCGCGCCAGTTCTACCAGTCCCTCAGCAAGCCCTGTTAGCAGCCCTGTGGCTTCAAGGAGCGGGAACCAGTCCCCAATGCCCTTCATCACCAGCACCCAAAAAAGGCCTACAGGAAGACGTGGGTTCTGGAGGTAACTGTTGTTTTATGTCCTGTTATCTTTTTAATTCCCACACTGCTACATTGTTTTACAATCCTTTTTGGTTTGCAGGGATTTGGCTGCAATGGCACATCATGATTTGGGCTCCACAATAGTACCTGATACTGAGGCCATTCAAGTGTGCACTGAATCAGACAGTGATGCAACACTGTGATATCATTTATTTATTATTTATTTATTTACTATTTATCATTTATTTTCCTAAAATCACTGTCTGAAATTACTGTATGCAAATGTATGTACATAGATTGTTTCTTGTTTCCTTTATTACATGTTAGAAAGTACGTCATTTTATTTGTAAATGTATTTTTGTGAATAGTTCCTTTCAGTCTGATCCTTGATGATCTATTAGCTGTATTTGGGCCAGCCACGTAATTCATAGTTTTATACATTCTATTTTTTTAACTTTATATGTTTGAAAGTGAGTCATGTTATATGTAAATGTATTTTTGTGAATAGTTTTTTATACATTACATTTTGTTTACTGAACAATATCTTTGCTGTTTGTAAATGTGTTTGTGTGATTAATTCTTAAGTGTGTGTTTTCACAGTCTTTCATGTGATGATCTTGTATCTGTATTAAAGGCAGTCATGTAAGTCTTATTGTGTACATGTTATTAGTTTGAAAGTGTGTTCTTTCACTGGCTTGTGTGTGGTGATCTCGTATGTTTATTTTTGGTCTCGTACGATGTCGTTATCTGTAAAGATTACCTTCTGTCGAATTTCATCTCAAATCAAATCGTGCACAGGGGACAATGCCTGCGAGTGCTAGGCTAGGCCAGCTCGCGGTCCACGGCACAGGCGCCTGCTGGGTAGGCAATCCTGACTTTGGCATGCGTGTGTGTCGTGCGGGTTGGCCTACCCGAGCACCCGCAGGCGTTGTATCGCCGTTTGCAATAGGAAATTTGGGCTTACCCATGTAAATTTTTAAATATTTCTTTGTCTTCATATCTGTTTCAGACTCTCAGCAGGCATTGAAGGACCAGATCAGAACTGGTTTACGGTGGCCTCGGAGAGGCCATACACCAGCGGCATCAAAACCTCTCTCAACAGACGAGGAACTGCCAAGCCAAAAGGTATTGCTTTCACATTCTGTCCTTACTTTGCATTTGCCTCCATTACTGAACTCTTTTTTGATTATTTGTGCAGGCTTCTAAAGATAATAAGAAGACCACAGATCGGAACAGGATCTTTAAAGGTTTGGTGGGCAGTTACATTGGCGGGATGGCCTCCGCAGTGCTGCAAGACAGCCCAGAGGCTGATTCGCAGCCCGACACTGAGAACATCGATCTGGCTGGCATTCTCAGGAGGGAGATTATGTCCGATTTGAAGGCTCAGGTTAAGGATGTTCTAGTGGAGGAGTTCAGGACTGAGCTCAAGGAAATGCGAGAGAGTGTGGCAGAGGACATAAAAAATATCAAGGAGGAATTGCTGACCAAGCAGGGTGAAGCATTTCGTGATCTTAGTGAGAAGGGTGAGTTATGCATGGCTAAAATGTAATACAGTACTAAACTGATACTTTAAATAATAACAAAAATAATTGTGTGCTTGCAGTTGAGTCTTACAAGAAGGATGTGGATTGTCTCAAAGAAGAGATCAGAATCTTGAAGGCGGCTGCAAAGTCTGGTATGTTCATTTCTGTACATCACTGCTCGAAGGGAATGTATCTGCCCCGTGGTGTGGTAAACACATTCCCGAACTTCATGGTAGTTTAATGGTTGAGGCTTATGGTGAAGCCAAAGCTGAAGCCCCATGTGTTCTCTCTCTCTCATTTGAAGGGATGAAGAAAGTAAATAGTGGGTTGAATTAAATGTTTCACTTCAAGAAGTACAATCTAGAAGCATCTTTAGTTCAGAAATTTCAAGTTATGGAAGCAAATTTTCCTAGATACTATAAATAGAAAGAAATATGCAAGTAGACTACAATCAGCATATTTAGTTAGTGATATCAAATTTTAATGGCTACCTCAAATGGAAAGAATAATTGACACCCAGGTTTACAAGGCTTGCTTTTCACTTTCCTATGTCAGAAGTGCACTGTTTCAAATTTATTGTTAGAAAAGCATGCAAGTCCTGCAGTCAATTTACAGACTATGTAGTCTGATCCTGAAGTTAAGACCAAGTTAACAGCTGAAATTTCAAACAGGCTACAATATCTCAGAGCAGACTCAACAGAGGTGTGGCATTACCACAATGGCATAGCATTGAGTTTCCAGATCAAATACTTGACCTGGGAAAATACATCTTGTCTCTAGATTTTTATCATGCTAGGAACTGGCTGTCCTCTAACTAAACCAGACCCCCAAATACAATAAAAGAAATGTGGAGGTCATAAAGCTGCCAGTTAAAGTAGTAAATGGTGTATCTTTTCTTAATTTTGTTCCTCATTTAATTTTTCCAGTAACAATGTTATACATGGCAGTGGCCTAATTGTTAACTTTAGTCGGTCTTAACCAGCATACATCCAAAAAAATTATCTTTGCTAGTGAAATACTCATAGTATAATATATTTTTGTCTAGCAGATTTTCTTGTTTCACCTGAAAAGTAAATTTTGATGATATTGAGAATTTTAGTCACTTTCAGTCACCTCAATAAATTCTAGTCACCCAGTCATTACTAATCACTTCCAGTCCTCCCTAATCATCAATCAGTGTACAGCCTTTTGAGGTGTTTGGCATCCTCGATGCATAGACCTGGGCTATGTGTTAGCCATTCGTCCACCTGTTGAGTGTCATCAGATGAAGATATTGTGAGCGCAGTAGTCTGTGAATTCCAATGAGGTTCTTGTTTTGGCTTTGTTGCATTCCTTTCAGCCCATGACTCGTTTAAAGAATTTTTTGTTGTTTTTAGGTGACTGTCTCCTCATACTTCATACCATTGTATTGTCCCCAGGTTCATCTCGCAACCACACTTCTAGCCACACCCCTTCCACTTCCAGGATGTCTCGCACCCTCACTCCAAGCCACACCGCCTCCACTTCCAGGATGTCTGGAAATCGGAGTCAGCGCAGGCCTCCTGCCAAAGTTGTTGGGGAAGACCTTGGGCGGGACATAGAGAAGGTAGTTTACCAATTTAGTTTTGTTGCCTTCTTTTGTACCTTACCACGTTTGTTGGTAAATTATGTATGTCTCTTCTCAGATCCACATTGGCAAAGATGTGTATGCGGAAGTAACTCTTTGGCAATCAGCCAAAGAAGCTCTGACACCATCAAACTGGGCAACGTTTGCTATGCAGGCTGTTTTTGGCGATGATGCTAAATATTATCGCACAAGACAGCCTCGCAAAGCAAACACCAGCCTAAAAGTCATGAGCGAGACTGAACTGGCTGTTCTCAAATGTGAGTTACACCACAGTAGTGGTGCTTGTGCATTACATTTACTTCAGTATGAGCTTCTTCCTAAACCTATCTTCTTGCAGATCATTACAAAACGTGGCTCATGGCCAATCCAGCTAGGCTGGATGGCCGTGAGAAAGAGCCCAGAAAATTTGGGAAGGGGGCGTCAATCGAAGAGAAGGAGAACTTGGCTCAGCAGTGGAAGGCGAGGGACGCGGAGGCTGCTGAAGAGTGGCACGAGCTGCTCACCAAGGAAACTGAGGAGGACAAACAGGGCAGGAGAGACCGCCGCCTCAGATTTCTGCTGCATAGATTCTGTGGCTTCCTGGGGGACAAGGCCCAGGACATGTACCGTATTGGCACAAGCAGGCGCAGGTCTCTCACGGCTACAGCTGACTCTTCGTCAGATGGGGAGGATGACCTTGTGTAAGTCGGCACAGATTGATCCGTTTTGTTGTATTGTTTGCTTCATTGCTATATGAGCTAAAAATCAATCAGAAATGAAATATTACCCCATTGTTGCAGGCCACTTCCAACCAACAGTATTCGAGTGGAGAGGAGCCGCTCCAGGAGCCGCTCCAGGAGCCGCTCCAGGAGCCGCTCCAGGAGCCGCTCCAGGAGCCGTTCCAGGAGCCGCTCCAGGAGTCGTTCCAGGAGCCCCTTCAGGAGTCCCTCCAGGAGTCCCTCACAGACCCACCCCAGGCCCAGTTCTCGCGCCAGTTCTACCAGTCCCTCAGCAAGCCCTGTTAGCAGCCCTGTGGCTTCAAGGAGCGGGAACCAGTCCCCAATGCCCTTCATCACCAGCACCCAAAAAAGGCCTACAGGAAGACGTGGGTTCTGGAGGTAACTGTTGTTTTATGTCCTGTTATCTTTTTAATTCCCACACTGCTACATTGTTTTACAATCCTTTTTGGTTTGCAGGGATTTGGCTGCAATGGCACATCATGATTTGGGCTCCACAATAGTACCTGATACTGAGGCCATTCAAGTGTGCACTGAATCAGACAGTGATGCAACACTGTGATATCATTTATTTATTATTTATTTATTTACTATTTATCATTTATTTTCCTAAAATCACTGTCTGAAATTACTGTATGCAAATGTATGTACATAGATTGTTTCTTGTTTCCTTTATTACATGTTAAAAGACGTCATTTTATTTGTAAATGTATTTTTGTGAATAGTTCCTTTCAGTCTGATCCTTGATGATCTATTAGCTGTATTTGGGCCAGCCACGTAATTCATAGTTTTATACATTCTATTTTTTTAACTTTATATGTTTGAAAGTGAGTCATGTTATATGTAAATGTATTTTTGTGAATAGTTTTTTATACATTACATTTTGTTTACTGAACAATATCTTTGCTGTTTGTAAATGTGTTTGTGTGATTAATTCTTAAGTGTGTGTTTTCACAGTCTTTCATGTGATGATCTTGTATCTGTATTAAAGGCAGTCATGTAAGTCTTATTGTGTACATGTTATTAGTTTGAAAGTGTGTTCTTTCACTGGCTTGTGTGTGGTGATCTCGTATGTTTATTTTTGGTCTCGTACGATGTCGTTATCTGTAAAGATTACCTTCTGTCGAATTTCATCTCAAATCAAATCGTGCACAGGGGACAATGCCTGCGAGTGCTAGGCTAGGCCAGCTCGCGGTCCACGGCACAGGCGCCTGCTGGGTAGGCAATCCTGACTTTGGCATGCGTGTGTGTCGTGCGGGTTGGCCTACCCGAGCACCCGCAGGCGTTGTATCGCCGTTTGCAATAGGAAATTTGGGCTTACCCATGTAAATTTTTAAATATTTCTTTGAGAAAACAGTATGACGTGTGCGCCTCAGAATGAACGGATGGAATCTTGCTCTATGTCATTGCTCAATTATTTCTATCATTGTTTTGTATATAGTCAGTATTTTTGACTCCTTGTGATATTTTGTTCTTAATATATAATAAATGCGATTGTAACATTATTTATGCCCTTTTTTTCACCCTGCATACCACCATTATTACCACCCTAGAACCATTCAATATCAAACGTAACTGCCGCCTAAAGAGCACCCATAATCCACCGAAGTGCACCTCGGATGCCAGCCGAGTAACCACCTATGGTACCACCTGGTGCCACCTTGCGCCACTTGCGCGCCTCTCAAACGGCCAATTGGCACCCTAGTGCCTCTCGCTACACCTCCTTCTGCACCACCCGCACCACTCAGCGGTCCACCTTGCCACCCTCACGCCACTGCCAGTGCCCCCCGCGGCACCACCCCGCGCACCACCCGCAAACCCTTTGCTTACCGGTTTGCCACCCATTATTTTTCCCAGGGCATGTCAACAAACGTAATCAGCGGCCTAATCCCCCTCCCCCTTCCTTAAGATTACGTAATCAACCGAATTTGCGAAAAATGTGAACAATCGTGAACCCAGCGTTTGTACAGTTTTTGTATTTTTTTATACAACTTACAGTTTTTCAGAATGATTTTAAACGGGCCCAGGCGACTCAATCGCCGACGAGTGCGTTGTAGTATCTCCGCACATCGCGCGCGCGGGGTAACTTCGACGCGGCGCTGCGGCAGTTACGTACAGTTTTGGTCCCAAAAAATTGCGATGCGAGGACCAAAGTTGATTACGTAATCAGGACACCTCCCTTCCCCCTCCCCCTCCTAATCAAGCGTAAGCATAGCTCCGACACCCCCCTCCCCCTACGTGATTACGTAATATGTGGACGGCCCCTAAAGAGTGCAATCTCCTCCGGGACAGCGGGCGCAGCGGGCGCTGAAGATCTTGTTACCCGCTTTTACTAATGTCATTCATCAGGCAGCGTATGAAAATGTTGTTTCTTCTTGTTGGTATTTTCGTGGGCGAACGTCACTGCATACCTTGGGGGTCCCACGGATGTAATCATTTGTGCCACAAACACATCAACAACAAAACTCGGATTGTGACTCTCCGCTCTGCGTTATTTCTCATACGCGCGCGCACAGGAATCCCCCCGCCGCCGGGAGGTCCGTAATCCACATGGAGACAATTTTGTTGTAAAGTGACTCAGGCGCCCCGAGCGCGGAATTTTTGCGGTCCTTTCTTATGGCGCACTTTAGGCGGGGGTGCGAAAGTGTCCGCGAGTGTGAGAAGACAGTTAAATACCTGGCGCCCTAAAACACTTTACGGTTCGAACGCTTCTTATTTCCGTGTGTTCTAGATGATATGGTTTGTTGATGGTGGAGGTGCTTCTTAATTTGTCCCACCGAGAGCCCCCTTCGGGTGATCACGGCCGCCAGTTGTTGGCGATCCTGTTTCGCGCCCTGGTTCGGGCCCTGACCAGCCGCGTCAGGGTCAAGGTTGGCAAAAATGGATCCTCGTCCTCGCGACGCGCTCTGCGGTCAGGGGGGACACACCGTGGGACACGCCGGCCCGGGCACACAGGAGTGCAGCTAAAGGCACGTCGGTGGACTTTCTCTGCTGTTGGCACCGCCGGGCACCGCCGGGCACCGCCGGGCACCGCCGGCACCGCCGGGCACCGCCGGGCACCGCCGGGCACCGCCGGGCACCGCCGGGCACCGCCGGGCACCGCCGGGCACCGCCGGGCACCGCCGGGCACCGCCCGCCGGCACCGCCGGGCACCGCCGGCACCGCCGGGCACCGCCGGGCACCGCCGGGCACCGCCGGGCACCGCCGGGCACCGCCGGCACCGCCGGGCACCGCCGGGCACCGCCGGGCACCGCCGGGCACCGCCGGGCACCGCCGGGCACCGCCGGGCACCGCCGGGCACCGCCGGGCACCGCCGGGCACCGCCGGGCACCGCCGGGCACCGCCGGGCACCGCCGGGCACCGCCGGGCACCGCCGGGCACCGCCGGGCACCGCCGGGCACCGCCGGGCACCGCCGGGCACCGCCGGGCACCGCCGGGCACCGCCGGGCACCGCCGGGCACCGCCGGGCACCGCCGGGCACCGCCGGGCACCGCCGGGCACCGCCGGGCACCGCCGGGCACCGCCGGGCACCGCCGGGCACCGCCGGGCACCGCCGGGCACCGCCGGGCACCGCCGGGCACCGCCGGGCACCGCCGGGCACCGCCGGGCACCGCCGGGCACCGCCGGGCACCGCCGGGCACCGCCGGGCACCGCCGGGCACCGCCGGGCACCGCCGGGCACCGCCGGGCACCGCCGGGCACCGCCGGGCACCGCCGGGCACCGCCGGGCACCGCCGGGCACCGCCGGGCACCGCCGGGCACCGCCGGGCACCGCCGGGCACCGCCGGGCACCGCCGGGCACCGCCGCCGGCACCGCCGGGCACCGCCGGGCACCGCCGGCACCGCCGGGCACCGCCGGGCACCGCCGGGCACCGCCGGGCACCGCCGGGCACCGCCGGGCACCGCCGGGCACCGCCGGGCACCGCCGGGCACCGCCGGGCACCGCCGGGCACCGCCGGGCACCGCCGGGCACCGCCGGGCACCGCCCGGGCACCGCCGGGCACCGCCGGGCACCGCCGGGCACCGCCGGGCACCGCCGGGCACCGCCGGGCACCGCCGGGCACCGCCGGGCACCGCCGGGCACCGCCGGGCACCGCCGGGCACCGCCGGGCACCGCCACCGCCGGGCACCGCCGGGCACCGCCGGGCACCGCCGGCACCGCCGGGCACCGCCGGGCCGGGCACCGCCGGGCACCGCCGGGCACCGCCGGGCACCGCCGGGCACCGCCGGGCACCGCCGGGCACCGCCGGGCACCGCCGGGCACCGCCGGGCACCGCCGGGCACCGCCGGGCACCGCCGGGCACCGCCGGGCACCGCCGGGCACCGCCGGGCACCGCCGGGCACCGCCGGCACCGCCGGCACCGCCGGGCACCGCCGGGCACCGCCGGGCACCGCCGGGCACCGCCGGGCACCGCCGGGCCGGGCACCGCCGGGCACCGCCGCCAGGCACCGCCGGGCACCGCCGGGCACCGCGCACCGCCGGCACCGCCGGGCACCGCCGGGCACCGCCGGGCACCGCCGGGCACCGCCGGGCACCCGCCGGGCACCGCCGGGCACCGCCCGGGCACCGCCGGGCACCGCCGGGCACCGCCGGGCACCGCCGGGCACCGCCGGGCACCGCCGGGCACCGCCGGGCACCGCCGGGCACCGCCGGGCACCGCCGGGCACCGCCGGGCACCGCCGGGCACCGCCGGGCACCGCCGGGCACCGCCGGGCACCGCCGGGCACCGCCGGGCACCGCCGGGCACCGCCGGGCCGGGCACCGCCGGGCACCGCCGGGCACCGCCGGGCACCGCCGGGCACCGCCGGGCACCGCCGGGCACCGCCGGGCACCGCCGGGCACCGCCGGGCACCGCCGGGCACCGCCGGGCACCGCCGGGCACCGCCGGGCACCGCCGGGCACCGCCGGGCACCGCCGGGCACCGCCGGGCACCGCCGGGCACCGCCGGGCACCGCCGGGCACCACACAAAGTCGGGGCATCCCGGGGCATCCCTCCGAACTCGATATCAAAAGGACCGCGCCGCGCGCCTCGGACACTGTCGTTCTCCTCGCGGGGGACAAAAAAAAAAAAAAAAAAAAAATCACCAAGGAGTAGTGGAAAGGTGAAGGGAAAAAAATGAAATAAAAGTATGAAGGAACCATGTCGCACGGAACTGACACCTGTTCGGACACAGCCGGTCGGTCAGAGCCGTCACGAAACCGCAGCGCTGCGAGGCACCTGACACTCGGCGCGCTCTGTGCCGTGAGCCCGAATTAGAGAGACGCTGAGTCTCTCTGGCCGAACGCGTGCGGCGACAGCGGTCAGCTGGGCACATTCTGTGCCGTTCGCTCATCCGGACCCCGCTGCTGGAGAGGCGCAGCGAGTGTCTGCCTCCAGGCCAGGACCTTCCGTTCCAGCACCCTCCGGAACACCCTGCTGTTTACCAACACGCGTCGGCAGCGCCCGGCCATGAGAGTCGAACCTGGCGGTAGCTAGCCATTACCGGCATCGGTCCGGCACCCGGTGGCATCTGCCCACCGTGAAAAGAAAAAAATAGACGTTAAGTTTATATTTTGTTCTTTTTGGTTTTGTTTGCTTTCTTTTTTTTTATTCATGAAATGAGGATTTTGCTTGAGCCTTGTTTCAGTTTTGGGGTGGTTTGGGGGTGGTTATAGAAGTTAAGTTTATATTTTGTTCTGGTTTTGTTTGCTTTTTTTTTTTAATTCATGGAATGAGGATTTTGGTTGAGCCTTGTTTCAGTTTTGGGGTGGCTCGGGGTGGTTTGTATCTCCTTCGAGAGGGAGAGGGAGTAGTTGAAGAGCTAGGGCGTCTAAGTAGCGGTCAGTTTAACGCTTGCATTCTCATACGCGGGCCGCCTAGCGCTAGCCTCCTGCAAGGCTCTCGCCCTGTTGTCCCCACTAGGGCTGTGCGGTTAACCGCTTATTGCATTCGGTTATTTTATTAACCGTAGCGTTCGGTTATGTTTTGGGGCACAACCAGTTAACCGGTTAACCGTAAGAAACCGAAGCGATGTCAATAACCGAACGGCCGTTCTAGGACAGACTCGGACGGGTATTGAGTTTTGACGGTTTGATCGTGAGTGCACTCCGAACCTGCCTCACAGGCGAATAGGCTGAATGGCTCACGTTTCTAGGATCGATCAAGGACTTTGTGCCCAAGCCATCGTCGTAAGGCGTACATTGAGGTATATATGCGTGATTTCCTAAGCAGTTTGGTTGTCTTTTCATTCTACTAGCTTGCGAAGGGAGCTCCGAAAGGAACAATTACTTAGACTTTCCGGTTATTCGTAATGAAAATTTGAGGGAAAAAAAACGGTCCGGTTACTAAAAAAATTACCGGTTATTGCAAAATAACCGGTTAATTTCCAATAACCGGTAAACCGGGAGAACTTTCGGTTATCCATGTAACCGAAGGTCCGGTTATTTTATCAATAACCGCACAGCCCTATTCACGTCGCAGGCGTTTCAAGCATTCTTGAGCGAACGCGGAATTCGCCACCTAACGAGTGCCGCACACTGCGCCAGTGGCGGTCTGGGACCCCGAGGGCCCACCCGGCGTTCTGACCCGTAGGGCCCACCTGATGATTTTTTTTTAAAGGGGTTAACAAGAAAAAATGAATTTTGAATTTTGTAAAACATCTGAATTGTTTAATACCACATTACTCACACTCCCGCGACAACGCAGCAAGGACCTCTGCCGGGAGCCCTTGGGCCCGCAACGAGGACCTCAGGTGCGGCTCCGAGGGGGGGGGGGGGGGGGGGGTAATCGGGGTAATTACCCCCCCCCCCCCCCCCCTTGGCCCATGTGGCGCCCGAAGGGCGCCGACCACCCCTCCATATCACCCTAGATATCACATGCAGTTTTGACTTGGCAATGATTTTTCGCGGTGAAACATCTTCAGCCCCGCCACGCCGTCGGCTTTTAATCGCTTTGAATGGAATGTAGAGATGTTACTCACAAAATTAGACAGTCTTTCGCAGAATGATTTTTCTTAAAAATGCAAATGTGAATATGTGTTTCTCACATTTTGTGAGTTTTTGAAATGTCCCCCTTGCAATTTCACATTTAAAAAAAAAATGTTGTTTTACTCTACCCCCCCCCCCCCCCCCCCCCCCCCGCTTTCGAGGAAATTACCCCTCCCTTGGCCAAATCCTGGAGCCGCGCCTGGAGGACCTCTGCCGGGGGCCCTTGGGCCCGCAACGAGGACCTCTGCTGTGCTGTGGGGGGGGGGGGGGGGTCTTTCGATGCGCCTTTTTTGGGGTTCTCTGCCCAGCGGGCCCCCAGGCCCCAAGGCCCAGCGGGCCCCCAGGGCCCAGCGGGCCCCTAGGGCCCTGCGGGCCCGGGCCCCTCCGACGCCGGGGGCCCACCCGGCCGGGCCCGGGTTCCCGGCCGGGCCAGACCGCCACTGCACTGCGCGTGGTCGAACGGGCTGGCGGAGAAAGTCGTGGGAACAACCAAGGACGCGCTGCCACGTTTCGAATGGGATAAGAGACAGCGTCTGCGATTGGTCCTCGAAACGGCCCGTTTCACACCTGGCCCAGACGGCGAGAGCTCGGCCGAGCGCCTGATGGGTAGGCAGCCCATGCAGCCTCTGGCACCCATGTTGCCGGAGCCCGGCGCGCCGAGGCAGAGTCTGGAGGGGAGGGGAAGGAGAACGATCGGGCGGGTGCGCAGACTTTATTCTGCGTCGTCTGCAGCGGGGGAAGGGAGAGGGGCGGGCCCGGTCAGACCTGTCAGACCTTCCCAGACGACTCATTCGACCATTCAAATTCGACGATCTTTGGAAGCCTCCACAACAACTCGCCGGTAAATCGTTCTGTTGCATGTTGATATCCACTTGAATCACAAGAACTAAATTTCTCTTCAGTCGTGTCAATCATCACCTGTTATTTGCTTTGTCTTCGAATAACTTGTGTCTCTCCGGTTATTCTCCAGCCATGGCGTCATACTACTCCCCTGATCTGTTCCTTGACAACATTTATGTTGTTGTCATATTTTTGGACGATGGACTCGTTGCACTTATTTCGGATTACGATTCCAAGTGGCGAAGACACGAAAGTGGCGACGTTCTACAAATTGATCGATGGGCTAACGTAGGGGACGTATATTCAAGATCTGAAACTGCTGTTCTTCTGGGATGGGGTGGTGAGTGTTTACTGTGAACCAATTTCTAGTGTGGTCAATTGGCAGATTTAACTCGTGTTTCTTTTTTCCCTCAGAATGTGTGGCTGACGCTGTACAGGATAGTAGGACCTACTTTCGCAGGCTTGCAAAGTGGCATGGACACAAAGAAGACCTTTCCAAATTTATGCTTTTGGGACATGCCGTTGCAGGCAGCGAGATTTTATTTGGAGATCAGTAACTGCTGCCAGTAGTTTGTGTTCTATACTGTTAAGTTGACGTATACAGATTTGTGTATGATATGACTGTGATGTTTTTACGAAGGACTTTTATTGTTATTATAATAAATATGCAAATAAATGCATTTACATTCTATTCTCCCTGTATTTCTTCCCATAAAATGAAGGCATTCTTATTAATATCACTGCGCTACAGTTCAGATACATCAATAATATCGGTCTTACAAATTTTGAACATAAAGCTGGCCTAGTTGTCGAGAACTCAATTTTGGGTGCAGAAAATGTTAATGGAATCTGCAAGTGAGTCAGACAGTAAACAAATGTAGAATATAAAGTAGAGCTGAAGGCTGAACTGTCCGCTCAGGGGCCGTTCATAAATTACGTACACGTTTTCGGGGAGGGGGGGGGGGGGGTCCAGCGGTTTTGTACTAAAATGTACGTGGGGAGGGGGGGGGGGTCAAATGAAAAGTACGTACGAAAAAAAATTGTAAGGAAAAGCGTTCGGTTCCGACACTATGGCTTTTACGCGTCCGTATCCACCCGCCTCTCACCGCCCACATGCGAGCTTTGCATCCCCAGCCTCCAGACGGCTCGCGTGCGGCGTGCGGTCTGTCACGGTTTTGATACGTCGGGCAAACGACGTCCTCTGTGTGCTAGGCCGGGACGATGAGGCCGAGTGGGTCGACGTCAAGGCCCTCGAGGACATCCAGCTCCCTGAGTCTGAGCCGCCCGCACCCCCCACAGCCATGCCGCTTTGCAAACCGCTTCCAGCAGGCATAAACAAAAGCCGCCGGTGATCAATGAAAACTTGTTTGCACTTCATTCATATCTTTGCAATCTGTGCAATAATAACGGTTTTTCTTTAAACTGTTATTTATTAAATGGACTTTACTTTAACTAACTATTGTTAAAGGAATCCAACTGTCATTGAAAAACACCTTTTCGTATGAGAATTGACATAATTCTGACAGAACAAAGCTACCGACAAAGGCTCGTTTTGTCGCAAAAGCAATTTTCCTACGGAAAGCAACTGATTTTAAAGATATCGTAATTTCCACGCATTCGGACCTCGGTTTTAAAAAACTTTCTTAAAAGTACGTACATCCAGGAGGGGAGGTGGGGGGGGGGGGGGGGGGTACACGAAATATACGCCCTTTTACGAGGGGGGGGGGGGGGGACTGAAAACTGGTGAAAATCGCGTACGTAATTTATGAACGGCCCCTCACAGACCGAGGCATGCAGTTGCTTGAATGATATGTAATTCGAATAGATATGTTACGGGCAAGGTCCGGTCGCCGGGCCAACCTAAGATTACCCGAAAATTTTCGGGCAATGTCCGGACTGCCCGGTTAGGATCGGGCAGACCTAACATTGCCCGGGCTGGGTCGCTCTCTGGGCGGACAGTGTCCGGTCCGTAAGACATCGCCCGACTGTGGCCGGGCAATGTGTCCGGTCCGTGAACCGGTCTTTCGCGGTGAGGGGGTCGAAGTCTTGGTCCATCATGTACGAATCACGAATCAAAGAAAACAACTCCTCGTGCAGAAACAATGGAAACCACGTTGCCCGGGTTGCCCGACTCACCCCTATTGTTCAAATTACCACTTTTCTCCCGGCTGACAGCACCTTTACCAACCTTACCACTTTTACCATCCACACTTAATTAATGATTTGCGTTACACATTGCCCGGCCACAGTCGGGCAATGTCTTACGGACCGGACACTGCCCGCCCAGAGAGCGACCCAGCCCGGGCAATGTTAGGTCTGCCCGATCCTAACCGGGCAGTCCGGACATTGCCCGAAAATTTTCGGGTAATCTTAGGTTGGCCCGGCGACCGGACCTTGCCCGTAACAGATACTCAAGAGTGGGATAACAAGTCTGTAGGCTTTGGAAGCTAGAACGGAAGTCAAGTGTTTTATTTCTTGTGGGGCAGAGAAACGGTACAGGACACCAGGACATCTTTTGGTAAATTGTTACATGGCATATGTAATCAACAGGATGTGGGACGGTAATTTATTACAAGAGCATGTCGACTTACACTGTCAGTGAATAAAGATCGAAGATGGCTTCGAGAACTACAAACATCACAGAGTTCACAAAATACAATATGAAAATCAAACCTGATATTCACGTAATTAAAAATAAAATTGTAAAATATAACAATTAGAAACCATTTGGAGGTGCAGGTAATCACATTACCCTGTCATTGTCATTTTCAATTCATATGAACCAGTACATTACATTAGAAAGACTATTCTGTTGCCTTGTTTAAAAGAGCATGTTTCATACAAATAAAAACCTCACTATTTCTAATAAAAGAGTGCAATGGGTAATAACTTAATAGCATATCTGGGCTCACACATTCCATTACATCAAGCACTTTGATTTTAAGTTCAAATGAACTTAGAGCAGGATTAGGTTGGTCTTCAGGAATTGAAGAAACAACTCTATGTTTTTTTTGGAAATGTGTCCAGTCAGTAAGTTCAAGGTGTTGCAGTTCCGATCTTCACATGATCTTTGAGGTGGATCATGAATAACTTGTAGATGAAAAACTGTTGTCCACATATTTGAATCGGGCATTGGTACTTAGCACTAGAGTTCATGGGAACGGACGATTTTTTTTAACATGGCACTGCTGGAGTGAGCAACAAACCACTTGTGGTTTCGGATGACATGATGACGTAGAGCACCCTCAGTGCGAAATGAGCTGAGGCAATGCCCCAGCCCACAGTATAAGTATGCAGTGACATGACGATGAGCTCGAAAATGGTGCAAATGTTATCTTATGCTTGCTGCCTTGTGATTGCAGAATTTGCAATGGAAACTAATGTGGTCATCTGAAATCAGAATAAAGATCAAGGAATATTATTTCTTTAATCGTCAAAAAGAATTAACCAACAGCACAAAATATGATTCAAAACTCACCCATACTGCCCAATTGTGATGTTCACCAGTAGACAGAAGCAGGCATTCAAATTGGCATTGTCAACGCTTAGTCAGTTAATTTAAGATCTAGAAAATAAGAAGCAAATTAAGAAAATGCACTTGGCCACAAAAACACGATAGTGATGACAATCCTTTCAGAACTTACTAAGCATTCTGTCAGTTGGTAAAAGAGTCGGATGTCTGATGTAAAGGAATGAATAAATAAACCTCACAAATGCGGTTATGTCTGCAAGTATGAGACAGACACAGGCCCACTCATCCCTTTAAATCAATATGAAAAATTTTAAAGTAAAGACGCATTAACCGACGTGCATGAAAAATTTCGACCTCGGAGCGAAATTCAAATTCACAGGTCAGAGTCAGACATTTCAGAGCAGTCTATCTACTTTTCTAGACGACGTGTACGCAAAATTTTGATCGGCGATCGGAAATGAGGATTGGGAGTGGCAGTCTGAATTTTCAGAGCATTAGTCCAAAGTATCAGATCTCTGTCTAGTATTTTAGATCACACTCTAAATTCCATTGTTAGACAGGCAAGTCGAAAAAAAATTGTCTGAATTTTCAGATTTTTTTAAACAGTGGTTTGAAAGGAGTTTTACACAAACTTTCATTGGTTTCGGACTTTTATCTCGTCAGCCCACACTATTTTTGAATGGTTCTAAAACCTCTGGGAACCAGGGGAACCAGCAGACCGTGGGACCCGGTCCAGCAGGAAAAGAGCCAGCCCCGCTGGGCGCCAGCCGTGGTGCAGGCCAAGAAGGGTTCAAGGATGTGGATGTGCCGTGATAAGGATGGCTATCTAATGAAGCGTCATGCTTCCCAGGTGAGATCGAGGAGAGCAGCAGGAGAGCCCCAGGCGAGGATGCCAGCACAGCACGGCGATCTGCCAGTGGGCGAGCTACCAATGGAGGGAAGCGACGGGGAAGAAGAGGCGCAGCGAGCGGCAGCGCAGGCGGCCGCGAAGGCCCTGGCTGAGGCTACAACCCTGGCACCCAAAACGGACACGGCCACGGACACGGCCCTGGCGGACGGGATGCGCCGGGTGGCCGTCGCCTCCCCGCCACGGGGACTAGAAGTGTCCGTGGAGGAGGAAGAACTCATGCTGTTGGGCGCCGAGTCCGAGGAGAACGTGATGAAGAGGGCGGCCAAGGTGCTAGAGGACTTTTTTCAGGACCTGGAGGAGCAAAGCCTTAACCTAGAGGAGGCCGGAAAGGCCGCGAGCGCAGAGGCGGACCAGATCTTGGAGCAGGGCGAGAAGGCCGAAGGGCCCCTTGCTTCCGAACAGCGGCCAGCGCTGGTGACAGGCCGGACTGAGGGAGGCACTGATGGCCAGTTTCCAGGTCTTGGAGAGGGTGTCAAAGGCCCGCCAGGAGGTGGCCAGGGCCGAGGAGAGGCTTAGGCAGGCCTTGCCGCAACAGCCCGCAACCCGCAAGGGCCCGGCGGTTGGCCGAGACACAGACGGAGGAGGTGCCGCGGACGACGGAGTCCCGGACACGGCCGTCGGGCGAGGAAGGGCCCGGGGACGCCAAGCGCGCCAGGCCACGGAGTGCCGAGGCGCGCACGGCGCAAAACCGTCGAGAGCGCCGCAAGGCCCTCAGCACGCGGTTAATCCACGCCGTCTCCGAGGGAGGAGCGACGCCGGCAGCAGGCCAGGGGAAGGCCACGAAACCTGGCCGGCGAGCTGGGAGCGGCCACGCCGTCGCCATCATCATCCACAAGCCCAGTTCGCACCTCCGAGACTGCGACACAGCAGGGCAGCGGGTCAACAAATCCCTCTCCTCCCACAGGTGACAACCAGGCCGGACCCTCCTGGGCGAGCGAGGCGGGAACGCCAGTGACGCGGTCGGGCGCCGCACCCCGAGGCCGTGAGGCCCGAGCGGCTGGGGGCAGCCCCGTGGCCGAGGAGCCCAAGGCCGGTCCCCAAGGGCACGAGGTGGCCGAGGAGGCCCCCAACGAGGTAGTAGCGCCGGATCGCAGGACAGCCGAGGCCGAGGAGGCCAGGCTCCCTCTCCGGCCGGGCGTAGGCCCCGGCGCAATGCACGGGTGCCAGCCCGGTACCGGGAGTGAGTTCTTTTCAGGTGATCCTGATCGGTGGTGGCAGGCCCAACTGTGGCTCCACCAGCAGTCCTATCACCTATCTTTTGGCGCTGCTACAGTTCGGTTCGGTAGGTCCCCCTACCGAGAGCACGGTACCGAGAGGTTCTTTTACCGAGTCCGAGTGGCGGGGCGATCACGTACGACGTTCGGCAGTGGTTCGGTTTCGGAGGTACCGAGGCGAGCTCGGGTGTTTTCGGCGGAGTTCGTGCAGCATTGCCGTTGTGCGCGGCAGTAGCCAATCAGAGCGAAGTGACCACTGACGCACCTGCTGGCTTGTGGAGCATGCCCTAATATATCTGCGCGGGGTTGTTTATGTTGTGAATTGTAGTTCATGTATATTGTGTATTTTTGAAAAGTTTTTCTCTGTTTTTAAATACGACGCGAGCCCGAGAGGTCAACTAAAGACGGTGCATCTCACGAGCACGACGCTGCTCTCGCAGACGTCGCAGACGCTCAATAAATATCCGTCGGAGCAAAACTTGAACTACATCCATGATAACGGCAAATGTTCAACAAATTAAAGTCACCTGTTGACATCGTCCTGACCTCAAAGACCGGTACTTAGGAAACGCAACTTGCTTTTCAGCGAACACTTGTGAGCCTCTTGAAGCGTGAAACAAAACTAGTTTCAACAACGGGGATTCAAGATGGCGGCGACAAAGTCCCATTGTAATGTCTGTAAAGTAATTTGTAAAGATAATCCTAGAAATCGTAGTGACACCTCGATATGCTGCGTTCAGTGTAGCAATTGGGTTCACATCAAGTGCGTGAACATTGAATTCTGCAGTATTTCTGAAGTGAAACAGATCTTCAAATGCACGAAGTGTGTCGACGATGACATCCTAACCTCTCCATCCTCTCTAACCTCTTCAAACATGAGGGAGGAAGAGGACAACGTGGGTGATACTAGCAATAGCAATGAATATAACGGAGAAGAGGAACTTGAAAACAACATCTCACTCATGGAAAGAAGCACAAACACACTCAGGAACATGTCTGTTAGAATGAGAGAAGCACTAACTGGACAGGAATGATTCGACTGAGAGTGAATATAATACTGCACACTGCACCAACACTGAGTGTGGAAGTATTAAGGAAAGACTACTGGACAAGACACTCAAAATAGTGAGACTAGAAACGGAGCTGGAGAAGGCAACAAAAGAACTTGAAACCTGCAAAATTGAACTTAAAACTATGGAAAAATGCATAGGCATTATGGTCAAGGAGTTCAAGGAAAACATGGACAACATGAAAGAACAACCAGGAAAGAAATGGAAAGAAAAACAGAGGGAGAATAGTGCTCAAAATGACACAAACCCTGAAGAGGTTGCTCTTAAAACTAAAAAGCATTGTGACACGAAGCACATAAACAGAGGTAAAATGTCTCCAGAAGAGGAATACAAAACATACCAAGCATTAAAAGAAGACTATATCAAAAAAGATAAGGATTTTACAATAATATCAATGAGACATGGGGACCTCTTAGACCTTCCAGATGAGATAGCCATAGCACACTGTGTCGGCAAAGACCTGGCTATGACAGCGGGAATCGCCACCAAAATACAAGAAAAATACATAACCAACCACGACATCAAGGAAGGACTTAGAAAGCTCAACAAACAAGTTGGAGAAATAATAGTACAGGAAGTCGGAGAAAAAAAAGTACTCCACCTCATCACCAAAGAAATATCAGCAGGGACGAAACCAACTTGGAAAGACTTTGAGACCACTATAGTTAATCTAAAGACTGAATGTGAAAAAAACAACATCAAAGAACTAGCCATCCCAAGGATTGGATGCGGACTCGATGGACTCAAATGGCCACTGGTGAAACAGCTACTTAGCAATATTTTTGCTGATTCACCCACTAAAATCACTGTGTATTATTTAAAAAACCAGGAAGAAGAGCACAAGAGAAGAACATTCAACTCATTCAACTCAGCTAAAAGTAAAAGATACAGCAGTAGAAATCCAAAAGTATTTCTTGTAGGTGACAGCCAAGTAAAGGGAATGGGAAGGCTGATTGAAGAAAAATCCATTCTGCCAATCAACACCTTCTCTGCCATAATACCGGGAGCAACACTAGAAACATCTGTGGAGTCAACAACACACCTGGCCCTTGAATTATCCCCTGATGACCATATGGTCATCATGGCTGGTACTAATGATATGATAAAAATGAAAGAACAAAAGGAGTACGACCCATTGCCTGATAAACTAGGGAAAAAAATTGCATCACTTGCCCTAACTACTAATGTGATTATTACCACTGTTCCCAGGAGAAGAGACAACCCAGCTCTTAATAATGAAATTCAGAGATACAACAGAAAACTAAAAGAAGTAATATTTGAACAAGAGAAACAACTGCCCATGTTTGCAGCTGAAAGAATAACAATAGTGGACCTATATAAAGACATGGATAGATACCATCTAGCAAAGGACGGCTTACACTATAATCTGGAAGGAAAAAAATTAGTTGCACAAGCAATACTGAGGTGCATGTTATGAAAAATGTGTGGTGACAAGGATAACAACATCCAGCAACATGACCAAAAAATAGAAGAAGAAAGCAAAACAAATGATAAGACAGGCTGTGATACATATGACAATCAATTGAATATCAAAATTATGCATCTTAATATTAGATCTGTCATAAATAAAAAGAATCAAATTGAAGACTTCACATATAAAAATACTCCTGATATACTTGTACTTAGTGAAACCTTCCTCTATCCTATGGAAGCACCTGAAGTTAAATATGGTGATCTTAATCAAGTAAGTCACTTCTGCAGAGACCCACAGTCAAACAGAGGTGGTGGTGTTGTAATTCTAGCTGCGGATAATTTGGAATATGAAACTGAACCGGTTGATGTGAGTAAATTTACCACTCAACATGTACTTGAAGCCTGTTGTATCAAAATTAATTTTAAAACCTCAAGAAGGAAGATCCTACTCATTGGAATCTATAGACCACCTCCTACTGAAAATATTCATCAATTCTTTTATAACTTAAATGAATTACTCCTTTACCTATATGATGGTAATCTGTCGATAGTCATCACTGGTGACTTCAATATTGATAGGCTATGCAGTAGCAAAAATAGTGCTGAACTTGAGGACATTCTATCCTGTTATAATATAACACTCTTGATTAATGAACCCACAAGAGTGACTAAATCCTCATCCACTTGCATAGATAATATTGGCATAAATGGAACTGATAAGTACTTGGCTAGGGTCTCCAAGACCATTATCTCTGACCACTATGCACAAGAAATAACTATTAAAATTAATCGAAATAAAGAGCACAGAAAATCCAGATACCAACTGAAGAGGAATCTACATGAAAGCAACATTAATGCACTGAAAAATAAACTACTAAATGTAAGCTGGCAATCAGTCCTTGGTAGCTGTGATGCTAATGTAGCAGCTGTTAATTTCATTGATACTGTCCAACATCACTTTGACATCACTTGCCCCAAAATCAAGAAGAAAATCAACTCTAAAATGAAACCAAGAATCAATCATAGCAAGGAAGCTTCGGACATTAAGAAACAACTAGACCTAGCAACAGAATGCTATAAATCTTCTAAAGGACTCAACATTACACTTGAGACCATTAATCTTTTAAGAACTAAATATCACAAGGTACTGTTGTATTGGGCAGGGCAGGGAATGACAAAGGCTCAGTTGGGCAGTGTGGCTTTATTCAGGCAGGTCTGAGTCAGAGTGCACCGCTCCAAGGGCGAGCGGCTGTTTATAAAGGAAATGCAGAGGAACATCAGGAAGAAGTGAATGAAATGGAAGGGGTATTGTAGTGTGTATAAGGAGCAGAGAATGGGCCAGTAGACTGGTTATTGTTGTTAGGTAGGGAATGGATGCATCCAAGATGGCGCCCCGCATGGTAGCTACCAGATCAGGTTAAAGGTCTTGTCTACAATTTAATGCTCGATACAACACTACTCCCTCCTACAAGAAAAACGGAAACTTCCTTTAAGTTAACAATTCTAGCCTCTGCTTGCAAAAGTTTTCGTTTTTAACATTAAATTGTGAAATTTTCTTCCAGCGCTGACTTGACTTTGACTGTTACTTTTGACTTGTACTGAAAAAATCATGCGAGGTCCCCCGACAGTGGTTAGCCTCAGGGTTGTCCATCCCTTGACTAGGACCTCACACGTAAACAAAAAGGAAAAATAAAGAATGGGCGTCCCAACGTAGGCCTCGAGTTACTTCCCCCAGGGTACATTCCACGGGTGTGTGGGTGCCATCCCAGGGTACTCCCTCTCGCCTGAAGGTAGAACCCAGAAATCTCAAGTTAGTCACCACGTCGCTCCGTTGACCTGTAACACACAAAACAACACCACAACAAAATCCACTCCTACAGCTTCCACACCCACTCCTTAGGAGGGGCATGCCTCATCCGTCTACTCTGGATTACGGATCGCCTTGGCGCCAGCCTGACTAGCTAAAACCTAACTAATGGCACCGAAACTAAACTGCTTGTCTGAAACCTAGCCAGTGTTTCCCGGCTTTACCCAGTATACTTAACTCATAGTCCAAGTTGTTCCAGTGTCCTTAGCACGTCCCTGTAGACGGCCTCCTTGGACTGGTTGGCGTTGACAATGGTCACAGGAAGACTCTCCTCCTGCAGCAACCACTCGTCCATTCTGTGATGTAGTTGGTCGAAGTATTCTTGTTTTAGTGAATTCTCCTCCTGGCGGCCACGCCCATAGGCCCTTTTAAAAGCCTCCTGTGCTGGGAGCCTTAAGTAAATAAAATGTTCCTGTCCCTTTGAGAAAACCCTTAGTATCCTTGACACTGCCTGAAGCACCCTTAACTGCTGTTGCTGTAAGTGGCCGTTCTTGATTAGTACTTCTGAGAATAGTTTTTCCACACTGTGGACTGACCTTTCCATGATCAATGTGCCTGAGACTTTACTCATGCTTTGCTCCCATACTGTTACCAGAGCGTAAATTTGAAACATAAAAGCACATTTTTCAGGCTGCTTGCTCACTTGATTCAACAAATTTATTCCATCTAGATTCACCCATTTGTCCACAGGCTCCTCTCGTACTTGATACTTCTTTTGCTCACTTAGTTTTCTCAAAATTGTTGATTTTCCAGCTCCAATATTTCCTTCTATATACACCACTTGTACTCTTTTCCTCCTCAAAAATAGATAGGTTACTACCAAGATAGAAAATGTCAAAACTGCACCTAAAGTCAAACTCTCCATGATAACTCTGGTTCAACTGGCTAGCTTACTGCTCTGTCACCTACTGAGGTCAAACTCCCTGTTACAAGCATTTGTTCCCTTGCACACTCAGTCTTTCTCTCTTGGATCTCATGTGTCTCTATTGTCATTACTGCTCATTGGACTCTACACTGTATGATCATTCCCCATTCATATTTTGTTTTACTCCCGCGTCCGTTCATTTGACTCAAGTGGTACCGGTCTCTGCGCGGCTTTTGATTCACTTAGTCACTCCACTCCAGCTCACTTTGCTCGACATGGCTGCTTTGTAATCACCAGTGAAAATTGTAAGTATTGAATTTAATTTAATTGGTGCTCCCTAGAGTAATGTGTGGTGTCAACATGGGACACAGCTCAGGACTTGTCCCTGAACAGGTCGATTCCTATGTTGGTTTGTTTAGAGCACTCAACACAGCCATTTCTGACAGGTTAACGAGACACTCTCTAGCAGCTTTTACTTCAACTTTATTCTAAAAGATAGGAGTTTAAAAAGAAAAATGATTAGGGAACGATAATACAGCGGTTTCTATACAACAAAAACATTATTATTCAAGAATTTGCAGAATATATACAAGATATTGATACTGATTACCAGAGAGAAAGTTAAACATGGTAAATAACCTTAAATGACTAATCAACAAACCTAAGTATTTAAAGTATTTACAAATATTTACATATTTTTTTTCCCAGATACTAATCCTAAACTAAAATGGAAGGTAGTGGAGACACCATTTCCTTGATCATTTCATCTAATTCCCCGTTCGATGTTGCCGACACTACTTCTCTCAACTTCTTGGGAGTCTAAGCATGTAAGTCGATTCCCATTTCTCTAGCGAACCTGCGCTTTTCCCCCTTACTTAACATTGTACAATTTACTTTTAGGTGGCTCCTACCTCCACAACGGCTACACCTGACCTTTTTTCCCATTATTCCTGATGAAACCTGTTCTAATTCTACGGACTCAGGAACCACTGCGGGTTTCGCTCCAATTTTCCCAACCTGGTCGTCTCCTTTTTCAATGTAAAGAGCCTCCATTTGTGAAATCTCTAAATCTATAAAATCTTCGTCGTTGCACTGCTTTTCAGCGACGGTGGCTATCGGCTCAGATGAAAAACCTCGCACAACAGGTACCTTAAGCAGGTCGGTGCACTGCTTCTCGGTGATGGTAACTATCTGCTCGGTAGGTGTCAGGCGCACTATGGGCACCTTAAGTTCCGTTATCGCCTTTGTGACCAACTCCCAGTTTATTTCCCCGCAGGGCTCACTTTTCACTTCCTTGTCTGTTTCAGCACTTTTCCCTTCAACACTTTCCACTACTTCCTCTTCGGCCAGCACCATGTCCCACCAAGTCGGGCGCTCATCCACAATCACAGATTCGACCAAAGCCGCTTCAAGTTTGGAGATCTCCTCATCCAGGTCCTGATTAGGTATTTGGGCCCGCCTCCTCCGCTGTTCGGCGTCCCGGAGATCTGCGTGCACCATCTTGGGAGGAGGGACCGCTGCTTGCTGGTGCCCTTCTTGTAGGGACTGGCTGGGTTGAAACCGCCGGCTCCACACAGAAGCAACCCTAGTCGCCTCTTTCTTCCTGGTCTCCATCACCTGCCATGCTGCGTCGACCCCTCGCTGGACTTCCTCCCGCTGCAATGGGGTAATTGAGGCTGAGTGCTCCGTCCTCTTCTTCCCGAGCCTCTTAGGTATGCGGAAACTGCTTCCCAACGCCCGCATTTGGCTTTTAACGCCTTTTTTCACTGCAATCTTCATAATTCGTATCACACTTGTCGCTTTCGTTGCTTCTACTGACGCCAAGCCGACTCTCTGCGCCTTCCAGCCCTTTGCTGCCTTGGGGCCCAACAATGCACCCTTGGCATAGGCGCCAGCGCGTGGTGGCCCCCTGCGAGCGGGCCTTCCCTGGCACCCCTGGCGCCAGCCACCTGGAGCGGTGTTGCCGGAGCAGTGGTCACGGAGTAGGGACGACCCCCACATAGTTGAGCCAAGCGCCCGGGGTATCGCCGTCAGTGACGTCACCGCCTGTTGCACGCACATCTGCGTTGAGCGGGAACCGCGGGACCGGAGCGAGGCGGTCGAGATGGACGAGTTGAAGATTTAACGGATTTCTGTCTTCTCGAATCCGGGCATTGCAGTCATTTATTATGTCAATCACGGTAAATGGACCTAGCCATTTCCGCCTGAGTTTTCCCATTTCTCCTGTTTTTCGGGCTCTGTCGTACAGGAAAACCTTGTCTCCAGGCCTAAAAGGCGCCAAGCTCGCAGTGAGATCATATCGCTGTTTCATTTTGTTTGCAGCTTCATGAGACATCTTGCGGACTTGTTCATGGACTTCCATGAGATTTCTCCGCAATTGGTACGGGAAATCACTGATGTCCGGCAGTTTCGGCGGCGACTCTCTCGTCAAAGTGAGCGGAGTCCGCATCGGAGCGCCGAACATAACCTCATATGGCGAGAAACCATGGACTGGATTGGGTAAGTTTCGATACGCCTGAGCAATGAAAGGCAAGTAATCTAGCCAATCTTCTTTGGCGTTCTTCATTAGAATTCGCAGTTTGTCTTTCAAAGTCCGAATCCAGCGCTCGGCTTTGCCATTGGCAGATGGGTGTTGAGCTGTTGTCCGATACTTGCGGATATGATAGAGTTCCATTACTTCTCTTATCAGCTGGCATTCCACAGGTTTGCCTTTATCCGTAAGGACCGATAATGGAGATCCAAACACGGAAAACACATCTCTGACCAGTGTTTTGGCAATTTCTTCTGCTGTTTGTGTCTTCATTGGTGAAACCACTGGCCAGCCAGAGAAAGCCTCGACCGCTACCAGTACCCACTGATAACCTTCTTGTGTTTTGTACAGGGGTCCAGCGACATCAACATGCCAGCGGCCATGAAGTAAGCCTTCTCTGTACAGCTTCAAGGGAACTTTGGTCTTCTGGTTTGGACCATTCCCACGTCGGCATCTCTCACACTGAGAAATGACTTCTGCGACGTCACTCTGCATACCAGGCCACCAGAAAAATCGCTTCAGGTAATTAAGCGTTTTGGTGACTCCAAAATGATTTGCAGATCCCAGCTGACTGTGGTATGACTGCACTGTTGCTTTTACATGTTTGGCTGGCAATATTAACTGAAGTCTCTCCTTCTCAGCTATGCCACTGGGGTGTTCAAAACGCCTCCACAATAACTGACCCTCAATTTTGAGTGAGTCAAACTGATGCCAGAGAGTTCGGGTCCATGGCCCATAACCTACCACATCTTGGAGTGGTGGCCGTTTTCCTTCTTGAACTGCAATGACTATGGGCATAATTCCCTCATCAAGGCGTTGATCCCTGATCATATGGAAAGAAGGAATTCCATCGGGAATTATTGTCGTCCAGTTCAAGGTAACTTCTTCCAAGTTTGGTGTTATACACTGCCTGTCTTCCACAGTGCATAAATTACATCCAGGCGCACAAGTTTTCCAGTGATATACCGCTTCTGATGGTGTGAAATGGTACATGTATGCTTTCATATTAGAGTCTTTAAATACTCTATGAAGCATCTCGATCCGGTCCGATTGATGTAGCCTGTCTAAACCACAAGAAAATAGTGGTAAACACCACTCTGTTATTTTACTAGCCTCTAGCCAGTCCCTTAACAGGAGTAGTGCCACTTCCACTTCCTCTGGTGTCGGCTTTTCATGATACTTGACTTTCGTGATGACGTTCACAATTAGTCTGTGCCCTCTTTCAACCCAAATTAAACCAGGACATCCTCTCTCTGTATGTTTCAGGAATTCTTGTTTGATGCCAAACTCCTGGTCCAGTTGGCGTGCTAAGCCTTTCCCCATTTTGCCGTCATGACTGACTGCATGTATTAAGGGAATATGACTTGGGCTGTTCATGATGGAGTCATTTACATGGACTAGCTGAAAACTTCCAGCTTCTTGGACTCGATTGACTGCTGCTACTTCTGCGGCATCCCTCTCCTCCAAGGTATTGCATTTTCTGCATTTGTCATTGCAAGGTCTTGCAGGCCTTCTGCTTAAAGCATCAGCATGTCCAATATGGGTTCCTTTTTCATAAACCACTTGGAACTTGTATGGCGCCAGTTTCTCTAGCCATCCGGCTAACTTGCCAGTTGGATTCTTGAAATTTCTTAGCCATTGCAAAGCTGCATGGTCGGATTTCACAACAAATGGTGCTCCCGCCAGATAATGATTGAAGGCTTTGATAGACTCAACCAAAGCTAACAGCTCTCTGTGAGTAGTGCAGTAATTTCTCTGCGGAGCTGTGAGTGCTTTTGACCAGTAGGCAATTGTTACCTCTTTACCATCCTGTTCCTGGGTAATGACTGCCCCCAGGCTAGTCAAAGTGGCGTCACAGGTGACAGTAAATGGTCCTTTGGTGACATCTGGTGTGCCCAAAATTGGAGCTGTTGTAAGTTGTTTTTTAATACTGTCAAAAGCCTCCTTACACTCGTTGGACCAATTGAAATTCACGTCCTTTTTCAAGAGTTTGAATATTGGTGCGGCTTTGGTTGCCAGATGAGGAACGTACTTGCTGTAGTACTGCACCAATCCTAGCCAAGACCGGACTTCTTTGACGTCCTTTGGCTCAGGCCAATGCGTGATTTTCTCTACTTTCTTCTCATCGGTCCTTATTCCTGTTGCAGAGAGACGGTGCCCCAGGAATGAAACTTCGGGCTGGAAAAGCTCACACTTCTTAGCTTTAAGAAGAAAGCCCCCAGCTCGGACTCGGTTGAACAGTGCTTGCAGGCGTTGCAACATCTGATCGAAGTTATCACCGGCGATGCATACGTCGTCGATGTAGGCAGCCACCGTGTTGCCCAGGTCGTCGTCTGCAGTGGGCTCCAGTGCAGGGGTGACGAGTCTGTCTACTACCTGCTGGAATGCTCCTGGAGCTGCTGAGAGCCCAAACCCAAGGCGGGTGTACTCGTACTGCCTACAAGGTAAGCCTAGGTCCTCTGGCAAGATCACAGCTGTCTTTTGTTGGTCATCTGGGTGTACCACCAGATTGTGGTACCCGTGAGCCAAATCAAAAGAATGGTAGACAGATTTGCCTCCCAAATGCTGTAAAAGTTCCTGGGTACGTGGGATTGGGGCTGCAGGAACTCTTGTGATTGCATTAAGAGCCCTGTAATCCACACACACCCGTACTTCTACAGTCTTTTTAGGCACGCACAGGATTGGCGAAGCCCATGCTGACTGGCTTGGTCTTATGGCTCCCATCCTGAGGTATTTCAGGAATGTTTCCCGTACATCTTTCCTGTAATGTAGAGGGACTGGTCTTGCATTCAGTTTGATAGGTTTGTGGTCCCCTGTATCAATCCTGAACATGAGCCATGGGCACGTGCCAAACGAGAAGTTGTCTGGAGCAAACACATCATGATTTGCCCTCAGCACTGCTTCCAGCTGCTTCTTCTGATCTGCATCCAAGTGCTTGCTTCTGTCAACAAGACTTTGCAAATCCTCAGGGAGTTTTTCCCCTGCTGGAATGGGTGGCTTGTTAGGCACTGTGTTGATTTCCACCCCATCAAAGGGTTTAACTTCATGCAGCCCTTTGAGTTTGTCTGCTGCTGCTAACTCAGTCCTGAGCACTGAAAAATCTTCATTTCCATTATCACTTTCCTCTTCCTCCTCATGAGAAAAACCGTCATACTCCAATGGGTGCAGAAGATAGACTTCTCCCAGAATGGTGTACTTTTTGATTTCGACACACTTATCTCCCAAGCTTTGGATAGCAACTTGGAAGGGTGCAGTGACACACGGCACAATGCCTGACTGTAAAACAACCGAATTTGGTAATTTTGTAATAGGTTTAGCTGTGATTGGGTTTGAAACAAACAACCCAAGTCGTAAAACACTGAGACCATTTTTGTTTATCCTCCTTGGCTGGATTTCCTCGCTGGACGTCTGTAGCCCTGCCTTTGTTGATATCAACGATTTTTCGTTTTGTTTCAGGTTCCCCATGCCGGTGCCAACCCCGCCGTGTGGATGCAGAAGTGATGACCCAACTTTGGACAATTCGTCGGGCACCAACTTCCTTAAATTCACCCCAGACGTGGCTTCGACCGACACGGCGCTGGTTTCCTCCAGCTCATCAGCCATGACATCAGTTTCAAGAACCGTGTCTACTTGTCTTTCTGCAAATGGCCTCAGTAGCAATTTGGTACGAGACCTGACAAGGTAATACACTTTACCACTGTCAAAATCACCTTTATGTTTCGACATGCCCCGTTGTATGGGTACACTGTGATTTTCCAACTGTAAAATCTTTCTGCGAACATGTATCACTGCATCAGAGTGGTCTAGGAAATCATACCCCAGTAGATTTTCCTCAATATCTGCTTCATAAACAGGGAATTCATATATTTTGCCCCCAAGATCAACTTGAGTAGCAACAGGACCATAGAGATTAGCCCTGTGCGAGGTGGCACTTTTCATTTTTAGTTTTGCCACTGGCAACTCCATTCTGGTTCGTTTGAACACGGTGATACCAGCCCCAGTATCACAGACCGCTGAGTCAGCTCGGCCTTCGATTTTGCATTGCACTATTGGTGCCATCCTTTTTATAGTGCTGCACATGTTGCACGAAGCCTTATCCTCATTTCTTTCTTCAGGCTCTGGTGCTGGTGGTGACTCATCCTTCCCGTTGTTCCTTGCCTCCAGCACTGGAGCGGAACTGGAATCCTTTTCGACAGGTAAGGTTTTCTGTTTTTCCGGAGGAACTTGACTCTGATGTTGTTGTACCTCTTCCTTCTCCGGTCTAGGTGAGGCACTTATCAGTTTCCCTGGTTGTTTGGGACAAATGGCAAAACAGCCAACTGGGCACCGTTGTTGGCGTTGTTGTTGCCATTATTTCCGGCATTATTTCCGGCATTTCCGTTGTTGCCATTATTGTTATTGGGGCGACCGGCGTTGGCAAACTGGTACATGGCCATGGCGGCCTGCAGTGCTTCAGGTGGGAATACCGGCAATTGGTAATTAGCAACTTGGCCACCATTCTGACCCTTGTTGCTTCCCTTGTTGCCTCCGCCGTTGTTGCCACTGTTTTGCCGCATCAAGGAGCGACACTCGTTTTTGTAGTGCCCCTTCTTGTGGCAATGATAGCATTCAACGTCTTTCTTGCTATTGTTGTTATTGTTATTGCCTTGAGGCCTCTTTTTGCACTCCTTGGTGTAGTGCGTTTCCGTCTTGCAGTACGTGCAGTATGGTTTGCTTCTGCATTCATTGGTATAGTGGGTGTTGGTTTTGCAGAACGAGCAAAACGGGGTTCCAGAGCTGGACTGTCCCCCTCGGCCTCCACGGCCTCCACGGCTTCCACGGCCTCCTCGGCTGCCTCGGCCTCCAGTCTGGGTGCTCGAGGTGTGCGATGGGCCAGCGGCCTCTTCTTCGAGGGCCTGGACTTCAACCTCGCCAGTTGCGTCGTCGTCGTCCTCCTCGTCCTCGTCGTAGTTGACGCGGCGGACCTTGGTGGCAGGCCCCTTGGAGGTGGACGGACCCATGTCCAACGAGCGCCCCCGACTGAGGTGACGCATCGCATCCTGGATGGTGTCGACGGACGCGTAGGCCATCCTGCGCACCAGGGCAGGATCGTGGAGCCCCCGGATGAATCGGCGCACCAATTCCTCCTGGATTTGGCGCTCGTTGTGGTTGGCGAGGTATTTTCGCCCCACTCGTTCCACTTCGTTGGCCCAGTCCCGGAAAGACTGGTTCGGTTTCTGGACCAACTCTTCGAACGCAGCCCTGCGCTCCCACAACGACTGGTCTATCGTGTAGGTGCGTGCCAGGACCGTATCCAAGTTCTGGAATGTGTGTTGTTGGCCTTGGTCGCTGAGGAGCGCGATGACGTGGGTGGCGTCCCCGCGAAGACTGCGTAGGAGCTGCCGCCCTTTCGCCTCCTCGGACCAGTTGTTGCCCTCCGCTGCGGCCTGGAACTGCGCCCGGTAGATGCCGTAGCAGGTCTTGCCGTCGAATTCAGGCGCATCCAGTTTCTCATGCCTCGATTCTCTCGGTCTCTGTTGGACTTGCTGTGCTGCTTGTTGTGCAGCTTGGTTGGCGGCGGCGACTGCCAGTGCTGCCATCTGGTTCCATTGGTCTGGTGGCGGCCCCTCCACGACGTGGACCCTCAGTGGATGGTTCAGCGGGTCTGGCTGGTGCTGGTGCTGCTGCTGTGGCTGTGGCGCAAAGCCACGGAAATCATCATCGGCGCCGTCATCGGCGTCCATGGCGTCGTCCTGGACGTGCTCGTCGACGTCCATGGCCTCGTTGTGGTCGGCTCCCTCCGTCGTCATCGTAGCCATAGCGACGAACCGGCCGTAATACTCGTCGCAGTTGTGGCCCTGCTGCTGCCGCCTGTTGTTGTGCGCGGCCTCCTCGGGCCCCTCTGGCCCCTCTGACCCTCCTGGCGCCGCGGCCACGGCCACGGCCTCGGACTACTGCTTCGCCCACGCCGACATCGACGTGCTGGATTTGTTGCTGGTCCATTCCTGGATGTGATGTGACACCTGTTTGCGTCGCTGGAACCTGTGCTTGTCAGTGACACTGGATACCGTATGTTGCGCTGCGACGCTGGATACCGTATGTGCCTCTGCGACGCTGCCCCCTTTTGACTGCCCCTTCCCCCTTTTGCAAGTCGAAACGACGACTTTTACCACCAACGGTGGTTGGGATTGGGCCGGAGAGTTTTTGCCTTATACCTTATGGTCATAAATGACTTGCCCTGTTCCTCGAATTCACGTTTTCGCTCTCCAAATGTCTTCCAGGTGGATGGCGGTGCCCCTGGATAAGGCACGCAGTACGTGGGGGAGGTGGTGGCAGCCCACTGATTCAGCTGGCCTGCAGAGTCAAGTGAACTACAGGAGCTAGCTGAACTTGCTCCGGACGAATAGGAACGCACAGGGGTACGTGTGTGTGACGTGCTCCCGTCAGCGCCAAACGTGATGGTGGTCCTGTAATCTGTAATGGTGTTACAGGAACTGCTGCTGGACACTCCTGACGAGCTGGCAGCCTCACTGACGGTCGTGGTGTCAGACCAATCCTCCCCGGAATACCAGGACAGGTCGGGAGCGACGTACGGCACGTACAACGGCATCTGTAGGGAATGACCGAATAAAATCCTTTCCCTTGACAACCTTCGGCTATTTTCTACGTACGAGTCGTACAACGCAACTAATGCAGGTCACTGTCCGAAGACGACGCAACACTAGCAGGTCAACGTGCGAACACGCGTATGTAACTACCGCTACACACAAAAACCCACAACGCAATTAGCACAGGTCAATGCCCCTAGGCGACGCAGTACTAATAGGTCAACGTGACTTTCTGGTTTGCTTATGTGTCGATTCGCGACTCAGCAAGGGCAGGCTAATGTCTGACAGACAGCGCAACCCCCACAGGTCAATGCAGGTCAACGTTTACTTTAAGCAACTATGCACCCCGAACCGCCAAATACGACGCAGTCTTACGACAGGTCAATGTACGTGGACGGACTCGACTGTGACTGCAACTACTCCGTTGTCGGAACGCAGCTTCCAAAGAACAGGTCAATCCGGCAAGCGGGACTCAGTTCCTTTTTCACAGGTTAACCCTTCAACTTTCAGACTACGCGGCTCAACTTCGCCTGGCGGAGCGCAGCGGTCGCTTGACCACAGGCTATTCCGACCACGCGGCTACTAGGCTTGCTCGGCGGAGCGCAGTGGTCGCTTGACCACAGGCTAACCCGTCCTCGCGGCGCTCTGAGACCGTATGCCTGTCTAACTCCTCTTGCCTTCCTTCCCCCTTGCAGACCGTAGACCGCTGTCACCACTGTTGTATTGGGCAGGGCAGGGAATGACAAAGGCTCAGTTGGGCAGTGTGGCTTTATTCAGGCAGGTCTGAGTCAGAGTGCACCGCTCCAAGGGCGAGCGGCTGTTTATAAAGGAAATGCAGAGAAACATCAGGAAGAAGTGAATGAAATGGAAGGGGTATTGTAGTGTGTATAAGGAGCAGAGAATGGGCCAGTAGACTGGTTATTGTTGTTAGGTAGGGAATGGATGCATCCAAGATGGCGCCCCGCATGGTAGCTACCAGATCAGGTTAAAGGTCTTGTTTACAATTTAATGCTCGATACAACAGTACTAAAGAAGAATAAGATCTCCCTGAATAATGTAAAAATAGCTAGGTCAGACAACGTTACTAAGGAAACTTGGAAAGTTATAAATGATAACAAATCCAGCCAAAATTTGAAATGTGAACCAATTTGTGTTACTACTGATGCTGGGACTTCCAGCAATGCTATTGAAACTGCAAATTCTTTAAATAAGTACTTTATTGATATTCCTAAAAATATTACTAATAATGCTAGTAAGGATTATAAGTTTATTGGGAACAAGAATGATAAAACAATATTTCTTGAACCTGTTACTGAGACTGAAGTCCATAGTATTATAAGAAACCTTAAAAATAAGACTTCTGCAGGACTTGATGAAATACCCAACACTGTTATCAAACAAATAGCTGACTGTATTACTATACCCCTGACACATGTTGTTAACTTGTCTTTCAAGAACGGGATTTTTCCAGAATGTCTAAAGAAAAGTAAGGTGGTCCCAATATTTAAAAAGGGATTAAAAACTGATCCCAACAATTATAGACCTCTTACCCTAACCTCTAATATAGCTAAGATCCTTGAGAAATTGTTTTATGATAGGCTTGTTAAATTCATTACCAAATACAATGTAATTGCTTATGAACAATTTGGATTTCAAAAAAATAAGTCAACAACTGATGCTGCTGCCTATGCCCTTGATTGCATTGTTAAAGCTATCAATAAGAAAAATAGAGTACTGGGTCTTTTTCTTGACCTTTCAAAAGCCTTTGATTGTGTACAACACAGTAAGCTCATTCAAATACTTAATAACTATGGTATTAGAGGACCTGCACTAAATTGGATAAGCTCCTATCTTTCTGGTCGCCAACAGTGCGTTGCTATTAATGATCTGTCTGAAAGCACGATTAAAATTGTCTTGTCAAATCTCCTCTTGAATGAATTTGGAGTACCTCAAGGCAGTATACTAGGACCGTTGCTATTTTTGATTTATATTAATGATCTTAAAATGTTAATCAATAATCTCTCCAATGGCACCTCCCTTCCTATCATGTATGCTGATGATACTAACTTGATCATCACAGGACAATCCTTAGATGAGACAGTTATAAATGCCAAATCTATTACAACTCAGATTATTGATTTCCTCGCCAGTCTAAATCTCATTGTTAATGTTAGTAAGACCCAATGTCTTCTTTTCTCCTTAAAAGGCCGTGACAATGATTTCTCTCTTGACATTAATGATGTTAATATTATGGATGCTGGTTCTTCAAAATTCTTGGGTATTTATTTTGACAACAACTTAAACTGGAAGACTCATATTTACTCTGTTGCTAGTAAATTAAGAGCTGGTAACTTCATTCTTAAACAACTAGCTCAGTGTGTAGATCTGAATGTCTTAAAAACTGTATACTATGCATTTGTATACTCCCACATTAGCTATGGCACCTCTACATGGGGTAGTGCTTCTATAAACGATATAGATTATATCTTTAGATTACAAAAGCCTCCCTTAGGATTATTCTAACAGCGGAGAGGGACTCCTCATGCAGAGGTAAATTTAGAACTCTAGGCTTTCTTACTATCCCTGCCATATATATTTTCCAATGTATTATGTATGTTGTAACTCACCCTCTTAATATTGTTAAGAACAATGAGATACATAGCTATAGTACCAGAACAAGTAATGATATCCATGTTGACAAGTATAGGGGTAAATTCGCTAAGCTTAACCCTCTCTACGTAGGTAGTATCTTTTATAATCAACTTGGCAGTGACATACGTAACAGCGAAAGTATATTGATATTTAAGAAAAGACATAAGACCTTCCTTATTGACCTAGAGCCTTACAGGATAAGTGATTACTGCGCTATATGATTCTACATAATTTTTCTTTTTCCCTATCAATGTTAATTCACTTTACCTGTATCTTTTATCTATTAGGTGCATTATTGTTAAAATATTTCTGTTATGGCCACCTTGCATCCACGTACTACATGTTCTTCTGCCTCATCTTTATTTGTACATGCATGACTTCAATGTGTTCTGTCCCAAGCCACATTGTCAAAAAATAAAATAAAATAAACAGCAATCGCACCAGCCAAGGTTTAAGTAAACGCATCACTTTCGACGGTTACAACTTAAAGAATACCTGAATCGGCAAGGTTTACCGAGACCTCAGACCCTCTCGGTAAAACTATCTATGATTCGGGGTGAATACCGCACGGTACAGCCGCTCGAAAGCGTACGTGATAACCCTTTCGGTACCCGCACCGGAAATGACGTCACTACCGAGGCAAGACAACCAAACCGCGCGGTTCGAGCGGTACATGATAGGGCTCCAGACACGGCTCGACCCGGACATGATTTTGGATTTGTGATATTTTCCCCCTTTCAGCCTGGCACAAAGTGCTACGAGTCGTGTTTTGTCACTTGTTTTCTTATGGAATAAAAAGTCTGGAAAGGGAGGGGTGTGGTGTATCCGGTAGTTGGCAATGCTTTAGTTCCAGGACCGGCCACCGGGTGGCGCCACAGGTGGCGCCCCTGGGAGGCTGGGACGAGCGGAACGAGCGGCATTGCTTCACGAGCCGCGGAGTGGGAAGTACCGAGTCCAGCATCTACATCCAAACCGTGAGTCTAAGTGAATTAATCCTTACCCGAACCCAAACACCAGTCAGTTACCAATGTAAAGACACAACAGTTACAATCATAAGGGCCGACAAGGAGTTAATGCATGAAGTTGTTGAGAAGAAAATATGGTGCGCTACCAAAGCGTTGTATGAAAGGTGACTACTGGTATCATTATATTATCAGCCTCAATGGATTTTTTTAAAGTTATGTTGTGTTTTTCCAATTTCAGATCTTGGAAAAGGGATGTCCTGCAACCCAACAAAGCGGGGGCCCAGAAGCTTGTATAGACTTGGAAGAATACTGAAAGGATTGCCGAACACGAACACCGGATCAGTAGCACAGACGAATGGTTTATTTCCAGGCGTGGGGCAGAGAGGGAATGTAGCGGTCACACAGCAACGCCGGTCTGAGGCTTACCTTTGTTCTTCTCCCTTCCGGCCCAGGATCCACGGAAATACCCTATTATATGACAAACTTATGTAAACAATAACATTGCGCCCGGCTGCTCGCGCGACGGCCCAGACGGAGCGCCGCGACGAGTCAGTCGCAAACTAGCTAGGCACGCGGACAGTCTTACAAAGCCAACCTGCTAGGGAGTAGACCGGTAGCTCATCCAAGCTAAGACTATTCTTTCCGAGTGCCCCTTTTCCGTACAAGTCAGAGGCATAGGCCTAGTAGTCCGAGTGACTAAGAGCTTATCAGTTCGCCTTAGAACCCAGAGTAAACAGAACAATTTTCCTGTCTGAATTAGTCTTCTTTTGTACTAGTGTGCCTTGCTTTTCAATCTGTAAGGTGTCTGCCAGATATGGCAGCTTGCCTAACTTCCACAAACCAACTACAGCAGCGGGGTCATTGAAGTGCAAAAACCATTGCATATGTATTACAGTGAACATGAGTAGTATGGAAATACAGTCAAACCAAATCTTACCTCGACAAAAACTCAATTTGACATGTGGTCGTATGCCTCAAATTGTATGTTAATGTTGTTTCCAAATTTTTTCACATGCGCTTTCAAGCGGCATTCAAGAATGAACTGGAAATCAAATCACAACTTGGAAAATTGGAATATACCTGTACCAGGGTTGTTAACGTTACGTAACGAAATAACGACGTTAGTGTAACGCGTTACTTCTTTACTGCTGTAACGATAACGCGTTTCATTTTTCCGCGGTCTGTAACGGTAACGCGTTATCGTTACTCAAGTCAGTATCGGGACGTAACGCACGTTACATTTTACTCGTTACATCGGCGGGCAGATCGATAAATGCAAACATAGTTACTGACGCGCTGCGCTTCTCATGTAGCGCTCTCCGCAGCAGACGAAAGCTACGAATTCCCTCCCCTTCCTTCCTCTGACTGCCGGGCCAGGCGCGGCGGGCCCGGCTCGCAGCGAGCGCTCTGTTGTTGTTGTCGTCCCGGTCCCAGCCACCCGGCGGCTACGGTGTTTGAGTTGAGTGAGACAGAGGCTACTGTTGTTCGCTGTGTGTTATAGTAACATATTTTTTGTAAAAATGGATGAAGCAGAAACTGCTGATGCTAATGGCGTTGACAACGAAATCGTCACAGACGAAGAAAGTAATATGCCCTGGTCTGCCTTCAACCCATACTTCAAGTACTTGCGTGAGACAGAAAAGGGTAACTTTTTAGCGCTCTGCAAGTTATGCACCCCTGGGCCAAAGGCTGGAAAGTCTTGTTCAAGTTCCTCGAATTCAAATTTGAAGCTTCATCTTAAGGTGAGTTTTAGTGTTCAACAAAGTAGTATATTCAGTTAAATTGTGACGAAAGTTTTTGAAAGTCGTAGTACAGTATTTCGCTATTGCCAAATCGGGACCGAAGAAGAAGTTGTCAATCAACGGGGGCGTACTGAGCGGGCTAGCAACGCCGTGAGTGCGAGAGAGACAGAGCGCTGCTACGTCAGTACGTTAAACCTAGTCAGGCCAACCTCTGCAACCAAAACAGTCAACTGAGTGTCTAGTGAATCCAGCCGGCCGTGATCGGCAGGTTCTCTAACTGCCCACAGGACTCCGATCTCAGCAACGTGTCACCGTAGCCGCAGTGCAGCGAGCGAAACAGTGGCCCGCGCGCGCGCCGAGTTCGGGGTTCGATACCGGTCGGAGCGCATGACATTGTAACGCCTCTTATTCCATTTACGGACGGTCCCTATTTAGGTACCCGCCTTTGAACGTACTGACCTCACACCCTGTGACAAATCCCCTGATCGATAGGCAGACCCGCTACACACTTCTGCCGAGATAGCTAAGTATGGCAGATCGCCCCTGTTGCTGCCATTACTGTATGTTACGATGTTTTTATTTGGTTCCGGTTCAGATACAGTGAAATACCCTATTGACAACATCGAATACAGTTCGTGGCGTCACGATGTTCTGCTTTGGTTCCGGTTCGGATACACTGAAAGACCCTATTGACAACATCGGGTACAGTTCGCGGCATCACGATGTTTTCCTTTGGTTCCCGATTGGATACAGTAAAATACCCTATTGTTTTCACTGCTGGCTGGCGAATGTACCTGCGATCTGCGGAGAGGTAATACACTAGGGTGGTCCATATGCGCAATGTTGGTACAATCGGTTGAGGCGGACTCGTCAAAAGTTCAATTTTTACATACGAACCATGAATCTAAAAACCGGAAATCTGTAAGACAATGTTTACGGGTCGCTCAGAGGTCACGAAGTGCCCTTATGAACAGTAAAAATCAATAGTTTTTGAAAATTCCCCAAAAAATTCTTAAGGTCAATGTGGTCAAAGTATGGTCCTTAAGGGCTAAAATTTCAGAAGAAACACTGTATCTCTTACGGTTTTTGATAAATCGGCGTTTAAAGTGCGTAAATCAAGCAAAACTCCGTTTTTGGTGTTTTTGCTTGATTTACGCACTTAATGTTCTGTAACGGTAACGCGTTATCGTTACCGAGCCTACGGTAACGAGGTAACGGTAACGCGTTGCATTTTATAAGTAACGTTAACAACCCTGACCTGTACCATTATTTGAAAGCAAGCATACAAAACAATAACAGAATATACCCACCCTATCAAATCCATCACTGAAACCTGTCAGAACAATTTTCCTGTCTGAATTAGTCTTCTCCTGCACTCGTGTGCCTTGGTTTTCAATCTGTACGGTATCTGCTAGATATGGCAGCTTGCCCAACTTGCACAATGCGACTACAGCAGCGGGGTCATTGAACTTCAAAAACCACCTCATTGGCTGAGCGATAGCGAAGCTCTTACCCCACTGGCCCAAAAATGTTTTGTCTGTTTGTCTGTCTGAGTGTCTGTCTGTCCGCGCGATTTCTCAAGAACGGTTCGTCGCAGAGGGCTCAAATTTGGACCACAATCTCCTTGCATCATACCACAGTCAACCTCACCTCGAGGGCATCCTACCTCAGGTGCTGCTGCAGGTGCCGGTTGGCAAACCAGGGCCTTCTTGTGCAAGAACTGGATCGAGAGGGCAAACTTCTAAATCGAGCCGTGTTCCTAACTTGAACATATGGCGACCGACCCCGTCTAAAATCACCCAAAGACCCTAGTCAAGATGGCGAAATGGACCCCAGGTGCTGCTGCAGGCGCTAGTGGTCAAAACATGGCCTTCTTGGGCAGGAGCAGGATCTAACAAGGTAGGCGTACGCCAGACCGCGTCGTGGCGTAACAGGCTTCGCTCACCGCGAACCACTGTTCCGCCCCTCCACGCCTGGCGTACACCTACCTTGGCCTGCCGGCGGCTGTCACCGGGCGGGTGGGACCCTGCGGGGCTAATCAGTCAGTACTGCGCCCTGCGGGCGCCGGTCTTGAGGCGCGAGTGACGCTACGCTTCTAACCTAACCCCTGGACGTACCTACTCCCACAGTATTGTGAACTTCTCTACCGTACTTAATCGTGCTTAACTCTAACTTAACTTACCCTAGCCTACTCCAACCTTACCTACCCTTCCCTACTCTAACCTAGCCTACCCTACTCTAAACTAACCTACACTACTCTGATCTAGCCTTCTCCAACTTCCCCTACTCATTGTGGACTTCCTAACCTACCCTTTCCTACTTTAACCTAGCCTACCCTACTCTAAACTAACCTACCCTACTCTGACCTAGCCTACTCCAACTTCAGCTACTCATTGTGGACTTCTCTACCGTACTCAATGCTGCTCAAACCTAACCTACCCTAGCCTAACCGGTTCCGGTCCAAGGAGGCCCGGCTTTGACAACTGGCACCATCAGCAGCACCTGGGGTCTTCTTCAGGATTGTGATTGAGGTCCTGAGTGTAAGCGTTAAGCGTTATCGGTTCCCATCTTTAAGTTCAAAATACTGCTTTTTTTAGCAGTTTTTTCTTTTGTTCCTGCTCCTGCTCAAGAATGCCCTGGTTTGGCCCCCAGCACCTGCAGCAGTACCTAAAGGTCAAATTTGGCATTTTGAATGGGGTGTTAGGGTGATTTAAGAGGGGGTCGGTCGCCATATTAAAGTTTGATATTCTGCACGATTTAGAATTTGGCACGCCGTTCCAGTTCCTGCCCAAGAAGGCCCTGTTTAGACCCCTAGCACCTGCAGCATCACCTGGGGTTGATTTCGGCATGTTGAATGGAGTCTTGGGGTGATTTTAGAGGAGGTCATTCGCCATGTTTAAGTTTGATATTCTGCACGATTTAGAATTTGGCCCCCGTTCCAGTTCCTGCCCAAGAAGGTCCTGTTTTGACCCCTAGCACCTGCAGCATCATCTGGGGTTAATTTCGGCATGTTGAATGGAGTCTTGGGGTGACTTTAGATAGAGGCGGTGGCCATGTTGAAGTTTAAAATTCTGCACGATTTAAAAGTTTGCCCACATCTTCCAGTTTGTGCTCCAGAAGGCCCTGTTTTGCCAACCGGCACCTGCAGCAGCACCTGGGATCCTTTTCGGCATTGTATTTGAAGTTCTGAGTGTATTTTAAGCGGGGTCGGTTCCGATCTTTAACCTCAAAATACAGCTTGTTTAGCAGTTTTTCTATTTGTTCCTGCTCCTGCCCAAGAAGGCCTTGTTTTGACCACTAGCACCGGCAGCAGCACCTGGGGTCGACTTCGCCATCTTTACTCGGGTCTTTGGGTGATTTTAGAAGGGGTCGCTCGCCATGTCCAAGTTTGAAAATCGGCACGATTTAGAAGTTAGCCCTCCCGTTCCAGTTCCTGCACAAGAAGGCCTTGTTTTGACCACTAGCACCGGCAGCAGCACCTGGGGTCGACTTCGCCATCTTTACTCGGGTCTTTGGGTGATTTTAGAAGAGGTCAGTCGCCATGTTCAAGTTTGATATACGGTTTGTTTAGAAGTTTGCCCTCCTGTTCCAGGTTCTGCACAAGAAGGCCCAGTTTTGCCAACCCGCACCTGCAGCAGCACCTGGGGTCGTTTTTGGCATTGTAATTGAAGTTCTGAGTGTATTTTAAGCGGGGTCGGTTCCGATCTTTAACCTCAAAATACAGCTTGTTTAGCAGTTTTTCTATTTGTTCCTGCTCCTGCCCAAGAAGGCCTTGTTTTGACCACTAGCACCGGCAGCAGCACCTGGGGTCGACTTCGCCCTCTTTACTCGGGTATTTGGGTGATTTTAGAAGGGGTCGCTCGCCATGTCCAAGTTTGAAAATCGGCACGATTTAGAAGTTAGCCCTCCCGGTCCAGTTCCTGCACAAGAAGGCCTTGTTTTGACCACTAGCACCGGCAGCAGCACCTGGGGTCGACTTCGCCATCTTTACTCGGGTCTTTGGGTGATTTTAGAAGAGGTCAGTCGCCATGTTCAAGTTTGATATACGGTTTGTTTAGAAGTTTGCCCTCCTGTTCCAGTTTGTGCTCAAGAAGGCCCTGTTTTGCCAACCGGCACCTGCAGCAGCACCTGGGATCCTTTTCGGCATTGTATTTGAAGTTCTGAGTGTATGCGGGGTCGGTTCCGATCTTTAACCTCAAAACACAGCTTGTTTAGCAGTTTTTCTATTTGTTCCTGCTCCTGCCCAAGAAGGCCTTGTTTTGACCACTAGCACCGGCAGCAGCACCTGGGGTCGACTTCGCCATCTTTACTCGGGTCTTTGGGTGATTTTAGAAGGGGTCGCTCGCCATGTCCAAGTTTGAAAATCGGCACGATTTAGAAGTTAGCCCTCCCGGTCCAGTTCCTGCACAAGAAGGCCTTGTTTTGACCACTAGCACCGGCAGCAGCACCTGGGGTCGACTTCGCCATCTTTACTCGGGTCTTTGGGTGATTTTAGAAGAGGTCAGTCGCCATGTTCAAGTTTGATATACGGTTTGTTTAGAAGTTTGCCCTCCTGTTCCAGGTTCTGCACAAGAAGGCCCAGTTTTGCCAACCCGCACCTGCAGCAGCACCTGGGGTCGTTTTTGGCATTGTAATTGAAGTTCTGAGTGTATTTTAAGCGGGGTCGGTTGCGATCTTTAAGCTCAAAATACAGCTTGTTTAGCAGCTTTACTATTTGTTCCTGCTCCTGCCCAAGAAGGCCTCGTTTTGACCACTAGCACCTGCAGCAGCACCTGGGGTCGATTTCGCCATCTTGACTTGGGTCTTTGGGTGATTTTAGAAGGGGTAGGTCGCCATGTTCATGTTTGAAAATCGGCACGATTTAGAAGTTAGCCCCCCTGTTCCAGTTCTTGCACAAGAAGGCCCTGGTTTGTCAACCGGCACCTGCAGCAGCACCTGAGGTAGGATGCCCCCGAGGTGAGGTTGACTCCGGTATGATGCAAGGAGATTGTGGTCCAAATTTGAGCCCTCTACGATGAACCGTTCTCGAGAAATCGCGCGGACAGACAGACAGACACGCACGCACACAGACAGACAGACAGACAAACAGACAAAACATTTTTGGGCCAGTGGGGTAAGGGCTTCGCTATCGCTCAGCCAACAATGCCGAAAAGGACCCCAGGTGCTGCTGCAGGTGCCGGTTGGCAAAACTGGACCTTCTTGTGCAGGAACTGGAACGGGAGGCAAACTTCTAGATCCGTATTTCAAACTTGAACATAGCGATTGACCTCTCTAAAAATCACCCCAAGACCCCAGTCAAGATGCTGAAATCAACCCCAGATGCTGCTGTTTGTGCTGGAACGAATGGGAAAACTGCAAAGGAGGTAGTAATTTAAACTTAACGATGGGAACCGACTCCGCTTAACATATACTGAAGACCTCAATTACAATGCCGAAGAAGACCCCATAGGTGCTGCTGCAGGTGCTAGTGGTCAAAGCACGGCGTCCTTGGACGGAAATTGGTTAGGCTCGGGTAGGTTAGGTTAGAGCAGCATTGAATGGTGAAGAGAAGTCTTCAATGGGTAGGTTAGTCTACGTTAGGTTAGAGTAGGTTAGGTTAGAGTAGGGTAAGGTTAGATTTGAGCACAAGTAAATACGGCAGAGAACCCCAAAATACGGTGGGAGTAGGTACGTCCAGCGGTTGGGTTAGAGGCGCAGCGAACCCCGCGCACTAAGAGAGGCGCCCGCAGGGCGCCGTACAGACTGATTGGCCCCGCAAGGTCCCACTAGGGATGCCCGATACGTATCGATATTATCGAAATATCGATATTTTCTTTCAACATTTCGATATTAGTATATAGATATGACATGTAAACCGATATGTCGATAAATCGATATTTTAGATCGATATATCGAAAGAAATTTGGAGAGACCCCTTGAAACAAGAAGTATTTTTAATGAAACTAAGTTATGCGTTTCGGTATTCTTACTTGCTTAAACTGTTCAATCAGAAAGATATGTGATATTTTCCAAATTATTATGGATAGAATTTTCTACAGTCCATAAAATATATAGAAAAAAATACACAGATCCGCTGTGTGTTTTGTTATTGAACAAGTGCTAAGATTTGGGATTGTTAATACTCTGGATTGTTTGAACGATTTGTGATATTCTCCTAGCTGTTAGAGATATAATTGGCTTTAGTTTTTAAGATATGAAGAGACATGCCTAGTCCTAACGTGTTAATAAACGCCATTCATTTTGTCTAATTTAGTCAATTGTTCACTGCTAAACACTCCCTATGATATTTTCTCGCTAACGTCCAAAAATATCAGTACATCGCATGATTCGATACTTTCTGTCGATATTCTAGATATTATATCGCAAGGTTTTTGACAATATCGATATCGACAATATCGATATCGACAATATCGATATCGACAATATCGATATCGACAATATCGATATGCGTCCCTAGGTCCCACTAGGGTGCGTCGATATGGACGACTTTTCGATTTCGACTTTTGGATAGCACTCAAAAGTTTCGTTTTTTTATGCTGATTTCAGAAATGACCTCGATTTTCCGATAGGACGACTCCTTCATGACCCTACCGGACGTTTTATGTGAAAAAGCGGAGTTTTCGTACTTTTTAATGTTTTTGGGCCCCGCGTTCCATTTTGAGATGTCGGGGCGGGTGTTGCTCGGTCGGATGGTCATCACTAACACTAAATACAATGTTTTCAGTATGGCCAGGCTAACAGACGCCCCATATGTGCGCCGTAGACCGCAATTTTTCTGTTATTTTGGTTAAAATTTTACGAGTTTTTGTGTTTTTTTCAGCTTTTTGCGTGGTTTTCGACAGCCTAGGTGGTCTGGTTAGTGACCAAAGGTTGTGAAAAGTAGTGTAAAGGTGGGTAGTACGCGACCCGGCCCCCGGCCCGGGGCTGGGTCGCGCAGGGGAGGGGCGGTAGGGGTGCGCGTCAATCTCTCAAAAACCGGCAAAATTGTAAAAGTCTCGTATAAGCCCCCTAAAAGCTGTATTAGTGTGCAGGTCTTAGCTCACCCGGATGAAATGGATCATATATGGGATTTCATATTAATATATATAATTATATATGGTCATATCTGGGCGTCCATATATGACAATATATAATTAGATATGATCATATTTGAGCAGATGTATGGTTATGTATAACTGCATACATGCTCATAAATGATTTCATATATGATCTTAAACGAACACATATATACACATATATGAATTTTTATATGACTATATATATCTATGTATGGGGGCATATCTGACTACTAGTCATATGTATATATGTGGTCATATATGCCTCCATACCCAGGAGAAAAAACCATAGAACGTACCATAGGATACCATACAAGTTTCTGTGGTAATCATAAGAATCCTATGGACATCACAGCTGGATTGTACGGTAGCTGGGGTACGGTCTACTGGTCTCTATGGTATCCTGTGGTCACCTATGGTTCGCGTCTGCTTTCTGTGGTTAGGGGCCGTACCCATACTACGTGACCGTTTTAGGGGGGGGGGGGGGGGGGGTTGACAAAATACTACGGTCGGTCACTAGGGGGGGGGGGGGGGGGGCGTGGGGCAAGTCACGTAGTATTCCCAAAACGCTATTTTGTTGCCAATTTTTGGCGAGTCTTGGACGCTACTAATAGTAGTTTTCAAATATGAAGATTTTAAGTGCCTATGTATTTCGGTACATACCGGTGCTGAATAAACATGTGCATAATTCTTGTCAAATTTATAAGTCACTTTCTTACAGAACTTTTTCCTTTTCAAAAACGCATGTATCTTTTGACGAAATACGAGAAATCGGCTTTTATAGAAATACTACGTGAATACGGGGGGGGGGGGGGGGGGGGGGGGGTCGGAGCAATACCACGGTAGGTCACATGGGGGGAGGGGGGTCCAAAAGTGGCCTGAAATAGGTCACGTAGTATGGGTACGGCCCCTTAGCTATGGTCGGCTACCATACAATCTGAAACTTCGTCAGCCTGACCACAGGATCGAGATGCTGCGCTATGGTTTGCCCCGAGCTGCTATGGTTGCCTGTTTGCGAGAAATTCTAAGTCCGAATTAGCAGCAAAGTAATGGACACGTTGAAAATTTTCGGTCCCATGAGACCTATTTAGAAATGCGTTTCTTGAGATGCTGATCAAATCTATGTAGTTCTCTATTCGTGCTTTTTGGAGTTCGTTATCCTCACATTATGGTGGAACTTAGACTCCGGAGTGCCCGAGGGGACATAGCCGTATGTCCGGAGGGGAAATCGATTCACTTGAAATTGCAGCAATATTGCATAATACTTGTCAGACTGCTCCAAAGAAAAAACGGAGGTATTTAAAAAAAAAAACAATGTATAGGCTGTCTTAAATGGCGCAAACTGATTCAGTTTGATAAAAAGTTAATAATCCAGCAAACCGAATCTTGAAAGTCAGGTTGTATGTGTTGCTATTCGAAAACAATCGTCCACATCAAAGCCTTCATACTCCAAAATATATATTAAGTGTATGCGTTAAGTGTTAATGAAAATTAGAAACAATTATTATTTATGAAACTCAAAATAATTCGACAGTTTATATTTTTATGTGGGGGCATTTATTTAGCTTGGAGGACTTGTCACATCAGAATATTCTCATGTGTTGGTCGATGCGAAGGGCCAAACACCCTGTCCCAAATTGACTTACATGATTATTATTGACTTGATACTTGTACACAGCAGTAACGGAGAAAGTAGAAAGATAACAGTATGTGATGAGACGGGTGTTTGCTTTGTTTGCGCATGATATCACAACAGCTTAGTTCAAATATATATAGCCAATGCTTATGGAATGGTGTTCAGGAAAGCATTAACCAAGGCTGATTCAGATGGATACAAAATTAAGTCTCACCATTCAACTGCTAAGATTTATTTTACACGCATGAATGTAATGAAAACATTAATTACAATGAAGTTTTTGCCACATGAGCTATACAAGTTTTCAAGTTACAGAAATATGAGCTAAGACATAAACGCAAACAAAAAAAGGAAAAGTCTATTCTACTGTTAACAACCAAACATATGATTAGAAAAATACAGGGCTAACAAAACAACATTACAGGTCTTGTCATACTGATGTAAACCTCTAAGGTGATTTTTTTGAATTTTTTTCTCGTAAATACCTACTGGAAAACCAAAACGCCTCTTACCATTTTCACACTTTTGTCAGTTATGTCTACAATACATCATAGAAAGAAATTACAGGGAAGCTTGAGAAACACTCAAGTGACTACAGCAGGGTTGTTACAGGTCAGGAAAAATCAGGAAATGCGAAAAATGGGATCTTCTAACAACCCTGTACAAGCTACTAGAAGAGGAACAAAAAAAAGCACACAAAACCACACACACACAAATATTTTTTGCTTTCCTGCTTCCCAATTAGTATTAGTTATAATTGGGTGCACACTTATGGATAAAACTTTGCCGTCGAAAGGTGCATGCATCAGTCACTTTCATAAAAGTTATTGATTTCTGACACAAAATACCTGTCCATACATTTATAAAATATACACTTTCTCGCAATGTCTGTTGATTTTATGACTTCTATATTTCCCAAATGTTGAACACTACATTCTCTGATATGTGGCAACATCAGTGCGCTAGGATCAGTAGCAATATTTAGCTTGGTGACAAAGAGTGAAACATCGGCCAAACCTTCTTCCCCTGGGAAATGAAATATTAGATCAATGAGAGCAAAGTCTCCACTTTTGAGTCTGACACAGCTATCACAAGCCCGCCTCTGCTTTGTGTTCAACCTGCCATGGAAAAGCTTTCCATCAATCACTGCTCGGTTTACAGCATACACTGTCCTGTAGTCTGGCAAGTTGTGAAATTTAAATGCTGTTTGCTGACTTTCATCCAAAGTATAGTAATAGGGTCGGCCCAATAAAGTTTCATTGCATGACCCTTTGGTAACATTTTTCAGATATTTGTAGCCAATGGTTTCACAGCAGAAATCAATTACCTTATCACTAACATTATAATTACTGCGAAGTAGCTTTGGGACACTTTTAGTCATGATGTGCTTCCTGCAAATCTGAGTTGCAACTCCTGTGGTACCATGCGCTAATTTTACTAATCTGCCATTAGCTGACTCAAAGACAAACGCTGAATTTATAGTTAAAGGTCCCAGATGGTCCACAAGGTCTGCTAAGTGAGTCATTAAATGAACATTATATACCATATTAAACTCCCCATACAGATCCTGGAAGTCAAACACCCATTCTGATAAAAGCCTTTTCGCATCAGCTAATTCATCGAACATGATATGCTCCTTTGTGAGAGTATGAATTGCTGACACAAATTTTCTGAAATGTTTGATGTATCTTTCAGGCAGTATAGATTCAAGGACAGGCAAAGCATAGTACAGCAGAAAAGCCCTGAACTCATTTGCCTTCCATTGTCCTCGATGTGACATCAACCTTGGTTTCCGGAACCCAGTTGGTAATGTTATTCCCTGCAATCTAGAATCAACAAGACCAATCTTTCTGCCTATATAGTAATCTTTCCCTTCACTTGTGCTTTCAAACCATAAATTTGTCATTTTTTTCACATTTCCAAGGAGAACAGCATGCATGTAATCAATGCAAAACATGTAAACAACATTAAAGTAGGTCAGGTCACACAAAATAGACACACCTTTAGATCCCATTATGTGGTCATACCTCATATTAGACATATGTGCAAGGTGCATATATGTTCTCAGTTCCCTGTTTTTTTCGCATTTTGTATTACCCCCTTAAATATCTGTGAAACTTTTTGGTGCGATACACAACTTGACTCTGTCCTGGCTCGTTGCTGTTTAGGTTTTCTAGATCATGAACTTCTTGACCAGACCGTCGACCAACTACAAGTCCAGAGTGCTTTCGTATTTCTTCAACAACAGTTACTTCTAGATTGGGATGTTCGCAATACCCACATCCATATGCACCATTAAACTGATGATGGTTCTGAACTTCTGGTTTGGCTACAGAGTCAGTGCAACAACATACTGCATACACATGACTCTCAACCACAGAGCCATCAGGCTTGGTCCACACCACACCCCTTTTCTGCAACTCCTTTAGTTCATCCACAAAAAAGGCCTTAAGAGAAGCTGAACATTTGCTTTGGCTTTCCCAAACCACAAGCCAGCTAGCAACATATTGTCAGTTTTAAACCTCTGAGACACATCAAGCTCATTTATGAAAAAGTGAAGTGGCCAGATTGAACCACAACCATCAATGAACACTGGGGCTCCATCAGTATTAAAAGTTATTGTTAGAGCATTAGGATCTGAAAGAACACCCCGTTGGCGCAGAGATCTATACATTTTACCATCCATCATATCAGATATGACAGACTCCTCTCGAACTGTGGACACAAACTTCACATTTGGTCTACTCAACACTTCACGTATTTGCTCTCTTATACTCAGACTTAGGAAATAATTTCCTTGATTGTGTGAAGAAACGGTACCAGCCCAGTCACACTTCTCACAGCGAACAGAACCAGATGGAAATGTGGATTCCATTCCTAAATAGACAACACAGTTGGGGCAAAAGAAGTGCATCAGTGCCGAAGTACCAGAAGAAAATAATTTATTAAAGAGATACTTGGATACTTGCAGGGAATGATCATCTCCTATAAGCTGGTTTACAAATTTTATTATGTCTTCAATAAAGACATCAGTCATACCATGTCTCATCGAAAAATGCATGATCATCAGCAAAGTCTCAAATTTAGTAACTTTCAAATTTGGATGCAAAAGTTGATTCAAAACATTAACCCCAATTGATTTGGATGTTAAAATACAAGAGAGGTCATCATTCCCTGTGTTTCCTTCATGTGCACTGTCACTGTCGCTTTCATAGTTTGCCCTGCCTCTAAAAGACTGAGATGAAGTAAACCCGTCCTCTGAGTAAGAACTATCACTCACAACCATTGGCTCCGTTTCCTCGGTATCACTTCCACTATCACTACCACATGACTGAAGAGGAGAATCAAGTACTGATGGGGCTTCATTGTTCGCATCAAAAGCTGGAGGAGTTGGAGACGTAAGCAGGTTTTCATTTTCAAAAGAGCTTTGAGGAGTCAATAGCACTGGTTCTGATTGCTGGACCGATGTTGATGCAGCCTGCTGAGTATTGTCTCTGGCCGGTTTCCGCCATCCTGAAACAGAGGGATTACATTAGGTTTGCACTCTGATTTTAAAAATATTACACAAAAATAGTACCACTCACTTATATTAACTCCCAGCTGTATGAGGGCCTCATCAGTAACTTTGCCTTGCAGACGCCATCTCCTGAGGGTGTGATATGGAATGTTTGATTTCAATTCACCACTGGCAGAAGCACGCCAGTAATCTTTGTACACTTTCCGTCTGTTTGGTGTGCTCATTACTGTTATCCTGGCAAAAATAAGTATTGTCATTAGCACTGAACACTAGAGGAAGGAAATTGATTGAATAGAAACCCAATCTGAACTTTTAAATTTGGACATTCAAAGGACAGCGTTGAAATAAAAAGGAAAGCATTCGAAAGGGAAATTTCCAGCTTTAATATGATGGTAATACATGCCTGATATTTCGCCATAATATCTAAGTATCAATGTTACTCTCAAAATTATGCTAAAAAACCCATAACCTCTCCGACCACTACCATTGCAATTGTTCAGACTAATTACGACTGACAGAAGTTTAACATTACTCTCTAGTCTTCAGTACCTCCGTTAAATACCTAAAAAGAAATAAATTTCACGTGAACTTCTCAAATTAAGACGAACCGAAGTATAATTGTCCAGGTCGCGCGATGCAATTCACCAACAGCAGATGACAAACAAACCATACGTCATCGGCCTGCTGGCCGGTGACACCAACGGTAGCATGCTAGGGTTGAAATTGCACTCGTGATTTGGAAAACAAAAAGGGAATGCAATATTTCGATGTGTTCGTCCACAGCACACTGTCTTCAAAATAAACTTGCATAATTTAAAATGTTAAAATAAAACGCGTTTTTGGACTCTTAGCAAAGTAGAAGAGAAGAACGAAAGGAAGAACTTCTGGTCGCGTCGTCACTCGGAGACCGCACACGTCCACTCTTACGTACGACGCCAGCACGACAGGTACGACTCGTTCGAATTGCGTAAATCGTATTTATTCGAGTTATTTATTTTCATTTGGAGTTTTTCTTAGTGTTTTGAAGCCCTGCGCGGTTACAGGCACAATTTCATGTCTAAGTGGGATCATTATTCTTGCGTTGTGGACCGCTTTTCAATGTTTGTTTCTGTGTGGATGTGAACGCGTGATGCATTCTAACCTTTTGTGTTTTCTTTTCTAATTACAGAAAACGTTTCATTTTGCCATGGCGCCTAAGTCTAGTAGAGTGAGTTCGAAGACAGCGAGCCTGGTCCAGGATGCTCAAACGCAGCCGGAGGAACCTACCAACGAGCCTCATGTCTTGTGTAGGTATGAAGATGGGGACAGGAATGAAGACGTGGCCCACCACTCCAGAGTGAAGAACTGGTCAGGCCTGAAAAGTGTTAACTACGATAAAGATGTTGAAATATACTGGAGCCCCGCCGGCAAAAATTACATCTCTCTAGCCAGAATGTTGTCAGAGAGACGGAAGGTCCCCACATTCGAAGCGGGGTCTTCCAGCTCTGAATCTGGTTACTACCCAGCAAAAATTTTGCTGGTTGCTGGTAAGCTGTTGACATGTACATCTGTTTTATAAACATGGTGCATTCCATTTCTGTAACAAGTGCTTTCATGTGGTTATCATTTCACAGAAACCCTGCAGAAGTTAGAGCAGGAGATGCGGAAGAAGAACATTCGAGCCACTCTGGCAAGAATAGGACCCACTTCTTCTTCAGGTACTCCCAGCAGTTCTAGCAGCACTACCAGCACTAGCAGCATTAGCAACACTAGCATTGGTGACAGCGGATGTTCCACTGAACCGAGAAATAAGCGCAAGGTGAGTTTCAATACAGGCTGCGAACTTCAACTTGTTTTAATTGCCATTAGACACAGCCTCACAGTGAATGCTGGGCAGTTCTCTGTTGTACTGAAGTGTGAAATTTCACTTTCATATCACGGTAACAGCCTATGTTTTGGTAAATGTGTTGCAGCGGCCTCCTGTGGATGGGGAAGCTGCATGCGAGGAAGAATATCTTGAAGTTGTGGAGCAGAACAAGACCAGCTCTACAGTGGCGACACTAAGGAGGTGGCGGATTTTAGGGAGTGCCTCCAGAGAGCCCGGTCAAAAACCAAAGCCCTGAAGGAGGAGTTGCTCAGTCTGAGCAGTTCCAAAGCACGCGTAGAAAAGTCACTTGCTCAAGTGACTGAATCTCTAGCTTGGGTGACTGCCCGTTGTGTTTGTAGGGTAAGGCACACATTTAGAATGGAAATGTTTGCTGATTCATGGTACAGTGCTTGTCAAAGCGGTGTTAGTTGCATAATTTGCTATTCACCTCACGCCACTTCTGAACAGAGGCTGCAGCGTGCACTCTCATTGAAAACAAAATTTTCTTACATAGACTTGCGCCACTTTGTCAATGTACCAGTGACTTTTTCTTGTGTGTGATAAATATTTTCTTTCTTGTGTCCTAGTTCACTGCTACTCCATCTGAAGGTGCTGCCACAGCTCAGGCCTCAGCCGCACCTGCAGCCCCAGCTGTATCTGCAGCCCCAGCCACATCGTCAGCCCCAGCCATCTCTGCAGCCCCAGCCATATCTGCAGCACCTGCAACTCCAGCCCCAATTGCTGCTCCAGCTCCAACCCCAGCCCCAAATGCAGGCCCAAATGCAGCAGCCCAAGTCCTCACTGTTACGGTTCAACCAGTAGATGTAAGTTACACTCTGTATTCACGTGGTCTTTTTGTGGTGGTGAAATTTTGCTTTCAAATTTAACATTTAGATAGTTAGCAGCACCCCTTATTTTAATGGAAACATAGTGTGTTATTAGAAGTCTGAATTTATACAGACATTTTGGTCTGACATTTCTGTTCAGACTGTTTGAAAATTTTCTGCCTGAACTATCTCAGAAAAAAAGATCTTTAGCGATAAGGGTGTAGAGGGCTTTGTTTCCTTACAGAAAATTATTTATGATACTCAAACGGTCGCCTCCCTCCTTTTCTGCCTGTGCCTTTGGTGTTTTTGTTTACTTTGTCTATTTGCTTCAATCTTTATTTTCTGGTGTAATTGTTACATATTGGATTTGGTTTCAGACTGCAGTGAATGGTGGGGACGGGCAAATTTTGGCATCAGCTGACGGGGATTCCTTATTCCTGGTACTTTCCCTTTTGTTTTTTTACTTGCCCCCCAAAAATCCAAATATGTAACTTTTAATAATTATTATCTTCTTTTCAGAATGACTCTGCATTTGATGACATATTTTCAAATGTGAACTTCCTTCTGTGAGATGAAGCTCAGGGAGCTGCGACAGCTGGAGTGACACCAGCGCCAGCAGTTCGAATTGGAGCTGCACCTGTCACACCAGCCACACCTGCAGCCACACCTGCAGCCCCAGCTCCAGCCCCAGCTCCAGCCCCAGCTCCAGCTCCAGCCCCAGCTCCAGCCCCAGCTCCAGCCCCAGCTCCAGCTCCAGCCCCAGCTCCAGCCCCAGCTCCAGCCCCAGCTGTAGCTCCAGCTTTAGCTCCAGTTGTAGCTCCTGCTCAAGCCCCAGCTCCAGCCCCTGGCGGACCCGTAAGTCATGCAGTTAACCACTGCTTATCAGCTAACTACCTGAAATATCCAAACCATGCAGTAACTGTTTATTTTTGTCATTCTTACCAGACATTTCCAATCTGTGAGGATTCACCAGATATTTTAGTGCACAAGGAAGCAGCAGACAATGTGTCATTTATGGCTTTTCTGAAAGAAGTCAAACTAGATACCTATGGGCAAAAGGCAGATGCTCAGTTTATAAAAAGCGCAGCAATGTGTTTATTTACTGAGCAATTCCTGAGAGCCCATTCGGTATCTGGTAAGTACTCGAACAGAGCCATAAGTGACGCAAGGTCTGCTGGCAGAGAGCTGCCCCCTGCCAAACCTGCACTTCCTGAATGGGGAATTCATGCGCTGCAACGTAAGTAACTCATGAATTTTACAGTTTGGATTCAGTTGTAGCTATCAAAATTTTACTGGTTTCTAACTCTGCCTTTTTTTTTTTTTTTTTTTTTTTTTTAATTTCAGAGGCTGTGTATAGGCGTGCCAAAAAGGAGTGGGCTGTGCCTGAGCTTCCCGGCAGAGTTCGGGGAGAAAATAGCCCACTGGAGAGGTCGAAGAGGGCCAATATTACCAAAGCTCTGACAGAAAAAATATCCGTGTTAACTAGGCCTGAACGCAACAAACAAAGAAGAGCCGCACCACCACCACCACCACCACCACCACCACCAGCACCAATAGAATAAATAGAACCAATTCATGAGGAACAGCAAGCCCAAGACCGCCCTCAAGAAGCAGTGCCTTAAATTTAATATTTGTTATTTTAGTATTTAATACTATTTTGAATTTGTATTATATAATTGTATACATATATCTCTTTCTAGTCATCTATTGCTCCACTAAGGAATCTATTGTCTTGTATCAAAGTATATTTTTTGTATTTGTATGTGTATTTATGTATTTATTTATTTATGTATATTGATGTATTTTGTAATATAAGCAATATTCCATATAATTTTTGTATTATTTTCGTGCACCACAGGCTACCATAGAGGTCTGATACCGTAGGATGCTTAGGATACCATAGGGCGCTACAGGTAGACACCGTAGGGTACCATAGGATGCTAGAGTGACCATAGGATGCTAGAGGTACCATAGGATGCTAGAGGTACCATAGGATGCTACAGGTACCATAAGAGTTACCATAGGATGCTAAAGGTACCATAGGAGGTACCATAGGAGTTACCATAGCCGATACCATAGGATGCAATTGGTAACCATAGAAAAGTGTGCAATTCACATATGATTTCTGCGGTATTCATACAAATCCTATGGTTCCACAGAGGCGTTATGGTACTATTCATACGATTGTATGGTAGTACCATAGCTCCTCTGTGGTCCTTTTTTTTATGGTACGTTCAATGGTTTTTTCTCCTGGGTACATAGATATATAAAGTCATATAAAAATTCATATATGTGTATATATGAGTTCATATAAGATCATATATGAAATCATTTATGAGCATGTATGCAGTTATACATAACCATACATCTGCTCAAATATGATCATATCTAACCCAAACACATTAAAAAGTACGAAAACTCCGCTTTTTCACATAAAACGTCCGGTAGGGTCATGAAGGAGTCGTCCTATCGGAAAATCGAGGTCATTTCTGAAATCAGCATAAAAAAACGAAACTTTTGAGTGCTATCCAAAAGTCGAAATCGAAAAGTCGTCCATATCGACGCACCCTAGGTCCCACTCGCCCGGTGACAGCCGCCGGCAGGCCAAGGTAGGTGTACGCCAGGCGTGGAGGGGCGGAAGAGAAGTTCACGGTGAGCGAAGCCTCTTACGCCACGACGCGGTCTGGCGTACGCCTACCTTGTACAATAATGTTCTCAGTATACATTTGATTAAAATTAAAACCTTGCACGAAGCATTTTCTCCATTTGTACCTGGAAGCTTCGTCAAAAACACATAAAAATTTATAGTCAGTTTGTCATCTTCGGTATTTCTGACAGGAAATAATTTATTGAATTATATATTAAGAATCATTGTAATGTTACGTAGAGGAGGCGGAATAAGAGTCGGAGTGTAGGGTTGAAGCCAATGTATTGACCTTAAGGAGTCGCTACACGAAGTGGCGCTGCTTGTAGAGTGGCACCTGCATTGGTAGGACGGAGCGAGGAAGTAAGGAAGTAAGGAAGAAGAAGAAGTGGTGGGAGTGTGGGAGGTACTCGAGAGATGTCAGCAGCGGATAAATGAAGGGGTGGCCGACTCATATACTGCTCCGGACACGCTCCAACAATGCCAGGTATAATACCCCATAATACTTATATTATCGCCCATTATAATACAAAATATGCTAGAAACATAAAAATTTGGCCAGTTTTCCAAATTTTTCTCAAAAACAAAAAAAAAGGTATTATAGGCGTATAATACCCGATTAATACCTATACTCCTCGGTGCACAACCCATCCCAGTCAGCCACCCCTCGGGATAAATAGATGACTATCAGGTATCAACACAGGAAAGGGTTATGTTGCCCATAGACTGATAAGTTTATGTTTTATCTCTTCTAATAGGCTGCTCTATGTAACACCACTCCCTCCTTTTTAAGCTCCCTTCTTCTCTTCAAGTCCGTTACAAACATTTTAAAATGTTACAATGTCATTCATAATTGATCACTTAAACCTATTCCTGACTATAGTAACGCGTTACAGACTTTAAGTGGACATAAGAGACTTCCCCACTTGGACAAGGAGTAAGGGAAAAACCTTCTCAGAACCTCACCGCAATAAAAGCCCTATCACTAGCTAATCTAATTTTTACTGACCTGTAAGACCACTTCCATCAGGGGCTGTTCAGATACCACGTGGACACATTTAGGCCACTTTTTGACCCCCCCCCCCCCCCCGGTGGACAGTAGTGGACTTTTTAGACCCCCCCTCCCCCTGTCCACGTGGAAAAATACAGTTTTTAAGCCTTTTGCTTCCCTGGTGGTAGAATGACTGTTTTTAAGTATGTACAATATATTTTTGATACACAAAGAATGGGACTAAACTTTTGTTAGAATTATTGAAGCAAATGAAGCATACTTTTCGTGGTGTTTAATTCACGAGAAAGGCAGTGATCATACATAATACAGGTAAGAAAAGTTATGTAATTGTTACAGTATTTTAAATACAGTAATACTGTAATATAGTTATGCATTGCTTTATAAATGAAATTTAAAGGGTGGTGCCACAATGATCCCTTCACTTCACTTCACTTCACTTCACTTCAGTTCAGTTCAGTTCAGTTCACCTCACCCCACTTCCCTTCCCCACATTCCACCGCTGCCTACGCGTTGCGCTCAGCTAACTCGCAAGAAATCACGTCAAAGTTACTTCTGCCATTTATGGAAAGGACTGAATAAACACATTTTCACAATAAAAAATATAGAAAAGAACAACTGTGGAGAAAGATGTAGGGGTAACGTTGGTACCGCGCATCGCCCGAATGGCGCGCAGTGGTGCACGACTCGGCCGTGGGGCAGCGCTAGCGCTCGACCAATCAGAAGCCACATCCGCACACAACAATGCAGCGGGCCCAGATTTGAATTTGGCGTAATATAGTGGGCACTGGTGATTGTTGATCGATCGGCATCGGCATCAGATCGGCATCGACAGCGGCATCGCGGAAAGTTTATCATCGAATCTGTTCGCTGTGCTCGGTGGAAAGAAGTAGATTTCTTGGCTTTCCCCGATCGATCAGCATCGACAGCGGCATCGCGGAAAGTCTCGAATTAGTTCGCTGTGCTCGTTGGAAGTTAATTTCTTCGCTTCCTCCGCTCGATCGGGATCGACAGCGGCTTCGCGCAAAAGCTTCGAATTTGTCCGCTGTGCTAGGTGGAAAGAAGTTTCTTTCTTCGCTTTCTCCGCTCTTTCTTCGATCAAGTAAGTACACCTGTGGTTGCGGCGTTCTTAAAAGTTAGTGTTTATCAGTAATCCCGGGCACCTTCGGTGTTAGGCAACCAGACCACGCACTGTCTCCGTTTCTTTCTGTCTCGGCTAGACGAATGAGATGGAAAGAGACGGAGATGTGCGTTGCGGGATTGTCTAAACCAAAAGCGCCGATACCCTGACCCAATAGTTGCAGTCGCTAAAATCCTATCGATGTGTCATTTGACTAGCTCCTCCCTAGCAATATCTTCTTTCCAAACATGTCATAGCGCGGTGACTTATGCCCTGTTTCGTCAATTTATTTCGTTGGCTTGATTATTATTGTTCGGACAAGGTTCGGATAGGCAGGGAAGGCCGGCTGCGGATCGACGATGGCGCGATCTGTCGGCTGCAAAGCCAGTCGATGCATCCCCCCCCCCGCCTCCAGTCCACCCTGACCCAATAGTTGCAGTCGCTAAAATCCTATCGGTGTGTCATTCGACTAGCTCCTCCCTAGCAATAACTTCTTTCCAAACATGTCATAGCTCGGTGACTTATGTCCTGTTTCGTCAATTTATTTCGTAGGCTTGATTATTATTACTATTACCATTATTACTTATTAATTCGGACAGACAGGGAAGGCCGGCTGCGGATCGACGATGGCGCGATCTGTCGGCAGCAAAGCCAGTCGATGCATCCCCCCCCCCCCCCCGCCTCCAGTCCCCCTACCCCCCTACCTACCCCTCCATCGAAATAAACAAACAAGTAGGACAAGCAGAAGCGATCTCTTCTGCTTCTGAACAACTAAACTATCTGTTTTCTCTCAAAACATAAGTTATGTCAGTAGGAATGTTGAATTGCATAGTAATAGTTGTTATTTAATCTTGGCAGAGCAAATGTTTAGGGCGAGGTAGACTGTTAAGATAGCATGAGTAATTTTTCTGAAACTGCATTTAGTCAGATAAGTTGTTTTCAGTTTTGCCTGAACGGTTTAGCAGTTAACTGCTTGCAACCCGGAGAAGTATGTGATCCTTTTCTTGATCTTCTCTTATCTTCTTTCCAGACATGTCACAGGTGAGTGACGTTTCTGACACAGGATGGACGTCAGAAGAGGAACAAGAAGGTTCCTAAGAAAGACTTGAACAGCCCTGGGCTAATTGCTCTTGTCCAGAATTATCCATGTCTTTGGGACTACACCACTGCAACTTATCGAGATATTAATGCAAGATCAGGTGCCTGGAGTGAAATCGCTCGTCATTTCTACAACACAACCGGTACTACATTTTGGTTCATTTATACAACACCTCGATCCTTGTTCTGTACTGGATTTACATTCTAATTTATCCTTGTCTTTTATTGCGGAAGAATGTCAGGCCTCTTGAAATGCCATTCGCAATAGGTCCAGGCAGAATGAGCTGAGACATGAGAAAGCAGTCCGGTCCGGTGCAAAGTCGACGCGGCACAAACCATTCATCTACGCCAAGGCCTTATCCTTTTTGAAAGTGCTGAAGGACAGAACAGACGAGGTCCAGGAAGGGAGTTTGAGTGCAATGGAGTATTCAATGAATGTAGAGGAAAGGGATGATGCTGTTCGGAAGCTTGTTTACAAGAGGAGCCCTCTGAAAGAAATTCAATCTCCAAATAGTTCAGTAAGTACTTAATAAGTCCCTAATTCCCTAGGATTTCCTTTTAAAATTAGTAAAAAACATGTATCTTGAGTTTTGCTTTAGCATATATAAATCCTTTCTTTTATTTTCAGTTTGTATCACAGCATGACTCCAGTTTTTCCAGCGTGGACCAGGAAAACCTGGACCCTCAGGTTACCAGTTCCAAGGTTTCCACCAAAAGGAATTATTGCAAGAGATCGCCACAACTTGGCACCATAGACGAGGGAAATGAGACGGAGGAGGAGGATGACGTACAGGAGAGGAGCCAGAAAGGTCACCCCAAAAAAAAAAAAAATTGATGACACAACCGAATCGGAGAACGATGCAGATGTGAGTATTAAATTTGAAACTCCCCCGTAGGTTCATCTTATTCTCCTGTGGACAACTCACTCATTGAGTTTTGTATCTGTGCAGAAAGAACATACTTCAAAATCTTCCAAGATGTCAGCCAGGGAAAGGGCTTTTGTGGCAAAGAGAGAGCAGCAAGTAAAAGCCATTAAGGCAAAGGTGAAGGCCAATAAATCAAGTAACACAATGAAGCCTGTACCTGCTGCAAGCAGTCTGAAGCCCGCCACCTCAGTCCTGCCTCCTCAGACATCGGTAGAGTGCAGAATGCTGCAAGGGCTTGTGAAAGCAGAGGACAGGTACGGTACACCCACTTCGCCATGTTCCTCGTGGAGCCCCTCAGAAAACTGCCTGCTTTAAAAGCTCAAGCGCTGTGTATGACTCTCATGAAAACGGTGTTTGACGCTGAAAATGACGAGGCCAAAGTTTCAGCAACTGCTGAATGCACTAAGTGTCACCATGTAGAGCGAAGTAGTTTAAGAAAACTCACCACAGAAGAAGAAGTATGTTTATCGTTACATTTATCTTCAAGAATCTTACTTTATTTACTTGCCATGTGATTCTCCATGAGTTCCTTATCTTTTTGCAGGCTGAAGTTGATGTTATTCTTAACAACTCAAACAAAGTAACTGAGGACTTTGGAATCAGGGTGGAACCTGTGGACTATGGGTCACTGTTACCTGGAAACTGGTTGAATGACAAGGTGAGTTTTACAAGGAATATTTTAACACACAATTTTTGATAGGAAAATTGCACTAAAATTGCACTAACATGACTATTGATTCTCACAGATAATAAATTTCTATTTTCAATTGATTGCTCAAAGACCTGGGGTGTATGCCTTTGACTCCTTCTTCTGGCCACGCCTGCAAAACAGAGGGATTGAGTCAACACTGAAATGGGTTGAAAAGGTAACTCAAATCACATGCTGAGCACATACTTTGAAACTGTTGCATGTCGTGAAATTGTGGAGGCAGCCTGTACCTTGGTGGAGGAGAGCAGAGCAGATGGCAGAAAGACTGTGAATAGGCATTGCATTATTTACAGAAATGTTGTTCACATTATTAGCAGATATTCATCCGGAGGCCACTTCCTAAGCGGCCACTTCCCCCACCCCTTGTGGTGCGGGTACCCGATAGTCCGTTAGCTTCGACTTGTTTGTGGGAGCACCTTACAACAAACGAACTATAGTCTACCCCCACCACGAGGTCCATCGATTGTGGCCGCAAGGAAGTGGCCTGCAGAAGTCCAGCTCTGGGAGTTCCCTCCGGTATGTTTGACCTTCAGTTTTGCTTCCAGGTGGATTTGTTCTCCTACAGCACGTTGCTTGTCCCAGTTCATCTTGGGAACCATTGGTGTCTGGCCACATTGGACATTTGGGAGAGGCGGGCCCAGTACTGGGATAGCATGCAAGGAAGAAATTTGGAATGCTTGGATGTAAGTTGTATATCAGTTTGTATACTATCAGTTTATTTGTAACGCCCCTCTAGGAAAAAATATTTAAAGAACAAATTTTTCTTCCAGCTTTTGCTGAGATTTTTGGCTGAAGCGGCAGAACGCAGAAAAAACTCTGCCTTTAATATTGCAGAATGGGAAAGGATGCGGATGCAGGTATATATTTACAAAGCAAACAACTGAAGTTTCACAATAAAAAACACTTTACAATAATTGGTTATTAATATTCAGTTTTTTCAACAGGAAATCCCATCTCAGAGGGGCAACTCTGATGACTGTGGAGTGTTTGCCTGTGCTTTTGCCGAGCACTTCACTGCAAAACGGGCTCCTAATTTTTTCATCAGTGATACAAGCATGTTAAGAAGAAAGATGGTTCTCGAAATTCATTCTAAGGGTATTTTAGTGTAGTTCTTTGAATGCTTTCAGTAATTGACCATGGTGTGTTCAATGTTTCATTGTGGTTTTGATTTTCCTTATTTCATTTGCATGTATTAGAGTGCAACATCTGTAAAAACTTTAGTATGATACCCAGTGCTTCATATTTTAATCTAAAGTTCATAGTCTAGCTGCCTTTTGCCTGGCTGGTATGCAAATTAATTTTCTGTCTGAAATGGTGCAGATTTGTTTTAATTCCAGGTTCACATGTTAATGACTGTACGCCATGTCCCTAATGCTGTGGTGCAGCCACCACTGTTCGTACTTTCAGTTGTGTGTTCAATAATGTTTCATTGTGTTTTTGATTTTCCTTGTTTTATTTGCATGTATTAGAGTGCAACATCTGTAAAAACATTAGTATGATACCCAGTGCTTCATATTTTAATCTATAGTTCATAGTCTAGCTGCCTTCTGCCTTGCTGGTATGCAAATTAATTTTCTGTCTAAAATGGTGCAGATTTGTTTTAATTCCAGGTTCACATGTGTAATGACTGTACTCGTACTCCATGTCCCTAATGCTGTGGTGCAGCCACCACTTTTCGTACTTTCAGTTGTGTGTTCAATAATGTTTCATTGTGTTTTTGATTTTCCTTGTTTTATTTGCATGTATTAGAGTGCAACATCTGTAAAAACATTAGTATGATACCCAGTGCTTCATATTTTAATCTATAGTTCATAGTCTGGCTGCCTTTTGTCTTCTGGTATGCAAATTAATTTTCTATCTAAAATGGTGCAGATTTGTTTTAATTCCTGGTTCACATGTGTAATGACTGTACTCCATGTCCCTAATCTTGTGGTGCAGCCAATAATTGTTGTTTTATTTTAAGTAGTCGACCTTGGTGTATTTAACGTTTAATTGTGATATAAATTCCTTTATTTTTAGGTGTATGTGTTAGCGGTAATGTCCGAAGTGCCGGGCTAATGTTAGGTGTACCGGGTCCGTTTTCGGAAATGTCGAAATATTATTATTTCACCTAACATTACCTGGGATTATTTGCGCCAAACTAAGATTGCCAAAGTGGCCGACGGCAATCTTAGGTTGACTAAACGACATTACCGGAGCCGGCTCTCAGACTACTCCACCTGGTAGCGAAGGGAAGCTTGGGGCGAGAGGTCTGTTAAGTCAACGCGCCGTAGAGCTTGAGCGCGTCAGGAAACGTTAGGCTCGGCGTTAACTTTACAGACCTTGGGTGTCTGGATCTGGACGACGGGACGCCTGACACCGAATGGACTTCCCCCACTGGTGGTGGGCTGCCAGTGATGATAGCAGTGCTGCCAGTGGATCCAGTGGTTTGAGTCACACCAACGCTACTGACAGTGCCACTGCAACCAGGTGGAGTAGTCTGAGAGCCGGCTCCGGTAATATCGTTTAGTCAACCTAAGATTGCCGTCGGCCATTTCGGCAATCTTAGTTTGGCGCAAATTTCCCCAGGCAATGTTGGGTGAAATAATAATATTTCGACATTCCCGAAAACGGACCCGGTACACCCAACATTAGCTAGGAAATCTTAGGTTTGCCGGCACTTCGGGCTTTACCGCTAACATATGTATTGATTGTTTTTGAGTGTAACTTTTGTACAATGTCCATGTGCCAATTGAATTGCATTAACAACTGTGATTTAAAACAAAACAAAACAAAACTGTATTTATTTTTCTATCAAAAATGCCTACTAGACCTTGACAGCACAAACAATGCAGTACCTTAAGTTTTACAATGCTTTTTTGAGTTATAACAAACATTGTCAAAAAAGTTGCAATTTCAATATCATCAAAAATATTTAGCAGGGTCCAACGGGAAATCGTATATATTTACTTTGGTCAAGTCTTAGATCGGTAGGTGAAATGATAGAAAGTATAAAGTATAAAGTTACATTAGTTATCAAGGTATGTACAAGACGTGTGACTGACTGAAGACAAAATACTGGGTTTTCAAAAATTCAGCGGCGTCACAAGTACTGACGGTTGATATGAGAAACTAATTGGTGACATAAGTATGAGGAATTAACTATCAACAGGGATCATGGGGGTTCAACACAGGATGGATTCCCCATCAACTCACCCTTTCTTGTGAGATAACAAACCAAGGTTTTAAAACTAAAGGAACATATTGTTGATTGAACATATAAACGCACCTAGGAACGGAAATAACGGAACTTTGGTAAGATCCTGAGCCAAACAATTAAAATTATCTAAACATTTGGCATGAAACTTTGGATTGGTTAGCCTAGATAAACACTTACAACTAAATTATTGTCCTAGCAGTGAACAGTCTCAGGGGTGGCGACTATGCTGGAAGGGATAATAATGAATGACAAAGAAAATAAACAAACACAAATAAATATTCTAACCTAGACTTATATAGTAACAGGTAGATAGAAATAAAATACAAATACAATATTTGAGCACAGATGTTTATGACATTACTAGCACAGAGACTCATGCTTATTTATTTGCCACAGATACATCCTGGTTCCCTTTCTCTGGCTTCTGCGACTCGCTGTTGGGGCTGGGTCTTTGGCTGCCTCGGGATCTTGGCTTTCACCTGGCGATGGTCCCTTTAGACCACACATGCTTTCTTCCATTGTCCAGGAGTTGGGTGTTCAATGAAGTAATCCAGCAGCAATTCTCTGATGTCTTCCCCTAGAAGTTCATCCCCAGCATCTTGTTTGCTTTGAGCTATAGCCACATTGCAGGTAAGCCTTCTTAGAGCGCTCAGCACCTTTTCTGGATCTTCATTTTTGTAGCGCCCACGTATGATTCTTCCCTCTTCATGAATGGTGTCAAAGTAATATTTTGGATTTCTTCTGATTCTAGTTGGAGACACGCTGTCTTCATCAAGAAGGTGAAAATTCACGAGAGCTGTGCAAGACAGTGTAACCTGCCGTGCTGTTGTCACACAGCATTCCATTGGTTTACTGAAGACTCCAAACCTTTTATACAGGATACCAAAAGCATCTTCGACACAATGCCTCCCCCAGAGAATCTAGTATTAAATACCCTTTCTGGGACAGATACAATTCCCTTATTTCTGGGAAAAGGGTTCACTAGGTTTTTGCTCTTCTCAAATGCACCGTCACCCAGAAGTACAAATGGGAGGTTGCCCTCAACTCCTTCAAAGTGACATGAGGATGGTATGTTCAAAAGGTTGCTGAAAAGTCTCTTGCTGAATTCCGAATTTTTGAACACATCACTATCACCTCTCCGGCCACTTGCCCCTGCATCAACCCAAATAAATTTACGTCTGGCATCAGCCACAGCCATCAGGATTATGCTGTATCTCTTCTTGTAGTTATAGTACCTTGAGCCGCTGTGAGGAGGACTCTGTGGGACAAAACATAATTATGTATAATACGCTTCTCTTTTATTTTTAAGGGTATTTTATGAAGAACTTGCACACACTGTATATCTGTACCTTGATGAAGATGTGTTTCCCATCAACTGCACCAATGCAATGGGGAAGATTCCACATCACCTCATACTCTGCAGCCTTTCTGAGCCACATCTCTTGGGTCATAGGCTCAAACACCAAAGGTTCTAACACTGTGTACAGGACAACAGATGTTTCCAAAACAATATTTGAAATGACCTGATGCGACACCAAAAATTGAAAAGATAGGGATACGAAGCTTTCCCCTGTGGCGTAATACCTGGAAAAATAAGTGCTCGAAGTTAAATACACAATATACAGAAACTACTACAGAGTGTGCTTTCAATATTTAATTTTACCTGAGAGTAATAGCCAATCTTTCCCCAGGGCAAATTGGTTCTCTAATTGAGGTCTTCTGGAGCTCTGGACCAGCAAGACTGAGAAGCTTATCGAACGCTTCTGGACGCATCCGGAAGTAAGCGTAGTACTTCTCTGGATCTTCAGCTCTCAATTTAGGAATAAGCTTGAACCATGCCCCATTCTCCTTATGGTCCTGAAATATGGACCGGACCCAGAATCTCCTTTCCTCACTGATGTGGTCTTTCAGTGTCCTAATTCTTTTTCTCTTCACTTGGGCACTCAGATCTTGTGGAGGAGATGCTTTGTAAGGAAGAACTTTCTTAAAATATGACGCCATCTTCAGCTCTGCAAGTCAAACAAAATAAATAGCACACTGCAATTAAAGTATGCATTGCAAATCAACACATCAATAAACATTGAAATTACTGTTCTACTCACTTGCAAGAAGACAGCCTGCCAGCCTTGTACGTTTTGCCAAAAGGATTAATGGTATCAAAGCCATGACGCTGCAAGGAAAGAAGAGGGAGCTTCTCACATCATTCTTAAAATAATTTAAATCAGACTACATTTATTGAAAAATTTGAGTAGGGGTCCGTTCGTGTATTATGTATTAAATGCATGGACAGGTGACATTTGACTCAGGGGAAGAAATGTAGGCAAAATGCCAAACCAGTGTGGAGTGTCACATAAAATCTGAACAGCTCCATAAGAGGGAATTCTCTCCAGGTCAGCATTTATCACACGTGTACTTACTTGATCGAAGAAAAGAGCGGGGAAAGCCAAGAAATCTACTTCTTTCCACAGAGCACAGTGAACAAATTCGATGATAAACTTTCCGCGATGCCGCTGTCGATGCCGATCTGATGCCGATGCCGATCGATCAACAATCACCGCACCGGTGCCCACTATATTACGCCGTCGGTTACGATTCAAATCTTGCCCCGCTGCGTTGTGTGTGTGCGGATGTGGCTTCTGATTGGTCGAGCGCTAGCGCTGCCCCACGGCCGAGACGTGTACCACTGCGCGCCATTCGGGCGGTGCGCGGTACCAACATTACCCCTACATCTTTCTCCACAGTTGTTCTTTTCTATATTTTTTATTGTGAAAATGTGTTTATTCAGTCCTTTCCTTAAATGGCAGATGTAACTTTGACGTGATTTCTTGCGAGTTAGCTGAGCGCAACGCGTAGGCAGCGGTGGAATGTGGGGAAGGGAAGTGGGGTGAGGTGAACTGAACTGAACTGAACTGAAGTGAAGTGAAGTGAAGTGAAGGGATTATTGTGGCACCACCCAAAACTATTCATTCCCCCACCCCCCTCCCCGCCGCGCGCTGTGCCGTGCCCTGTCTGCGAACGGATCAGGCGTGCCAAAGTAAGAAATAAAAAATTACACGTGGACAGCCTCGACACCCCCTCCCCCTCTCCCCCCGGTAGACAATTGTGGACATTCGATGACCCCCCCTCCCCCCCCCCCCCCCCAAGTGTCCACGTGGTATCTGAACAGCCCCTCATTTGACACAACTCCACTTGTGCTTGCTTAGAGTGTCCAGTTCTAACCCCAAATGACTTTCATGGTTTAAAGCAAATAACAAAAAGGTTTGATCCCTTCCTATTACACTTCAGTCGTGCCATGTTCAGATATCTTTCACAAAGGTTTGCATTCTGGCCATCAATGTGTTATGCCCGTGTTAGGGACCAGTGGGATTCGGATTGAGACACAGGGTGGCAGTATGCAAAGGGTTTATCTCCACTGTACAATACCCAAATGATATTACGTTTGTAGTCCTAGAGTAGTCCGTAGGTAGTCCTGGTGGTCGCCGGGTCGTCGTTGATGCGTACAGATGCGAGATGCGATGGGGGACGCTGGGCCCGGGTTAGGGTGGTCCAAATCCGAAAATGTTGAAAAAGTTTTGGGGCCGACTCGCAAAAAGTTTCATTTTGGCATGAACAAAATGTGTGCCAAACCAGAAATCTGTCGGACAATATTTAGGGGTCGCGCAGGGGTCACGAAGTGCCCTTATGAGGAGAGAAAATCAATGTTTTTTGAAAATTCCCAAATAAATATCTAAGGTCAACCTGGCCAAAGTAGGACCCTGAAGGGCTAAAATTTCAAAGAAAACACTGTATCTCTTACGGTTTTCGAGATATCGGCGTTTAAAGTGCAAAAATCAAGCAAACCCTCGTTTTTCATGTTTTTGCTTGATTTGCGCTCCCGCCAGCTCGTTGTGGTTCTGGGCTTGTTGCCCTCTGTCTGTCCTTCGTCTCAGGGTGGCTCTGTGCTCTCCCCTGGACTGCCTGTTGTGGCCCCTCTGTTGTCTAAAACGCCCTGCCCGTGATTAGGTCGTCGATCTCCCAATCCATTATGTTCAATGATCTGAGGCTAATGCTCACCCTAATGTTGGGCCGCTGTCGTTGTTTGCCGTCTGGTCCTGTATATGCCACACTGTTGCCTGGGGTAGCTGTGGCGGTTGTAGCTGGGGCCGACTGGCTAAGGCGTGGAGGGGTGCTGTGTCGCTCTTGCTCTGGACTGGCCACGTTCCTCTGTGGCTCCCGCTGGGGTCTCATGGCCCCTGCTGGTGGCGTCGGCATGGGTGGTGGTTTAGGTGGTCCCCGCGGGCCCCTTGTGGGCTCCTCCACGTCGTCCTGAGTGGAGTCGTCAGAGTCCATCCGCCCCCGTTGCCCCGTCGGCGCGGCTGCCGGGACCTGATGGCCGCGCATGTGCCAGCATGTGCGGTGTCCATCTCCCCTTGGTCCCGGGCCTGGGTGGAGGATCTGGTTGCCACGTCCTGGGTATTACTCTGCGGCGTAGCTGTCCCACGGACCTCCGTTGGGTCGACATGTCCTGTAACATTGGGTGGATTAGATAGTTTTGCACCCTGAGTTCTGTTTTACCACTCCTAGTGCCAATTTCGGGCCTTTAGCGTTGAACAGCCTGAACCACACCAAGTCGTCTGGCTGGAACCGTGGTGTAATTCTCTCCGGTTCCAGTGGCGGTACCTTGGTGGGGTTCAGTTGGTCCAAGGGGCGGGTGCGTTGCCTCCCCTCCATTCTCTCCGCTGGGGTGAGGTTGTCGTCCCCGGGTGTGTTGCGGTGTGCTTCCAGGGCTGCCACGAGGCGTTGTTCTGCTGTTCCCTGCTGTATCCTGGCCAATAGGTGTTTTATCGTGCGCACTGCCCGTTCCGCGGGCCCGTTTGCTCGTGGCTCGTACGGGGCTGAGTACTTCCTCAGTATGCCTCTCTCGTCGAGGAGTTGTTCGTACTCCGCCGAGTGAAAGCAAGTGGCGTTGTCGGACACTACCATGTCGCATGTGCCGTGGGTGGCAAATGCTCTCCCCAGGCACGTGATCACGGCCGTCGAGCTAGGCCCGTTCACCCAGAACGCCTCTAGGTAGTTTGTGCGTGAGTCGACGATCACGAACAAATAGTTTTTGTTCGTGGGTTCGCAGAAGTCCACGTGTATGCGCCCCCAGGGCCTGGCTTGGGGCCATGGTACTAGTTCTGCGGGCGCGTCTGGCATCTGCTCACGACACGCCGTGCATGTGGCCACATACTCCTCGATCTCTTTGTCCAGCCCGGGCCACCAAAAAATGTCTCTTGCCAACCGTTTAGACCGTTTCTCCCCCGGGTGACCGGCGTGAAGGCGCTTTAAGACCTGTTCGCGTAGTTGTGCTGGTATAATAACTCTCGCACCCCACAGCAAACACCCCCTCATTGTTGAGATTTCCCCCCGCCTCCGGAAATACTCGGTTAGGGCTGGTTCCGGGCATTTCCCGGCCCACCCGTCCACCGTGTACTTCCAGACTTGGGCGAGGGTTGGGTCCGTCGCCGTTGCACTTGCCACCGCCGACACTGCGAGGACTTTGGTCCCTGTTCTCTCGACCTGCGCAAAGTAGGCAATGTGTACGTCCTCGGTATCGTTTTGTTGCGTGCGCGCTACCGGCATTCTGCTCAGGCAGTCGGCGTTTGCTATGTTCTTTCCGGGGCGGTATTCTATCTCAAAGTGATATGCGCCTAGCGTGAGGAGGCCTCGGAGCACACGGGGGGTGACTACATCTGATGTTTTCTTTGTACAGATCCCTATTAGCGGTTGGTGGTCGGTGTATATTTTGAACCGCCGTCCTGCCAAATACTGGTGAAATTTTCGCACCCCAAACAAGATGGCTGCGAACTCCTTGTCCAGCTGACTATAATTTTTCTAGGCTGTTGTTAGTGTGCATGAGGCGTACGCGATCGGTTTCTCAGCGCCGTCCGGCATTGTATGTGCGAGCACAGCCCCCATGCCGTAATTTGAGCTATCGCAGCTCAGTGATAGTGGCAGCTGTAGGGAGTAGGCATAGTACCTGGCTGCTGCACAGGAGCTGCTTTGCTGCCTGGAAGGCGGCCTGTTGCTCTTCCTTCCAGTACCAGCCGGACTCCTCCTTTGTTAACACCTCGTACAGGGGTGCAAAGGTCTCTGCCCTGTTTGGAATAAACCGATCGTAAAATGCCAATTTACCTAAAAAAGACGGCAATTGTTGTATATTGATTGGGGCCGGGGCGTTTGTTAGGTCTTGTACCCTCTCCGGGAGTGGGGTCAGTCCCTGCTGGGAGATCTTGTGTCCCAAATAAACTACAGCTGGTACCCCGAAGGCGCACTTGTGCACTCCGGACGGGGTGGCTGGCTCGCCGGTTTGTTTACATTTGCGTTCTCTCTCACTACAGCGTTGTCTGCCCTGCTTTGTGTCCGGTACACATTCCTCTCTTCGAAGGAAATCAAGGTGTCCGGCTTGTTTACACTAGAAGACTAGTCGCTCGCGATTCAAATACAAACGCAGTTAAAATTGGCACTCTTTCGGTCACTCTGCCTGGTCACCTGGACATAAACAACATCAAACTAGCCACAGGCTGTTTGTGTTCCCTGCCGAATCTGGGCTGTGTGGTAAACTCCCCACAGTCGCGTGAGTTCGTTTCTCGTTCCTCGTCGCCACTGTTATGCCCGTGTTAGGGACCAGTGGGATTCGGATTGAGACACAGGGTGGCAGTATTCAAAGGGTTTATTTCCACTGTACAATACCCAAATGATATTACGTCCGTAGTCCTACTGGAGTAAGGACTGGGTGGAGCACCAGTGCCTATCCCTTCAGCATTGACCGCGTGTTACATGGTTTTTGGGGGTAGACCCGGTCCCTGGGACCGGGTTCCTTCCGGAGGACTGGGGGCCGGTCCCGCAGCCCGGACCCAGGCACCCGCTACCTGCTGCTGCCTGCCGCGCCACTCCACTCCTCTCCTGTCCTCTCCACGCCGCGCCACACCGCAACGCACCACACTACTGGATGGTCCCCAAGGCCTGGCACGGGTCGTCCCTCGCCCCGCCGGGGACCCTGCACTGAGGTTGGCTTCACTTTAATTGCACCCACTGGTGCTCCAGTCGGTAGACTATTCCTTACTCCAGTGTAGTCCTAGAGTAGTCCGTAGGTAGTCCTGGTGGTCGCCGGGTCGTCGTTGATGCGTACAGATGCGATGGGGGACGCTGGGTCCGGGTTCACACGCCGGCTGGTGCTGAAGCGGGTGCTGGCAGCAGAGACGGCGAATGAATGACAGCCGGTCCGCGGCTCCAGGCTGCCGCCTGGGCTCGGGCCGCCTTGTGCGCATGCGCGGCGTGACTGCGCCGCCAGGCAGAGGTGCTGCTCCCACAGTTGTGGGGCACCGCACAATGCAAAACCCTTCTCTAATCTTTCCCTTTAAAGACAGTAGTAGGGTTGTTGTCACACTCCCCCCTTTTGCAGCTTGGAATTTACAAATGTTTGTGGGAGATGATATGGTAGGATCTTGGTGGTCTGCCAAGCTTGGGGGAGGCACAGCACAATAATAGTAAGTTGATAAATGAAAAAAAAAAACAAATTCAAAAGATTAACAGATGTAAGGTTCATTTTTAATCAGCAGCAGGGCAAGGAAGTATAAACAAATTTCAACAGTATTAAGTAGTAGTTAACTAGAAAGACAATATTAGTTGCGAAACTTGCAACCATGAGAAAAACAGTAATTAATTTTCACTAAAACAATTAAATTCAATTTAATTCCTCTCCAGAGTCAGACAGCGACTTAAGGTTTGATAAGCCACGGTAATGAGAACAGCCATAAAACGGCAAAGGCTTAGACAGTATATAATTAAGGTACAATATATATATATTGGCCAAAGGATATACATTACGAGTGCGCACTCACCCTTTACCAAGATAATCCAAATTTCAGCGACGGTGGCTTCATCCCAAAAGTACAGCCATTTACGTCACTGGCAAGAAAAAAGTACACTAGTCATGCATTGCACACATGAACACTTGTTAATTTAACACATATAACGAGTCCTCGCTCACAATATATATATATATATATATATATATATATATATATATATATATATATATATATGTTACGTAGAGCAGACTATTAAAGTCACCTATTTCATACCATGGGCATCATAACCCTTTTTCTTTGTTTATACCCTGGGACACCATCTTTATACCGTGTCGCCCTCTGGTGGCTGGTAGCCCAACCAGCATAATAAGGTGGCGCCATCTAGCGGCTAGTCACAACACTGCTCTGCGCCCCACCACCTTTCACTCCTCCTTCATCTTCTCTTGGCCTATAAAAGCAGGCACCGCTCACCTAGCAGTGCCATTCTGTGAGACGCTCTCTTGGAGTCAATACACTACTAAACCCAACTCCCCGACTACCTTATTCCGCCTCCTCTACTTAACACTGGTGGCAGCGGTTTAAATTCGGAAGGGAGGAAGGTTAGACGTGGACGAAGAGAGGTGGTCTTGCAGTGTCGCGTTGACGTTGGATAGGATAGGGATAGGATAGGCGTAGTGGGTCGGGAAGGAAAGTGAGGTTAGGGGTCGTGAGGTACGACGTGCTACTGACTTGAGGTCCTTGGCCTGTGGTCGCGACGTGCTGCCGGTTCAGCGGTCTGGCGCCTTCGAGCTTTTGAAGTGCGACCGAGTCTGGAGTTTAGTAGCCTTTCATTTTGGAAGTGCCGCTGAATTTTAGTTCGGACGCCTTTGACTGCGAGTCTGTGCGACAGTATCGTTTGGGACGAGAGCCGTTCGATTCATAGTGTCGCTGACTTTGGGCCTGGAGCCATCGTTATTAGAATAGACTAGTGGTATTAAGGGAGGGTTTTGGTTAGTTATAGATAGTCAGTATAGCAAGAATAGGATTAGTTAGAATAATTTCCACTTTTACACAAGTGCGGCCGGGTGAAGTGCTCGTATCCGCTGGAAACAGTGTGTAACGGGTGCTGAGTTCGAGTGCCTTGTGTATTAGTTTAATTAAGGGTACCAGATTAAGGAGGTTATATAGTTCAGAAAATTAGTGATAAAGCGGCAAGTTGTGCTTAAGTGGTTCACTAAAGCCAACTTGTACAAATTAGTGTTTACCTGGTCAAAGTGCGTGGAAAAGCTGGTTCTTTCTGTTGCTCACGCTAGTCCTCAGAGGAAGTCAGTTAAATAAGTTTGTTGGTTCATTGTTCTTTGTTGAGTTTAAATAATTTGTTTGTTGTTGTTCATTTATATCCTAGTTCAATAAGTTCAAGTTCAAATAGTTTGTTTTATTGTCGTTTATTAACTCCCTAGTTTAGTAAGTTCAATTTCAAGTAGTTTCTTAAGTTTAATGGATAGCGAAGGGACAATCCCTTTAGCCCATCCACTCTATCCTTACAAAAGGGTAGTATTGCCTCCTTCTGAGGAAAACTGGGACGAGGAAAGGCAGATTCAGTTGGCCCATCCTTTGTTTCCGTACATAAAGCCTTCGTTACCTCTCTGTGAGGAGGACTGGGACACTGAGAGCGTGGACTCTGGCATTTCAGACAAGTCCGGTTCCGTCAGTTCAGAAGCCTGTGCAGAGAAAGAGACAGTTAGTTCCGCATTTGACGTCAGGTCTGTCTGGACATTTGATTCAGATCACAACTTAGTGATTACTAACTTCCCTGTCGTGCGACAGGAAGTTAGAGTTCCGATTCCGGAACCTGACCCCACGTTAGACCCGAACGTGACCTATCTAGTGCCGTATCCCGGGGCTCCGAAGGAGCATTGGCGAACCTATCAGCAGGCTAGGGAAGAGGGCACCAACCCTCAGCTGCGTTTTAAGCGCAAGACACTGACACCAAACAAGTCACAGCGGTGGTGGTAAAGAGTTTAAAATGGAAGGGCAAGAAAACGTAGTTGAAATACCAGAGCAACCTCAGGTGCCTGCAGCACCGCAGCGGGGCGTACCCAGGGGAAGGCCCAGAGGCCGTGGTCGTGGACGGGGTCGCGGAGCACGGCGTAGGGCTGCCAACGCCCAAAATGAGGGTGTTGGGCGGTATGTCCGGCTTGGGGAGCGAAGGCCCAGAGATTATGACACGGACACGGAGGCCGAAGCAGACACGGAGGGCACCGAAACCGCGTACGAAACAGATGGGGATCATGACTATGATAGAGACAGAGAAGGAGAGAGAGGGGACAGAGAGGAGGAAAGACAGGAACACGAAGGCCGTGAACGCTACAGGGATGGTAGGAGACGTAGGGAAGAGAGAAGACATAGAGAGGAGAGAAGGGGAGAAAGAAGGGAGGAAAGACAGGATCAGGTGCAGATACCAATCATACCGTTTTTGCAAAACATATTCCAGAGTATCATTCCAGAGCAGCTTAGAAGGGCAGCGGTAGAAGCAGGGCACAGCCAGGGAACTCCTGCTGTTCAGGGGCCAGTAGCACAGGATAGGCCAGTGGAAGCACCACAACAAGGACAGGCCATAGCTCAGCAACAGGGCCAAGCACAGGGTCAAGCTGTAACACAGAGCATAGCACCATCACAATCACAACCCAGTACAAGTCAGGGCCTGGGGCAAGTAGTTACAAGTCAAGACATGTTGAAAGTGGTAGCTAAAAATAAGTTTCAACTCAATAAATACGATGGGGACACTGACTATGCTATTTATCAACTTCAGTTCAAAGAAGTAGCCACAGCAAATGGCTGGAATGAACAAGAGAGAAAGACTGCTCTTTTACAAGCATTATCGGGGCACGCTTCAGAAGTTATTGCCACAATACACCATCAGGGTAAACAACCCATGTTTTGGGAGCGTAAGCAGGAGTTTGATAGTCTGGTTCAAGCGCCAGGTCAGTCGTTAAGGGAGTTCGCTAGGCTAGTGGAAAGAAAGGGGAGGGCGTGCTATAGGAATGCACCAGAGAAGGACATTCAGGAATCGCTTGTGGAACGGTTCTGCAAAGGCATAACTGATAAACAGTATGCCAGGTCTCTGCCATTTGGGGCGTCCAGCACATTGGACGAGGCTGTTAATACCTTGAGTAAAGCCAAAGCAATCTTGGGGGAAGAGCCACCGGCCAAAAAGGCCAGGCTTGTTAAGGTAGAGGATCAGCCCTCCACATCTGGAGCAGGGGCCAGCTCAGAAGAACAGGAGGCAGCTGTGAATATGGTTTTCCCCTCAGGAAGTAACCCGGGGTTTTCAGGTAACCAGGCTAATGCACAGGGCAGTAACAATGCCGGGACCAATACAGAGGGAAATAGGGGCCGAGGCAGAGGCCGAGGTCGGGGAAGACCAAGCGGAAGTAGGGGAGGAGACAGAGGAGGAACTAGAGGAGGAAGAGGAGGAAATACGAGCAACACCGGAAACACGGGTAGCAACACCTTCACATGTAACTTTTGTGGGAAACCAGGGCACATGGAAAGGGATTGCTGGAGTAAAAATGGCAGTAATAACAATGGAAATAGTTTTCAGGAAGCTTGTTTCAATTGTGGCAAGCCAGGGCATAGGGCACGGGACTGCTGGTGTCCACCAAACAACAACCGCAACAGAGGAAGTAATACCGGGAACAGGGGTGGTTGGAATAACAACAAGAGTAACGGTAGTGGTAACGACTACTCAAACATGGGGTATTTACCTGACATGAACTGTCCACCGGCATGGTGCAGGCTGCAATGTTGTGGTATCGTAGCCAGGAAAGCCAAAGGGCTGGAGGAAGTGCGCAAGTGCCTGCGATCGCCAATGTTCCCTTCGTCCCTAGCAATCAGAATAATCAAAATCAAAACCAAAACCAGGGAAATTAATCAGTACCTCAAGAATAATGGTGGGACCTGAGGTACGAAGTAAAGAACCACCAAATGAAAAGAAAGTCCATTTCAGTCAGGAACTATCAGCAGAGCAAGGCAAGACAGGGCCATCAGTTAAAACAGAAAACAGGACAGAAGCCAGTACAGAAAAGACTGAACCTGAGTTGAGGGACAAAGTCAAGCCTGATGCTGGAAAATCTGTTCAAGAAACTTTGGATAAATGTAATGTATGCTCACTGGGAAATAAGGCCCCGGTCTTGGAATGCTCTATTGATGGGAAACCTGCCGAGGTAGTCATAGACACAGGAGCTGTGATTACTGTGTTCAAACGAACAACCAGAGAACTAGCACCAGCCAGATTAAGGCTGAAAAGTGCAACTTCTCATACAGCTGCATTATTTGGACCTGTACGAACATCTATTGTAATAGCTGGATGGGAATTCAAGTTTAATGTCTATGAAGCAGAAATAGAGGAGAACCTTTTGGTTTATGATTTCTTGGATTATTTTGATGCCACTATTAGAGTCAAAAGTCGGATTCTAGAGTTTCCTTTAATTGATACGGGGCAAGTCATAAGGACTCAGTTTAGAATTGGGCATGCCAATGCCAAAGGAAAATTCAGAGTTGGGGAAGTCTTTTATCCAGTCATAGCGAGGCAAAGAACTGTTTTAAAACCTTTTGTGGAAAACAAAGTCACAACGACTCTGATTACTGATTGCAAAATGGAAAATCTGACTCAGGATGTAGGGGTCAGGTTGACATTTGACTCATCTGTTAGTCCAAGTCCACTGGGCGGAGACAGGGGTGGCGCAATGTCCAAGCCTCACTCTCTATCCACCCAGAGGAATGGAAGCCAAGCAGAGAGTTCAATGTTTCCAGATGATATCGAATATATGGAATGGAAAAGTGATGAAAGGGGATCCCCAGGGTGCATCGACACCACAAATGAAATGAAAATTGATAATGACATATATGAATTGGATGTAGATGTGCACAGAAATGGATTTGTTGAAATGGAATTAGAAGGAAAAGAAAAAGAGGAAAGGAAAGTGATGCAATCAGTCCACAAAGATTTTAAAGCAGAAAGAAAAGTTCATTTGGGAGTGTTTTCAACAACTCCATTAATGGGAAATAAAGTTTCAAGATTACCTATTTCAGTAATAACAGAGTCAGGGGTTGTGCCATGTGTCACAGCACCCATGGATGTAACTTTGCAAAATATGGGAGATAGGTGCGTAGAGGTTCCGAAGTATGCAGTTCTTGGTGAAGTATACTTGATGCATCCCATGGAGTATCACAATTCTGTAACAAAAGATGAAATTGGATGTGAAATTGATGATGAGCAAGATGAAGAAGAAATTCCTACTCTAGTTACTTGTGTGGAACACGAAACTAAACCGTTTAAAGACGCTGAGTATGATGCTAATCCAAAGAGTGTTATTCCGGAAGACCAACCATTGCCAAAAGACTTGCAAGAGTTAGCAGATAGGTGCAAAGAGCTAAATGTAGAGCAGAAAAAGGCTTTGGAAAGTCTTCTCAGGAAGCATTCAGATGTATTTGCAAAGGACAATACCACATTTGGTAAATGTCCATGGTTAAAATTTAGAATAGATACTGGAGACCATCCTCCAATAAAACTAAATGCTAGACCAGTTCCTATACATTATAGGGAAGCTGTTAAGGAAACTATTCTTAAGTATTTGCAACAAGGCGCAATTGTACCAAGCCAGTCAGCTTGGGCTTCTCCCATTCTTTGTGTTATGAAGAAAACTGGAGAAGTCCGAGTCTGCATTGATTATAGAGCTTTAAATGCTGTCACCAGAGTACCTGCTACACCTATTCCAAGGGTACAGGACCTGTTGCAGCACATGGGAGGAAAGAAGCTGTATCATGCATTTGATTTGGCTCATGGCTATCATAACTTAGAAATTCACCCAGATGACCAGCCAAAAACGGCTATAATTTTACCAGAAGACTTGGGTTTGCCAAGTAGACAGTTTGAATTCACTAGACTGAGTTTTGGGTTGTCAGCTGCACCTGGAGCATTCCAATGTGTCACTGACAGACTCATAACGCCAGCCAAAGAGCCTAACCCAGAAAATGATTTGGGTGATACAGTTTCAGTTTACCTGGATGATGTATGCATTGCAGGGGACAACGTTGAGGTCATGATACAACGCTTAGAAGCATTGTTTAACAGAGTGAGAGCATCTGGATTCCTGTTGAAAGCAAAGAAGTGTGAGTTATTTCAAAAAGAAATTTCATATTTAGGACATAGACTGTCAGCACAGGGAATAAAGACTGATGACAATAAAATCAATAAAATATTGCACTGGGCAAGACCAACTGACCAAAAAGAATTGAGATCTTGGCTAGGTTTAGTAAATTATTATACCAAGTATGTGCCACATTTGGCAACAACAGCAGCTCCTTTGTATGGACTACTGAGGTCAAAAATAAATTTTGATTGGACTCAGCAATGTGAAGAGTCTTTTGATAAAATCAAACAGCTACTCACAACACCTCCGGTGTTGGGAACACCTGATGTAACTAAAGGCCCTTTCACGTTAACATCAGATGCCAGCCTAACTGGCCTAGGGGCAGTTTTAAGCCAAGAGCAAGATGGAAAAGATGTAACTATAGCTTATTGGTCAAAAATACTAAATACAGCCCAAAGGAACTACTGTGCAACTCACCGTGAACTTCTAGCTTTGGTAGAGTCAGTAAAAGCATTTAACCATTACTTGGCAGGTGCACCATTTGTGGTGAAGTCAGATCACGCTGCATTACAGTGGCTTAGAAGTTTCAAAAACCCTACTGGTATGCTGGCAAGGTGGCTCGAAAAGTTGGCACCTTATCAGTTCCAAGTTGTCTATGTTAAAGGCACCAGTATAGGGCATGCAGATGCACTCAGTCGCAGACCTCAAAGACCCTGTAATGAAAATTGTGTTAAGTGTACTAGAATAGAGGAAAGGGAACAAATGGCAGCAGTTAAGTGTGCAAAAATTGAGAAGAGGGAAGAAGGAAGAACTGAAAATGTATGGATAGAATGTAATAATAACTTCAAGATTATTCATAAGAACGGTTCAATTTTTGACAGCAGTTCAAGCTTACCCATTATTCATGCTGTCAGTTTAGACGGTAAAATGGGAGCAGGACTTGCTAAGGATGTGGAGTACTGTTTCAACGTTAAAGAAGAATTCCTTCAAACTAGGAGGAGCTGTCCAGGAATTGTACCTGTTAGAAGAGGACAGAGAATAATTGTTAATGTTATTACAAAGTTGAGATATTTTCAGAAACCAACACCTGAACAAGTCAGAATAGCTTTAATTCACTTGAGGGATTGGCTTATAGCAAACAATGTGAATGAATGGTGCATGCCTGAGTTCTCATGTGGCAAGGACCAGCTAAATTATCAGAGTTTGATACAGTTCTTAAATGAAATATTTGCAAACACAGGCATGAACATTCATATGTATCACTGGGTTCCAACTAATGTAAACACAGTTGAGCCTAAAAACAGCTGTGCCCCAAGCAGGGTCGCTGTTATAGATAGCATAAAAACTTTACCTGTATCAGTAGAAAATGTTATGATAAACTGGGGAACCATCATAGCTGAGGGCATAGACCCAGATCAGTTGAGGAGAGACCAAAGACTTGATCGTGATATAATGCCAATAATAATTGCAGTGCAGGAGGGCAAACGCCCTGACTTCCAAGATATTGTTGGTTATAGCAGCAAGACTAGAACGTTGTGGCATCAGTTTAAATCTCTTGTTTTAAGGGATGGATTGTTGTTCCGAAAATTTGTGCATATCACCAGGGATCCTGAAAGGGACCAATACCAATTAGTTCTGCCATCAAAACATGTTAAAAATACTGTAAAACATTACCATGAGCAACTAGGGGAGATCAACCATTTTGGAATACAAAAAACAGTGGCTCACCTGCAGAGATTCTTTTGGTGGCCAGGAATGCAAAATGACATTCAAGGGTGCCTTCATAATTGCAAAGTGTGCAATAGATTTAAAGGAGTAAAATACAGAGTCAAGCCACCAATGAAAATATTCCAGGATGGGGTCCTCCATGGTAGATGGCATGTAGATTTAGCGGGGCCATTTAAAGAAACTTCAGAGGGTTATACCCACATTCTTATTGCAGTCGAAGCTTTCTCTGGTTGGCCTGTGGTTGTACCACTTCGAGGTGAAAAGGCAGCAGAGGTAGCCAAAGCATTAATAACTCATGTATTCTCCGTGTTTGGGTCACCCATCTCTATGATGACAGACCAGGGCAGAAATATGTTATCTGAAACAATGAGCGAAATTGCAAATTTGTATCAAATCAAGAAGTTCAAAATATCTGTTAAACATCCTGAGGCTAATGGCAAGGTGGAAAGGTGGATCAGGACGTTAAAGTTACAGTTAGCAATGCTGATAGGAGATAACCCTTTAAATTGGCCTGAGTACTTACCATTCATATCACAAGCCTATCGTAGCCTGCCAAATGAGGTTACAAAATGCTCTCCCTATGAGATAATGTTTGGAGCACCCATGAGGACTCCTTTGCAGATGGAAAGAGGGGCTCCACCCTCTCAGGCGGATTGGAGCCATCACAGGGATGAGTATCCTTCGTTTGTCAGGGAGGCTTTGACAAAGATCCATGACATAGTAAGGGAATCCAAAATCCAGGCTGCAAAAAGGATGAAAGATTATTTCGACAGAAATGCTATGCTTTCTCCGTTTAAAGTGGGAGATCGAGTGTATTATTACAAAAAGAACACTCAAAGGGGAGTGATGAGAAAATTAACCTCACCTTGGTTAGGGCCTTTCACTATAGTAGATATTATAAACGATTGTAACGCCCAAATCAGGGATGACGCGCCACCACACAAGCAAATGATTGTCCATATTGATAAGTTAGCGGCGTACACGCCACAGGAGTCGGACGAAGGCTTGGTAACGGCGGCCTGGCTCACTTTTGTAGAGTAAGCAGCTGTCGAACAACAGACTGGGCTACCGGGCCGAGCCAAGTCACGGCCAGTGCGATCCGCTCACCGCCGACTCCAAACCAACAACCGCCGCGAAGATTCAAACGCTGTTCGCCGCAAGACGCATGCTGGGAGTATCGACGCGGGGTATGCCGGGAAGGCGTCACCTCGGGTCCAGAACGTTCCAGCATCGCTTCGCAGCAAGTCGCATCGCATCAAGTCGCACCGCATCAAGTCGCATCGTAGAGCATCGGATTACATTGTACCATCGGATTAATGGCTCCTCGCGTTCGAGTGGCTAGGATCCCGGAGGATTACAAGATTCCCAAGAAAGGCAGCGTCGATACCCAGCAGATCGTCGCGGCGTCGCCGTTAGAGAAGATCCACGGGCTACCGCAGCAGGGAGTAGCGACGCCGCCAGCCAAGGGAAGGCCGCCGAAGCAGATCAGCGCGATTTTCGGGGGCGAGGACATCCCAGTGAACAGGGCCAGCCAAGATAGAAGCTATCCTGCCAGAAGCAAGTCAGCAGAGAGGAAAGAAGCCGTGAAATTGCACTGCATAAACATCGTCAGGAAGGCGCAGAGGGACAAGGAAGCAAAGAGGAGGAGCGAGGTACGGTCGGTGCAGGAGTGTATGGACGAAAGCTATCGGAAAATGGACAAGTTGTGGAGTGGAGACCATCAGTGGAGTGTGGATGAAATGGAGAAGGAGTTGCAGACGATGACGGTAGGAGAGATGCAAGGGGAGTTGGACAAGATAGAGCGGGCGATTGCGGAGGAAAAGAGAAAGGTAGAAAAGTTGAGGGAAGTCAAGGAAATAGAGGATATGGATGTAGACTGGGATAATGTGGAGTGGCAAGGACTAGGTGGTGAGGAGGAGAGTGTAGATTTGGATGTGTTGTTGGTTCAGGTGGAGGAGAAAGCACGAGAAAGTCTGGAGATTTCAGAGGAGTTAAGGAAGGCGGAAGAGTTGATAGACGCAGAAAGTGTTAGAAGCAGTGGGCAGGAAGTAGCAAAGGAGAGGGAATACAGGCCGTTCAGGGTGGACAAGAGAATTAAAAAGAGGTGTAAGAAGTGTTTGGGGAGGAATCACACCGCCATTCAGTGCACCAACTTGAGTGTGGCACTAGTGAGGCGTTTAGAACTGTTTTTAGAGGGATATGGGAGCGAGGCGCAGCTAAATTTTACTTGTGAAGAGGAGAGGCAGATCCTTAGGTGTGACCTCACCAAAACACTTAGACCGGATGTTGAGGCCATTGTGAAGGGTATACAGAGAGAGAAGGGAGTTGAGCGATATGACCCCAAGACCCCTGGAATGCAGTAGAGTAGTTTTAAGTGTTATTAATATTGTTAACAAGTGCTGTCATAGTCAAACATCATTACTATTATTATTGTGTAAGTTAGTTTATTGGTTTAAACGCTAAATGAAGTAGTATTAAGTAAAAGTAATTATTATTGTTCGATTTACCAAGTATTATGTATTGCTGTTCAAATAGCTACTGTAAGATTAAACCATTGTTAAAGTTGTGCAAATATATATCTATATAATCATTGAAAATTCTGTGGACTTTCTCATGGAAGTGGATGGTTGCATGCTAAGGTCGCCTGTCAAACTGCGTGGCCATAGCACAGGAGTGAAACATGGAAACATGGTAGGACTGCCGGCCAGAATGTTGTGCAGTCCTGACATGGTATGGAAATGAACAGTGGTTTTCCCAAACATAAGAAGGTTGCGTACTGTGAGCTATGCTGGACACATTCCGGGGTAGAAACAAAACAAAGGAACACGGAGTGTGAAACAATAAATTGTAATTGGGATAAAAACATCAGGAATAAGTGCCAATTAACATCACGGGGCATAGTATTACATTAAATCAATGGCCAATAAAAATAATAAATAAACATAAGGGGCCAGTAATTGAAAAACACTTAAAAACCCAGGTGGTCCTGGATGAGCGCAGGGTCGACATGGTCATCCAAGACAGTCTGAAAAAAAAAAAAAAAGAATTATATAGAAGTGACAAGGTACTAGGTGTTTCCAAGCAATAAACATAACAAAAATCGCAACAAGCGACCAAGAGGAAACACTCACAAAGCAGGCCCGGTAACGGCAAATGCCACAAATTCCATTCTGTAACGTGTACAGATAATGGTGACTGTAGACTCTCACGCAGAATAGGTTCACAGCAGGGTGAAGGAGTCTTCCAACGAACCCCTGAGGACGGAGTATGGTGCAGTAATCACAGACCTGTAACATAAACCAACACAGGGGTTAAAGGTGTCTGAATAACAACAATAACAACAACTACACTTAGCTAATCAGTGAACACGTACGTTGACAACTCGGAGTGCGCCGAGAGTTTCAATTTCCGCCCGTTGGTTATGAACGAAGACCCTACAGGCCACGGGTGGCCGTACTACGGGACGACGGTCCAAGGCAGCATTCGGGGGGTGACGAAGCCATACACGGCGTTGGCCCTCCCGAGCCTGAATCATGTAAGGCGCAAAACGCCGGCGATTGTCTGGGTTCTCGGGTACCAGAGCAACCGGGTTTTCCACAACGTCGGGGCTCGCAGCACCTGGGGCTTCGGGCTCCGCCGCTGGGGCGTCGCGGCCCCCGGGAAGGGTTTGTTCCTCGCGCTCGAGGTAGAAGTATAACAGGTTCACAAGCTCGTCCGCGTCTTCCTCAGCAGCTAGGTCGATGAGCTCCACCGCCGGGTTTTCCATGTTTTCGTCAAAACGTCCAATCAGCGACATTGTGGCTAAGATTTGGGTTCAATCGTTTAGAAGAACCGTTACACTAACGCCGTGCGGAGAACTGATGCCGGTGAGGGGTTCAAACTGACAACGGTCGAACAATTGACAGCGACAACCAATGAGAACGTGGCAGGGAAACGAGTATGGTCAGGTGTAGCGTTGAAGTGGTAAAATGTGATCTATAAAGAATTAAAGACTACAAAAACTCTAGTAAAATAGTTCAGTAAAATTTTAACATATTTTATGGAAGTCCAGATGGGACGAAAGGGTATTCCCCTGCCAGGGAAGGATTTGACTGAAGTAGTCAGTTGAGCGTCTGTTAGTAAAGTTTCGTGTACACATGAGTTTCTCATACTGAAGATGTCGACTATGGAGCCAAAAATTCAAACAGCTCACTGCGAATAACGATCTTGGCCGGGTCAGCCATGATTCTCAGTCGGTAATGCAAAAACCAAGCATTAACGAACAGGAGCGTTTGAGTTCAGGTGAAATAGCTTGATAAAATTAGTGACAGGAGTTGGAAGCTTTTCAACAGGAGCAGGTGGCAACAAAATTGATGAGTTCAAAAGGGTGGTTGGGGATAAGTAGCGTCGCCACCCTTGACAACGTCTACTTTGGTCGCATCTTGACCAGCGAAATTGGTCCCTTTATGACACAGTGTGGTCGTGTGCCCTTGAATTTCGAGCATCCAATCCTGATGCGGTCGACAAGGGATTCGAGCGGTTGGATAGTTGAAGGGCATCAACAATGTAACAACAAACTCCTGGGACCTGTGGACTTTCACCACGGGGGTCCCAAGGCCGAGTTCACCGGGACCCAACCGGGAATCGAACCAAGGGACCCGGTCTTCACAAACCGACACTGGACCAATTACTCCGTGGACAGCTGTCCAAGACCAAGCGCATCAGCTAGTCTACCTAAGGACGACGGAACGACAGGGCAGAGCGGCAAACATCTGGCCGCGCAGCAGACGACTAGCAGTCGACTCTACGGGACGCAGCTTTCAATTCGGAGGAGAGGAAAGCGATATAAGTTAAGTAGCGTCAAAAATCGGAGAGTTTCGCGTAAATTTGTTAGCTAGTTTTCAAAGGTGCCTTAGAATAAGTTAGTGTATAAGTTTAGTTGTAAGCAAATAGGTCAGAATAGTGGGTGATAGGTCAGCATGGCACCAGGGTCTAGGCACCATAACCTGGAATCAGGTTAGGTAAAGGTAATCAAAAATACTGTGCAGAGATGTTTGTGTTTCAGTTCACGAGATGGCAGTCAAACTTTTCTCACATCGCAGCACAGCTACATCGTGTCCTCAAGAGCTCCGAATCAACAGCGGAGATCTTCAAGATTTAATATTTGGCTTTGAGTGAATCTATGAGAGTGATTTCTGCGTCGAAGTAGCATAGTCAACCTTCGACTGTAGGAGAGTTAGTCATGTGAAAAGCGTATTACTGGCCATAATGCGCGCGACGTATAGATTTCAACTCAGCACACAGTGTGTCAAGGATTCATTCACCCTTTATGTTTATTTTTGTTTGAACATGGAAGCTTTGGGGTTTGGGATTGGACACCCTAAACCAGCACGTAGTCGTGTCAAAGTGGAAATGGGATTCTTTCAGGATCATGGTTGATGATTAGAAAATTTAATTTGATTTCATGGAGATCAGTTTCAATTTGATTGTAACGCGTTACTGAAAGGAAATGGTTATTGGATGAAATGTAAGATTTTTAAATTGTAAGGGTCTTGAAAGGAGAGGAAGGAGCTTAAAAAGAAGGGAGTGGTGTTACGTAGAGCAGACTATTAAAGTCACCTATTTCATACCATGGGCATCATAACCCTTTTTCTTTGTTTATACCCTGGGACACCATCTTTATACCGTGTCGCCCTCTGGTGGCTGGTAGCCCAACCAGCATTATAAGGTGGCGCCATCTAGCGACTAGTCACAACACTGCTCTGCGCCCCACCACCTTTCACTCCTCCTTCATCTTCTCTTGGCCTATAAAAGCAGGCACCGCTCACCTAGCAGTGCCATTCTGTGAGACGCTCTCTTGGAGTCAATACACTACTAAACCCAACTCCCCGACTACCTTATTCCGCCTCCTCTACTTAACAATATATATATATATATATATATATATATATATATATATATATGTATATATACATATATATATAGAGTTGAGCATACTCAGTAGTAAGAAAAATTGGACACTATGAAAAGAAAACCATAACAAAGGCCTATTTAGGTACCAATTTGTTAGCACAGTAAATTTCTTGCTTGGGGCAAGATAAGCCCACTTCGGGCACGCCATAAGGGGCGGCGTCAAACTGTCAATAAGTTAGACATTTTGGAGAAGTGAGGTCAAACAAAACAAAGAGCAGGGGGAGCACACTGCCTAAGATACACTTAAGTAGAAATCAACAATTTTACAAAGATCCTTGGCCAAAGGATATACATTACGAGTGCGCACTCACCCTTTACCAAGATAATCCAAATTTCAGCGACGGTGGCTTCATCCCAAAAGTACAGCCATTTACGTCACTGGCAAGAAAAAAGTACACTAGTCATGCATTGCACACATGAACACTTGTTAATTTAACACATATAACGAGTCCTTGCTCACAATAGAAAAACCACTTTATAGATTAACTCATAGCTAGAAAAAGCACTTCACTGATTCACTCATAGCTAGAAAAATCGCTTCACTGATTCACTCCGACTAGAAGCACTCGGTGCCCCCCCCCCCCCCCCCCCGGCCGTCATGGCGGGTCGTCGGACGGGGCTGACCAAGCACACGGCCATGGCGGCCGAGGGCGCCTGGTGGTGAGACTCATGTCCGCTGTCCAGGACCTGGTGTCGGCGGTACTTTCGTCCAGAAGCATGGTGGTGGCGTCAGGTGAAACGGGTGGCGGAGGAGGCAAGGCCGATTTCCAGGATTTAGCCCATGATGTCAGGCGTTGGTGGACCGGGTCTGGTTGCCCTGTTCAATGACTCCATCAGCTACACATTCACTTCACAACAATCTCTGTTCGACGTTGTGGCCACAAGGCCCTTACCTCTCGGGCGCAATCCTTGGAACACAACGCATTTTCAGGCAGAGGTGACAGAAACCGGGTAGAGACGTGGCCTTCGACCGGACTTCCGTTTTCTCTGGAAACCCCTACTAGTTCGCTAGGGCTCTCAGACTCGACTCCTTCTCCACTCTCGGCCCACCCGCCTGCGACTCCGCTCTCTGCTCGTCGCCGTCCGCTCGCCCTGTCGGCCGGGCTGTCCGCCTGCGCGACCTTGTCGGCAGGGCTGTCCGCCTGTCGGCCGGGTCGTCCGGAGGCCGGAGGTACGTTGGGCTGCCTACCTTGGTAGGCGCCCTGTCGCGACGTGCGACATTGTGAGACTTAGAAATCCTCTCGAGGAAGTGGATCAGAAAACATTATTAAATCTTCCAGTTGACATGCTGAACTCCATGTTGACTCTTGGCGTTGGTAGCTGGTACTTGTGGCTGAGGCTGCGGTGTGTGACAATTTGATGACTGTAGACAATGTCGGTACGCTGAAAGATAATTACGTCTGACACAGTATTTTTGTTTACCTTTTCATAACCTTTTTCAGGTCCAGGTGCCTGTACTAAGCCCTTGGTGTCATGGTAATCCTTATCACTATTCTGACCTTTTTTTTAAAATGCTAAGCCTCTGCCCCTCCTCTAGTTTTGTTTCGGATTCCTGGGGGCTTGTTGGGCTTCTTAGTCTTCAGGTGGCATTAGCGTCGTGCTTTTTGCCCAGGGAAAAAATAAAAAACCTTACTGGCAGGTCATCCCAGCGAGGTTAGGCGCTTGTTGCACCCCCTCAACCCCTTCCCGACATCGTCGGTGGAGCCCAGGTAGGCACCCCCCCACTTACGTGGGGTCGGGTAGTGTGGGGGTCTCACCCACTAAAAACAAAAAACCTGGTCTATTGGGTACTTTTAAGGGCCCAGTGGCCTTGGGATAAAGATATTTTCAATTTCTTTGTTATCGTGATTTTCATTCTTTTCGCAGAAGTCCGTTCTGGTGGCGTCAATTTTAACTGCAATGTCTTTGTCTGTCAGCTGGTACAGGACTTCGTTTGGTGTAGCGGATGGCAGGCTGAGGATAATTTTTAGGAATGTTCTTTCCATTGTTTGGAGGAGGTCAACGTTGTATTTGGCTACGGTGGACCATGCAGGTTGTCCGTACAGTGGTATGGGTTGGATGAGTGTTTTGTAGAATGTTGTTTTGGCTGCTTGAGTGATCTTGGCGCTCTTGAAGTACTTTTTAACCCGTCCCGACACGTTTCTTTAGAAACGGCAGGAGCCGGGCTTATAGTCTGATGCCGCATGTTCGTTCGGGCGGACGTATGTTCGCCGACTTATCGTTCATAGAAAAACTTCAAATTTTGAGGATCAACTACTTTTTCAACGCAGAATCACGTGCGGTGGCAACAATTTTCGATTTGTATCGCATTTTTGATTAATGAAAATTTGTCTGTTTTTGTTTTTTGAGGTTAGGGTTGGCCGCCACGCGCACACTATTACCATTGCGGCGCGCACAGGGACGGGCTCAGGTTAACGATTTTAATCGTAACAAATACATCTGCTATCGGGCACTTCTAGGGAGACTTGAGGCGGGGGCTGAAGGCCCCCGCAAACGCCGCCGGCAGGCCAAGCTGGCCAAGTCCCCCTGTCAATCCGAGGTGCCGGTGGAGCGCAGCGGAACTGGCACCGAGGATGACGGAAGGGACGGGCCAGCTTGTTCAGGATGAAGAGCTTTTGCTTCGTTTTGTTGATGGTGTTCTTGACGTGGCTTGAAAAGGTAGGTTGCCTATCTATTGTGATGCCCAGGTAGGTGAATTCTTCTACTAGTTGTATGGTTGTGGCACCGAATTTTGGGCCAGTTTGTCTTCTCCGATTGCCGAAGCAGATGGTTTTGCTCTTAGCGGGATCAGTCTGCGTTTTCTATTTCTGGAGCCAGAGTCTGATTTCTTTCGAGGTGATCTTCTACATTCTCTTTTGCTTCTTGTGCTGATTTCCCTGTTGACAGGATGGCCGTGTCATCGGTATATTGGTAGAGATTAGTGTTGGGGTTAGTAGGGAAGTCTGTTGTGTACGGATTCCAGAAGTCAGGTGACCAGACTCCCCCTTGGGGCGTTCCTGCGTGGAGTTTTTTGACCTTAGAGCTGTGGTGGTCCACTTCAACTAGGAAAGTCCTGTCCTTAAGGTAGCTCTTTATGAGTTGAACCATCCATATTGGTTGACCCTGGTGCCCGAGTTTGTAGATACGTTCTGGATGGGGCACTTTATCGAATGCTCCCGCTATATCTTTTTTTTTTTTAGGTATGCCGTTAAGTTGCCGTTTCTTGCTGTGGCGATGTCTGTTGTCAGGCGTACCAGTTGCTGTGTGGTGGAGTGGTTTGGTCTGAAGCCAAATTGGATATCGGGAATGACCTATCCACTTAGGGGTCGTCCATAAAGGATGTCCGGGTTTTCAGGGGGAGGGGGGGGGCGGGTGGAAGGATCTGTAGACGAAACTATGCCTGCAGTCTGTTGTTAAAAAACCTTATGAAACGCATTTTGTACGTGTACAAACTCTCGTAAGACTGTTCACCATTTCATGTTGGTAACGGTTGTTTGATTCTAAACCGAACAATAAGTTCAGACTATAGGTAGACTACAGATATCTGCGGACAAACTGCAGTTTGCCGTAGACAAGCTGTGGACAAACTGTGGACCAACTGTGGACGGTCTGTAAAAAATTGGAACACTTGCAGTTTCGTCTCTAGTTTTGTCTATAGTTCTGTTCATAGTTCTGTCCACAGTTGAAGTTGCACTCGGCACTGTATTCAAAATACTATCAAAAAAATTTGCCCCCCTTCCCAGCAGTCCCCCCTCAGGTCCTAATCCCAACCCGAAGCTTCCCATGACAGTTACACACACACTTACTTAACACTAATATTTCAAGAAACTTACCGGGAGATAACTGGATTCGAACGCGCGACTTTTGGCTCGCCAAGCGGAGATGCTAGCCACCAGGCTGTCCCGCCCGCTTGCAGAGACCTGGGGCAAGAGCTCTACTGCTTCGACGGCGAAGCGAGGCTCCCAGCTGTGCTGGACTACAGTTTCGTCCATAGTTTGTCCACGGTTCGTCTACAGTTTTCAACACTAAAACAGTCTGTACTCCGGACTTGGGTTAGAATGGATATGAACAACATTCCGAATTTGAGTTATAAACTCTATTTATTGTTTTCTATTTCGCCTGTAGTTTGTCTCTAGATTCGGTGCTGTCATATCCCAACACTAGACCCGTCTGCATACCCAATGACAGACAGGCTACCGATTAACTGAAGACATGGCTCGTGATGGCAACTGAAGTTAGTGGTTACAGATAGTCTACAGATGCATTTGGCTACGACCTGCAGTTTTCAACTATATTCCTGTCTACATACGCTACGATAGTTAGATTGCAGTTTTTAAAGACAAATATCTAGTTCGTAACTTTGCTTCGGGGACTACAGTTTCAACTGCAGCTCAAGATGCTGAAGTATCTTTAAAAATACACACAGCCACTCTGAACACGCTCTCTTTCGGAAAATTAACCCCATTTTTAAGTCAGAAATTAAATATTTACACATATGGGACTTTTGAAAACCGGACGTCCAGGGGGGTTGGTTGGTTGGATACCGTATATGAGCCGCTTTCCGTCTCAACGGGAAGGGGGTGTGAGCCCCCTCATTCTCGACTAAGTTACGCCTGTCGGGGTCGTGACTCCCGCCAGGGTGGCCTCGCCCACTTCGCAGTACGCCTGTGTCGTAAAAACAACCCCGGGTTGGTACCACTCCGTGGGGTCCCAGGCCGCTGTAAGGGAAAGGGTTAGTAGTGGTTTTGGTTTCCGGCTCACCCGCCCTCCTGGCAGGGGGCGCATAGCTCTTCGACAGCACCCACTTCTTTTTGCCCCGCGTACTCCGTGTCTTCGCGCGTTTCTTCGCGTCTTTTCTTCGTTTGTCTGGCTGGTACCACCGAAGCTTGGACTCCTTGATCTGCTGCGACGCGCTGTTTTGGCGGGTTGGGTTGGCTCCGAGGTGTGGTCGTTCTTGAGTTGATCTTGGGGCCTCCGCAGGTGCTTCCCGAATGCCTGCTGCGCGGGTCTTATTCCAGTTGACACCGGCCGCCTTCACCTTTCCCTGTTGAGCTTCCCATCCCTTCCCTGGTGGGGACCATCACCGGAACCTTAGGATACACTTATCTGAAGTGGGAGGGGCATTCGCAGTGATGCCTCCGTCGACCCGGAGGTGCCCGCCGTGTTGGGCACTTGCTGCTGTGGTGCGCCCTCGCTGCATTGCTCTTCCTGTAGGCGGACCTCCCGGGTCCTCCCCGTCGCTACCCCGACACCTAAGGATACTTATCTGAGGCTGGAGGCTGAGGTTATGCGGCGTTGAGTGTAGGTCCCGACGTGCCGCTGTTGGCTTGCAGCAGGTATGGACAGAGGTCGGGCTGCGTCCGTGACCGCCTCCTCTCCTCCTCCGTCCTCTCGGCGGGCGGGCGCTGTTTTCGCGCGCAGCCCCATCTGGGGTTTTCTCCGTCTCCAGTCGGCCGGGCCGGGGAAGGGAGGGGGGAGGGGAGGTATTGTTTGCACTGGCCGCACTGCACCGGCTGCAAGGGGAAGGGGGGGGGGGGGGGGGGGGTCGGCGACCACGCCGGGCATGGGGAACATAACCTCACTTTGCCGATTTACAAAATGCATTTGACGGCCTTTGGGAGTCTAGTGGGTACCCGGGGCCGGGTGTAGCCGCGGCGCTAGAGCTGCCTGGGCTGGCCAGGGGGAGAGGGGCGGGGCGGGCCAGGACGGCCAGGGGGATCACCGGCTCGCCGGTGCGCGGGGGACACACACGTGGGGACACTTTGGACGCTTTAGGTGCTGGCGGTTTGCAGGATCACTAGAAGGGCACGATACACTTCACATTCACTTTCACTCAGCACTGGGCACAAGACACAACACAACAGGCACACTGAAACTGCTACACAGAACATTACGGCTTCCCGCCATGGCACTTGGCTACGGCTCAGATTGCCAAACCACAGAAACACTGATAAAATGAGAACGGCCGTGGGGTTTAACTTGCGACCAATTGCCCGGGTGGCAGTTATGGTCCCGATCAATTCCCGAAAATTTCAGGCGTCTGCGGTTTAATTTTCCCACTTCAAACTTGGCAATTCCGGGGAGCTCCGGTACCGCCCGCCCGAGCGCGCGGCTGCTCCTCCGGACCTCACCTCCAGGGGGGGGGTTCTCTAAAACAGGACATGGGTGGACGTGAGGGGGGAGCGGGTGAAAATTGCCTGAAAATACCCGGACATCCTTTATGGACGCCCCCTTATAGACTAGACTTATCCTAATACTTAGACTAAGACACCATAATCTAAACTGACATTAGCTATTTGTTTTTATCTTGAATTTTCATGACAACTTAACTCATCCTGTCCTTCCTTCCTTCCCCTCGTAAAATGGCTGCGGCTGCTGCTGTTAACCGAAGTTTGCCCGATGGTGCTCCACGGGTGTAATTCTGGCCAGAAAATTATTTTTTTTCGCTCCTCGATCCCATTCCATCCAAAACGTCGAGAAATACGACAAAAACAATTTTAACACGTCTAATCAGGTTTCTGGCGACTTCCAAAATGCTCCGAAAAAACTGCGTATGTCCTGCGGAGGCGTGTTCGCTGGCCCTCAACTGATGCAATTGGCGTGTTAAAACTCATCAGGCACTTTTGTCAGGTAGTACAAACACTTGAGGTCTGGAAATAGACGAGACTCGAATTTTAACACGCCAAATTTTGTTTCTGGCAACGTCCGAAGTGCTCCTGCTCTAATTGGCGTGTTAATATTCGTCAGGCACTTTTTTCAGGTAGTTTGAAGACTAGAGGTCTGGAAATAGACGAAACTCGAATTTTAAGACGACAAATTTAGTTTGTGGCAACGCCCGAAGTGCTCCGAAAAAACTGCCGGCGGAGGCGTGTTTGCTGGCATTTAGCTGCTCCAATTAGCGTGTTAAAATTCATCTCGTACTTTTTTTAGGTATTACCAACACTCGAAGTCTTAAAAAAGCTTAGACTTGAAATTTAACGCGCCAAATTAAGTTTCTGGCAGCGTCCAAAGTGCTAAAAAAAAAACTGCGTTTGTCCCGCGGAGGCGTGTTTGCTGGCCCTCAACTGATGCAACTGGCGTGTTAAAATTATCACGCACTTTTTACAGGTAGTGCCAACACTTAAGGTCTGGAAAAAGCCTAGACTTGAATTTTAACACGCCAAATGAGGTTTCTGACGATGTCCAAAGTGCTCCGAAAAAACTGGGTGCGTCCGGCGGAGGCGTGTTCGCTGGCATTAAGCTGCTCCAATTGGCGTGATAAAATTCATCAGGCACTTTTGTTAGGTAGTACTACCACTAGAGGTCCGGAAAAAGCCCAGAAGAACACTTCGGATGTCGCCAGAAACATAATTTGGCGTGTTCAAATTCAAGTCTAGACTTTTTGTACACCTCTAGGGTTGGAGCAGCTTAATGCCAGCGAACACGCCTGCGCCGGACACACGCAGTTTTTTCGGAGCACTTCGGACGTTGCCAGAAATGAAATTTGACGTGTTAAAATTGTTTATGTCCTATTTCTCGACGTTTTAGATGGTTTGGTATTGAGAAGCGAAAAAAAAATTCTTGGCCAGAATTACACCCGTCAGAAATTTTGAGTTGGCTCGTGGCCGACGCCGTGGCGACGATTCTCTCTCGCTACTACGGTTACCCTCATACTGTTTCCGCTTTTCTTCTTCTTGTCTTTTCCACTTCCGGTTTGAGCTTTTTCGAAATGCATTATTCGTCACCGGAAACGGCAAGAAGATAAAAGACGCGTGCTTACTCTTTGCAGAATTACCAGGCATGCGCAGACGCCATTTGGTACGAAACAAGCGCGCTTAGCGTGCGCCCGAGGGGCAGCACATGTCAAATCTTTTATCTTCTTTCCGGTTTCTGTAACGTCAGCAGTGGACCGGATTTGTCTATTAAGGATTTGGCCGGAAGGAAGAAGAATTGATCAACTTCCAAAAGGCGGTGGTGGCGGAAACACGGCTGTAAGCGCGCATGCGCACACCGGTCGACCCCTACCCCCGCGCTGTGCTTTAGAAGTCGTCTTGTTCTTACTTCCGGCCGAATCGTTAGTTGGAATACCCTGCCTCAGTGCAGTGCGTCAAGTCGCTCTCGAGATATCGCGTGGACAGACACCCAGACAGAAAGGCTGAGAAGTTATGGAGCAGTGGGGTAGGTACCCAGCTTTGGTGTCTTTTAGGGAATCTTTTAACTTAGCAAGCAAATAACCAATAGGGTAGTCCAGAGAAGAGCTAAACCGGAAGTAAGGTAAGAAGGTGGGAGTCAAACTGAGAGACAATGGCACCAGAGGACCTCAGAAATAGCGCGCGTAGTCAGCCGACACCAGTCGTCCGACCGAGAACGTGGTTTTTGTCGTGGACATATTTCTAGCCATTTGCAGGAGGCCAGCACTGTTTTCTAATGTTGTGTCGCCAGCTCCTGTCATCCTGGAGTAAAATCGGCTCTTGGACACCGAATCCATCAAACCAGCATGGCAGGTGAAACTTAACCTGAACTGATCCCCGCCCCGCCCTGCGGGCGCCGCTCTTGCGGCGCGGGGGTCGTTACGCTTCTAACCTAACCGCTGGGCGTAAGCCTACTTCCACCGTATTGTGGTCTTCTCTACCGTATGCAATTGTGCTCAAATCTAACTTAATCTACCCTACTCTAGCCTACATTAGGGTACTCTTACCTAACCTGTCCTAGCCTACTCTAACCTACCCTAGCCTAACCTACCCATTGTGGACATCTCTACCGTATTCAATGCTGCTCTAACCTAACCTACCCTAGCCTAACCAGTTTCCGCCCAAGGAGGCCCTGCTTTGACCACTGGCACCTGCAGCATCCCTTAGGGTCTTTATCGGCTTTGTAAAAGAGGTTTCCAGTGTGACTTGGAAACGGAAGTTGAAGAACAAAAACACTTCCAGTCCGGAAACTCATGAGGGCAGGTATGAGAAACTTCAACGTTATTTTGAGTGGAGTTGGGGGTAAGGATCCATATTTGGCGCGGCGCTTGTGCATCAAGATTTATCATACCTGCTCTCAGGAGTTTCCTTTTGAAAGTATTTTTGTTATTCATCTTCCGTTACTAAGTCTTATTGGAAGCCCATATTGAGGTCCTGAGGGTATTCTAAGCGGGGCCTCACTTAAAACGTCCCCCTCCCCCCACATGCCAAAACTGACCTGAGGTGCTGCTGCAGGTGGCCGTTGGCAAAACAGGGCCTTCTTGGGCAGGAGCTGGAACCGGAGGGCAAACTACGAAATCGTGCAGATTTTCAAACCTAAACATAGCGACCGACCTCTTCTAAAATCATCCCAAGACCCCTTTCTAGTTGCCGAAATCGACCCCAGGTGCTGCTGCAGGTGCCAGTGGCGCCCCGGAGACTCACAGTCTTCAAGGCACTTTGAGGACTATTAACACTTACTCCCCTAGCAGAAAAGCAAAAATCTCAGTAGCGTAGGGGAGATTCGAACCGGGATCCATCAGCTCGCATGAACTATTCACTACCACTACGTAGCAATCTGGTCGAAGCAGAAGCGAAGATCTGGCTGGCGAGATCTTTGGCTTGGCTGCCACGCACTGCCACAACAAGACAGTCACCGGCTCTGGCTGGGCGCTGAACCCGGGCTCTTCGGTAGCAGCCTGCCAGGGGGACCTGGTCAGCTTGACCTGCTGGCGGCGTTTGCGGGGGCTTCGGTCTTCCGCTTAAAGGCTCCAGGGATGCCCGACAGCCGACGTATTTCTCACGAGGAGGGGCCGTGAGACGTCACGTTTCCCTACTGGGTAATTGAACATGTCGCGCGCGACAAATTGACAGAAAGGCATGTTTCCAACACGCTCCCGTGACCTCTTGAATTACGTTCACAATATTTATACAAAATCCATCTATTCTTTACATCCCAGTTATCTGCGAAATTAGCAGAGGAACAACAAAGGCTGACGGGTAAAACTGATTTCGCACAATCTTGGGTTACGAAACGTGTCGGGACGGGCTGCAAACAGTAGTCCTAGTATTGAATTTTCTCTAAAACTTGCAAAAAGTACCTACTCCCGTCAACAAAATTAGCGCCGCACTTTGTCAGAGCCTGACATTTTGTTCCAAGTGGACCTAGTGCGTTCAAATTTCAAGGGGGCATGTCTCAAGGGTCCTTCTCGGAGTCCTTAAAACCGCAACTTTGTTGATTAGTTCTAAGGGGTTGAACCACCCCCATTGTCGAAAATGGCAGTGAAGGTTGGTTTCTCCTGATAGGAGGAGGGAGGCGCGGAAGCCGATTTTGTAAGGTTCCAACCCTTAAGAAAAAGATGTCAGACTGTGAAGTCGATATCTCAACGACTTCAACCCCTAAAATGCTACGGCGTGTACCCCTGCAAGCCATTTTTGAAAACACTGAATTTTAAAAATCGATTTTTTTTTTACCAGAAATGGTTTGATGCTGAGCGCAGGCAGCAGAAACATTGAACAAATGCGACGCGCCATCGTTTCCAGGCGTTTTTGGAACTGAAAGGGCCTTTGTTTGAGTCTCACTTCTTAACACTGGCTTGTAGGGGTACATGCCGTAGCGTTTTAACACTAGAAGGACCAAGATTTTCCGCCCCATTTAAGGACCAAGCGGGGTCAATTGACCCCCCTCATGTTTCTAAGCTTCAAAGTGACACTTTGGTCATATGCTGACACCGAAATGTGTTCAGTGTGTTCCTGCTACCTTTCCATGATCATCAGAACAAGTGGTGTCATCATTAGGCCGCTCACGAGTTGATGAAAGCCTTGGGTGGATATGCTCATCTCCAAGGTTGTCGTCAATTCTATGTAAATATTCGCGGGAATCTACCGTTATAAATGTACAGTTTGCCTCATGTTTTCTGTTCTTTATCAGAAGACGATAGCTGGATATGATATCAGTCTTTCAACCCATGCTTGGACCTAACCTAACCTATACGCAAAAACCCCATTGATAATTTAAAAAATAAACAGATTTTTTCGCGCCAAAATTCTGACAAAATTTGGGTATGATCTAGGGTCTAAATGAATAAAAGTCAAAAAAATTCAGAATAATCGGGCTGAATAGGGGGGGTGCAGTCGTTTATATGTGCCGAGGGGGTCAATTGACCCCCTAAGTCCTGCTAGTGTTAAGGGTTGAAGTCGTGGAGATATCGATTTCTCATTCTGACATCTTTTTCTTTAAGGTTGGAACTTACAAAATCGGCTTCCGCGCCTTCTTAGCCCTATCAGGAAAAACCACTCTTCACGGCAATTATCGACAATGGGGGTGGTTCTTCAACCCCTTAGAATTGCTTAACAAAGTTGCGGTTTCGGGGACTTCAAAAAGGACCCTTTAGACATGCCTCCTCAAAATTTGTACGCACTAGGTCCACTTGGAACAAAATGACAGGCTCTGAAAAAGTGTGGCGCTAATTTTGTTGACGGGTGTAGTAATCAAAATATGTTCAACATGGGGGCAGTGTTGTATTATTATAATAATTATTTTATTTTTGAGGGGGGGGGGGGGGGGATCTTGACAAGGGAAAGATGATGTTCGCCCCACAGGGCCTTACAGAGCCCAATGACTGCCGCCAGGAGGCCAAGGTAAGGGTGCGTCAGGCGCGGAGCGGCGGAACACTGCTTTGCGATTAGCGAAGCCTGTTCCGCTCTGACGAGGTTTGCCAAACTCCTGCCTTGTTATTAAAGGCAGTGTTCTTTTTATCATAAAGTACTGTTTTTCTTGCGTTCTTCGTTTTACAATTTTTCTTATAGATGTTTCATGTTTCATGTTTTTGCGACAATTCAGTTGCGTCCTGAGTCTTACATCTAACATGTATATGACAATGACATGTCTTTTTTCTTCTTTTTTCACTCAGAAAATGGCTCGATACGTGCTACACTTCGTATATAAATTTTGTGTGATGTCAACACGTCACCTCTCATAAAGTTGGAGCAACGGCTAGGCATTTCGTTCAGTCGCCTGCGTTTTCCTTGTTCGATCTAAATCCATTCAGTCATGCTAAGTAGTGTCTGCATCCGAGTCTTTGTCTATGTGTATGTGCTGCTCAGTGATATAGTTGCATGTGAATGAAGTTTACGGCGCCAGTCCACTCCCACGTCCCCGTCGTTGGCGCTGGGCAACACTACTAGTATTGTGGTGGCTAAGAGGAGTGATTCCCTGCTTTTCCCTACCTATTCCTTATAGTGTGCTGCTTTCTTTCCATCTGAGTTGTGCTTTCTTTAACGGGGCTTAAGAACCATGCATGCCTCAGCTTGGTGGTGGTGTTTTCTTCACTCGTCCATGTAGTGCTCTCACACTCTCCTCTTTTCCGCAGGGTTTAAGAAGGAGCCTTCGGAACCAGCAGGCCTTGTGGTCCAGAGCGTCTTCTCACTGCAGGACCTCCCTGCCGGAGGTCCGGCTGCACACGCCGAGGACAACGAGGAGCTCGCAGATTTGGGCGACGCAACTTTTGGGGAGGACAGCGTTGGCGCTCATCCCAAATCTACATGTTCTCGTCGTGGTTCCAGAGGAGACAGCCTCCTGGACCCCCAAGTTCCGTCAGGTAACAGAATGCCGGTCTCAGGGACTACACCGGGACTACACTGATCCAGAGGGCAGACATACATGATGAGTCAGATTTTGGGTAATTTGCTTTGCTTTTTGCTTTCCAAGACCAGAGAACACCACAGAGATGTCGTTGCCGGAAGTGTTTGAGGAACCAACAAAAAAGCTGCTTTAACAAAGAGCTATGTTGCGGGCGCCAAACTACTCCTCTTACATGCTCCCGGAACAATACTCTATCGTTTCAGCAACTAACTATTGTGTCAAGCAGCTAAAAATACTGTAGTTCTTAGTACAAATTTTATGTCTCAAAACCAAAATTACTTTTTGACTAACAATCAATTAAAACGTGAGATGCTAACAATAATACATTTGCTCCGTGCACGGTAAAAGTAGACTCTTCTTTTAGAATGATCTTTATGAGAGTTCGACATGCATGATCCTTCGGGAAAAAGGGTATCTTCTGCCGTGTGCTCTACGTTAACTTCTTCAAATGATGAGTCACGCTCTTGCATCTGTTACATTGGCTTTCTATTTCTGATAAGCTCATCATTTTAAATAAACACCTTTCAGAACCCATTGCTTAACTTTTAAACAGTAGTTCAGGTCGCTTCGAATCACGAGATTTTAGTTGGAGCTCTTCTGTCGCTTTGCGGGTCTTTGGTTTTCTTTCGGATACGATGCCTTTACTCGCCCGTGTAGCTACCCGGTGTAGCTCGTGTGTAGCGGTTCTGCAGTTCACCAACAAGGCAATGACGGTACTTATTCTTAATGTTGAAGGTTTCAAGGAGGAGCCCCAGCCGGTGGGCATCGTGGTGCAGAGCGGCTGCTCCCCACACGGCGCGCCCACGGACTACGTTCGCCTTCATGCCGAGCACAACCAGGATGCAGCGGAGGAAAGAGACCTGACGTCGACGGGAGGCGTGGCCTCGGGTCCGTACTGCCTGCGTGCTCGTCGTGGTCCTGGAGCCGACAGCCAGCAGGGAGCGTCAGAGGAGTCCGCGGGGGGAGAGACGGCGGAGGAGTCATCGGAAGGAGAGGGCAGCGGTCACCCCACAGAGACATCGGAGGAGTCCGCGGAGGGAGGGTCATCGGATGAAGAGGGCAGCGGCAGCCAGCCTGCTCGCCGCGGGGCCGGTGGTCCTCGTACCGCGAGTGAGTGTGAGGTGTGCCACAAGATGTTTGCGTCGCAGTACCGTTTGAAACGTCATCAGCGGGATCACACCAGAGAGGAGCCGTACAAGTGTGATGTGTGTATAAAGGCTTTCAGTCAAGCATCTCATTTAGTAGCGCACAAACGCATCCACACCGGAGAGAAGCCGTACAAGTGTGATGTCTGTAGGGCGGCTTTTGGTCGATCATTTACTTTAGTAGCGCACAAACGCATCCACACCGGAGAGAAGCAGTACAAGTGTGATGTGTGTAAAAAGGCTTTTAGTTCATCATCTAATTTGGTAGTGCACAAACGCATCCACACGGCAGAGAAGCCGTACAAGTGTGATGTGTGAAGAGCGGCTTTTAGTCACTCATCTACTTTAGTCAAGCACAGACGTATCCACACCGGAGAAAGGCCGTACATGTGTGATGTATGTAAAAAGGCTTTCATTCAACCTTGTGATTTAGTCAAGCACAAGCGCATCCACATCGGAGAGAAGCCGTACAAATGTGATTTGTGTATGAAAACTTTCAGTCAATCATCTCATTTAGTAGAGCACAAACGCATCCACACCGGAGAGAAGCCGTACAAGTGTGATGTGTGTAGAGCAGCTTTTATTAAAGCAGGTGATTTAGTCAAGCACAAACGCATCCACACCGGAGAGAAGCCGTACAAGTGTGGTGTGTGTGAAATGGCATTCAGTCAATCATCACATCTAGTGAAGCACAACTCCATCCACACTGGATAGAAGCCATGCAGGTTCTTTTCAATAGCAGATCACTTCAAATTAATACCCTCCAAGACCCATTTTTTCAGCATTTTCGGTCGCTTTCAAATCAAGAGATTTTGCTTAAAGCAGTTGTGTAACCTTGCAGGTTGTAGGTTTTTGTTCGGATACATTGCCTCTAATCGCCCGAGTAGCTCGCGTGTAGCGGTTCTGCAGTTCACCAACAAGGCAATGACGGTACTTATTCTTAATGTTGAAGGTTTCAAGGAGGAGCCCCAGCCGGTGGGCATCGTGGTGCAGAGCGGCTGCTCCCCACACGGCGCGCCCACGGACTACGTTCGCCTTCATGCCGAGCACAACCAGGATGCAGCGGAGGAAAGAGACCTGACGTCGACGGGAGGCGTGGCCTCGGGTCCGTACTGCCTGCGTGCTCGTCGTGGTCCTGGAGCCGACAGCCAGCAGGGAGCGTCAGAGGAGTCCGCGGGGGGAGAGACGGCGGAGGAGTCAACGGAAGGAGAGGGCAGCGGTCACCCCACAGAGACATCGGAGGAGTCCGCGGAGGGAGGGTCATCGGATGAAGAGGGCAGCGGCAGCCAGCCTGCTCGCCGCGGGGCCGGTGGTCCTCGTACCGCGAGTGAGTGTGAGGTGTGCCACAAGATGTTTGCGTCGCAGTACCGTTTAGCACGTCATCAGCGGGATCACACCGGAGAGAAGCCGTACCAGTGTGATGTGTGTAAAAAGGCCTACAGTCAATCATCTAATTTAGTAGAGCACAAACGCATCCACACCGGAGAGAAGCCGTACAAGTGTGATGTGTGTAAAAAGGCTTTCAGTCAATCATCTCATTTAGTAGCGCACACACGCATCCACACCGGAGAGAAGCCGTACAAGTGTGATTTGTGTATGAAAACTTTCAGCGACTCATCTAATTTTGTGAGGCACAAACGCATCCACACCGGAGAGAAGCCGTACAAGTGTAATGTGTGTAGAGCGGCTTTTAGTCAATCATCTAATTTGGAAGTGCACAAACGCATTCATACCGGAGAGAAGCCGTACAAGTGTGATGTGTGTAAAAAGGCTTTTATTCATGCAGGAGATTTAGTTAAGCACAAACGCATCCACACCGGAGAGAAGCCGTACAAGTGTGATGTGTGTAAAAAGGCTTTTATTCATGCAGGTGATTTAGTTAAGCACAAACGCATCCACACTGGAGAGAAGCCGTACAGGTGTGATGTGTGTAAAAAGGCTTTTATTCATGCAGGTGATTTAGTTAAGCACAAGCGCATCCACACCGGAGAGAAGCCGTACAAGTGTGATGTGTGTAAAGCGGCTTTTAGTTCATCGTCTTATTTGGTAGTGCACAAACGCATCCACACCGGAGAGAAGCCGTACAAATGTGATGTGTGTAGAGCGGCTTTTAGTCAATCATCTAATTTAGCAGTGCACAGACGCATCCATGCCGGTAAGATGCTGTAGAAGTGTGATGTGTGTATGAAAACTTTCAGTGACTCATCTCATTTAGTGGAGCACAACAGCATCCACACTGGATAGAAGCCGTGCAAGTTTGATGAGCGTAATGAGGCTTTCAGGTCATCAACGCCACTCATAAGGCACAAAATTACTGACAGTGGAGAGTAGCTGAATCAATGTCCTGTAGGAACAGTGAATCGCGAACTGTATTTAGTACAAATAATGGCCCTACGAGTGCGAAATGTAAAGCAGGGCTTATGAGGGTTTGTTTTACAGTTTGCCTTATCCGCGCTGAGGCCGCAGTACTGAGAGGACCGGGCGCTGGTCTGCGCATCTCATTTTGTTGTTAAACATTGCTTTGCAATTTTTGGTGGTTAGGATTTCAACATTCAGTCGTCTGTTACAATACGTATATCAGCTTGCCAGGAACACACCGTGTTCAGTGGAGAACAGCCGCAGAGTTCCTGAGTGAAAAAAGAAATCGCCAGTAATACTCTTAATCTTGTTTTGTAATTATCATTTCTTGAATAAGAATGTGTTTACATAGTTTGCCCATTGTTCCTCTTTCTATTGTGTAACCGTATCTGTTTTTTGTTTTTTTTTTCATTATTTTGTCTCTGGTGACATTTGATTTTCTAGTTCGATTTGTTAATGCCAGTTTGAAAGATAGTTAGGTTACGGCAAACCTGTCATTCTTTTCCCTGCTGTTTATTCGCGAATAATTTAAAGGGTAAGATTTAAGCTTGTTAGTGTAACTTCACACGGGTTTTAATTGAAGTACCTTTCTGTCTCAAAATCCGTCCAAACCGAATTTCAATTTTAAATTTAGTGAACGTCGATCTATCCATGTGTCGTTGTCAAACGATACTTCGTTCTGTTGTGTGCTGTTATTTTTCTTAGTTTTGTTAATGGTTGTCTGCATTCGAGTCGCTGTCTGAGCGTGCCTTTGTTTCTAAGATGTACTTATTTTTTGTGAATAATAATAATAAAATTAACGGCGCCAGTCCACTCCCACGTCCCCGTCGTTGGCGCTGGGCAACACTACTAGCATTGTGGTGGCTAAGAGGAGTGATTCCCTGCTTGTCCCTATCTATTCCTTATAGTGTGCTGCTTTCTTTCCATCTGAGTTGCTTCCTCTAACGGGGCTTAAGTACCATGCATGCCTCAGCTTGGTGGTGGTGTTTTCTTCACTCGTCCATGTAGTGCTCTCACACTCTCCTCTTTTCCGCAGGGTTTAAGAAGGAGCCTTCGGAACCAGCAGGCCTTGTGGTCCAGAGCGTCTTCTCACTGCAGGACCTCCCTGCCGGAGGTCCGGCTGCACACGCCGAGGACAACGAGGAGCTCGCAGATTTGGGCGACGCAACTTTTGGGGAGGACAGCGTTGGCGCTCATCCCAAATCTACGTGTTCTCGTCGTGGTTCTAGTGGAGACAGCCTCCAGGACCCCCAAGTTCCGTCAGGTAACAGGATGCCGGTCACCGGGACCTCTGCTACACTGATCCAGAGGGCAGACATACATGATGAGTCAGATTTTGGGTAATTTGCTTTGCCTTTTGCTTTCCAAGACCAGAGAACACCACAGAGATGTCGTTGCCGGAAGTGTTTGTGGAACCAACAAAAAAAGTGCTATAACAAAGAGCTATGTTGCGGGCGCCAAACTACTTCCGTTACATGTTCCCGGAACAATACCGTATCGTTTCAGCAACTAACCATTGTGTCAAGCAGCTAAAAATACTGTAGTTATTACTTCGAAATTTTACGTCCTAATACCAAAATTGCTTTTTGACTAAAAATCAATTAAAACGTAACATGCTAACAATATTATATTTGATCCGTGCACGGTAAAAGTAGACTCTTCTTTTAGAATGATCTTTATGGGAGTTCGACATGCATGATCCTTCGGGAAAAAGGGTATCTTCTGCCGTGTGCTCTACGTTAACTTCTTCAAATGATGAGTCACGCACTTGCATCGGTTACACTGGCTATCTATTTCTCATTAGCTCATCATTTTAAATAAACACCTTCAGGACCTACTACTTCACATTTAAACAGTAGTTTAGGTCGCTTGAAATCACGAGATTTTAGTTGAAGCTCTTCTGTCGCTTTGCGGGTCTTTGGTTTTCTTTCGGATACGTTGTCTTCATTCGCCCGTGTAGCTACCCGGTGTAGCTCGTGTGTAGTGGTTCTGCACTGACAAAACGAATTCACCGTTTCGGTGATCACAAATCACTGTTCTGGGATGATGCGAAAAGAGAGCTTCGTGCGCTCCCCGAGTCGAAATGTAAGGAATACAAAATGGGCACAAGCAATACAAAACACGCATAAGCAATTTTTTTCGTGCCAATCTATTGTTTCGGTATGGGTCGGCCCTGCTCTGGTGGCAATGCTTAGCGATTCTGGAGCCCCGGCCGCACCCAGAATCACTCGCTAAACAATTCTAAGCAATGCTCGGACCGACTGCTGCCCGCGCCCCTCTAAACCATGCTAAGCCATACCTGAAGACCCCAGAGCCCAGACGGCTAGGAGGACGGGGAGGGGGAGGGGGGGGGGGGGGTCCTTGCCCTTAGTGCAGCCTGTGCAGCCGCAGCGAGGCCCTGCCAGCAGCCAGCGTGCCCAGGCAGGCAGGCTGGGCTGGCAGTCAGGCATCGTCGTCGCAGTATCGCGGTGCCATCGTTGTCTTACCTACACGGTTTCTTACGTTTACTTTCAACGCCAGCGTTGTGCAACATTTGAAGACTTCTGGAAGGTACCAAATGCTTCGCCGGATTACACTCAGTGGAGGTAAGTGAAGGCAACAAAGTTTTAACATGCTAAACTGAAGCTTCAGAACTGAAGCAAGTGAGGTTAGAGCGCTAAAACACGTGCGTTGCTAGTTCCTGACTTTAATATCGATGGCAGCAGAAAATACCTTCGCATTTTCTGCGCTGTTACGCTGATTAATTTGATACGTTAAGTGCCAAGATCGGATATTATTTCAAATATTCACTTTGAAAAAAGTTGGGATTTTGTTGGTGACGCTGACGTAGGGAACGAATGCTGGCCGCATCGTGCACCAGTCTCCGGCCGGCCGGCCGGCCTAGGCAGGCCGGTGGACGCCGCAGGTAGATGCGAGGAGCGCGTGGGAGCAGGGGCCGGGGGTGGCGGGTAAATCCACGAGCAGGGGGGGCTGTCTGTAAACGGGCCTGTGCGTGTTTCCTTATTCCTGTCTGTTTACGTTCCAGGGTTTGCGTCATACGCTGTCTTGCTAGCTCCTATCAGCCCCAGCATTCAGTACACTTCGGCTCATCACGGCTTGACCAGCATTTATACCGAGGGTACGTTGTTTTGCCTTGCTTGATCCTGATTCATAATTCCGGAGACATGTCAATGTTTTCTGCTGATTTTGCCCTGTTTTTATTTGTAGGTTTGCGGGTGAAAGTGGAGGACAACCGATACCATTTATTTTTAACTTGTATAATTTTCATTTTGCGCAATAAACATTTGACTATCTAATCATCAGACTTGTCATTGTTCACTTATCTCCATGTCTATTTTGAAATGTGTGGTGCAAAGCCAAAAGTGGGAGCAACGGAGAGGGAAAGGACGCACCGACGGGGCAGGCGAAGAGGACAAGAGGAGGAATGGGGGAGGAGGAAGGTAGGGGGGGGGGGCGCTGCTCGCCCGCACAAGCAATGCTAAGCAATGCTAGGTAATACCTCATATAAGCAATGCCAAGCAATGCATATGCATGCTTTTAAGCCATTCTAAAAGTGCCTTTCGGTCAGACACCGGGTTTAGCATTGCTTATGGGACACGGTCAGGTATAGCACGGCTCACAATGCTAAGCAATTATTATTGGGCATCTTTTAGAATGGCTTACATTTCGGCTCGGGTCTGCTACACTGATCCAGTTAGGTTTGCTTTTTGCTTTCCAAGACCAGAGAACACCACAGAGATGTCGTTGCCGGAAGTGTTTGTGGAACCAACAAAAAAGCTGCTTTAACAAAGAGCTATGTTGCGGGCGCCAAACTACTTCCGTTACATGCTCCCGGAACAATACTCTATCGTTTTAGCATCTAACCATTGTGTCAAGCAGCTAAAAATACTGTAGTTCTTAGTACAAAATTTTATGTCTTTAAACAAAAATTACTTTTTGACTGAAAATCAACCAAAAGGTTAGATGCTAACAATAATATATTTGCTCCGTGCACGGTAAAAGTAGACTCTTCTTTTAGAATGATCTTTATAGGAGTTCGACATGCATGATCCTTCGGGAAAAAGGGTATCTTCTGCCGTGTGCTCTACGTTAACTTCTTCAAATGATGAGTCACGCACTTGCATCGGTTACACTGGCTTTCTATTTCTCATTAGCTCATCAGTTTAAATAAACACCTTTCAAAACCCATCGCTTCACATTTAAACAGTAGTTTAGGTCGCTTCAAATCACGAGATTTTAGTTGAAGCTCTTCTGTCACTTTGCGGGTCTTTGGTTTTCTTTCGGATACGATGCCTTTACTCGCCCGTGTAGATACTCGTTGTAGCTCGCGTGTAGTGGTTCTGCACTGACAAAACGAATTCACCGTTTCGGTGATCAGAAATCACTGTTCTGGGGTGATCCGAAATGATAGCTTCGTGCTAGAGAGGGGCAAAAAAAAGCGAAGTCAAAAAAGTCAGTGAGCGAGATCGAATTCGGATGCTATAACAAAATACAAGATCTTTGCGACTTTCGAAATTTTTTTTCGATCACCGGAAGGGGTCGCGCAGGGCACCCGATTGGGGCATAACTGCCCCTTACAGCTGTCAAAATCAATGTTGCAGAAAAATTTTGAAAATATTTTCTTAGGTTGATTTGACCAAAGGAGGGCCCTAAAGGGCTTAAATTTCAAGGAAAACGCTGTAACTTTTACGGTTTTTGAGATACCAGTGTTTTAAGTGCGAAAATAAATCAAAATTAGATTTCTGCAAATTTAGGACTAAAAACGCCGATATCTCAAAAACCGTAAGAGTTACAGCGTTTTCCTTGAAATTTAAGCCCTTTAGGGTCCTACTTTGGCCAAATTGACCTTAGAAAATATTTTCAAAATTTTTCTGCAACATTGATTTTGACTGCTGTAAGGGGCAGTTATGCCCCATTCGGGTGCCCTGCGCGACCCCTTCCGGTGATCGAAAAAAAATTTCGAAAGTCGCAAAAATCTTGTATTTTGTTATAGCATCCGAATTCGATCTCGCTCACTGACATTTTTGACTTCGCTTTTTTTTTGCCCCTCTCTAGCTTCGTGCGCTCCGTAACGGGACAAGAATCCCACTTTCGGATATCGACGGGTCGGGGACTTTGGACACAGCGGCAATCCTCGAGTCGGGGACGAAATCACCGTTTGGGTGATCGCCTAGTCCCCCCCGGGTCGGTCGTCGCCGAGACCGAATCGAGGCTCGGGATCCCCCGTTCGGACGGTCGGCCGCTAGTGTCGCTGGTGTATCGTCATCTGTGTGGTGTTGTTGGTTCTTGTTGTTATTTGGCAAAGACGTGACTAAGCAGATTCCCAAAGCAAAAATAGGACAGCCTTGAACCCACCTCTGCAACAACGCACTATGATGGTATACGACGTTTTTTCGAAGCTTTGCAGCAAAACGAAGCATCACTTCTGCTCACTCACGTCTTTGCCAAACAACAACAACAATCCAACAACACCGCACAGCAGACGATACACCAGCAACACTAGCGGCCGATCGTCGGAACGGTGGATCCCGAGCCTCGATTCGGTCTCGGCGACGACCGACCCGGGCGGGACTAGGCGATCACCCAAACGGTGATTTCGTCCCCGACTCGAGGATTCCCGCTGTGTCCAAAATCCCCGACCCGTCGATATCCAAAAGGGGGATTCTTGTCCCGTTACGGAGCGCTCGAAGCTCTCTTTTCGTATCATCCCAGAACGGTGATTTGCGATCACCGAAACGGAAAATTCGTATTGACAGTGTGCAGTTCACCAACAAGGCAATGACGGTACTTATTCTTAATGTTGAAGGTTTCAAGGAGGAGCCCCAGCCGGTGGGCATCGTGGTGCAGAGCGGCTGCTCCCCACACGGCGCGCCCACGGACTACGTTCGCCTTCATGCCGAGCACAACCAGGATGCAGCGGAGGAAAGAGACCTGACGTCGACGGGAGGCGTGGCCTCGGGTCCGTACTGCCTGCGTGCTCGTCGTGGTCCTGGAGCCGACAGCCAGCAGGGAGCGTCAGAGGAGTCCGCGGGGGGAGAGACGGCGGAGGAGTCATCGGAAGGAGAGGGCAGCGGTCACCCCACAGAGACATCGGAGGAGTCCGCGGAGGGAGGGTCATCGGATGAAGAGGGCAGCGGCAGCCAGCCTGCTCGCCGCGGGGCCGGTGGTCCTCGTACCGCGAGTGAGTGTGAGGTGTGCCACAAGATGTTTGCGTCGCAGTACCGTTTGAAACGTCATCAGCGGGATCACACCGGAGAGAAGCCGTACAAATGTGATGTGTGTAAAAAGACTTTCAGTCAATCATCTAATTTAGTAGTGCACAAACGCATCCACACCGGAGAGAAGCCGTACAAATGTGATTTGTGTATGAAAACTTTCAGTCACTCATCTCATTTAGTAGAGCACAAACGCATCCACACCGGAGAGAAGCCGTACAAGTGTGATGTGTGTAGAGCGGCTTTTAGTCGATCATCTACTTTAGTAGCGCACAAACGCATCCACACCGGAGAGAAGCCGTACAAGTGTGATGTGTGTAGAGCGGCTTTTAGTCGATCATCTACTTTAGTAGCGCACAAACGCATCCACACCGGAGAGAAGCCGTACAAGTGTGATGTGTGTACGAAAACTTTCGGTGACTTATCTACTTTAGTCAAGCACCAACGCATCCACACCGGAGAGAAGCCGTACAAGTGTGATATGTGTGAAGAGGCTTTGAGTCAATCATCACATTTAGTGAAGCACAACCGCATCCACACTGGATAGAAGCCGTGCAAGTTCGATAAACCTAATGAGGCTTTCAGGTCATCAACGCCACTCATAAGACACAAAATTGCTTACAGTAGAGAGTAGGTGAATCAATGTGCTGTAGGAACAGTGAATCGCGAACTGCATTCACTTTAAATAATGGCCCTACAAGTGCGAAATGTAAAGCAGGGCTTATGAGGGTTTTTTATACAGTTTGCTTTTTCCGCGCTGAGGGGGCAGAACTGAGAGGACCGGGGGTTGGTCTGTGCATCTCATTTTGTTGTTAAACATTGCTCTGCAGCTTTTCGTGGCAAGGATTTTAACATCCAGCCGTCTGTTTCAATACGTATTTCAGGGTGCCAGGAGCACACCGTGTTCGGTGGAGAACACCCGCAGAGTTCCTGAGTGAAAAAAGAAATCGCCAGTAATACTCTTAATCTTGTTTTGTTAATGCCACTTTGAAAGATAGTTAGGTTACGGCCAACCTTTCATTCTTTTCCTTCTTGTTTATTCGCGAATGATGTAAAGGGTATTAAGATTGAAGCTTGTTAGTGTAACTTCACACGTGTTTTAATTAAAGTGCCTTGCTGTCTTAAAATCTGCCCTTACCGAATTTCAATTTCAAAACTCGTGAACGTCGATCTATCCATGTGTCGTTGTGAAACTTTACTTCGTTCTGTTGTGTGCTGTTAATTTTCTTAGTTTTCTTAATGGTTGTCTGCATTCGAGTCGCTATCAGAGCTTGCCTTTGTATCTTAGATGTATTTCTTTTTGTGAATAATAATAATAATAAAATTAACGGCGCCAGTTCACTCCCACGTCCCCGTCGTTGGCGCTGGGCAACACTACTAGCATTGTGGTGGCTAAGAGGAGTGATTCCTTGCTTTTCCCTACCTATTCCTTACAGTGTGCTGCTTTTTTACCATCTGAGTTGTGCTTCCTCTAACGGGGCTTAAGTACCATGCATGCCGCAGATTTGGGCGACGCAACTTTTGGGGAGGACAGCGTTGGCGCTCATACCAAATCTACGTGTTCTCGTCGTGGTTCCAGTGGAGACAGCCTCCAGGACCCCCAAGTTCTATCAGGTAACAGGATGCCGGTCACCGAGACCTCAAGTACTCTGATCCAGACGGCAGATATAGATGATGAGGCAGATTTAGGGAAAAAGAGATTATTCCTGAGAAATGTTTTCAGTTTATGAGATCAATTTTAAATCTCATGCTCTTTTATAATAATGAGATATAAGGGTTTATAAAAGGATGATGGTCGACTTGATTCTGAAATATGGAAAATGAGGACATCTGAACAGAATCCCTTTTTCCACCTCGCCCTTTCTCTTTTTTGTTGACGAGTCATAAAGGCTAATTCCGCTCGTTACGAATTGACCGCCACATGTCACTTTAGAGTACAAGGCTTATCCTAGAATCTAAAATGGGGAACTTATATCTGAGCGAATTTTGCACTAATGCGCAGCACTGTATCTCAAAAACTGACTAAGATATGAATTTTGAAATTGCTGTTAGTTACTGACAGAAATAAAACTCTACACCCATTAGACCTCTCCCGATTCCGCGCGGCTCGAACACTTTGACGAGTATATGGGAATGGGTGGTGTTGTACCTCGCTGAGGTACCAAGGTACACAACGTCGCAACCGGAAGGCTCTATCACTGATAGTTTAGGAGTAATGATTCAAAGCGCGCCGGCACGCGACTGACGTATATACGTCACCTCCTGACTTCCGTGATATAAACGTCATTTCTGTTGGGTATCCGGTTTACATCAGTATTGGGCTATTGATACCACGCTAGAACCTGTACGTGGTTCCCTGATATATTGTTACACCAATTTTATCGATCAAGGTTAGTACACAATTCAAGCATACGTGAATTTCTTACTGCTCCTCTACTTTTCGAAAAATTAAAGAAAATCATGATCTATGTGTTATGTTCACATTAAGACACTCAGAACTTTTTTTTTTTTTTTACGTTGACAGATGTAAATTTTAGAGATGTACGGAGGTTGTTGTTTTTTCTTAAATCTGAAATTTTCAAACTGTATTCCAAGAGACTTTAAGTTGTCTTTTACACCTCCGCGAAGCACGCATCAAAATGTTAAACGGTTCTCCAACGACAGCGCGTCTGAAAACAGGGGTCCGGGTCAACGGTTGCGTGGAATCAGTCTCAAACAAGGTAGTGGCAGGTTTGACATACGAACTCACGAACTCAAATTTGAACTGTGCAGCATCAGAAATCTTACATTATGCGTGAATTAGAATATGTTCGTCTGTCGCTTTTTTCCTTGGAAGTCCAAAGAATAACACTAGGAGAGTGATAAACGGTCGCAACTAATTTTTCATTTGATTTTCATAGAAGCATTCAATTAGATTTTTTCAATTGATATATCCGTGCAGAATTTATGTGTTCGTGGCACGAGCAAGGAAGTTGCTACAACAAAACGGTACGTTGAGGGATCAAAACTACTTCCGATGTATGCCCCCGTAACGATGCCTCATCGTTAAAGCAAATACCTATTCGTTCGAGCGGCGAACAAATACTATAAGTATTCGTAAGAAATTTTAAGTCTGCACCGTGTACTTTGGCTTTGTTTCTTTTCTATAGCAGATCACTTCAAATGAACACCCTCCAACACCCATTGTTTCAGCATTTTCGGTCGCTTTTAAATCAAGAGATTTTGCTTAAAGCAGTTGTGTAACCTTGTAGCGTGTAGGTTTTTGTTCAGATACATTGCCTCTAATCGCCCGAGTAGCGCGCGTGTAGCGGTTCTGCAGTTCACCAACAAGGCAATGACGGTACTTATTCTTAATGTTGAAGGTTTCAAGGAGGAGCCCCAGCCGGTGGGCATCGTGGTGCAGAGCGGCTGCTCCCCACACGGCGCGCCCACGGACTACGTTCGCCTTCATGCCGAGCACAACCAGGATGCAGCGGAGGAAAGAGACCTGACGTCGACGGGAGGCGTGGCCTCGGGTCCGTACTGCCTGCGTGCTCGTCGTGGTCCTGGAGCCGACAGCCAGCAGGGAGCGTCAGAGGAGTCCGCGGGGGAGAGACGGCGGAGGAGTCATCGGAAGGAGAGGGCAGCGGTCACCCCACAGAGACATCGGAGGAGTCCGCGGAGGGAGGGTCATCGGATGAAGAGGGCAGCGGCAGCCAGCCTGCTCGCCGCGGGGCCGGTGGTCCTCGTACCGCGAGTGAGTGTGAGGTGTGCCACAAGATGTTTGCGTCGCAGTACCGTTTGAAACGTCATCAGCAAGATCACACCGGAGAAAAGCTGTACAAATGTGATGTGTGTAGAGGGGCTTTTAGTCAATCATCTACTTTAGTAGAGCACAAACGCATCCACACCGGAGAGAAGCCGTACAAGTGTGATCTGTGTATGAAAACTTTCAGTTACTTATCTCATTTAGTAGTGCACAAACGCATCCACACCGGCGAGAAGCCGTTCAAGTGTGATGTGTGTAGAGCGGCTTTTAGTCGATCGTCTCATTTAGTAGAGCACAAACGCATCCACACCGGAGAGAAGCCGTACAAGTGTGATGTGTGTGAAGAGGCTTTCAGTCAATCATCACATTTAGTGGAGCACAACCGCATCCACTCTGGATAGAAGCCGTGCAAGTTCGATGTGCGTAATGAGGCTTTCAGGTCATCAACGCCACTCGTAAGGCACAAAATACTTACAGTGGAGAGTAGCTAAATCAATGTACTGAAGGAACAGTGAATCGCGATCAGCATTCCTATAAATAAAAGCAGTACGAGTGCGAAATGAACAGCGGGTTTTTTAAGAGTTCGTTTTACAGTTTGCCTTGTCCGCGCTGAGGTCGCAGTAGTGAGAGGACCGGGGTTTGGTCTGCGCATGTCATTTTGTTGTTAAACATTGCTCTGCAACATTTCGTGGTTAGGATTTCAACATTCAGTCGTCTGTTTCAATACGTATTTCGGTGTGCCAGGAGCACACCGTGTTCGGCGGAGACAGCCGCAGAGTTCCTGAGTGAAAAAAGGAATCGCCAGTTATACTATGAATCTTCTTCTGTAATTTTCATTTCTTGAATTAGAATGTGCTTACATAAATCGCCCAGTGATTCGCTTTTTAATGTGTTACCGGACGTGATTTTTTTTTATTTTGTCTCTGGTGACATTTGATTTTCTTGTTTGATTTATTAATGCCACTCTTAAAGAGAGTTAGGTTACGGCCAACCTGTCATTATTTTCCCTGCTGTTTATTCGCGAATGATGTAAAGGGTACAAAGATCTAGGCTTGCTAGTGTAACTTCACACGTGTTTCAATTTAAGTACCTTTCTGTCTTAAAATCTGTCCAAACCGAATTTCAGTTTTAAAACCAGTGAACGTCGATCTATCCATGTGTCGTTGTCAAACTATACTTCGTTCTGTTGTGTGCTGTTAATTTTCTTAGTTTATTGAATAGATGTCTGCATTCGAGTCGCTGTCTGAGCGTGCCTTTGTTTCTGAGATGTATTTTTTTTTGTGAATAATAATTATAATAAAATTAACGGCGCCAGTCCAATCCTACGTCCTCGTCGTTGGCGCTGGGCAACACTACTAGCATTGTGGTGGCTAAGAGGAGTGATTCCCTGCTTTTCCCTACCTATTCCTTATAGTGTGCTGCTTTCTTTCCATCTGAGTTGTGCTTCCTCTAACGGGGCTTAAGTACCATGCATGCTTTAGCTTGGTGGTGGTGTTTTCTTCACTCGTCCATGTAGTGCTCTCACACTCTCCTCTTTTCCGCAGGGTTTAAGAAGGAGCCTTCGGAACCAGCAGGCCTGCCAAAAGGGGCGCTGTGTGAAGCTGCAGTCCTGGTGGTCCGGGCCGTACGAGGTCCCGGAGGTCGTCAACGACGTGACGGTCCGGGTCCGCCTGCAGTCCCGCCCCAGGTCCCGTGTCCGGACCTTCCACGCAGACAAGCTGGCCCCCGTTGTCGCGCGGCCGAAACACCTGGCGGCCTGACGCCGTCGCCTCTCCGGGGGGAGGGAGATGGTGTAAGGGACTCTACCCCGCGCCTACGGCGGTACCCCTTGCCCGGTACTGCCCGGGCCGCCGCCGCCGCCGTTTCCCTAGCAACCAGACCTGCCTTGGCGAAAACGGAAACTCTCTCCGAGGGCGTATTGAAGGCGTGTTTGTTGCGCTTTGAGCGTTTGAGGGCGTAACGAGGGCGTTGTGAAGGCGTTTGAGGGCGTTGTGAAGGCGTTTGAGGGCGTTGTGAAGGCGTTTGAGGGCGTTGTGAGGGCGTTTGAGGGCGTTGTGAAGGCGTTTGAAGGCGTTGTGAAGGCGTTTGAGGGCGTTGTGAAGGCGGAACTGAAACGCCTTCGGACCACAACGCCCAAGAACGCCTTTGACAACGCCTTTCGAGGGAGTTGTGTCTACGCTGAACGAAGGCGTTGCTGGCCGTTTTGCGCGAGGGCAACAAACACGCCTTCTAAAGGCGTTTCAAGGGCGTTTCACGCCTTCGGAGAGCGTGAGGAAAACTCCTTCCCGAGGCGTTACCAGAGCGTGAACTCCGCTCTCAGTTTTCGCCAGGGTGAAACTATTGTATTGCCCTGCCCTGCGTATTGGAATACACTCGCTGTTCCCCTGACCCTTGTGTGTCCTTCCCCAACGACCCTGTTCCTTAACAGTATTTAAGGTCGCTTGAAATCACAAGATTTTAGTTAGATCTCTGCTGTCGCTTTGCGGGCCTTTGGTTTACTTTCGGATACGTTGCCGTTACTGGCCCGTGTAGCTACCCGGTGTAGCTCGCGTGAAGCGGTTCACAAGTGTGATTTGTGTATGAGAACTTTCAGTCACTCATCTCATTTAGTAGTGCACAAACGCATCCACACCGGAGAGAAGCCGTACAAATTTGATTTGTGTAATAAGTCTTTCAGTTTGTCATTTAATTTAGTCCGGCACAAGGTTGTTCACACCGGAGAAAAGCCGTACAAGTGTGATGTGTGTAAAGAGGCTTTCAGTCAATCATCATATTTAGTAGCGTACAAACGCACCCACACCAGACGGAAGCCGTACAAGTGTGATGTGCGTAGAGAGGCTTTAAGTTCATCATCTTATTTGGTAGTGCACAAACGCATCCACATTTTCAAACCCTTAATTTTTTTTTTCCTAAGATTTGAGATATTCATAAAAACTTGGAAAAATGGCGTTACGATGAATCCGCGTCCACGGACCGACACCTGTAGTTCCGGGAGAACGGTGCAAGATGCGACCTTTTTTTTATGAGAATGAATGCCCCCTAAAATGACGCAGCAAACACACTCCCAGTGCTGAAAACGACCTCAGGTGCTGCTACAGGTGCCGGTGGGCAATACATGGTCTTCTTTGGCTGGAGATGGATCATTTGCCATAACTTTCAAACGGAGCGTCCGAGGACCATGCGGATCTCGTCAACGAGCCTCTTATTGGACAGACAGTTTTACTCTAATTTTCCTGAGCGTCCTTGAGGTGCTGCTGCAGGTGTCGGTGGACAAAAAACGGTCTTCTTGGACGAGAATTGGACCATTTGCCATAACTTTCAAACGGAGCGTCCGAGGACCATGCGGATCTCGTCAACGAGCCTCCGATTGGATTTTTCTTACACGATCTAGAGGGTGCTTGATTTTTTGTCACTCGTTGTAGAGGTTGTCTGAGTTTTGGCAACGCGATGTAGTGTGTGTACGATTTTTTGTCACGCGTTCAGGAAGTGGTTTGTTTTTTTGTCGCACTACCTGGTTGTCGTCACATGATCGAGAGGGTCTCTGATTTTTTGTCACACGATCTTGTGAGTCTAGTATTTATTGTCACGCGATCTAGATTGTCTACGATTAATTGTGACGTTCTAGAGGTGTACGTATTGGAATACACTCGCTGTTCCCCTGACCCTTGTGTGTCCTTCCCCAACGACCCTGTTCCTTAACAGTATTTAAGGTCGCTTGAAATCACAAGATTTTAGTTAGATCTCTGCTGTCGCTTTGCGGGCCTTTGGTTTACTTTCGGATACGTTGCCGTTACTGGCCCGTGTAGCTACCCGGTGTAGCTCGCGTGAAGCGGTTCACAAGTGTGATTTGTGTATGAGAACTTTCAGTCACTCATCTCATTTAGTAGTGCACAAACGCATCCACACCGGAGAGAAGCCGTACAAATTTGATTTGTGTAATAAGTCTTTCAGTTTGTCATTTAATTTAGTCCGGCACAAGGTTGTTCACACCGGAGAAAAGCCGTACAAGTGTGATGTGTGTAAAGAGGCTTTCAGTCAATCATCATATTTAGTAGCGTACAAACGCACCCACACCAGACGGAAGCCGTACAAGTGTGATGTGCGTAGAGAGGCTTTAAGTTCATCATCTTATTTGGTAGTGCACAAACGCATCCACATTTTCAAACCCTTAATTTTTTTTTTCCTAAGATTTGAGATATTCATAAAAACTTGGAAAAATGGCGTTACGATGAATCCGCGTCCACGGACCGACACCTGTAGTTCCGGGAGAACGGTGCAAGATGCGACCTTTTTTTTATGAGAATGAATGCCCCCTAAAATGACGCAGCAAACACACTCCCAGTGCTGAAAACGACCTCAGGTGCTGCTACAGGTGCCGGTGGGCAATACATGGTCTTCTTTGGCTGGAGATGGATCATTTGCCATAACTTTCAAACGGAGCGTGAGAGGACCATGCGGATCTCACCAACGAGCCTCTTATTGGACAGACAGTTTTACTCTAATTTTCCTGAGCGTCCTTGAGGTGCTGCTGCAGGTGTCGGTGGACAAAAAACGGTCTTCTTGGACGAGAATTGGACCATTTGCCATAACTTTCAAACGGAGCGTCCGAGGACCATGCGGATCTCGTCAACGAGCCTCCGATTGGATTTTTCTTACACGATCTAGAGGGTGCTTGATTTTTTGTCACTCGTTGTAGAGGTTGTCTGAGTTTTGGCAACGCGATGTAGTGTGTGTACGATTTTTTGTCACGCGTTCAGGAAGTGGTTTGTTTTTTTGTCGCACTACCTGGTTGTCGTCACATGATCGAGAGGGTCTCCGATTTTTTGTCACACGATCTTGTGAGTCTAGTATTTATGGTCACACGATCTAGATTGTCTACGATTAATTGTGACGTTCTAGAAGTGTACGATTTTTTTGTCGCCCGATCTTGTGTAGGATTTTCGTACAGCGATCTTTAGGCCTAGGATTGTTTGTCGCAGGTTGTTGAGTGTGTCTGGTATTTTGGCACACAATCTTGAGTGTGTCATATTTTGTCACACGATCTAAAGTATCTAGGACTTTTTGCCACAAGTTTCATTGCCCTTTCGGCTCTTTTGGCCACCGTTGGCCACTCCATAGTCGATCCCGTATAAAGCTGCACTTGTGGCAACCTCTTTTCTTGTGGCCGACTTCCTGCTCATTCCCTTGGCGAGATCTGCGTGATCCACGGACGCTCCGTTCAGAAATTGTCGCGTATGATCCACTTCTCGCCCAAGAAGACCATGTTTTGTCTATCGGCACCTGCAGCAGCACCTCCGGGGCACTCCGGAACATTACGATTAAACTGTCTGGTCAATTGGATGCTCGTTGACAGGATCCCCATGGTCCTCGTACGCTCCGTTCGAAATTTATGGCAAATGATCCACCTCTAGCCAAAGAAGACCATGTTTTGCCCACCGGCACCTACCGTAGCACCGGAGGTCGTTTTCGGCACTGGGAGTGTTTGATACGTCATTTTAGGGGGGATTCGTTCTCATAAAAGAAGTTCGTATCTTGCACCGTTCTCCCAAAACTTACAGGTGTCGGTCGGGGAACGCGCATTCATCGTAACGCCATTTTTCCATGTTCTTGTGAATATCTCAAATCTTAGGAAAAAAAAGGGGGTCACACAGCGCAGCAGTACCCCACGCTGCCCGAGGATTCAAGTCTTAGGGTTGCGCCTCGTGGACAGACAACCAGACCGAAAGGCTGAGAAGTTATGGAGCAGTGGGGTAGGTACCCAGCTTTGGTGGCCATAGCAAGCAAATTAACCAATGGGGTAGTCTAGAGAGGAGCTAAACCGGAAGTAATGTAAGAAGGTGGGAGTCGAAATGAGTGACAGTGGAACCAGAGGACCCAAGAAATAGCGCGCGTGGTCAGCCGACACCAGTCCGACCCAGAACGTGGTTTTTGTCGTGGACATATTTCGACCCATTCGCAGGAGGAAGGGCTGGTCGACCGAAACTTTTCCTCGAATATCGAACATCGAATCTTGATCGAAGCTTATATTCGATCCGTGGTCGATATTCGAAATGATTATTCGAATATATTCGAAAATATTCGAATATTCGTTAACTTGTAAAAACTATAAGGATAAATAAAAACCCGAAATTATTGAACGAAATTAATACTGTATTTAGGAGCAGTCACAAAGTAATAATTGTGAAACAATATGGTCTTATCTAGAGGTGTGCGAACATGTTTGGATTCGAGCGAACATGAACGAACCGAACACTTTTCTTGTTCGATCGTGCACGAACTGTTGGAGTGTACGAGAAATTCACCAATAAGCGTTCGAATTCAACAAGAGAAAAAAGAAGGAAGAGCATTGACTGTTTAGGTAGAGAACAACGGTGATGCCTCATCTGCGGGGATCCAAATTCAGTTTGAGCTCTATAAGATAAACTTCCCAACGAATAATAACAAATTATGTGGGAAAATAAATGGAATTCCATGAAACCGCGCATTTAATGAATTGGATTGTTCGTTCAGATTTAAAAAATGATGTGTTCGGATCGCTTCGTTCGAAAAAAAATGAGGAGTGTTCGGATCGGATCGATTTTTTTTTTGTTAAAGAAAACTGTTTGTGTTTGCTCTGATCAAAGGCTCTTCGCACATCTCTACATAATACAGGAAAGGTCAACTGTAGCTTAACATAAATAAACTAGGCACGGCGCATCGCCGATCGGCTGAGCCCGTCATGACGTAATAAAAATAAAAATTTGAAAAAAAATTATATATACATATTGAAATTATTTGTAGTTCTCAAGTGTAGTAACATGAAGAAATCTAACTTGTTGGGGATCAAACTGTAGACAAATTATTTCTGTGAATAGGATTTTACGAATTGTTTGAATAATGAACACACAATAGTGAACCATGAACTTTAAGAATTAAACCTTTATTTCAAAGTTATTCAAAAATAAAATGAACTGAGATCTGTTGTTTACCCACCAAACTTCTTGTTGGGTTTTGTTGAATAAGAGATTCTCAGATAATTCAGTTCTTCATTAATGTGTCACAATTTTTATTTGACTTGAAACATGGCGGCATTACACTTGAATGAACGAACAAAACAAAAACAATTTTGGCAATGTGGGCGTTACACTTAAATGAACGAACGAACAAAACAAAAACAATTTTGGCAATGTGGGCATTCATTACACTTGAACGAACGAATGAGCAAAACTAAAGAAAAACAATTTTGGCTTAGTGATGACAACTTCAACACTTCTTGATTTAAAAAAAAATTGGTACTTTTAAGATCTGAAATGGAACTTAATGTTTCTCGGATTTGAACCTTTTCGTTGGAGATGTAGTTGGAGTAGATGGGTCAGATGAGTCATCATTTTGGAGTTTATGAATGTTTGCTGAAAAAGCAAAAAAACATCACAGTCACAGCTAATTATTAAGAAGGTAATTGAGAAGCACTGCAATGATATTAAAGTCTAAGAATTGTGAAGTACTTACGATCAAAGATGGGGAATCTAAATTCCTCGATTTTAGCTTTTTCTAACAGTTTGGCTACAACATTGGAGCCAATTTGACCATAGCTTACAATGAACCATTCTTCTCCACTCTTGACAGCTTGGTCAAATTCTTTGATTTCCTCTTCTGGCCATTCTTGGAATTGGGCATCATGGTAGAATTGGATTTGTACATTGAATTTGTAGTCTAATAATACAATGTTACTGTTTTGTCCAGGCTTGCTTTTGTTAGGTACCTGGGCGGCACTTTTGACTCTAAAAGCCATAAATTCCGGCAATTTTTCTGGTCGAACATAGATCGGCCGTTGTTCCATGTTTTTTATGCGGTCCTTAAATCCCATCTGAAACAGATACATTACTGGATTTTCATTTTACAGAAAAAAAATATCCTAATATGAAACTAAGGAACATTTGGGTGAGCATAAAATGATTAAAGTCAATTTCCGCGACTTTTCTTAGATTATTTTCTGACGCAATACCATTTTTGACTGGTCAAATGGCGCGTGCGACGCAAAAACGACTGAGACGGTCGGACAAGTGGGCAGCACGAAAGAGGGAAGGTTAACGTTATACTGCATTGAAATTTGTTCTGTAAACGGTCAATGGCGGAAAACGTCTACGCCGCAGTCGCACACGATGATTTTTCTCCGATCACAGAGTCAATTTTCCTGAAATTTCGCTGATTTCCCTGACCAATATTTTTGCTGACTCCTGACTTATGGCACCACTATAACTACGACATAACTTTAATAGCACTTTTCATCTTCGAAAAGTATAGGAAATATCAGATAGATTGTTACTGTAAAATTGTTAGATCGACAACTACATTTTCTTAGAATTTCACGGTATATGACGAAACGAATTATTGTTGTCCAAAATTTCGTAGGCAATGTACGTCCCAGGTTTGAGCAGCAATACTTACGTTTACGCAAGTTGAAGCGGTTGAAGCGTTGAATTCACAGAATTTCGGTACTCCGAATGAGAAAATGCTTGATAGCCTGTCAGTAGACTGACGCAGACTTCCTATGATTTCGTTCGAATTGGTCTGGATACGCGAACTGCACACTTGCCAAGCAAAACCGGCTACGACTGGATATCAAACTGAAGTGACGATCTTCATTTGTTTCTATTTGCTCTGGAAAGGAAGAAGAATGTTAGAACACCCCGGCCAATACGGGCTGTGACCTGCAGCCACAATTAATGAAAAGAAATAATACTTCAAGTACTGGGTGGAAATGCGGGAAATGCAAATGGTGGAAAAGAGAGAGCACTTACATGTTAAGTTTGAATTTGTTCCAGAACAGGTGTCTCTGCGCTAATTGTTTATGATTATTTATTTGCAGCAGTCTTGTGAATGGAAAATCGGTTATCTGAAGCCCTTTCAATGTTTTGCATCGAGACAAAGCAACATATGACAATCCTATGTTAAATTCAATTTTACCAATGTTCACATGAACCTGTATTTGTTTCACATAATTTTTTATGGTTTTTTTTTAAAAATGAATAATAAAAAGATAAAAACGAAAATATGAATACAAAACATGTACCTTTGTTAATGTCAATCCCTGCGACTTATGAATTGTTATGGCAAAAGCCGAAGTTAGAGGAAATTGAGTTCTTGTACGTTGTGTACCGTTCGGTGACTGCCAAGAACATGTAATTGCAGGGATTGGTACAGTCTTCAATTCTTCATCTAAGAAAGGTCCCTCATAATGGTCAAATTTGCATATAATAGCATATGGCTGATCTTGTGGTGCACTTTGATCTTCTTTGTACAGAATGTCAACAACTTCTCCTAAACTACCATTAACAAGCCCTTTTTCAGTCCACAGATTGTTTGTTACCATAATTCTTGCTCCAATTCCTAATTTAATTTTTTTTTTCAAACCACATGCTTGTTCTTTTGTACCTTGTTTGGCTGTGGAATTGTTGTGAACTGCTGGAATGTAAGCAAGTGGCACGTCCTTGTTGTTTCTTTTCAAATTTCTTAGTTTTGTTGTATTGTACATTTTTGTCTCTTTTCTTGTGGAAAATATATGAAGGGTATTTTCAAAGCTTGATTTCTCTTGTTTTTGAAGGTTTGACGTGAATCTTGTTTTTAGAACATTGTAAACTTCCATTGTAGCCTTGCCTGCACTTATATTATCAAGTACTTTCAAAAACGTTTCATCATGTTGTCGCATTACTTGGTTCAATTCAATAAGCTCATCAAATTCTTCAAATAGAGACTTGCCAGATAAAGTTTCTTGTGAGCCTGCATTTAGACTATAAATTGGTTGGGCTGCTGGTGGTGGTAACTGTGCAATGTCACCAAAGAAAATCACATTTAACCCACCAAAGTCGTCTTCATAATTTTTCTTTCCTTGCTGACATCTACGGTGTATTCTGGCCAACATATGTGCACTGATCATACTGTATTCATCAACAATTAAGTATTTTACAGGTTCCATTTCAGATTCAAATTTCCTTGCACTTTCACCTTTCAAGTCCTGAAATGCCCCTTTGGGATATATATGTAATTTTGAATGAATGGTGCTACCACCAATGTTTGTTGCTGCAACTCCTGTTGGAGCTAAAAGTAAATATGAATTTGAACCAAATTCTCTCTCCAGCTTCCAAGTAATGTACAAAATTAATAAGCTTTTTCCCGTCCCTATAACAAAACAAAAAAGAAAATGAAATGAAACATTAATGTTTGTACAGTAAAATTGTTACTGGGGGAAAAAAAAGATATAATATATTTTCCTTCATACCTGCTTTTCCTTGTACAATAATTTTCTTTAGAAGTTTTGTTCTTTTAGTGAAATTTCTTTCTTTCATTTCATCAATTTGTTCATCAATCATTTCTAATACTTTCTTTTGATCAGCATTGAAGTTAACATCTTGTACACTTCTATTTTGATGAACATTTTCAGTTGAATCTTTCATTCTTGCAAAAAAAGTTTGAATTTCTTGAGCGGATCCAAATTTGGAATATCTGTGAGAGCTTTCATGCCAATTACAAGCAAGGTCAAATTCTCTTAAACCAATTTCTGTTTCTACTGTCAGTTGCTGGGACCCCATAGCCGCAATATTCATAAATTCTTCTCTTGACAAAATGCTATCATCACGAGCTTCATAATAATCATCATGATCTTGATCAGATGAGTCCTGCAGTCGGTGAGAAGTGACTAAACTTTCCATGTCTTCATTGTCACTTGTCAAACTGGAAACATTATATCTATCATACAATTCTTTCCAAGACACAAAGTTCTTTTCAAACTGGGACCTACTGTCATGAGATACATGTAAAATTACATTGTACTTATAAAAATTGTCTTTATCACCCATATCATTCTTCTTAACTGGTTTTGGGAATGTCAAGACAATGTTTGTATTTCTATTCTCCTTACCTGATGGCAATTGATAATGCTTAGCTATGTGTTTTAATGAATATTGATGCAAAACTTTACGTGAATGATATTTCTCAATAAATGATTTTTGATGTTCTTGGTTAAATAGAGTTTCTCTTTCAAGAGCACTGAAATAGATATAAATGAAACTTCTGCTTCCTGATGAATAGTACTGTTATGTGCGTGTGGGAATTGGAATAGAGGAGACGTTCTGAGGATCGTGATTTATTGCGAGTGCACTCTAGCAAGGTTCACAACAGACTGAGGCCAGGAGGCCTCCGTGGTAACCGGCTCGGGAAGTCTCTACAGTGTTTAGAATAAGAGTATGAGAGAGTATGGTCGGAAAGAGTCCTTAGGAAGATGGCGGCTTGCATGCCAGTGACCAGAATGGGTTATGTTTACTTTTAAATTGCATCAGACCATAACATCACTCCCTCCTAAAAAGAAAAGTAAACTTCCCGGCCTTACAATAATTGACTTTTATACTGCATTTTCTTTGAAGTTCTGGAAGTTCTAGAAGTGTAGACCTGTGAAAACCCTAAGTACCAGACTCCCACCTACAACGGCTTGTCTAAGGCGTCCAACCCTTGACAGGGAATCCAGTACTATTCTACACCTCAATACTTCAGCGTATTGTCAACAACATTTTCTCTTCGGGCCCACTTCCACCACAGTGTGGGTGTAGCCTTTCGGATACTCTGTCGAGACGTGAGGGGTAGGATCAACTAAGAAAAGGGTTAGTATTCCGGGAATGGAGATGATTTTACCTGGAACACACAACACACATCTCCCACAGTATTTACTTTTACCAGCGCCTACCCAATCCTTGGGGTGGCTTGTCCTCATCCCTCTATTAAAACTCTGTTTCGCGGTTGTTCTCTTTTGTTCTTTCACAAGAAAACAGCACAACCCGTTTAACGGGTGCGGCGTAAAAACGCTAGTCAAAAATTCGTTTCGTGACGTATACTTCGGTCGATTTATGTTTGATATATCTCCCCCAACTTTGTTCCGCGTTTGTTCTGTCTTGTTCTTGCACAAGAAAAGCAGTTCGAGCCGTGTACTTGGTGCGGCGGAAGAAGACGAGGCAAAATGTCGCTCCGTGACGTAAAATATTGCCTCTCTCCCTTCCGGAGATCTCCGTTACCTTTTTTTTGAGTTTGTTCTTGCGCAAGAAAAGGAAATACGTACAGTTTTGTTAATGCTAGACTCATTGCCGTGCTGCTGTAGGAGTGTTTCATTGCGTAATACTTCTAACAGTATTTGGGTATCACTTCCATTTTTTTAAGAAGAAAGCGAAAGTAGATGCGAGTGAATTAATGTAAACAAATTTGAAACTAAAAAAAACGATGTAGTATTTTTATTTTGGAAGGACTAATGGGTCAGACACATATCAAGTGCACAGATAAAAGCTACATTGTCTTCGGCAGACGAACAAAAAATGATGTACCAAGTACGTACAAATAGCAGGAATGATGCTGTGGCTCATAGCAAATGAATACACAAGCGACCTAACCAACATCACAGGGAAAGTCCAAGGTGTATGTGCCCTGCATCACTCATCGGCGGACGAACTATAAAGTACTATTTACATTAAAATGGACAACCAAAAAATTATACACTGATTCTATAAGAATAGCAGTGAGAAAGCTTTGGCATATATCAAATGAACAGACAAAAGCCATTAGCACAAGAATGTATCTTTCATGGATCATTCACCGGTGGACAAACAAGAAATGATTTACTATTTCCATATAAATTATTAGTAAAAATGACATTTTAAGTCGACAGATAAAACAATAATCACTGGGAAAGTTTAAGATGTAAGTGTCTTGCGTCACTTACCGGTGGACGAACTATAAATTACCATTTACATTAAAATGACACTTAAAATTCTTTGGCGCATTTTACATGACAGGCAGAAGCCAAGGTCTAAGAGAAAGTCCAAGATGGATCTCTGCTGCACCACTCACCGGTGGACAATTTGAAAAAAAAATTATATACTATTTACATTAAGATAGCAGGAATGATGCTTTGACTATTTTAAAGCAACAGATGCAACCAAAATCACAAGAGCTCTGGCATATATCAAATTAACATACAGAAGTTATTATCACAAGGAAAGCGTAGGAAGTAACTGTCATGGATCATTCACCGGTGGACAAAGAAAAAATGATTAACTATTTTCATTAAAATATTAGTAACAATGACATTTTAAGTCGACAGATAAAACAATAATCACAGGGAAAGTTCAAGATGTAAGTGTCTTGCGTCACTTACCGGTGGACGAACTATAAATTACCATTTACATTAAAATGGCACTTAAAATTCGTTGGCGCATTTGACATGACAGGCAGAAGCCAAGGTCTAAGAGAAAGTCCAAGATGGATCTCTGCTGCACCACTCACCGGTGGACAATTTGAAAAAAAAAAATTATATACTATTTACATTAAGATAGCAGGAATGATGCTTTGACTATTTTAAAGCAACAGATGCAACCAAAATCACAAGAGCTCTGGCATATATCAAATTAACATACAGAAGCCATTATCACAAGGAAAGCGTAGGAAGCAACTTTCATGGATCATTCACCGGTTGTTAAAGAAAAAAATGATTTAAATAGGACAAATGCTGTGGTAAAGAGTTGTGGTACAGATAACAGGCAACATGGCTAGAATCAATTGGATGTGCTGTAATAAATTACTAACTCTGGTTTAACTAAAAGGTTGGGTTTTACAAATTTTTCCACTTTTTTACGGACGTCGTTGTAGGTTTCCCATGTGCCGTTGAGTCTTCTTACATGCGCCACATAATGTCCAGGCGTGTGCGCAACCATGCCTAGAAGTCTGTACACTCTTTGTCCTATGTTAACTTGGCGGGTCACTTCTTGAAGTTGACACTTGAAATCAGGTTCAAAAGACATGTTGATGTCTATGGTTAAAACATTGCCGAGAGTATGGTTGGCCTGTGATTTATGGGTGCATCCTTCTCTTCTGCAATCTCTCTCTTCGGACCCCATGTGAAATATTGCTGCATCAGCGAGGTTTTGGATGCCGTGGTTCGTCACGTAGCCTTCCATTACCTGCAGAATCCTGTCTTGTGCAACTTCCACGTGGCCATCCGAGCAAGTCCAGACTGTCTCCTTTGAGTATGTGTTCAGCTGAATTAGAGGATTTTGGAGCAGCACAGTGGCATTTCCATAAACTGAATATGTGAGGATGTTAGTCTTTCGCCTGCTGCGCTTGTCCTTTGCTCTGTCTGAGGAGGTCTGATTGGCTTTGCACAGAGCCGCTGCCTGAACCAGAGCTTGTGCTCTTAACTTATACGTCGCTGCAGTTGCTCCTTTTTCAAGCAGCTTCTCCCACTCTCCGCCTTTCGCTCGCCAGGCGCTCAGCAGCAGAACACCTCCCACGCTTTTCCCAGCTGCCCCCTCCATGCACTTACGCCCCTCTCGTGGCGGCCCAACCCGACCGCTGCTGCAGGCTGAGGGCTGCAACGCTAGCCGTGGCGGGGGCCGGTGGCCCGGGCAGCGCGGAGTCCCCAGTGGTCCCCAGGTCAGTCCCGGCCCGTCCTAGCCTGGGATGGCCTGGGCTCGTCGCGGTGCCGTCTGCAGCTTCCCCGTCCTTCCCCGCCTCCCCACCCCGGGCGCAGCATTGCCGTACCTGCTCGGCACCGAAGACGGACGGGCAATTCTCTGGCGCGTGGAGTCGCTGCGAGCGACAAAACTTGTGTCGAGCATTAACTGAGACCGAAACTAGAACTAGATCGCCTGGACTGAATCTATGCCTGAGGCGGCGGGTACCAAGAGAAATGGCGATTGGTTAAAGCAAAAATGTGAGTGAATCACGAACAAAACATCAACGATTAGTACGCATCTCCAATAGATAAAAACGGAAGTAGAAGAACGAAAATACTTACCTAAATATTAGGTTTTAACCGCGTTACGCTCAGCGAACCTTGGATAGTGGAGAACAATTGCTTTTCACGTGAACACGTGTTTGTTTATCGTGAAGTCTGCCGTGCTCACGGCCATGCAAAAATATCAGGTCTCATCCGCGTTACGCTTTTCGACATGACACAATGTTCAGCAAACCTTGGAAAGTGACAAACAATTGTTTTTCATAGCTGTGTATCTTTGAACTCGTGTATGCTTATGGTAAAGTTTGGCGTACCCAATGCACTTTTTAAAAAAAAATTGTAGGCAAAACTGCTGGCGTTAGAAACAACAATTTCAGAACACAGAACATACTTAAAGAACAATTCAATGCCGGTGGGCGTTCCTACGTAATCAAGATGGGCTTGGCGGACTTCATGTTCAGCGAGATCTCCTGATCTCCTAGACGGCTCATATTTGACGTCATGGGACGACTTTTTGCCTAGCGTTCTTCCGCCGCACCCATAAAACGGCTCGTACTGCTCTTCTTGTGAGAGACAACAGAGAACAATAACGCGGAACAAAGTTGAGAAAGATTTCTAGAAGAGAGACGTACCATATTTTACATCATGGGACGATTTTTTGCCTAGTGTTTTTCCGCCGCACCCATTAGACGGCTCGTACTGCTTTTCTTGTGGGAGAACAATAGAGAACAAACACGGAACAAAGTTGAGGAAGCTCTTTCAAACAGAAATCGACAATAGTAAACGTCATGGGACGAATTTTTGCCTAGCGTCCTTCCGCCGCACCCAGTTTACGGCTCGTTCTGCTCTTCTTGTGGGAGAACAAGAGAGAACAAACGCGAAACAAAGTTAAGAAAGGTTTCTAGAAGAGAGACGTACCATATTTTACATCATGGGACGATTTTTTGCCTAGTGTTTTTCCGCCGCACCCATTAGACAGCTCGTACTGCTCTACTTGTGGGAGAACAAGAGAGAACAGACGCGAAACAAAGTTGAGAAAGATTTCTAGAAGAGAGTCGTACCATATTTTACATCACGAGACGACTTTTTGCCTAGTGTTTTTCCGCCGCACCCATTTAACAGCTCGTTTTGCTCTTCTTGTTAGAGAACAAGAGAGAACAAACGCGGAACAAAGTTAAGGGAGATCTTTCAAACAGAGATCGACAATAGTAAACGTCATGGGACGAATTTTTGCCTAGTGTTTTTCCGCCGCACCCACTAGACGGCTCGTACTGCTTTTCTTGTGGGAGAACAAGAGAGAAAAAACGCGGAACAAAGTTGAGGGAGATCTTTCAAACAGAGATCGACAATAGTAAACGTCATGGGACGAATTTTTGCCTAGCGTCCTTCCGCCGCACCCATTTAACAGCTCGTACTTCTCTACTTGTGATAGAACAACAGAGAACAATTGCGGAACAAAGTTGAGAAAGATTTGTAGAAGAGAGTCGTACCATATTTTACATCATGGGACGAATTTTTGCCTAGCGTCCTTCCGCCGCACCCATTAAACGGCTCGTACTGCTCTTCTTGTGAGAGAACAACAGAGAACAAACACGGAACAAAGTTGAGGAAGATCTCCGAAAGGGAGACTGGCCATTTTTTAAGTCACGGGACGAATTTTTGCCTTGCGTTCCTCCGCCGCACCCAGTAAACGGCTCGTACTGCTTTTGTTGTGCAAGAACAAGAGAGAACAAAGTGAGAACAACATGAAACGAATGGGGATTAATACGGTACAAGCAGAATTACATGTCTGAACGCAGTTTTATCTCTCTGAAGATGACCGAGCCCACCTTGTTTTTTTAAAATCGTTGTGAGCCACCTAGGCTCTCGGAACAACTTGGAACAAAGGCGGAACATTGAGGAACAAACCTAATCACATCGTTCTGTGTAGGTTTTATGTCGCTTGATGAATGTGGGTCGGCCATCTTCATGGACGTGACGCGACACTCCTACCAACCAGGCCACAGGTGGTTGTGAGGAACGAAGTGACGTCTTTTCCTCTTGAAGCACCGAGGCCGTCTCCAGTATTTATTTTGACTTAATCAGTCTGAGTTGTTCTGACTCCAGTGGTCGTTTAGCTTCTCTCGTTTCCGATTGGTCGGCTATGTTAGCGTCGGTACGCGGAGTGTTAGTGTATCAAAAGTGGTGAGTAATATTTCTCCTTTATCGATTGCTTTCCTTTTTCCATAAACAGTCAAGTTCATTTAAATAATAATCGTCTCTCTTCCTTCCCTCGAAAAAGGTATTGTGTGTGACCATTTGTTTTGTTTTAGGTTTAACAAGTACTTCAGCACAGAGTGAGGTTGGTCCCCAAACAGGCTTATTGAGTACTGCAGTTAGGTTATCGGAAACCTGGCACAGCCGACTGACAGGCCAATTGGTTCAGTATTTAATATTTCAAAAGAGGATTTCAGGTATCAACAGTAACACAGATTTGTGGTTAAGGCTTTTATTAATTTTCACTCTTAACCTTAAAGGAAAAATCATGGCATTAGGCAATGGGGCAATTAGCACTTAACAGTCACTGGTGCTAGTAGTCCTCCAGGAACGTGAACGGCTTCGGGGGTTCGGGCAGAAAGGCAGCCGCCTCTCTCGCAGCCTGAAGTTCTAGCGGCAGCTTCTCACCTTTCTTGGGTGTTTTCAGGTAGAGACGTTGCTGAGCCGCTGTTGCTGCAGCCTTCATCTGCCGTTTGGAGGGCCTCTTGCAGTCCTCGATCGTGTGGCCCCTACCACCGCAGTTCCAGCACCGTAGTTTGGCTGGTGGCTTTGGGGCTGCTGTGACAGTTGTCTCGACTGCCACTGTCGCTGCCTCTGGCGGTGGTTTCTTGGGCGCTCCGTCGAGGTCCAGATCAGCTTCTGAGACTTCTAGCTGCAAGATGTCCTCATCCGGCAAATTACTGGAGGGCTGTTGTGCTTCCACCATGTCAACCCATGACATGTTGGTGAGTCTTGACTGCTGGACAAAACTCATCATTTCTAAGGCGTCGTCAATTTCGGCGACCTCGCGATTGATTTCTTCTTTGTCCATTTCTTGATCAATTGGTTTATTCGAGAAATCAAATTGAAGAGTTTGTCGGGCTTCAATTCCCTCTGTAGTCTGCTCACTCATTTGCCTTCTTAGTCGCTGAGCCCTATCGCGTTCCTTTTGGCGTTGATCTGTTTGTCATTTTGCCTTTGCCTTTTCTGCCGATTGCTGAAGTTTCCTTTTTATATCGTCCTTGCCTGAGTTCATTTTTCTATGTCTCAGTTTCTCTTTTTGTTCCCTGTTGTAGGAATCCAGGGTGACGGCGCTACCCTCAACAGTGCCACCTGTGCACGGGGTAATGGCGGCCGCCAGGCTATACCCCTTGCTTGGGCGCCATCTTGACGCGGGGTAGCCACTTGTCGATCATCGGGAGTATTGATGGGAGATGGTCTCAATCGATTTCTACCACCTCCACATCGACCCAGTTCAGCCAGGCGCCGACATGGTCCGTTTTTGGACTTGTTGGGTATGGTGCCAAACGGTCCATGTGGACAAACTGGGACTTCTGGGTGTTGTCGTCCTTTATTAAGGCGTTGCAATCGTTAGCAATTGCGGTTACCGTATATGGGCCAGTCCATATTTTCAGTAACGCCTTAGACTGTCCCTTTTTCCGGGCGTCGTTAAAAAGGTAGACTTGATCTCCTGGTTTGAATGGTGCAAGACTGGCAGTTAAGTCATACTGCTTTTTCATTTTTCTTGCAGCTGCTCCATTCATTGTGCGGACTTGGTCATGAATCTCCCAAAGGATGTCACGGACCTGGTAAGGGTAGGCTTCCATGTCTGGTTGGAAAGGTGGAGCCTCCCTTTCTCCGCACAAAGGTGTCCTCATTGGGGCACCAAACAGGATCTCATAGGGTGAAAATCCATGGACAGAGCTCGGCAAATTTCTGTAAGCCTGGGTTATGAGAGGTAACCATTTAACCCAATCATTGCCAGCTGTATTACATAATCGCTTGAGCTGTGTCTTGAGCGTTCGGACCCACCTTTCTGCTTTGCCATTTGCAGAAGGATGTCTGGCAGTCGTCCGTCGCTTCTTTACATGGTAAAGGTACAAGATGGTGTTATAAAGGTCTGAATCGAAAATCTTAGCCCTGTCTGTCATGACAGAGATAGGAGAGCCAAACACTGAGAAGACATGTGTTATCAGCTGCTCTGCGATTTCCTCAGCCTTTTGAGTTTTCAAAGGTAGGGCAACAGGCCAACCTGAGAATGCTTCGATGGCGACCAATATAAATTTATACCCTGAATCTGTTACAGGCATTGGTCCGGCTGTGTCAATGTGCCATCTGCCATGAAGAACACCTTCTCGGAACAACTTCAGGGGTACCCTGGTCTTACCCTTTAGAGGACCTTTATGGCGCCTGCAATCCTCGCAGTCGTTAAGGATTTGGGCGACGTCCTCTTTCATTCCAGGCCACCAGAAGAATCGTCGTAAGTACAGGAGTGACTTGGTGTGTCCAAAATGGTTGGTGGCTCCCAACTGTTCATGGTACATTTTAACCGTTGCCTCTCTATGTTTCCTGGGAAGGATGAGGCGTAGGGTTTCCTTTTCCAAGTCTCCTGTCTCATGATGAATTCTTTTCCACAGGAGTCCACACTCCATTTTCAGAGATTTGAATAGATGCCACAGCGTTCTGGTGTGATTGCTGTACTCTATTATCTCCTGGAAGTGGGGCCTTTCCCCGTCTTCCACAGCTACAAGGATTGGCATGATGTCCTCATCTAGCCTTTGATCCTTGGCCATTTGGACAGTGGAAACTCCTTCCGGCACGATAGTCACCCAGTTTAAGAAAACTTCCTCGGACCTGGCAGAGATGGTTTTTCTGTTTTCTACCTGGCACGAGTTGCATCTTGCGACACAGCGTTTCCATTTGGCTGGTGCTTCTGCCGGGTGAAAGTGGAACATGGTGACCGTCATGTTGGTGTCTCCGAAAACTTCGTTAAGCAACTTGACTAAGGTAGCTGGCTCCATTTTATCAAGCCCACACGAAAATTCAGGTAGACACCACTCTTCGATTTTATTTTCCAGGAGCCACTCCTTTAGGGTTTGGAGGGCTTCTTGGACTCCTTTGGCTGTTGGCTTACGAAAATGCCTTTCCTTTGTAATGACGTTGACTATGGTTCTATGACCCCTCTCAATCGCCACTATTCCGGGACATGTCCGCTCCTTCCTGCGGAACTCCGCTTGTAGGCCAAAGTGTTGGTCTAAGTGGAGTGCTAAGCCTCTTCCAAACTGACCGTCCCGACTGACTGCGTGGACCAATGGCCAGTTGGTGGGGCTTTGCAAAATGGAAGCGTCCTGGTGTAACAGCTGGAATCCACTGGAAGACCGAATTCTACTGGCCTCTGCATCTCGTGCCTCCAAGGTGCAACACTTCTTGCAGTCTGGATTGCACGGTCTGTCTGGACGCCGACTCAGAGCGTCCGCATGGCCAATACTGGTTCCTTTTTGGTAGACTACCTGGAACTTGTAAGGTGAGAGTCTTTCTAACCACCTTGCCAGCATGCCCGATGGGTTTTTGAAGTTCTTTAACCATTGCAGGGCGGCGTGATCGGACTTAACTTGGAACGGAGCTCCAGCCAAGTAGAGATGGAAAGCTCTAATTGCTTCCACCAGGGCCAGCAGTTCCCTGTGCGTCACACAGTAGTTCCGTTGGGCTTGGGTCAGGATTTTCGACCAGTATGCGATCGTGACGTCCTTCCCGTCCTGCTCTTGGGAGAGGACTGCCCCTAGTCCGGTCAGACTGGCATCTGTGGTCAGAGTGAAGGGCCCCTTTTCCAGGTTTGGGGTGCCCAGGATGGGTGCAGAGGTGAGTAGCTGTTTGATCTTATGGAATGCTTCGTCACACTCTGTCGACCATTCAAAACTGACTTCATTCCTCAGCAGTCGGAAGATTGGGGTGGCCGTAGTCGCCAGATGTGGTACATATTTGGCATAATATTGTACCAACCCCATCCATGATCTTACTTCAGCCTTATTCTGAGGTTGGGGCCAATGGGTGATTTTGTCAACCTTTTTGCTGTCGGTCTTAACACCAGCGGCCGACAGCTTATGTCCCAGGAAAGACACTTCAGGTTGGAACAGATCACATTTCTTGGCCTTTAGTAACCAACCTCCGGCTCTGCACCTATTAAACAGTGCCGTTAACCGTTGCAGCATCTCCTGGAAGTTCTCTCCGGCAATGCATACATCATCGATGTAAACGGCTACTCTTGAGGCGCGGGGGTCGCTACGCTTCTAACCTAACCGCTGGACGTAAGCCTACTTCCACCGTATTGTGGACTTCTCTACCGTATGCAATTGTGCTCAAATCTAACTTAATCTACCCTACTCTAGCCTAACCTACACTAGCCTACTCTTACCTAACCTACACTAGCCTACTCCTACCTAACCTGCCCTACCTACCTACCTAACCAGGGCCGTGAGACGTCACGTTTCCCTACTGGGTAATTGAACATGTCGCGCGCGACAAATTGAAAGAAAGGCATGTTTCCAACACGCTCCCGTGACCTCTTTAATTATGTTCACAATACTTATACAAAATCCATCTTTTCTTTACATCCCAGTTATCTGCGAAATTAGCAGAGGAACAACAAAGGCTGACGGGTAAAACTGATTTCGCACAATCTTGGGTTACGAAACGTGTCGGGACGGGCTGAAAACAGTAGTCCTAGTGTTGAATTTTCTCTAAAACTTGCAAATAGTACCTACTCCCGTCAACAAAATTAGCGCCGCACTGTTTCAGAGCCTGTCATTTCGTTCCAAGTGGACCTAGTGCGTTCAAATTTTAGGGAGGCATGTCTCAAGGGTCCTGCTTTTCGAAGTCCCCAAAACCGCAACTTTGTTGATTAATTCTAAGAGGTTGAACCACCCCCATTGTCAAAAATGGCAGTGAAGGGTGGTTTCTCCTGATAGGGGGAGGGAGGCGCGGAAGCCGATTTTGTAAGGATCCAACCTTTAAGAAAAAGATGTCAGACTGTGAAGTCGATATCTCAACGACTTCAACCCCTAAAATGCTACGGCGTGTACCCCTGCAAGCCATTTTTGAAAACACTGAATTTTAAAAATCGATTTTATTTTTACCAGAAATGGTTTGATGCTGAGCGCAGGCAGCAGAAACATTGAACAAATTCGACGCACCATCGTTTCCAGGCGTTTTTGGAACTGAAAGGGCCTTTGTTTGAGTCTTACTTCTTAACACTGGCTGGTAGGGGTACATGCCGTAGCGATTAAAGGGTTGAAGTCGTGGAGATATCGATTTCTCATTCTGACATCTTTTTGTTAATGGTTGGTACCTTACAAAATCGGCTTCCGCGCCTTCCTACCCCTATCAGGAGAAACCACCCTTCACGGCGAATATCGACAATGGGGGCTCTCTTATTTTGTTGACGGGTGTAGTAATCAAAATATGTTCAATATGGGGGCAGTGATGTAGTATTATTTTTTTTTATAGGGGGGGGATCTTGACGAGGGAAAGATGATGTTCGCCCCACAGGGCCTTGCAGAGCCCAATGACTGCCGCCGGGAGGCCAAGGTAGGGGAGGTGTGCGTCAGGAGCGGAGCGGCGGAACACTGCTGTGCGATTAGCGAAGCCTGTTACGCTCCGACGAGGTCTGCCAAACTCCTGCCTTGTTATTAAAGGCAGTGTTCCTTTTATCGTAAAGTACTGTTTTTCTTGTGTTCTTCGTTTTAAAATATTTCTTATAGATGAATCCTTTCATGTATTTGCGACAATTCAGTTGCGTCCTGAGTCTTACATCTAACATGTATATGACATGTCTTTTTTCTTCTTCTTTCACTCAGAAAATGGCTCGATACGTGCTATACTTCGTATATAAATTTGGTGTGATGTCAACACGTCACCTCTCACAAAGTTCGAGTAACGGCTAGGCGTTTCGTTCAGTCGCCTGCGTTTTCCTCGTTCGATCTAAATCCATCTGCAGCTCAGTGATATAACTGCATGTGAATGAAGTTTACGGCGCCAGTCCACTCCCACGTCCCCGTCGTTGGCGCTGGGCAACACTACTAGCATTGTGGTGGCTAAGAGGAGTGATTCCCTGCTTTTCCCTACCCATTCCTTATAATGTGCTGCTTTCTTACCATCTTAGTTGTGCTTCCTTTAACGGGGCTTAAGTACCATGCATGCCTCAGCTTGGTAGTGGTGTTTTCTTCACTCGTCCATGTAGTGCTCTCACACTCTCCTCTTTTCCGCAGGGTTTAAGAAGGAGCCTTCGGAACCAGCAGGCCTTGTGGTCCAGAGCGTCTTCTCACTGCAGGACCTCCCTGCCGGAGGTCCGGCTGCACACGCCGAGGACAACAAAGAGCTCGCAGATTTGGGCGACGCAACTTTTGGGGAGGACAGCGTTGGCGCTCATCCCAAATCTACGTGTTCTCGTCGTGGTTCCAGTGGAGACAGCCTCCAGGACCCCTTAGTTCCGTCAGGTAACAGGATGCCGGTCACCGGGACCTCTGCTACACTGATCCAGAGGGCAGACATACATGATAAGTCAGATTTCGGGTAATTTGCTTTGCCTTTTGCTTTCCAAGACCAGAGAACACCACAGAGATGTCGTTGCCGGAAGTGTTTGTGGGACCATCAAAAAAGCTGCTTTAACAAAGAGCTATGTTGCGGGCGCCAAACTATTTCCGTTACATGCTCCCAGAACAATACTCTATCGTTTCAGCAACTAACCATTGTGTCAAGCAGCTAAAAATACTGTAGTTCTTAGTACGAAATTTTATGTCTTAAAACCAAAATTACTTTTTGACTGAAAATCAACCAAAAGGTTAGATGCTAACAATAATATATTTGCTCCGTGCACGGTAAAAGTAGACTCTTCTTTTAGAATGATCTTTATGGGAGTTCGACATGCATGATCCTTCGGGAAAAAGGGTATCTTCTGTCGTGTGCTCTACGCTAACTTCTTCAAATGATGAGTCACGCTCTTGCATCGGTTACACTGGCTATCTTTTTCTGATAAGTTCAACATTTTAAATAAACACCTTTCAATACCCATCGCTTCACATTTAAACAGTAGTTTAGGTCGCTTGAAATCACGAGATTTTAGTTGGAGCTCTTCCGTCGCTTTCCGGGTCTTTGGTTTCCTTTCGGATACGTTGCCTTTACTCGCCCGTGTAGCTACCCGGTGTAGCTCGTGTGTAGTGGTTCTCTAGTTCACCAACAAAGGCAATGACGGTACTTATTCTTAATGTTGAAGGTTTCAAGGAGGAGCCCCAGCCGGTGGGCATCGTGGTGCAGAGCGGCTGCTCCCCACACGGCGCGCCCACGGACTACGTTCGCCTTCATGCCGAGCACAACCAGGATGCAGCGGAGGAAAGAGACCTGACGTCGACGGGAGGCGTGGCCTCGGGTCCGTACTGCCTGCGTGCTCGTCGTGGTCCTGGAGCCGACAGCCAGCAGGGAGCGTCAGAGGAGTCCGCGGGGGAGAGACGGCGGAGGAGTCATCGGAAGGAGAGGGCAGCGGTCACCCCACAGAGACATCGGAGGAGTCCGCGGAGGGAGGGTCATCGGATGAAGAGGGCAGCGGCAGCCAGCCTGCTCGCCGCGGGGCCGGTGGTCCTCGTACCGCGAGTGAGTGTGAGGTGTGCCACAAGATGTTTGCGTCGCAGTACCGTTTGAAACGTCATCAGCGGGATCACACCGGAGAGAAGCCGTACAAGTGTGATGTGTGTAAAAAGGCTTTCAGTCAATCATCTCATTTAGTAGAGCACAAACGCATCCACACCGGAGAGAAGCCGTACAAGTGTGATGTGTGTAAAAAGGCTTTCAGTAAATCATCTCATTTAGAAGAGCACAAACGCATCCACACCGGAGAGAAGCCGTACAAGTGTGATGTGTGTAAAAAGGCTTTCAGTCAATCATCTTCTTTAGTCAAGCACAAGCGCATCCACACCGGTGAGAAGCCGTACGAGTGTGATGTATGTAGAGCGGCTTTTAGTCAATCATCTACTTTAGTAGCGCACAAACGCATCCACACCGGAGAGAAGCCGTACAAGTGTGATGTGTGTATGAAAACTTTCAGTTACTCATCTCATTTAGTAGAGCACAAACGCATCCACACCGGAGAGAAGCCGTACAAGTGTGATTTGTGTATGAAAACTTTCAGTTACTTATCTCATTTAGTAGTGCACAAACGCATCCACACCGGAGAGAAGCCGTACAAGTGTGATGCGTGTAGAGAGGCTTTTAGTTCATCATCTTATTTGGAAGTGCACAAACGCATCTACACCGGAGAGAAGCCGTACAAGTGCGATGTGTGTAAAGTGGCTTTCAGTCGATCATCACATTTAGTGAAGCACAAACTCATCCACACCGGAACGAAGCCGTACAAGTGTGATGTGTGTAGAGAGGCTTTTAGTTCATCATCTTATTTGGTAGTGCACAAACGCATCCACACCGGAGAGAAGCCGTACAAGTGCGATGTGTGTAAAGTGGCTTTCAGTCAATCATCACATTTAGTGAAGCACAACCGCATCCACACTGGATAGAAGCCGTGCAAGTTCGATGAGCGTAATGAGGCTTTCAGGTCATCAACGCCACTCATAAGGCACAAAATACTTACAGTGGAGAGTAGCTGCATCAATGTGCTGTACACCCAGAAAATTGTGTTCTCGATCCCGGAAAAATCGAGAGCATTTGCATTGAATCTAGTAATCATGCACTTGGATCAAGAAAATTTTACTAGATTCAATGCAATTGCTCTTGATTTTTCCGGGATCGAGAACATAATTTTTTGGGTGTAGGAACAGTGAATCGCGATCTGCATTCCTCTAAATAATGGGCGTACGAGTGCGAAATGTAAAGCGGGGCTTTTACAGTTTTACAGTTTATGTTTCCAGCCGCAGAGTTCCTGGGTGAAAAAAGGAATTGCCAGTAATACTGTGAAACTTCTGTAATTTTCCTTTTTTGAATTAGAATATGCTTACATAGTTTGCCTATTGTTACTGTTTCTATTGTTTAACATTATCTGTTTTGTTTTTATTTTGTCTCTGGTGACATTTCATTTTCTTGTTTGATTTTTTAATGCCACTCTTAAAGATAGTTAGGTTACGGCCAACTTGTCATTCGTTTCCCAGTTGTTTATTCGCGAATGATGTAAAGGGTACTAAGATTTAGGCTTGTTAGTGTAACTTCACACGTGTTTCAATTAAAGTGCCTTTTTGTCTTAAAATCTGTCCATACCGAATTTAGATTTTAAAACTAGTGAACGTCAATTTATCCATGTGTCGTTGTGAAACTATACTTCGTTCTGTTGTGTGCAGTTAATTTTCCTAGTTATGTTAGTGGTTGTCTGCATTCGAGTCGCTGTCTGAGCGTGCCTTTGTTTCTAAGATGTACTTATTTTCTGTGAATAATTATAATAAAATTAAAGGCGCCAGTCCACTCCCACGTCCCCGCCGTTGGCGCTGGGCAACACTACTAGTATTGTGGTGGCTAAGAGGAGTGATTCCCTGCTTTTCCCTATCTAGTCCTTATAGTGTTATGCTTTCTTTCCATCTGAGTTGTGCTTCCTCTAACGGGGCTTAAGTAACATGCATGCCTCAGCTTGGTGGTCTTCACTCGTCCATGTAGTGCTCTCACACTCTCCTCTTTTCCGCAGGGTTTAAGAAGGAGCCTTCGGAACCAGCAGGCCTTGTGGTCCAGAGCGTCTTCTCACTGCAGGACCTCCCTGCCGGAGGTCCGGCTGCACACGCCGAGGACAACGAGGAGCTCGCAGATTTGGGCGACGCAACTTTTGGGGAGGACAGCGTTGGCGCTCATCCCAAATCTACGTGTTCTCGTCGTGGTTCCAGTGGAGACAGCCTCCAGGACCCCTTAGTTCCGTCAGGTAACAGGATGCCGGTCACCGGGACCTCTGCTACACTGATCCAGAGGGCAGACATACATGATAAGTCAGATTTCGGGTAATTTGCTTTGCCTTTTGCTTTCCAAGACCAGAGAACACCACAGAGATGTCGTTGCCGGAAGTGTTTGTGGACCATCAAAAAAGCTGCTTTAACAAAGAGCTATGTTGCGGGCGCCAAACTATTTCCGTTACATGCTCCCAGAACAATACTCTATCGTTTCAGCTACTAACCATTGTGTCAAGCAGCTAAAAATACTGTAGTTCTTAGTACGAAATTTTATGTCTTAAAACCAAAATTACTTTTTGACTGAAAATCAACCAAAAGGTTAGATGCTAACAATAATATATTTGCTCCGTGCACGGTAAAAGTAGACTCTTCTTTTAGAATGATCTTTATGGGAGTTCGACATGCATGATCCTTCGGGAAAAAGGGTATCTTCTGTCGTGTGCTCTACGCTAACTTCTTCAAATGATGAGTCACGCTCTTGCATCGGTTACACTGGCTATCTTTTTCTGATAAGTTCATCATTTTAAATAAACACCTTTCAATACCCATCGCTTCACATTTAAACAGTAGTTTAGGTCGCTTGAAATCACGAGATTTTAGTTGGAGCTCTTCTGTCGCTTTCCGGGTCTTTGGTTTCCTTTCGGATACGTTGCCTTTACTCGCCCGTGTAGCTACCCGGTGTAGCTCGTGTGTAGTGGTTCTCTAGTTCACCAACAAAGGCAATGACGGTACTTATTCTTAATGTTGAAGGTTTCAAGGAGGAGCCCCAGCCGGTGGGCATCGTGGTGCAGAGCGGCTGCTCCCCACACGGCGCGCCCACGGACTACGTTCGCCTTCATGCCGAGCACAACCAGGATGCAGCGGAGGAAAGAGACCTGACGTCGACGGGAGGCGTGGCCTCGGGTCCGTACTGCCTGCGTGCTCGTCGTGGTCCTGGAGCCGACAGCCAGCAGGGAGCGTCAGAGGAGTCCGCGGGGGGAGAGACGGCGGAGGAGTCATCGGAAGGAGAGGGCAGCGGTCACCCCACAGAGACATCGGAGGAGTCCGCGGAGGGAGGGTCATCGGATGAAGAGGGCAGCGGCAGCCAGCCTGCTCGCCGCGGGGCCGGTGGTCCTCGTACCGCGAGTGAGTGTGAGGTGTGCCACAAGATGTTTGCGTCGCAGTACCGTTTGAAACGTCATCAGCGGGATCACACCGGAGAGAAGCCGTACAAGTGTGATGTGTGTAAAAAGGCTTTCAGTCAATCATCTCATTTAGTAGAGCACAAACGCATCCACACCGGAGAGAAGCCGTACAAGTGTGATGTGTGTAAAAAGGCTTTCAGTAAATCATCTCATTTAGAAGAGCACAAACGCATCCACACCGGAGAGAAGCCGTACAAGTGTGATGTGTGTAAAAAGGCTTTCAGTCAATCATCTTCTTTAGTCAAGCACAAGCGCATCCACACTGGAGGAAAGCCGTACGAGTGTCATGTATGTAGAGCGGCTTTTAGTCAATCATCTACTTTAGTAGCGCACAAACGCATCCACACCGGAGAGAAGCCGTACAAGTGTGATGTGTGTATGAAAACTTTCAGTTACTCATCTCATTTAGTAGTGCACAAACGCATCCACACCGGAGAGAAGCCGTACAAGTGTGATTTGTGTATGAAAACTTTCAGTTACTTATCTCATTTAGTAGTGCACAAACGCATCCACACCGGAGAGAAGCCGTACAAGTGTGATGCGTGTAGAGAGGCTTTTAGTTCATCATCTTATTTGGAAGTGCACAAACGCATCCACACCGGAGAGAAGCCGTACAAGTGCGATGTGTGTAAAGTGGCTTTCAGTCGATCATCACATTTAGTGAAGCACAAACTCATCCACACCGGAACGAAGCCGTACAAGTGTGATGTGTGTAGAGAGGCTTTTAGTCAATCATCTAATTTAGTAGTGCACAAACGCATCCACACCGGAGAGAAGCCGTACAAGTGCGATGTGTGTAAAGTGGCTTTCAGTCAATCATCACATTTAGTGAAGCACAACCGCATCCACACTGGATAGAAGCCGTGCAAGTTCGATGAGCGTAATGAGGCTTTCAGGTCATCAACGCCACTCATAAGGCACAAAATACTTACAGTGGAGAGTCGCTGCATCAATGTGCTGTACACCCAGAAAATTGTGTTCTCGATCCCGGAAAAATCGAGAGCATTTGCATTGAATCTAGTAATCATGCACTTGGATCAAGAAAATTTTACTAGATTCAATGCAATTGCTCTTGATTTTTCCGGGATCGAGAACATAATTTTTTGGGTGTAGGAACAGTGAATCGCGATCTGCATTCCTCTAAATAATGGGCGTACGAGTGCGAAATGTAAAGCGGGGCTTTTACAGTTTTACAGTTTATGTTTCCAGCCGCAGAGTTCCTGGGTGAAAAAAGGAATTGCCAGTAATACTGTGAAACTTCTTCTGTAATTTTCCTTTTTTTGAATTAGAATATGCTTACATAGTTTGCCTATTGTTACTGTTTCTATTGTTTAACATTATCTGTTTTGTTTTTATTTTGTCTCTGGTGACATTTCATTTTCTTGTTTGATTTTTTAATGCCACTCTTAAAGATAGTTAGGTTACGGCCAACTTGTCATTCGTTTCCCAGTTGTTTATTCGCGAATGATGTAAAGGGTACTAAGATTTAGGCTTGTTAGTGTAACTTCACACGTGTTTCAATTAAAGTGCCTTTTTGTCTTAAAATCTGTCCATACCGAATTTAGATTTTAAAACTAGTGAACGTCAATTTATCCATGTGTCGTTGTGAAACTATACTTCGTTCTGTTGTGTGCAGTTAATTTTCCTAGTTATGTTAGTGGTTGTCTGCATTCGAGTCGCTGTCTGAGCGTGCCTTTGTTTCTAAGATGTACTTATTTTCTGTGAATAATTATAATAAAATTAAAGGCGCCAGTCCACTCCCACGTCCCCGCCGTTGGCGCTGGGCAACACTACTAGTATTGTGGTGGCTAAGAGGAGTGATTCCCTGCTTTTCCCTATCTAGTCCTTATAGTGTTATGCTTTCTTTCCATCTGAGTTGTGCTTCCTCTAACGGGGCTTAAGTAACATGCATGCCTCAGCTTGGTGGTGGTGTTTTCTTCACTCGTCCATGTAGTGCTCTCACACTCTCCTCTTTTCCGCAGGGTTTAAGAAGGAGCCTTCGGAACCAGCAGGCCTTGTGGTCCAGAGCGTCTTCTCACTGCAGGACCTCCCTGCCGGAGGTCCGGCTGCACACGCCGAGGACAACAAGAAGCTCGCAGATTTGGGCGACGCAACTTTTGGGGAGGGCAGCGTTAGCGCTTATCCCAAATCTACGTGTTCTCGTCGTGGTTCCAGTGGAGACAGCCTCCAGGACCGCCAAGGTCTATCAGGTAACAGGATGCCGGTCACCGAGACCTCTGCTACACTGATCCAGAGGGCGGACATACATGATGAGTCAGATTTTGGGAAAAAGAGATTATTCCTGAGAAATGTTTCTAGTTTATGTGATCAGTTTTAAATCTTATTCACTTTTATAATAGTGAGATATAAGGGTTTATAAAAGGATGATGGTCGACTTGATTCTGGAATATGGAAAATGAGGACATCTGAACAGAATCCCTTTTTCCACCTCGCCCTTTTTCTTTTTTGTTGACGAGTCATAAAGGCTAATTGCGCTCGTTACGAATTGACAGCTACATGTCACTTTTGAGCACAAGGCTTATCTTAGAATCTAAAATTGGGAACTTATATCTGAGCGAATTTTGTACTAACGCGCAGCCCTGTATCTCAAAAACTGACTTAGATATGAATTTTGAAATTGCTGTCAGTTCCTGACAGATTCCGCGCGGCTCGAACACTTTGACGAGTGTATGGGAAAGGGTGGTGTTGTACCTCGCTGAGGTACCAAGGTACACAACGTCGTAACCGGAAGGCTCTATCACTGTTAGTTTAGGAGTTATGATTCAAAGCGCGCCGGCATGCGACTGACGTATATACGTCACCTCCTGACTTCCGTGATTTAAACGTCATTTCTGTTGGGTATCCGGTTCACATTAGTATTGGGCTATTTATACCACGCTAGAACCTGTACGTGGTTCCCTGATATATTGTTACACTAATTTTATCGATCAAGGTTAGTACACAATTCAACCATACGTGAATTTGTTACTGCTTCTCTACTTTTTGAAAAATTGAAGAAAATCATGATCTTCTTGTTATGTTCACATTAAGACACCCAGATTTTTTGTTTTTACGTTGACAGATGTAAATTTTAGAGATGTACGGAGGTTGTTGTTTTTTCTTAAATCTGAAATTTTTAAACTGTATTCCGAGAGACTCTACGTTGTCTTTGACACCTTCACGAAGCACGCATCAAAATGTTAAACGGTTCTCCAGCGACAGCGCGTCTGAAAACAGGGGTCCGTGTCAACGTTTGCGTGGAATCAGTCTCAAACAAGGTAGTGGCAGGTTTGACATACGAACTCACGAACTCAAATTTGAACTCTGCAGCATCAGAAATCTTACATCATGCGTGAATTAGAATATGTTGGTCTGTCGCTTTTTTCCTTGGAAGTCCAGAGAATAACACTAGGAGAGTGATAAACGGTCGCAACTAATTTTTCATTTGATTTTCATAGAAGCATTCAATTAGATTCTTTCAATTGATATGTCGGTGCAGAATTTATGTGTTCGTGGCACGAGCAAGAAAGTTGCTACAACAAAACGGTACGTTGAGGGATCAAAACTACTTCCGATGTATGCCCCCGTAACGATGCCTCATCGTTAAAGCAAATACCTATTCGTTCGAGCGGCGAACAAATACTATAAGTATTCGTAAGAAATTTTAAGTCTGCACCGTATTTTTTGGCTTTGTTTCTTTTCCATAGCAGATCACTTCAAATGAACACCCTCCAACACCCATTTTTTCAGCATTTTCGGTCGCTTTCAAATCAAGAGATTTTGCTTAAAGCAGATGTGTAACCTTGTAGCATGTAGGTTTTTGTTCGGATACATTGCCTCTAATCGCCCGAGTAGCGCGCGTGTAGCGGTTCTGCAGTTCACCAACAAGGCAATGACGGTACTTATTCTTAATGTTGAAGGTTTCAAGGAGGAGCCCCAGCCGGTGGGCATCGTGGTGCAGAGCGGCTGCTCCCCACACGGCGCGCCCACGGACTACGTTCGCCTTCATGCCGAGCACAACCAGGATGCAGCGGAGGAAAGAGACCTGACGTCGACGGGAGGCGTGGCCTCGGGTCCGTACTGCCTGCGTGCTCGTCGTGGTCCTGGAGCCGACAGCCAGCAGGGAGCGTCAGAGGAGTCCGCGGGGGGAGAGACGGCGGAGGAGTCATCGGAAGGAGAGGGCAGCGGTCACCCCACAGAGACATCGGAGGAGTCCGCGGAGGGAGGGTCATCGGATGAAGAGGGCAGCGGCAGCCAGCCTGCTCGCCGCGGGGCCGGTGGTCCTCGTACCGCGAGTGAGTGTGAGGTGTGCCACAAGATGTTTGCGTCGCAGTACCGTTTGAAACGTCATCAGCGGGATCACACCGGAGAGAAGCCGTACAAATGTGATGTGTGTAAAAAGGCTTTCAGTAAATCATCTACTTTAGAAGAGCACAAACGCATCCACACCGGAGAGAAGCCGTACAAGTGTGATGTGTGTAAAAAGGCTTTCAGTCAATCATCTACTTTAGTAGAGCACAAACGCATCCACACCGGAGAGAAGCCGTACAAGTGTGATGTGTGTAAAAAGGCTTTCAGTCAATCATCTCATTTAGTAGCGCACACACGCATTCACACCGGAGAGAAGCCGTACAAGTGTGATGTGTGTAGAGCGGCTTTTAGTCGATCATCTCATTTAGTAATGCACAAACGCATCCACACCGGAGAGAAGCCGTACAAGTGTGATGTGTGTAAAAAGGCTTTCATTCAAGGAGGTGATTTACTCAAGCACAAGCGCATCCACACTGGAGAGAAGCCGTACAAGTGTGATGTGTGTAAAAAGGCTTTCAGTCAATCATCTACTTTAGTAGAGCACAAACGCATCCACACCGGAGAGAAGCCGTACAAGTGTGATGCGTGTAGAGAGGCTTTTAGTTCATCATCTTATTTGGAAGTGCACAAACGCATCTACACCGGAGAGAAGCCGTACAAGTGTGATGTGTGTAGAGAGGCGTTTAGTTCATCGTCTTATATGGTAGTGCACAAACGCATCCACACCGGAGAGAAGCCGTACAAGTGTGATGTGTGTAAAAAGGCTTTCAGTCAATCATCTACTTTAGTAGAGCACAAACGCATCCACACCGGAGAGAAGCCGTACAAGTGTGATGTGTGTAAAAAGGCTTTCAGTCAATTATCTACTTTAGTAGAGCACAAACGCATCCACACCGGAGAGAAGCCGTACAAGTGTGATGTGTGTAAAGAGGCGTTTAGTTCATCGTCTTATTTGGTAGTGCACAAACGCATCCACACCGGAGAGAAGCCGTACAGATGTGATGTGTGTAAAAAGGCTTTTATTCATGCAAGTGATTTAGTCAGGCACAACCGCATCCACACTGGATAGAAGCCATGCAAGTTCGATGTGCGTAATGAGGCTTTCAGGTCATCAACGCCACTCATAAGGCACAAAATATTTACAGTGGAGAGTAGCCGAATCAATGTGCTGTAGGAACAGTGAATCGCGTACTGCATTCACTATGAATAATGGCCGTACGAGTGCGAAATGTACAGCGGGGCTTTTGAGGGTTCGTTTTACAGTTTGCCTTATCCGCGCTGAGGGCGCAGTATTGAGAGGACCGGGGGTTGGTCTGCGCAACTCATTTTGTTGTTAAATATTGCTCTGCAGTTTTTCGTTGTCAGGATTTCAACATTCAGCCGTCTGTTTCAATACGTATTTCAGCGTGCCAGGAGCACACCGTGTTCGGCGGAAAACAGCTGCAGAGTTCCTGAGTGAAAAAAGGAATCGCCGGTAATACTATGAATCTTTTTCTGTAATTTTCATTTCTTGAATTAGAATGTGCTTACTTAGTTTGCCCATTGTTTCTCTTTTTATTGTGTTACCTTATCTGTTTTTGTTTATTTTTTCTCTGGTGACATTTGATTTTCAAGTTTGATTTGTTAATGCCACTCTTAAAGAGAGTTAGGTTACGGCCAACCTGTCATTCTTTTCCCTGTTCTTTATTCGCGAATGATGTGAAGGGTATTAAGATTTAAGCTTGTTAGTGTAACTTTACAGGTTTTGTAATTGAAGTGCCTTTCTGTCTTGAAATCTGTCCAAACCGAATTTCAATTTTAAAACTAGTGAACGTTGATCTATCTATGTGTTGTTGTGAAACTATACTTCGTTCTGTTATTTGTGCTGTTAATTTTCTTAGTTTTGTTAATGGTTGTCTGCATTCGAGTCGCTGATTTAGCGTGCCTTTGTTTCTGAGATGTATTTTTTTTTGTGAATAATAATAATAAAATTAATGGCGCCAGTCCACTCCCACGTCCCCGTCGTTGGCGCTGGGCAACACTACTAGTATTGTGGTGGCTGAGAGGAGTGATTCCTTGCTTTTCCCTACCCATTCGTTATAATGTGCTGCTTTCTCTCCCTCTGAGTTGTGCTTCCTTTAACGGGGCTTAAGTACCATGCATGTCTCAGCTTGGTGGTGGTTCGTGGGGTTTCTTCACTCGTCCATGTAGTGCTCTTACACTCTCCTCTTTTCTTGCAGGGTTTAAGAAGGAGCCTTCGGAACAGAGAGTCATGGTTCTACGCATAAAAAAAACTGCAAATCGTGTTAAAATGATGCGGTTTGCGGCATTCGCTTCCGAAGACCCTAGGTAAAAAATCTATTCGCAGACTGCTTCGAAATTTTCGTGTGGGGCCCCAGTATTGAACTCTTTTTGGAACACTCTATATCTAATGCATATTTCCTACAACTTAGAGCCCTCCCAAGCGGTCTAAAACCCGATAATTTGATCGTTTGGAGTCTTGGCCTTCATGGTGGTGACACCCTAAGTCCTGGGCCAAATTCTTATTACGCGTGTTCGAATTCGTACACCTTGAACGCGGATAAGTTTAACAGCAACAGTACCCGCACATTTTAGACTGTAATAATCGTATTTGAAACGATACGTTGCCCGAAAAAAAGTCAGTGCCGTTCAAAGGGGCCGTCTCCCGAGTTTACACTGTGTTCGTGCGATGTTCAAACTTTGAAAACTTTCAACACCTGACTGAAAATCAGCCGCTAGCAACGATGTGGCAGTCGTTTTCGGCTGATTTTTTTAAGCTCAAAGCGACTATGGTGTCGAGAACAGTGCTGGATGCACGCCACGGTCAGACCTTGCAGCCTTGAACACGTTTAATTTTAAACAAATTGGACAACAAGCAGAAAATATAACAAAAACCTCGGTAAGGGTATCGTTTCCGGGTAATTCGAACATGCCGAGAACGATTCTGACGTCGATTTTGCGTTTGATTCACTACGATGGAGTTATTTGCTTCTTCAGGTGGCTAACTATCCACACACTAAATGTCAGAGGAAATTTTTTGTCAAAATTTTCGACAAATTTTGTGCGCATTTCTAAGAAAAGACAATTTTATCACCGGGAAAGACGACTTTGTTTTTCAAAGGCCAACAAAATGTCATCTTTTGGGGTTGTGCACTAATACGACGAACATTCGCGCGAAACTGTTCTTTCTCATTAATTGTGCATTGTTGGGCGGGTGGAGTTCCCTTGACACTGTCCAGTTATTAATCGCTTGACTTAACGACAATCTTGTGACTAAATCTGGGGAAAAAACGAATAATGAGTCGTCACGGACTCCAGGTGTCGAGTACGTCGGCGCCAAAATATTTTTGTCAAAACAGATGGAAAAGTTTATCTTGATGCAGGACACTTGGGTCGATTTATTCGTCACGTCATACGAATGAAAAGTCACGAATGTGATTTTGTGAAGTATGAATCTTGTAAAGTGACGACCTATGAAATAAATCAGTCTACTGTCAGCAATACCCTGAGTGAGTTATATCAGTCAATCCCTCTCTCCCCAACCAACACATTACCTTCCTAACTCTACGGACCATCACTCAACAGCCGTCCAGAGTAAGGTTCTTCATCCATACTGCCTTTTTCAAGGCAATGCTCCTCTCTATGTAAGTGTCTGTTTTATTTAGACGATTTCGCTTTCTTATTGGAAGTGGTGATTCAAATGGAGCGACCATTACCGCGGACCACATCATGAAAGGCTGATCTCTATCCATTAGCTTCTCCTGGAACTTAAGGCAATAGTAGGCATTTACTGCATCGCCTGGTTGCAGTGCTGCAGAGTCCACTTCTTCTCTTAGTCTGTTGATCCATTCTGATGGTTTCGGGTTCACTGTCTTCCTCCACATCAACATCATCAACACATTCAGCAAACCTGGAAGTGCATTGCACTGCCAGATGTTCTTCCAGGGTTACAATGTCAATGCCTGCAACCTGGTTCACTAGGACAGTGAAGCTCTCACTGGCTGCATTGTCACCCGCTTTCTCTGAGGTAGTCAAAACAATCAGGTGCTTGAAGAACTTTTCAAAGTTTTCAAGACTCTGGGACAAGATAAGCAGCCCCAGAAAACAAAGGAGATGCTCCTTCACCAGCTTGCTTACCCTTCCCCAGAGCCTCCACTTTTTGACAATGTTAACAAAGTGGGCCAAGTAAATTCTCAAGTAGCACCGTGGCAGCTCCTCCGATTGGCCCTGCGAAAGCGGAAACATATTCGGTTGGTTACGTTGCTGGCGCATCCAGCTGCGGACCGCGCCAGTACACTCAGGAGGGCCCTTGAATCATCACATAAAACTCCTGGGGCACGGCGTACCGCTTCCGGACCGCCTCATTTACCCAACATAAGATGGTGCTTGCATCTTGTGTCTCGTAAAGCAACTGATTCAGTGGTACACTCTTCGGGTGAGAAGTGCTGTGGCTATTGACTTGGTACAAAAAGACATCACTTGAGGATCCATGTGGCCTGAAGTCGCCGCGAACTACCTTGGCTGGAGCGTCAAGCGTATGGGTCGCATACCCTTTACACAGCTCGTTGTTGACTTGAAGCTGGTCTGGTGTTGAATACATCACCATTATGAGATCTGCACCGATCTTGTGAATCGAAGCTAGAAATGGGTGAACAAACTTCATCTCCATGATTGCTTCTAGCCAAGGACCCTGCGGTATGTTCAGGTTCGCCATATCTCTCTGCCTTTTGTCTGCCTTCGTGTGGTACAACACACTGGCAGAGAAGAGGTTGGGTGCCTGACGTCTCTGTGTCATTGTGGTACTCTTTGATGCCCTTCTTTGAACCGGCATCCCCTACAGCAACCCGCTCACTCCCCTTGCACTAACTCCTCTTTTGATGGACTGTAGATTTTTTTATTTTTATAACAATCTTTATTGGTCTAACATTAGTTTAACATATCACAGGCCACATTCTTAATTTTTGGCGCCACGGTCCGCATTCTTCTCGTCAAATACCTTCTGAAATCGTCCGCTGTCCACAGCTCTGTGCCCGACAGCATCGCTACAGTCTCTCTGATCGCCCACACTACCGCTGCATGCCTCTCCCCACCTTCGAGTCTAAACTCTGGCCACATCACTTTCTCGTAATCCATACTCATTTCCACCGCGTCACTCACTTTGGCACACAACCACCGGAATATCGCGTCTGCGTCACCGCACTCAGTTATCCGGTGGTACAGTGTGTCTGGTCTGCCACACTTCCCGCACCAGCCGTCGGCTGGTGGCCACCACGTCGTGGGCGGCGAGGTACCACCTGTCGCTCACCGCCACGTCGTGCACCTGGCTGTTGATGTTGGCCCACACCCTGGCCCAGTCCTTCTCGGGCGCGACCCTCTCCACCCGGGCTGGGCCGACCCGCTCCTTCTCCAAGTCCAGGATCATGGCGTAGACACTCCTGGTGTCGGCGGGCCGGGAGAGTACCGTAAGCCGCTGCCTCTTAAAACTCCCTGTAGTGGCGCGCCTCCGGCCACACCATGCCGGTCGGCGGTGGGTTTCCCACGGGGAAGGCCCACATCATGGCCTGCAGCCACTCCGACGACATCCCGTCCAGGTCTTCCAGCGCAGCTCTCCATCTAGCCAGGAACAGGGCCTTGGCCTTGCGGCCTACGTCGGGTAGCCCCAAACCGCCCTCCTGCCAGGTTCGGGTCACGATCCTCATGGGCACTCGGAAGAAATGCCCCCTCCAGAGGAACTCCCCCACGGCGGACTCCATGGCGCTGATGGCGTTGGCGGGGGTGGGCAGGACCTGGCCGACGTGCCAAACTCTGGACATGGCGAAGGTGGCCGCGAACCACGCCCTCTGCGAAAGTGTCATGCTCCAGTTTCGAGCGCCAACCAGTCCGCCTGTAGGCGGGGAGTTACGACTTTCAAATAATACTCGAATGCGATGGGGATTCAGCTCCCGTCTACCCCAGTCTGCAGGGTTGTTAAAGTTAATTTAGAAATGTAACGCGCTAACGTTAACCCGTTACGTTTGGGTTGTTAACGTAACGCGCTAAAGTTACGGCAATTTTGAAAACTTAACGCGCTAAAGTTATGTTAACGCATTAACGCCGTTAACGTTAACCATTTTTACCATTTTTTGGGCATTCCGGTGTGCAGTCGATGCAGACATAAACGAAGGTGAGGGGCGGACAAGGATAGGTGGTGAAGGCAGAACGGTTCTTTCTAGGAGAATTCCCAAATGAAGATTTTAGCCAAGATTTCAGTCGTGAAACTGACTAACTGCTCAACTTATTACGGTTCAAATGACGCTTCGGTAAACGTTAACGGCGCTAATGCGTTAACAAATCCAATTAACGTAACTCGTTATCGTTACGAGCATTCGAAAATCGTAACGCGCTACCGTTAACGCTAATTTACTTTAGCGTTAACGGCGTAACGCCGTTAAACCGTGACTTAACTTTAACAACCCTGCCAGTCTGTTTCGCTCGGGATATTTAAAATTTGTTGAGTGTTAAGATTTTAGCAGGGAATGTTAAGGTCAATGAAAAGGGTTGGTTGCAAGAGTAAAAATAATGTAACTGTATAACGGACTTGGTTCACACAAAGACATTTACAAAATAACAGTCACAAGTTGAGCCACATCTAAATCTAAAAGCTACGCTGTTGCCTTGCCCAGCCTACCCAAGCCCTTCGGCTTACCTCTCCAGTCTGTCGCTCATCACCAAGTGCCCGGGTTGGCCCCGCTCCGGCCCGGGCCGGAGCCCTTCGCAGGCGGACCGCTGGCCGCCAGCCCCGACTGTCCGGCGGGCCTAGCGGGACCCGGTGTTGCCAATCGCAGAAATATGAAGGTCGCGACAAATTAACTCAAGGGCTGCAGCGCGCGCCGCCGTGATCACACAGGCGGACACGGCTCCCATGCGCCACGGAAACGTCTGGCACAAAACAACACGCGCCGCGCAACTAACACTTAGAACCGACAGCCCGGCGTGCGCATACATTTCGCGAGCCGGGTTGGCACTTCCGCAACCGCCCCCCTCCCTCAGGGCGACCTCAGCGCGCGCCTCCCCACAGCCGTCCCTTTGGACCTAACGGGACAGCGATAGGGCGACACCACGCCTCGCGTACACCCCGAACAAGAAGTGCGGCGCATAGTGCTGCCAAATGAGCCGACCGATGAACGCGGCATCAACACTTGAATTTAAACGCTGTTGTCTTAACATCACGACAACACGCCCCTCACCTTGTGCACAATGTCCGTCCAGTTCACCCGGGTTGTCTCCCTGACGTTGGCGTGGAAGGTGACGCCGAGCACGCCGATGGCCTCCGCGAGCCGCCATCCGATCTCCTCTCGCGCGTCCCACGCCAGTAGTAAGGGGGACCCCTGGTGGCGGGTTTGTGTTGCGGGCTTGCCTACTTCCCAGGGGCAGGTGTCATATCTCGATGACGTCAGCATGTCGCGTGCCGGGTGTGGGATGTCGCGCGCGGAGGCAATGACCTCTGCAACTGTGGCGGTGTTTGCGCAGTGTACTGCTGCGTCAGCAGTTTTCTGAGCTATGCATCTATCTCTGTCGCTCTCGTTGGCGAAGTGTGTGTTCTCTCTCCCACTTATTGTGTTAAGCGTGGTGTCGTCTAGGTAGTACAGTGCACATCTGCGATATGCGCCCAGAATTTTTCGCAGTGTACTACAGTTTCGAGCTATGCATCTTCCTCTGTCGCTCTCGTTGGCGAGATGTGTGTTTTCTCTCGCACTTATTGTGTTATGCGTGGTGTCGTCTAGGTACAGCGCACATCAGCGATATGCGCCCACAATTTTTTCGCAGTGTACTACAGAGCTAACCGTATTTTGGCTGGCGGTCGGTACAGCGCGGTCCGGCGCGAATCGGCGCGGGCGGGCGACCGGCGCGGTTCGGCGCGGTCGGCAGCGGCCGCGGGCGTTTCGGCGCGGTCCGGCGCGGTCCGGCACGGTCCGGCACGGTCCGGCACGGTCCGGCTCGGGCGGGAGCGGACGCAGGCGGGCGCGGTCGGTTCGGTGCGATCCGGCGCGGCCCGGTGCGGCGCGGGCGCGGGGCGGGCGTACGCAGCGCTGGCAGGCGCGTATCAGCGGGCGCACTGTGTTCTCCGTGTGTGCTTTTTCATCGGTGCGTGGTATGGAGGCGTTTTAAAAGGACAACACGACAAACTGTTTGTTTTTCACTTTATTTTCTCCTTTCGGTACATGCTTGCGGTCCGGTGCGGCGGGCGCGGGCGGTCCGGACAGCCTCCGGCGACCACTGCTGCGCTTGCACTTTTGAAACTAAAAGAGAGTGAGATGGGAAGGCGCTGACAGTCACTGCGCGCGGAAAGTGCCATCAGTTTTCCGAGCTATGTGTCTTCGCGCTCACTATACGTCTGGAAAAAATGTATAAAAGTGCGTGTATTACTTTTCATGTGTCATTTGTCACGATGTTTTTCACGCGTGCGGCTTCTTGTTTCCCTGTGATCCTCGTCTGGCCACTTCTATGCGCCTCGCGGGATATTCGAAATGAGACTAGTGTGAATGTTTCTTCGGCCTGCAATGAGACGCACACAGCCGATGCATTGCGTGCGCAGTGCACCGCGGATGATGTGACTGTCTCGGAGCTACTTTTTACTCTGCTGACAATCATGGGAGCTTTCGGCTATGCCGTCTCGGGTTGCCGCGGCGAAGTCAGCGGCGGTCCACACGGTCGCACAGACTCTGCATCCAGCGCGGACGTCAAAGATGACACCGCGTCAGCACAAGCGGGCAGCATCTAGAAAATTCGAAATCTGTCGGAGAGGGGGGAGGAAGATGGTGTTCTGCTGCATCCTGGTCAGTCAGCCCTTCACCATGGAAGAGTTCGGCGTCTTCCTAGCGAGCGTCAAGAGCGCAGCCTTCCCGTCACGCCGGATCACGTCCGTTTCCAGCGGGCAGCGTATTTGGAGGCGATGGCGAGGCAGGACAAGAAGCGGCGGATCCCGCGCGCGTTGAGGCGTGCGGACCAGACCGCCGCCAAGCAGTCCGGTAAGTGATTGGCAGTGTTTCTCCCGCCGTGTGCTCCCCATGACAAGTGCCAATGTGCTCGGTCGTTGTGTGTGTGTGTGTGTGCAGTCCCTTGGCGCCTCATCCACCTCGCGCTCCCAGAGGAGAGGCCCGTATGAAAACGATTTCATCCGAAACCTTGCCGAGGCCAGCCCGAAAGAGCCCCCGGTGTATCGGGCAGCTCCATAAGGTGCCCGAAATCTCTCGGGCTCTTCCGAGCTTTGACCGGCAGACAGGCACCGCGGGGCGGGCTTGGTCCGAGCTAGCTCCGATGGTCGTCGGCTAGTCCGAACACAGCCCGGTTATACGGACTTGTCCCGAATGACGCCCGGCCTGCCGACTCGGGCTTCTGACGGACTTTCCAGCCCTTTGTCCGCAGTTGTGGGACTTAGAAAAAATTTGGCCTGCCAGCTCTTGCCGCGGGAATTTTTGACGCCTTGCCTTTACATGCGTCATTCTTGTCTTGGCAACCCTATCTCAAACAGTAAAGACTTGTGTACAAAGTAATCGACATTTCAGCATACTATGCGTTTTCTTAATGCTTCTATTGGTCGAACGCTTTTTAGGTTGTGAAAATGAAATGGTATTTCTATCAAAAGTTGCATTACGCCACTATACCAGGTGTATCATTGGCCCCGGAGTTTCGGTTTTAGGCAGTACCGCAAAGCACTATCTCCGTCTCTTTCTGTCTCACGCGTCTGGCCGAGCCAGAAAGAGACGGAGATGTGTTGCGGGACTGCCTAAAACCGAAACTGCCCGGTGCCAATGATACACCTGGTATGTACGGGATGCAACGCTCGGCACACCGTCGAAAACCCGAGGGGGTGATTACTCGCGAAATCATGTGTACAAATTTTGTGAAATCCGTTTGAAATCCGACCGAAATCTGCTGTAATCACGCGAAATTCGCCGAATCACCCGAAATCCGTTGAATCACCCGAAATCCGCCAAAATCACACGCAATCTACCGAAATCCGCGGAATTGTGCAGAAATCCACCTGAAATCCAACACCATTCAGCGAAATCCGTCGAAATCCTGACCAGAATCTGCTGACCGTGGTGATTGTCATACTTTGGCAGTATGTGTTGCGCTATTTCTCATACAGTGCACAAGCAGGTCAAACGAAGCGTTCGAAGGCCACGACTTTCTCGAGAGGGAAAGTAAACAAATAATAGTTTCCTGTTCGAGTAAGTAGTAATTGACGCTAACTTTCGGTTTCGGTTTCGAATTGTGGCTAGATCGCCGACTGGCAGTTAAAGCCATGAACGTTAAAGTTTCTGACATTCAATGAGAGCCATGAGAATATTAAAGTTTCAACGTACCATTTTAACACGAAGTCAGCGCCGTTGTCAAACCCTCCACAGCAACCACTACAACACAATCACGGATAACAGATTGCGTTTCGGATTCACTTCGGCTGACTTCGTCACGGCACGAGACACCCCCCTCCCCTCCCCCGCGTCCCCCCGTGCAGGGTGCAGTGCAGGAGTCCGAGCCCAGGCGGCGCTCTGAGATATACGGACTAGCTCTAAACAATCTTCATCTAATGAGTAAAAACTTGTTATAAGCCATTTTCTTCTAATTTAAAAACTTTGCTCTAAAGCATTTTCTGCTCTAACTGCAATTCAGCTCTAATTGCAAATGAAGTAGTTCCAAACATTTTTCTTCTAAATGCTCCGTCCAGTGTCCTTGTGATGTTCCTCTACTCTACGCCACGTCAGTTACTCCGGGAGTTTGCACAGATTTTGCGGTGATGCACGGTCAAATTTCCTGATTCGATTTTTCCTGACCTATCCGACTACTGATAACAACCTATGTATTCGTACTAGTAGGGCGTTCCGAGTGCACGTTTATGGGCGTGTGAGAGGCAAAAGCAAATAAAGCAAACGTTCACGTGTCGACAAAATAGTTAATTTTATTGAAATTATTTCAAAGTTGTAAAATAAAAATATTACAGCATTGAACAGAGAACAGTTTGACCAGCTTCCAGTAGACAAAAGTCGATAGTAGGCAGGATATACACTCAATGTCTCCCCCATCCCGAACAGAAGAGACTCGCGTACCTATGGCTTGGCTCGGCTTGGCTACTGCACGATCCTGACATAGAGAGTCCTGACTTAAACGCGTCAGGCCGTCCAGAGTGATCCCGAACCAGCCAGGCGCTACGCCATTGCTACGGTATTTGCTACGCGATTTGACGTTGAGACAAGCAGGGAACATGAGGAGGAAGAGGTACAAATGAAGGTTCCAGAATATAACATAGTGACATTTACACCGCATACACCGAAGTGGGTTCCTTGCGCGACTCGGCTCGTGCTGGAGCGCACGACAGAAATACAAGGCACTACATGAAGGGCTCGAGCGCGGGCTCGAGTCTCAAAGCGGGAGGCAGGAGGGAAGCCCGCGGCCCCACTCGGCACCACCCCTGCCTCCTACATGCACCGCTCAAGGCAGGACGTAGAGGGGTGGAGAACCTAGGCGGGGGCAGGCGGGCAACCCGCGGCCCCACCTCGATATCGTTGCACTGCACCAGACAGGACGAAGAATGATAGGGCTTTGAGCGTGTAGGTAGGCCAGCGCGGGCCGCACCCCGGCCCGACGAGGATTGCTACTACTCGGCCGCAGCCTTCTACATGTACCGCACAAGACAGGACATGGAGGGCTCCAGCCTCGAGGCAGGGTGTAGGCCGGCAGCTCGCGGCCACACTAAGCACCACCCCGGCCTCCCACATGTACCGCACAAGGCAGGACATGGAGGGCTCCAGCCTTGAGGCAGGGTGTAGGCCGGCAGCTCGCGGCCACACTCAGCACCACCCCGGCCTCCCACATGTACCGCACAAAGCAGGACATGGAGGGCTCCAGCCTCGAGGCAGGGTGTAGGCCGGCAGCTCGCGGCCACACTCAGCACTACCCCGGCCTCTCACATGTACCGCACAAGGCAGGACGTGAAGGGGTCCAGCCTCGTGGCGGGGGACAGGCCGGCAGCCGGCGGCCACACTCGGCACAACCTCGACCTCCCACTTGCACCACACAAGGCAGGACATGGGTGCCTCCAGCCTCGAGGCAGGTTGTAGGCCGGCAGCTCGCGGCCACACTCAGCACCACCCCGGCCTCCCACATGTACCACACGAAGCAGGACATGGAGGGCTCAGGCCTCGAGGCAGGGTGTAGGCCGGCAGCTCGCGGCCACACTAAGCACCACCCCGGCCTCCCACAAGTACCACACAAGGCAGGACATGGAGGCCTCCAGCCTTGAGGCAGGGTGTAGGCCGGAAGCTCGCGGCCACACTCAGCACCACCCCGGCCTCCAACATGTACCGCACAAAGCAGGACATGGAGGGCTCCGGCCTCGAGGCAGGGTGTAGGCCGGCAGCTCGCGGCCACACTAAGCACCACCCCGGCCTCCAGCCTTGGGGCAGGGTGTAGGCCGGAAGCTCGCGGCCACACTCAGCACCACCCCGGCCTCCCACATGTACCGCACAAAGCAGGACATGGAGGGCTCCAGCCTCGAGGCAGGGTGTAGGCCGGCAGCTCGCGGCCACACTCAGCACCAACCCGGCCTCCCACATGCACCGCACAAAGCAGGACATGGAGGGCTCCAGCCTCGAGGCAGGGTGTAGGCCGGCAGCTCGCGGCCACACTCAGCACCAACCCGGCCTCCCACATGCACCGCACAAAGCAGGACATGGAGGGCTCCGGCCTCGAGGCAGGGTGTAGGCCGGCAGCTCGCGGCCACACTAAGCACCACCCCGGCCTCCAGCCTTGAGGCAGGGTGTAGGCCGGAAGCTCGCGGCCACACTCAGCACCACCCCGGCCTCCCACATGTACCGCACAAAGCAGGACATGGAGGGCTCCAGCCTCGAGGCAGGGTGTAGGCCGGCAGCTCGCGGCCACACTCAGCACCAACCCGGCCTCCCACATGCACCGCACAAAGCAGGACATGGAGGGCTCCAGCCTCGAGGCAGGGTGTAGGCCGGCAGCTCGCGGCCACACTCAGCACCAACCCGGCCTCCCACATGCACCGCACAAAGCAGGACATGGAGGGCTCCAGCCTCGAGGCAGGGTGTAGGCCGGCACCCCGCGGCCACACTCAGCACCACCCCGGCCTCCCACATGTACCGCACAAAGCAGGACATGGAGGGCTCCAGCCTCGAGGCAGGGTGTAGGCCGGCAGCTCGCGGCCACACTCAGCACCAACCCGGCCTCCCACATGCACCGCACAAAGCAGGACATGGAGGGCTCCAGCCTCGAGGCAGGGTGTAGGCCGGCAGCCCGCGGCCACACTCAGCACCACCCCGGCCTCCCACATGTACCGCACAAAGCAGGACATGGAGGGCTCCAGCCTCGAGGCAGGGTGTAGGCCGGCAGCTCGCGGCCACACTCAGCACCACCCCGGCCTCCCACATGTACCGCACAAAGCAGGACATGGAGGGCTCCAGCCTTGAGGCGGGGGACAGGCCGGCAGCCGGCGGCCACACTCGGAACCACCTCGACCTCCTACATGCACCCCACAAGGCAGGACATGGAGGGCTTCAGCTTCGAGGCGGGGGACAGGCCGGCAGCCGGTGGCCACATTAGGTACTTCCTCGACACATGGACCGCACCTCGTAAGCTTTGAGTGTACAGCTTCATTTGTACCCAACTGCAACTGATAGACCTGATGGGGGGGGGGGGGGGGGGGGGGGCAGTTTTAGTTTAACATGTGTGCATAGGTGATAAACAATGCCCTCCTGTTTGCTTCAGTACAGTTCTCTGGCGGAAAGTGATTGCAGGTAGCAATCATTTAGTTTACAGAACCTCCCACGAATGCAACTTGCAAAAATAAACAATGTAGTACTCCTGTGACAACTGTCCAGCTTAGAAATATCCATAATATGAAATAGTTAAAGTAACAGTCACACTTATGTTCTAGGTCGCCATGTACATTGGTTTTCAGGTTAGTTCAAGTTAGTGAGTTCGTTGATATAAAGTTAACTAATTACACTTGATGGCTTGGTTGACTTAAAAGTAATGACAACCTACAGGAGGCACTTATCTTCCTATTTATGACCCAAATGTCATGAACAATGAGGGGCTACTAGTCCTTGTGCATGTAACTGTCAAATGAAGGAATGCAACAAATGTGCTCTGTGCTTACAAACCTAATTTTATCTTCTGCACATCAAGCTCCAAAGCATTGCACACACATGATTAATCATTGGCCAATGGTTTCTCACCATTATAAAATAGGATGAAACATGTTTAAGTCCAAAAAAAGAGAATATATGGTTTTTGAGAATAATATACTTTAAAAGTTGTGGACTTAACATGCATGAAAAAGATTCAAGATTATGCATTGTCAATGACTAAAACATTATTTCTTAAGCTTGTCTCATATTTCACTAGTCTTGTCACACAGGTAGCCATTTTCCTGACTGTTACCTGACAGTTAATTTTCCCCCCAGACATGTGGCTACCCTGAAAACAGAACCAACCACAACTCATTTGTGAATCCCATGGAACCTCTACAAACATAACTTAATAGCTGATGCACATTCTTTGCCCACTGTCATCTGCTGAACAGACTGCCACAAAAAGGAACCACAATCTCTTCTTGAGCAATAGTTGCTGGTAATTCAGTTGCAAAGCCCGAAACCCAAGTAATGTGGACTCATGGATAATCAAAGTGGTTCCCTCCAATAAGCTGTTCTTTGAAACTGACAACTAACTTGCAAACACACAATGCGAGATGCTTCCTGATGGGATTCCCGTTCTGGGGTCAACACTCTTGCACCTTTTCTACTTCACTGGTTCGACTGTCTGGACTGACGTACTGGTGGTGGAGCTGCAACTCCTAAACTTTCCGTAAACCCTGCGTTCAACTGTCAGCTTCATAATCATGCTGGGAGGTCACCGTTTGTCTTCCATATTCCATATTCTGCAAGGACACAAGGTGGATAGTTGGAGCAGAAAGTCAGAATATGGCATCATGATCTAGTATAAAGTCACCTATAAAATGACCCACCCAGTGGAGAGGTGGTGTTCCAGTGCAGAATCGCCTCCACATCTGGTCCAGTTCACTCCTCCGGCATTGATGTCAATTCGTCATTGGAGATCTGTAAACTATTGGTACCAGTCACTGTCTTACCGGGCCAAGTTTGAGAACCACTCTCAACATAGCTGTTACTTACCTAGTATGTGACACAGCGACTGTTCCTTGACCGTAAAGTTAAGTAATTGTTTTGATTCCTCCTCCGTTATGTGTTGATGCAGCAATCACTGTCGATGTGTCAAAGCTTCCAATGTCTTTACATGATACCGTTGTTCGCTCAAAGCCATCCTTGACCTGGGTTTGAAAAGTAAAAAAATTTCCATGTCATATCGTGTCTGTTTTCAAAGAACAAAAACATCATAACCTTGCATTCATAATTCTCCAAGTCACATATAACCCTACTTTGTATAGTTGTGGAGATGAGAAAATTAAGTAGGCCACGCTAGCACTGCAAACTTGCAGAGAAGGAGCCTGTCGTATTTCGCACGGTTCCACTTCATCACCTATCCGGTGGCACAAGGAAAGCAAATGTTAGAATTGCAACAGAACAAAGCAAGGTTACAACTGGCGTCGAGAAAGCTTGTGGTTGACGGACGCTCCATTCCGAAAATAACAGGCACGTCACGCAGCGACAAGTTAGATACAAGTTGAGCCTACACTACTGCGATATTCGCTCAGAAAGGAACAACTGGCTTGTGGAGACAGGTGTCATGAAACTCACCGAGCACTTCCAAACCATTTGCGGAACACTCCGCTGTCTCGTACGTTCACTTCTTGGCAACTGCATCACTTATTATTCACTTAGAACCTGCATTTAACTACGAAAACGGCCGTCATATTTACAATATTTGGTTTATAGCATCTGTAGCTTCCTTTAAACCGCGTGAGTTTTTACTCGGCCGTTACCACCGCCTTTCATGCTGAGATGCTGTGGCGACGATATTGGCAGTGGTCTGCGGGACGGGCGGGACGCCTCGCCACCCACTATTGGCACGCTAAGCACGAAACGCCGAACGTGCTACCGAATGTGCGACGATCTTCTAGAAGTCCTTCCGACCTCCGCGTTGGTTTCCGTCCAGTTCCGGTTCCGATCCGATCCGACACGGCGACACGGTTCGCTCTCCATTGGAATTTGTCTCGTGGAAAGGTAAGAGCTTGCGCGGTTGGTATTCTCTCGTTGCGAGTAACTTGCTTCTTGCGTGCCTGAATTAACACTCATAACCTGTTTGATAAAGAAGACGACTTTAAGTGATTATTCTTAAGCTTGGTGATTGTTGAGGCATTGATGCTTTGGCTGTAGACGTGCAGGTGACCCTTAACCTACATAGGCTATCTAGCCCAGACTGAATGCAATGAAGCCATTGTGGCCAATTACGATGCTCGGGTCATTCATTGCTCGGCTCATTCAATATCCAACCTAGATTGACTGCACCGATTTGTACATTAACTTGCATTGTGTGAATGTCATGGAAACGCAAAGTAATTGAAGTATGCACCATACCCATATCTCAATTTTGTGTGGCCTTGTACATAAGCTGGCACGGGATGTATTGATACTTTTGACAGTAATTAATTTCAGTATTGCGAGGTCATTGCTTTTCTTTGTGGTACTTGCTTAGTCCCGGTTCAAGTCCTGTTGTGGCAGCAGTTCAAATCTAATGTTATCCTATTTTTAGTACCCTATGTAACTGTTGCTGAGGTAGGTCCGTGTCACACCTTCTAACTTAATGGAGTAGGTGCCAATTTCTGGAACAAGTGGTACTTAATAGAATAATTGTCTACCGTTACAGAAAGTAGTACATCGAGTCTAAAGTGAAGTGCACTATTTCTGTTTCATTAGCCTCACACAACATTTTTAGTTTCATGTGGTATTGCCTTGTGTTTAAATCATAGTTGTTTTTGCTCACAAGTCTGCAATTCATTTCTTCCATCCCTAAAATAATACAGTTTGTTGTGATACGTCAGACCCATCTATTTTCCTTCTCAAATCTGGCTATACTCAAATGATGAATTCGGTGATTTTTGACATTCCATAATGGAGTTGCTAAGTTCTTCCAAATTTGCATTTCTTTTGATTTTCTTTCACTGTATTCACTTTTCAGATGGCACGCAACAGAAGAAAGAGGCACCCTGCGAATCCTTATGTCACCAGTTCAGCTCAGGCTTCCCCCAGAGCCGGTGGATTAGTCTCTACAGTTAATGAAACCAGGGAAGACAACTTTGTAAGGTAAAATGTCATGAAATGTAATGAACTTGTGTGCTTTCCTCAAATTGTTGTTCTCAGTGACAGCTCTGCCCCATCCCTGTTTAAAACTCACTAAGGTATATCTGTTTTCTGTTAATTCCAGTGCTGATAGCCACAGCAAACATGTGATTCCACAGGGCTATCAGATTCTTCAGATGCACCAGAGGCACCAGAGCCACCTTGCCAATCCTTATGTCACCAGTTCACCTCAGGCTTCCCCCAGAGCCGGTGGCTTAGTCTCTAACGTGTATGAGACCAGAGAAGACAACTTTGTGAGGTAAAATGTCATGAAATGGAATGAACTCGTGTGCTTTCCTCCAATTGTTGTTCTCAGTGACAGCTCTGCCCCATCCCTGTAAAAATTCACTAACGTATATCTGTGTTCTGTTAATTCCAGTGCTGATAGCCACAGCAAACATGTGATTCCACAGGGCTATCAGATTCTTCCGATGCACCAGAGGCACCAGAGCCAACTTGTGAATCCTTATGTCACCAGTTCACCTCAGGCCTCCCCCAGGGCCGGTGGCTTAGTCTCTACAGTCTATGAGACCAGGGAAGACAACTTTGTGAGGTAAAATGTCATGAAATGGAATGAACTCGTGTGCTTTCCTCAAATTGCTGTTCTCAGTGACAGCTCTGCCCCATCCCTGTAAAAACTCACTAACGTATATCTGTTTTCTGTTCATTCCAGTGCTGATAGCCACAGCAAACAAGTTATTCCACAAGGCTTCCAGACACTTCATATGCCCCAGAGGCATGTTGCGAATCCTTATATCATCAGTTCAGCTCAGGCTTGCCCCAGAGCCGGTGGATTAGTCTCTACAGTTCATGAAACCAGGGAAGACAACTTTGTAAGGTAAAATGTCATGAAATGTAATGAACTTGTGTGCTTTCCTCAAATTGTTGTTCTCAGTGACAGCTCTGCCCCATCCCTGGTAAAACTCACTAACGTATATTTGTGTTCTGTTAATTCCAGTGCTGATAGCCACAGCAAACATGTGATTCCACAGGGCCATCAGATTCTTCCGATGCACCAGAGGCACCAGAGCCACCTTGCCAATCCTTATGTCACCAGTTCACCTCAGGCCTCCCCCAGAGCCGGTGGCTTAGTCTCTACAGTCTATGAGACCAGGGAAGACAACTTTGTGAGGTAAAATGTCATGAAATGGAATGAACTCGTGTGCTTTCCTCAAATTGCTGTTCTCAGTGACAGCTCTGCCCCATCCCTGTAAAAACTCACTAACGTATATCTGTGTTCTGTTAATTCCAGTGCTGATAGCCACAGCAAACATGTGATTCCACAGGGCTATCAGATTCTTCCGATGCACCAGAGGCACCAGAGCCACCAGAGCCAACTTGCGAATCCTTATGTCACCAGTTCACCTCAGGCCTCCCCCAGAGCCGGTGGCTTAGTCTCTACAGTCTATGAGACCAGGGAAGACAACTTTGTGAGGTAAAATGTCATGAAATGAAATGAACTCGTGTGCTTTCCGCAAATAGCTGTTCTCAGTGACCGCTTTGCCCTGTGAAAACATACTAACGTATATCTGTGTTCTGTTAATTTCAGTGCTGATAGCCACAGCAAACAAGTTATTCAACAAGGCTTCCAGACACTTCATATGCCCCAGAGGCACGTTGCAAATCCTTATGTCATCAGTTCAGGTCAGGCTTGCCCCAGAGACGGTGGATTAGTCTCTACAGTTCATGAAACCAGGGAAGACAACTTTGTAAGGTAAAATGTCATGAAATGCAATGATCTTGTGTGCTTTCCTCAAATTGTTGTTCTCAGTGACAGCTCTGCCCCATCCCTGTAAAAACTCACTAACGTATATCTGTGTTCTGTTAATTCCAGTGCTGATAGCCACAGCAAACATGTGATTCCACAGGGCTATCAGATTCTTCCGATGCACCAGAGGCACCAGAGGCACCAGAGCCACCTTGCCAATCCTTATGTCACCAGTTCACCTCAGGCTTCCCCCAGAGCCGGTGGCTTAGTCTCTAACGTCTATGAGACCAGGGAAGACAACTTTGTGAGGTAAAATGTCATGAAATGGAATGAACTCGTGTGCTTTCCTCAAATTGTTGTTCTCAGTGACAGCTCTGCCCCATCCCTGTAAAAACTCACTAACGTATATCTGTGTTCTGTTAATTCCAGTGCTGATAGCCACAGCAAACATGTGATTCCACAGGGCTATCAGATTCTTCCGATGCACCAGAGGCACCAGAGCCACCAGAGCCAACTTGCGAATCCTTATGTCACCAGTTCACCTCAGGCCTCCCCCAGAGCCGGTGGCTTAGTCTCTAAAGTCTATGAGACCAGGGAAGACAACTTTGTGAGGTAAAATGTCATGAAATGTAATGAACTTGTGTGCTTTCCTCAAATTGTTGTTCTCAGTGACAGCTCTGCCCCATCCCTGTAAAACCTCACTAACGTATATCTGTGTTCTGTTAATTCCAGTGCTGATAGCCACAGCAAACATGTGATTCCACAGGGCTATCAGATTCTTCCGATGCACCAGAGGCACCAGAGCCACCAGAGCCAACTTGCGAATCCTTATGTCACCAGTTCACCTCAGGCCTCCCCCAGAGCCGGTGGCTTAGTCTCTAAAGTCTATGAGACCAGGGAAGACAACTTTGTGAGGTAAAATGTCATGAAATGTAATGAACTTGTGTGCTTTCCTCAAATTGTTGTTCTCAGTGACAGCTCTGCCCCATCCCTGTAAAACCTCACTAACGTATATCTGTGTTCTGTTAATTCCAGTGCTGATAGCCACAGCAAACATGTGATTCCACAGGGCTATCAGATTCTTCCGAGGCACCAGAGCCACCAGAGCCAACTTGCGAATCCTTATGTCACCAGTTCACCTCAGGCCTCCCCCAGAGCCGGTGGCTTAGTCTCTAAAGTCTATGAGACCAGGGAAGACAACTTTGTGAGGTAAAATGTCATGAAATGGAATGAACTCGTGTGCTTTCCTCAAATTGCTGTTCTCAGTGACAGCTCTGCCCCATCCCTGTAAAAACTCACTAACGTATATCTGTGTTCTGTTAATTTCAGTGCTGATAGCCACAGCAAACAAGTTATTCAACAAGGCCTCCAGACATTTCATATGCCCCAGAGGCACGTTGCAAATCCTTATGTCATCAGTTCAGCTCAGGCTTGCCCCAGAGCCGGTGGATTAGTCTCTACAGTTCATGAAACCAGGGAAGACAATGAGGGCAACCACTCGAGGTAATAGTCATATGTGTACACATGTTTGTGTTTTTGCCTCTTTATGTCTTTATGATACTGTAACGTTGTGTGCAATCAAACTATTGTGAACATTGTGACTTTTCTGTTTCAGTGCTACTCTCAAGGGGAACTCCAAAAGGGCACAATGTGATGCGGGGCCTGAGGTGAATTGTAAGGAGGACAGTTCCCCGGCTCCTTCTCCTTCTCCCAGCTCTATGCTTTTAGGAGATAGTGAAGAATCTTTTGGGGAAGAATTGCCTGTAACTATGATAAGTGGCAGCAGTTCGAATTGTGGGGCTATTTACCTCCCTTCAACTTGCAAGGTGAGGTGTAAATTTCTTGTCATTTTTTAGTTTAATTTGTAGTTCTTGAAATGTGACATTGATTCTCCCAGGCCACACTTTAACGTTCTTGCTTCTCCTTGCTTGCAGGACACCGATGTTAAGTCTGGAGTACCAGAAACTGGTAAGTTCTGTCTATGTCACATGTGGAATATGCATGGTTTCCTGAATTTTATATGTTTTGAATGCATTTCTATTGTTGTCATTCATGATAGTAATCACAATTAGTCACTTTTAGGTATTTTGAACATTTCAATGCCTTTGATTTAAAATGGGGATGTTTCTTGTCCTATTCTTAAAGGAAAGTTTCATGAGTTCATTGCCGCAAATGAGTTCATTGTTCATAATGAGTGATATCGTTTGCAAAGATTGTGAAACCTTTACATACTTCCTTAGTTTGTGGTACAATATCATGTTATCATCGCACATGCCCTAGAAAGTCGTCGAAAATAACTGAATTAGTATATAAACATATTATGTCTTTAAGAAGTGAAGCATTAGAGAAGCATATGTGATTACCAAGTTTAGTGCACCCTTTAGTAACAGCCATGTTTTAACACTTTTTTCCTTTTCCCTTTTTTTAAGACAAGAAAGAAAAAGAAAGAAAAAAGAAGACTTCTTCTTTAAGTGCTCAAACAATAAGTGATCTGAGAAAGAAGGCTCTTACCTTCTTTGAGAAGAAAGACAAAGAAAAGGAGCAGGAGGAGGGTGAGGAAGAGGAGGAAAATGATGAAAGAGAAAAAATGGAGAAGGCGAAGAATGAGAAGGCGAAGAAAGAGAGGGCGAGGAAAGAGGAGAAAAAAGAGGAGGAGAAAGTGAAGGGAACGCGCAAATCCCAAAGAGGGGCCTCGAAACAGCAGGCTGCAGGAAGTCTTAAGGCAAGGCGTGTTGTGAAAGGTGGGTGGCAAGTGATGGCATGTTGCGTCATTCTATTATTTTTGTGGAGACTGTACCATTCTCCAGTTAATCTTTACAAGTCACTAACTGCAATTTCCATACCTTGATATCATGTCAAGGTAAATTGATGTGTCTAACTCAGTGTGGCACTTAGCTAGTGCAACTGCAGTTTTGGGCTCATGTGAAGTGCTCTGTGTGGAAGTAAAGTAATCTACCTAGGTCTTTGTTAGACCTGTCGCTCATTTTTGTTTGGCCTTTTTCATTTAGATGATTTCTCTGACGAGTCGTCTTAGGCCACTAACACCTGCCCATCTGTTCAGATTCAGATGTCCAGACTCTTGAAGAGGTCGAAGGTTCGATTTGTCGGGTACTCACCACTGCCTATGCGCAATGCAGCAGCAAGGCATATATCGATGAAGAGGCTGAAGAGCTGGAGAGACTGGGCCTCTTGCCTAACGGGTTCACGCCAATGCCCCCCCTGAAGCTAGAGGCGGGGGAAGAGTTGCTGAGGAGGGATGGGTGCTTTTAGACCGGTGAATGTGTAATTATTGTTTTGTTGTATTTTTGTAATGTGTTATGTTTGTGAGCACATGTCCTTCACCTTCTCAAATATGATTGACTCTTGCATTCTTAGGTGCAGTTTCGAATAGCGAGGATTTTTATTATTCTTGTATAACAGGTTCGTTGTACTCATCTTCTCTTTTTGTTTACAAGTGTTTGTCTTTTTGCCTGTCATTTTATTTGTTGTAACACTGTTATAATTGACATTTCACAATCATGTGAGATGTTATATTTGAATAGAATTGTTCTTTTGTATCATTTTATGTACCTCTTATTTGTATTTACTGTACAATGAAAGTTACATGATTAGAACATTTTGTTTTCCTAGCACCTTCACCTCCTGCTGCACCTTCATGTGAGATAGGAAAAAGTCAGGAAAAATGGGGGGGGGGGGGGGGGTTGTACCATATCACCGTATATTCTCTTGTGGTTTCTTGGTAGGATTAACTTACAGCTAATCAGGGTGGCTGCTTCAAAATTGGAACAGATTTTACTTTCATTTCTATCCAGTAACATGTACTGAACAGTGCCCAATTTTATTTACGACTTCAAGCTGTTCTTTTGCTGCCCAGGTTCCTCGAGGGCCCCATAAACTATGCTTCTACTTTCAGAGCAAGATTTTGGGAATGCAATTGTAGTTAGCAGCAGCAGAGCGTTATTCTTTGCAGTGTAATAAGTCTGAAGTGAACAAATGAGATCAGAGTAAAAAGTGAAAAAGGGAAAGGAACGCATTGGCACTACATTACCACTTCAATGAAACTTGAATGAAGGATACAGTCAGTACAATGAGCTGAGAAAGCCAGCACCGAAAATCACAACTCAATAACTGGACATCTTACTGAATAAGTGAAAAAATGGAGGGGGAAAGGGGCACTGCCTACTATAGGTATAGGTTTAAGAGAAACAAATCAAAAATGTTCAAAACAATGTTTAATGGCGTTAAGTGGGGAAAAAACAATTGCAAGGACTTTAATTAGCATTCTAGCTTCCATAGAACAGGCCATTTGGATGCTGAACTTAGTATGGTAGCCCTGGACGGGAGGCCAAGATACGCACTGCTGCGCTGAAATAAAAACAAATAAAGATATTTTAAAAGCCACAATACTAAGTAAGGAGTTCAACAAATTTAATTACTCATGAAACCATAAAACAACTTAAGTTTGAATTGCATTCCAATTTATAAATTGTGAGAGGACGAGGAATACAATTATTAGATGATGAGAAAACATAGCAAAATGAATGTCATGATCTTTCAATGGGTGTAGATAAGATCAGATAAGTATAGGGGGAAAAAACCTGGAGCGCCGGTATTTGAACCCAGGACTATGCCCAAGACCAAATTGAAGACACAGTTTGATCTAGTTTTCCACTTCTTTTCCAAGCTTTAAATACCAGCTCCTCATGAGTGTTCTTTCCTACCCTGTATTTTTCTTAACATACCCTGGGAAAACAGTAGCAACCATACTTCTTAAAAGGTAACCCTTGTACACCAGCAAAGTACAGTTATTTCTACACTTTCAACACCACATTAACCTTGTGAGGGGTATAGAAACTTCATTGTTGATGATTATAGGAGGGGTGACCTTTTGAAAAGTGTAGGGTGTATACTTTTGTTGTTCCAAACTAGTGTAATCACACTCACAGAGCTTGGGTGTAGCAATTTGCAAATGAGTCCAGGTCATGTAAACATTTTTTTTTTGTTTCTTTGCTGTGAATGGGGAATTGTTTAGTTGATTTAGATCTTGTTTATATTTAGAATGCAAAAGTTAAAGAGCAGGTCTGATCAATGTTTTACCTAAGTATTTTTACGAAGAAAATCAAAAATACTGAAGTAATCCCACAAGAGGAGCAGCTAGAAACCTTTTGAAAACACATTTGGATGACCAGAGATAAGAGTTTGGAAATATACATGATCTGCAACCAGTTTGGGATCAAACAACAGAAGGTCTATGACATCAAAGGCAATGTTTTTTGTTTTGTTTTTTAAACAAAATTGAATGAGAAGTGTGAAGGTCCCTGGTTCGAAGAGTGCTCAAAAAATGAAGGCGCAGAGTGGGAGTTCGAATAGGGGAAGGCTCTTGGAAGGTCTGATGCCGCGCTGTGTGCTGTTCATAGGAATTGGGGTAGTTCACAGGCATGGCTGAGGGTTTCAAGTAGTTCAAAGAACCCAGGTCAACCTGAAGTATAAACAAAAACATAACAAAGCGAATGATATTATTACACAATAACCACTAATAGCCTGCACAAGCAATGCAACACAGACCAAACTTTAATGGGAAAATAAATCAATTAGGCTACTATTCTCAAGTTACAATAATTCAACAGCAAACATTAAAGCTGATAGAAATAAATCCATGAAATTGGTTGTGAGAGACTAGATTTAAGAGGCACGCACAAATTACCTCATTTACAACAGCACTGGATTCTTGAATCTGATGCAAAGGTTACTAAAATAAAATATCAATGACTAATTAGGATTAAGACTATAAATAATATGGACACGATATAAAGAATATGACCAAAACTAGTAAATTATAAATGTTTTTACCAGACTGTGGAAGTTGGTTGAAACATCCAAGTTGGACACAGAAATTCCTTGCCAAAATTTTCTTGGTGAAGCAACCACTAGTATGTTCTGCTTCTTGTTGCCTTTCTCTTGCAGTTTTTGATCTTGCTGTGTCTTTACTTCATCCCCAGCTGTGCTGGGCTCTGGTTTTTTCCTGTCCTGGAATGAGGTAAAAAGATTATATACCCATGTTTAACTTAAGTCAAAATCATAACTCTGTTAAGCAGATATGTATGTAATAAACATACTTTCGGTGTGAATTTGGGAGAGAGGAAGAACGACGTGCTGCACATTTCTTTTTGACATTTTTCACAAAATCTTTCCATGATAGCTGTCGAGAGTACTCATTCACAAAGTCTGTAAAACATCAGGAAAACATTTGATACAATGAGAAGAATACAACAAATGCACAACTTTCTGTGGCTTACCGTAGATAACTGTCAAGTCTGATGACAATATACTCAAGCTGTTTTTCTTCCTCCCCATCGCAGTCATCTTTGAGAGTTGATCAGTTGCATAGAGAGCAAATGGAGTTTTTCGTATGAACTTTAAAGCTGTTTTCTGGAACTTCTTATCAATCAACAGCACATTCCTGCCACCTTTGCTAATTTTCAAAGAATGTCCTTTTTAAGGAAAACCTGCAAAAAACATTATAAGAGAAAATGAATAGAATAGAGTGAAAGATTGACAAAATGAATAAATACTCAAGCAAACAATGAAACAAACCATTTTCTGGCCAGGGGCCTGTATGGGCTTTGCATACACCAGTGCAGATCAAAACAACAACATTCAACTGGGATTAGTAAACTTATTGAATTTGGCATCACTAACTGGCATATCAGAACCAATATAAAACGGAAACCATCAGTCACATATAACTGATGCACTACATACCTTAAATAGTATGAGAACTTGCTTATCTCCAGAACATTTAAGGGGGAATTCCAAAGACCCTACAGTGTTGGAATTCTCTATAACATATAGGAGGAAACAGAATATTAGAAACAACAGCTGCCCATCAGTAAAGGCAATATGAGTAAGACAACAGATCTCAATGACAAAAAACTCACTAAAATGTTCAATGCTGTCTTCACATAGAAGATGATTACTGTCCTTTTCATCAACACTTTCATCATTCTCATTCATGATCTGCAATTCATCATCGATTGGCAATTCATCATCATCTACCATCATCTACCATCATCTACGATCAAGAGATCGGCAACATCTTCATCAGACAAGGCAACAGCGAACAAGTTTCTGGAGACGTCTATAAATTGTCTTCTGTCTTCCCTGTTTTCAGTGACTGGGCCATCTCTTTGTTTTAATTCTTGTTGAGCTTTCTTCTTGGCCTCCTTTTGAAGAGTGGCGAGTTTCACTCTTTCATTAAGTGCTTTACTAACTTGCTTTTCAGTAGGCCTTGCCATCCTGAGTTACTTTTCTCTTCGGACACTTCACAGATGTGTTCGCCTTCTCACTTCTTATCTTGGCAGCTAACGCTTCTTCAGCTCTATCCATGTCGTCTGAATCGTCTGAAACCAAATAAAAGCACACAAGTACAAATACTGATTCATGAAACTGATATGGCAGACACCAAAATTACTAATGAAATATTGGGTTTCCTTTTTGGCCATGGAACACTGCATCAAGAACTAAGAGGTTATGAAATGAAAATAAAAACACCGCAAAATTACCGAAATAATCAGATTGCATTGAAAGATCTATGTACCCAAGAAGCCAATGATAGTTGAACTACAGGTGGAACTCTAGACGCACTCCATGTGTGGAATAGCTGAGAGGTTAGGAGGGTACAAAACCAGCCCAACAAACAGGAGTTTCAAAATTGGATTGAAAAATCAATAAACAGTACAGTGCAAAACTCACCGGTAATTTTCACCACTTTTCCGAGGTAAAATTTTCCATCCGTGTATCTGAGAAGTCCAAGCCCGCCCTCGAATCTTAGCTCCAACGGGACGGCGTCTACGTTTAACACATCCCAACGCCCCTCTCTGACCCCGTGAATAAGACACTAAGTCATTATTAACTCCAAAACAAACGGCGTACTTCTACTCCCAATCGATCGCGCAAGCACTTGAATCAATTTAATCAGGCAGCTGCAGCACAACAAAGGTCCTTCGGGACTTTTTACGTGCCAACTTAAGAGACATTGTTGGGACATGAAAACATAAACATCTTTGCTAAAGTTGTTTACAATTTGGTGATTTTTGAATTTAAAATTAATTATGAATATTACAATTTTGAAAAGTATGAAAACATTTTAAATTTTTTCAAATTTATTCGGAAAGTTTAGTTCTTCTAGGTTGACACACTTTGCTCTTGCTGAAAGCTAACAAGCTAACAGCTGAATGGGAATGTGGTGGACAAGGCCTTGGGCGCAGACAGGTTGTTTTGATTCTGACCGCGTTCGCCTTGGCCGGCCTCGCCTTAGCAAGTTCAGTTTTGGTGCAATACAATTTAGGTCATCACATATTTTGCAGAATGTCGAACCCTTTTCGCGGCTTTGCTAAGTAGTCCAATCGAAGGAAGAGGAATGAAGCTTTTGCTGCGGGCAACGAAGAAAGGAATAGTGATCTGTCTGCATCATCGTCCGATACAGAACCTTCCCCAAAACGCAGAGAGGATGCAGGGATGGATTCTAGGATTTGGAAAATGTCCTTTGTGCGAGCTAGCATATGACCAAATCATACTGAGATATTTATTCTTGTAAGGTGTGTATCACTCGTTTTGTTTATAGGTTAGAATTTGAACTTGTTTGAATGGTTTTTTGACATTCACTTATGTCCATCTTTCTTTATTTTTTGTGTTTGATTTTGCCATGAAATAAATTATTGAATTTTGTTCGTAATGGGAATATTTTTCAGAAATTGAAGAGGATTAAACAGATGAAGAGGATGATGAGCAGAGCAATCATGAGGAGAGCGATGATGAAGATAGCAATGAGGCAGGAGGAGTGCAAGAAAGAGCAAATGGAGGTGCTCAGATGGGTCGTGAACTGAATGTGCAGCAGGCGGGACAAAGTCCTGAAGCAGGTATCATGTGTTCCTCCTCAAATATTTAGTTTCCTTATGTTTGTCTGGGAAAGTGATGGAAATTTTACTCATGTTTGAACTTTCTGATTACGATGAAGAAGCAGATGAAGAGGATGATGAAGGCATTGGGGCAGGAGATGCAAGGAAATGGAGCTGTTTTTGTCGGCCTCGAGCTGAATGTGCAGCGGTTTGGACAACATTCTGAGGCAGGCAAGCATGTGTTCCGCTGGAAATATTTTGTTTCCTTTTTGTTTCGTTTGGAAAGTGTTGGAAGTTTTACTGATGTTTTCACTTTCTGGTGTCTGATCATACTTATAGAAATCGATATTTCATAGTCATCTTGCACTGTGATTATTCTTGTTTTTTTTTTTTTGCTGTTCGCATTCAGTCGTTTGTTGTTAATTAAGTGGTGTTGCAAAGCGCACTCTTTGCGCAGCAGGGGGTCTCCAGCTCCCCTCAGTAAAGTATCCAGTATTATGTTACATGTTGTGCTATAAATATTATAAAAAGTATTCTATTGTTCTCATGAATATTATAAAGTATTATAGTATTAAAGCAGTATAGTAGCACTGTTTTTTAACATATTTGGGCTGAATAGCTAGCCAAACAGATATGGTGCAGAGAGTAAATCTAGTTTTGTTATCTTATCAATATAAGTGATCAGAAACCAACTTCAAATATAATTCATCTGTGCTGCACTTGTGCCCTAAGCCTTGGGACCTTCTGAAAAAGTGATGATATTTATTTGTTCCTCAGTGGCCTAGGAAAGATACAGACATACCTTTTATGAAAATATTAATATCTTTGGGGGATTAATAGGAGCTTAATTGAGCCGTCCAAACCTTTGTTTGGAATATAGTAGCTCCTGCTTCATCTCAAGCAAGATCACAATTCTTGTTAGTGTCATGGCTATACTCTTCCCACAGAACAGCAAGTAACAAATACCTGTAGTCATTTTTCTTAATAACTTCTAGAGTCAGGGCACAAATGCAGTGTGGATAAATTGTATATAAATTTGCATGCTGATCAGAACTGAATTGCTGTCTGGACCATAATCGAGCTATTTAATGTAAAAATACAGATAGAAATGACTTCTTTGTTTTGTTGTGAGGCAGCATTGCTGAGTGACAATGATTTCAAGATTTTGTAATGGTATAATAGGACCAAAATTCCAGTATTAGTCGTTGCTGGAAACATTTAGACTTGTCATAAATATCCTGTTCGCTTTACAGGGGCTGATGCAGAAGAAGATGAGGAGCTTGAAGCACACATTGAGCAGGCATTGGATCAAAGTGATGACAGCAGTGATAGCTCTATAACAAGTTCGAGCGATAGTGATACAGAAGAAGAAAGCGAAGAGGAAGGTGCTAGTGGCGAAAGTGAAGATAGTGACAGTGATGATGAGGACAGGATAGACGATGGAGACGAACTCTTGTATGCAAATGCCCGCCTTACTAAAATGGAATCAATCATGATGATTCAAATGTTGGCAATGACCTATAATCTAAGTATGGTGTGTTCAGAAAAAGTTTTAGAGATGATAGAACTACATTGCCCACTTCATAGCAAATGTGTCAATACTCTTTATCAGTTTAAGAAAATCTTTAAACACATTGGGAAAGATATTCTTGTGAACTATTATTTTTGTGGAAGATGTTACAGGAGGCTTGATAGAAATAATTGTGTTTGTGGTCAGTGTCAAAATGAAACTGAAACATCTTTTTTCATTGAGGTTCCTGTTCAGAATCAGTTGCAACACATGTTTCTGCAAGATGGGTATTTTGGAAAAATTGAAGTTAAAATTTAACAGGGAGAAGCAACAGGATAATCATCTTGAAGATATATATGATGGGAGTCTATACCACAATGTTATTTTAATGTACACTTGCTTTTGCACTCGCCACAAATGGTTTGTGAGCTTGGCCCTCTGCGGGTTTATTCATGGTTCTTTTTCAAAGATTTAAATGACCAGTTAGTCAAGCTTTTTCATGCGCCCTATCAACCAGGCCTCCAGATCTGCGCCTCTGCATCTCTGTACTTAAGTCTTAGAACTAAAAGAGAGAATTTACCACCCAACTCTATTGCAAGAAACTTTTGTGACGCCCTTAGGGATGTGGACCCTAAGCGCAGAATATCTGAGAGCATTGGGGGAAAAATGCAGATAATTGGAAAAAAGGCATTTGATTTCAATGTTTCTGAGCCAAATAAAGATATGTTTAGGAATGCTTTTGAGTTTGAAAATGGTCACTTCCAATCATTTTTTACATTAAGAAGAAAGGGTGTTCTTTTTACAAGTGAAAGGAGAGTTGTAAGTTCACAACGTTGTTCATTGTACGCTTGCTTCAAGAATAATAATGTCCTTCATCTTGGCAAAATAAGAGAATTTGTGAGGTTCTCTTCTTGTGAATGTAGAATGGTTTGCTTGTGTCTGCCAGCACAAGATTTTGCTTAGGTCCAGAGTTTTGAACAGATCCCTTGGTTTGTTCATGCTGCTCCTAATGTCCGAATCGCTGACTTATCTGCTGTCCAACCAACTGACATAATTTTTGTTGTTGCATGTGATGATTGTTGTAATATTGGTTATTGGGTAATAATGTTAATCGATGTAAAGAGATAAAATGTGGGAGCTAGTATAGCAAAGACACACACACGTTGATACCGAAAACGGAAGTGAGGTAATTTTATTCAGTAGAGAGCAAGTACGGATGCAGGTACAAAGAGCAGCACTGTGCACAAGTAAGCGTAGGTATGTAATAACAAGCGGTGGCTATGGAGAAGTGGAGGGGGTAATACAAGGTGGGAAGATTTAAATAGGGTAAGGATTGATCACTGCAACAATGATATTATGACCATATGTTTTTACATGAAAGTTTATGATGTTGAGTACATTGCTTGTCCTGTGAACAGACTAGAATATGAATAGTAAGCAAAGCTGTACATGAATGGCAGAAGTTAAAAAGAAAGAAAAAAAAACATTTGTAGGTAATTTCTCAAATAAAGTTGTGACCCATGAAGATGAAATGCTTTGTTTATTCTTCAAAAAAGGTAGAAAGTTCATGGCCTTGTCAAATTTTGTATTACACTTAAATAATTTTCCTCAAATTTTTTCCATGAAAGTGTGCCTTTTATAAAACTTAGGACCACTCCAACAGACAAATTTCCGTTAATCCTTCAGGGAAGTAAATGAAACAAATATGAAGAAAAGAGTTGTCGTTTTTATTATGTAAATATAAAAGACCCATTATTAACTCACATGGGGGAGTTTTAATGAAAGATTGCTTATTTGTTATTAATATGACACTTCATTGAAAAACTGTCAGCTGCCAACAAGAAAGAGACAGCTCCAACACCTCAAACCGGAGAGGAAAGACCCAAGAGAGAGTGCCGTGACAGTGTGCTATCCAACTTTACAGCAACACAGCAGAAGTAAACCAGATGGTTTAATGTAACATACATACACACACTTTGACAATACACATAGGCCATTTCACATTACCATGCATTTACTGCACTCAGATACACCGCTGCCGGGGTGACGTCGATCCAGGGTGCCTCGTTCTCTTACCTTAAGGTACGATTGTTTTGATTTTAAAACGTAATTTTTTTACAAAACACTGTCTTGAGGGGAAAATTTGAGTGCTAATGCTCCATTTACAGCACTGCAGGAGTATTCTCAGTATGAGACACACCTCGCTCAACGCGAAAAACTTCTTCGCATTCGCGTACACGCCCTGGTCCAGAGGCCCCTGTTACTTAGTCAAGCCCGCACAACCGGCAAGGAAAGTGGTTTGCCCATCTCCCTACCAGTTATTTGCCATGGTCGAACGGGACTTCGTTGGAACTTCGTCCAGATTTCTGAGCCAAAGAGGACTTGAGAGGGACTTGGACGAACTTCACGACCTGGGAGGGAGCAGTGGCGGATCCAGGAGCGGCTTCAGGGGGGGGGGGGGGGGGCAAAGTCACGCTTTTTGCCTACTTACAGGCGGAAAAGTTATGCCGGTTGCCTACATTTCCTTTTCGTTCCGAAGGCGCTGATAGGCAACCCATTCGACTGCGCTCCATTGGCTGGGACAGGCGCGTAGCCGGGGGGGGGGAGGCAACCAGCAAGACAAACCGCCTGAATATAGGCAATAGGCGCGACAAAAAAAACGAGCGAAGTCTAGCTACGCGCCTGGGCTGGGACACCCGGTATGGCCTTGTGGGACTCAGTACTGGCAGTACTAACAATACCAACTTCTGGGACGTTCAAATATATTACGTAAGTGCCGACGTCACGAATACCCTGATAGGCGTCCAGATCTGAGCATGTGAGCCGGAATGGTTGCCGTGTAGGCAGGGTTTTCGTGACGTCAGACCCTTACGTAATATTTGAACGGCCCCTAACTGGCATGGCCCCCATCGACACTCAATAAGTTGACTCATTATTGAAGTGTAACTGACTCCCCGCAGGCTTAACTAACTTGGTACAGCAGTCTCGTGCAGACAGCACAAAACCCGTGGCACGTCATAGGTCGCACGTCCCGTCTCGTGTTGCACTGAGAAAACAAGTGTTGTACAGAGCACACTTGTCATGTGCTCTGTACAACACTTGTTTACTCAGTGTGGCCAGCATGAAGCTCAAGTGCGTGGTGCCACGGCATGCCAGTCCGCTGTTAGGCAGAGCGGGAGTAGGATAACTGATTCGGATCAGCCAGTATTCGCTACTTTCTTGTGCTTTCTCACATCGGTCTGAAATTTCTCACCCAACGCACAGGGATATTTGTAAATTCAAGAAAGCTCCCGAATCGTGTAAGGGGCCGTCCACATACTACGTAACGCGTTTTAGGGGGAGGGGGTTCGGTTGAACGTTAGGTCGAGGGAACCCAGACCTCGACTTAAACATTACGGTGTGTTACGTGCGGGAGGGGGGAGTCTGGCACCGTTTTACGTAACCATGTTAAGTGGGGCCTTTTTAACCTAGCTTCAAAACACGCGTTGTAAGGTTTTGCGGTCCTACGGGCAGGCGATCCGCGTTTTACGGTCGTCTAGGGGCTGTAGCGCGCGTGGCTCGCTCGGTGGCACAGACGGAGTTGGCAGCGCGTTCTCTGGCAGCGAGTGGCGGCTGTGTGTGGATCCTTATTTTGCCTTCTTAATAAATACGCTTGAAAGCGCATGAATGCAAAAAATGGATAAAGTTACGTAACGCATGGGGGGAGCTGGGGGTGTTAGCACTGAGCAGGCAAGCTCAGCTATTCCAAGTGGGCTTTCCCCGGGAGGGAATGCCCACCTTGCACAAAACGGTATATATACGGCCCGTCTGGCCGTCTCGCGGCAGATCGGAACACCAACGCACCGACGCTGTCACGCTGCGCAACAACTCGTCACCACGAACCACCGGTGCAGCGAAGCAAAGGTAGAGTGTCAACAGTGATCAGGAGTCAGGCCTTGTGTTGTATCTTCAGCCAATAAACCTATCTCACCTCACTTTGCGTCTGCGTCATCCCTCCGGTCTCACATAGGGAACATCCATCTAAAACCCTCGCACCAGCATGTTATCATAACAGGGGGGCCTTGGTGGAGTGTTACGGTGTATTACTTGGGGGGAGGGTCAAAAATTGTCCGAAAACGCGTTACGTAGTATGTGGACGGACCCTAATCACTTTCTTGGGTTGTCATAAAGACATTGTCTCCCAAACAATTTATTCATTTTTACTTTATCAATTGCAGTACATGGTGATGTTTATGTGCTCGGTGTTAATTATTTTGAGTTTGTTTCCCCGACGACGCTCCTGCCCCGCGGGGCCACCGAAACGGCGGCTCGGCCCCTGTACGAATGAAATGGGGTCGGCCCCGGGTGGCAACGACGAGGAGTGGGTAGGTGGGTCTTGGCCTACCCAAGCAGGTGTGACCCCACGTCATCCTGCAGGGGCCGAACACCTCGGTGGCCTCGACGCAGGGGCGCCGTCGCCAAGAGCCACCTAGCCACTACCCGATGGCGCCCCGGTACGCCCCCCCCCCCCCCGTTCGTCTGTCAGCGCGGCGGCGTGTGGTGCCCCTGAATGACGCTGGGTTCCCTCCTGGGTAGGCCAACACACACCTAAATCATACCTGGTGTCGCCTGTCGCCTTCTCGTTCGGATGGGAGACAAACCGTCACCTTTATTGACTCGACCTAGCGGCGTCATCGGGGATCGTTAGGCTTACGACGATCCCCATCCCTCACACCCTCGTCAGGTGAAGAGAAAGTGTGTAAATGTCCAGCTACCGTTCTGGCTAGTGCCTTGCCGGGGGATTGTGGTTTCTGCGGCCCTTCCAGTCGGCTCCCTCCTCAGCCCGCCTACCGCCGCATAGGCAGACCCGCTGCACGCGGCAGCCGGCAGACCCTCTGCTGCATACCTGCTAGGCGCCCCAAGCCTGCAGCGAGGCCAGCGTGGCCTGGTTGCGTTCGCGTGTCGGAGTAGGCGGACAACCCGAGTTCAAACACCTAGTGATACTGATAAGGACGCCACACCTCATCATGCATTATTTACAAGCAGTCGAGTAGGTATCAATTTTTATTTTGATAAACACCCTAGCCAATAGTTATTGGATCTCCGTAAACACACCTTGCTTAGTGCATAGAGTGGTTAGGGGCCATTCACATATTACGTAATCATTTGAGGGGGTGATAGGCACTGATTACCTCCTATGGTTTCCTATGTGGCCATATGTGAATGGCCCCTTAGGCTAGATCGGTGTGGTCGAGCACGCACTATCCACACAAAATATAGGTGTGAACAAAATTCAAAGTACTTCAGAATTCGAAAGTTGAAAATTACCAATTGTAGCAGTGTACCGGAGGTGGGATGCGAGGTCAGTGTAATTTCCATCCCAGCGGGAGCAGAACAGCCTGAACGACGCACCAGAGCAGTTTCTCTCATCTCTCACGATGTGTCCCTCCTCCCTTTTCGCTAGTCTGCTGTTCCCGCCCTTCGAAGACCCTCACATGAACGTGCAGCCGCACAGCCGTACGTAATGGAGCCCCCTGCTTGGTAGGCAGCCCAGCCACTGCACGCGCTTCATCGGGTTGCCTACCCTCCGTTTTGCAGGCGCTCCAACAACGATTCTGTGCCTCGGGAGAAGCCCGGGGGAGTCCAAAGGAGATGTATACGGAAGTCTCTATAGTTCGAAGCTCCTGTTTTCCTCTCTCTCAATCTGTCAGCTTCGGCCATATGCCGCTACTCGAGGCGTACTGAGACCGAGTACAGTAAAGCGGCTTCGGCCGTGCAACCTGCATCCCCCAAATCTTCGCAGGGGCAGACCCCCATGATTAATGGTGTCAATACAAACCAGACTGCGGGTTTGATGATGACTACAGTATTATGATGTAGCCGAAGGCCGCAGTTATGCGGAGGCCTCGCGCAGGTGACGCGGGCTAGGGGTTGCCAGGAGATCCGTCCTGTGTGTCGGGTTGGAGAGCTGTGTCCCGTGGCCCGTAAGATAACACAGTTGAAAGCAGTGGAGGGGTCCAGGCGGAAGCCGGGACGATATAAGTTTTGTCCCCAGCGGTCAGCAGACCATCAGTTTGGAAACTATATAAGTGGTTTGAAAACAGCCACCTCCGTGGCCAGCTCACTCGCGACTCCCGCAGATATACGGGCGTCGCTAACTTTGCAAACCCATACTCCGCCAAGGCGCTCCCCGCTTACACGCAGGCGCAGTACCATACTTCTCTCCCGTGTGTGTGGTGTTGCCTACCCCAGCAAGGCCGGACCTGCGGAGCAGACGGTGACCACACCCGCATCCGGCATTAACACGGTACCCCCTCCAGCTCGGGGACGGGGCCGCCGTGGGGTCAGCGGTGGCTAGTCGCTCTCAGTCTGTCCCTTGACCGGCCGTCCGGACCACAAGACCCGATACGGCCTGGTGTCCGATGATCCTAGAGGGCCGTTCGAATATTACGTAAGGGGTCGTACACATATTACGTGACCTAATTTTGGGGGGGGGGGGGGTCGAAGCCAAATACTACGCCCTATCTTAAATACATGGAAAGGTTAGGTTATCCACGTCACGAGGAGGGGGGGGGGGTCAAAAAGTGGTCCAAAATCGGTCACGTAATATGGGTACGGTCCCTAAGGGCCGACGTCACGAATACCATATGCTAGGCGTCTAGATCTGAGCATGCGGAATAGTTGCCGCGTAGGCAGGGTTTTCGTTACGTTGGACCCTTGCGTAATAATCGAATGGCCCCCTAGTTAAGAATCCCCTGCACGAAGCTGAAGTCTCGGACGGTACAGTCAGTTTTGTCCACCCTTCGGTCCAGTCCTTGTAGGACTGGGACTTGGTAGCGAGCGGTATAGTCCTCGGTGAACTGGTGTACTGGTTTCCAAAGTTTGTGACAAAGTGTCACATTTCTGCTACTACAGACAATGCAGATCTTTTTCAGGTATTTCAGCGACATTACGGTGAAAAGGGTGTAGTACAGTATTAGAGACTAGTATCAAACTAGTACTACAAGGACAGATTTACTGGGGGACGTGTTCAGGGTAAGCTACAGAAGTGACCCACGACCCACCCCTAGCTCGGAACAACACACGCATTCGTTACGGCCTTGTTCGGGGTGGACAGCACCACGACAGACATACCTAAGACAGGGCAAAGATTGAGGAGAGGCCATCCGAGGCCAACCCGTTCCGTTGCGACAGCGAGAGGGAACGACCAAGGCTGTCCATGAGGACCCTGCGCCGAACAACGTGTCGCTCTCGGAGTGCAGTTTTCCGATGTCAACGTCTCTATTCGATTTCCCTAGCACCAGGGCGGTCTACTTTTCCAGGTTGGTCCAAGAGGCATGCCCCCCCCCCCCCCCCAACACACACACACGCATTGAAAAAGTAGTTGTGCCGGTATTCGAACCCGGGCAGGACTGGTGGTTTTGCATGCCAATGTGTGGTCTGCATGTCATGTGGCGTAAAATAAGAAACAGACCGACTTCCACGTGCTTCAAATACCCGATCTGAAGAAGCAGAGGGACGCAGCTTCACCTTTGCGTTCCCAGCCTCATCCGCTATACTTCTTATTCCTTCCCCCAATGACCGGGAATGAGGCGGTTTTCACTTCCATGATACACTTGTACAAATGGTCCTAATACCGTGTAATACTCTGTAATATCGAGTTATGCCGCGTAATAACACGGTTTTTATTTAGTCTTCCTTATCGCTGCAAGCAATGTTTGATCTCGATTGCGTTACCGAATCCATCCTCAATGATCTTAGACTGGAGAACGAAGGGAATGCCAACGAATCTATGAGGCAACGATGTCGTAGATAAAGCATACCGACTACCTCCCCTCCGTGTCCCTGCTCCCTTCTCCCCCTCCCGACCCGCCACCTAAAAGTAATGTCAATGTCAGTTAACTATCGAAGAGAAGTAAAATATTTAATCTGACCAATGGCAAGGGGCATAAAATTTAATTTTAGTAATGGCGAAAGAAAGCCAGGAACGTATTTCTTCAGGGTACTTGAGATGCATTCAGCTTTTTATCCCCGAGATACATTCCCAAAACCAAGACAATATTGTCATTGTTCCAAGACGTCCATGAACAGGGTTTTGTCAAACACAGTGAACCCAGACTAGAATGATCACTCAGCAAACAAATTTTTAACAAAATTTGTATATGTACGGCGTAAATTCATGTCAGCTGTGGAAAGTGGCGTGATTACCTGTGTGGTCTATGAAAAGGGCCATAAACCTGGTTCACAGAATTGTCAAGGAAAGTACGCTCTTTTGACATATCATGATGGATTCACGCAACTGAAAGACATCTAAGATTTTAAGAAAGAGAATGACGCCTCTGAGAGTATTCAGTCCTTCTAATAGGCTTCGATCACATTTCCACATCATATGTTGACAGCTAAGCATGTTTTTGCACTCAACGCAGTTCTAGACCGCAGCAGAGGATTTCCTGAAAGAGAGCATTTTCTCCAGTGGTTAAGGTGACTAAACCACATCTCTGTAAACAATTCAAGTGTATTTGTGATGAGGCAACTCTGAACTTGTGGGTTGAGTCTGCAGAACTCTTGATTTGGTGCATAGGGAGACATTAATAGCTCAGATCACATTATTTCATGTAAAAGTTGTGATGGTTAGATAAAAGGCATCAGTACTGGCCTTCTTCATCAACATTTTAAGTGATAATCTTATTGGCTTTTTTAAATTTTGATCCGTCCAGGAAAGCATGTATCACATCACATTAACGTATAATCACAGCAGACTGCAGTTGCTGTCCCCAACGGTATCTAAATAGCTATTTAACTAAATTGAAAATATTAAGGTCTGGTGTTGAATGTGCTTACTTTTCAACTACTTTCACTGAAACCATCTGATAAAGAAGTATTGTATATTACATGAATCATGAAAGTGGTTTCTGAGCTCTTTGAATGTGTTCCAAAGTCACATTTATATTTTGAATTAAACTGATGTTTATTACCTAGTGAAACTTATGATTCTGGTTTAATTAATAAATTATTTTAAGTGAGACTACACAAGTATTTTTCTAGCTTACCAGTTATGGACTTAAAACTTCTTCTGTGCTAAGATTTGCATATTCTACTGTTAGGACTTTGAAAGCTTTAAGTAAGTCAATAGGTATTCACAGAATAGTCAATTTATTATATTATAACTATGTGGCATAGTTTACATGGTTTCACTGCACTACAACACTGTTCTTGTACTGTCACCTCAGGAAATTAAGAAGTTCTGTATGGATATCAAACACTCATCAATGATCAATTCATGTCAACAGGGTCATGGCCACTTAATAGCCTTCACAAAAACAAATACAGCTATATGAATATCAATACTGGAATGAACAAACTTGCACAAATAATAAATTCAGAGTGAGGGTAGAAAGTACTATTTCATGACACAGTAACAGAATATACTTGAATGTTAACTGTAGTTCATACAAGATAAGTCACTAACGATAAGATTGTGAAGTGTACTTGTTGTACACTGACAGGTAATTATGAATAAAACACAATTAACATTGTTTCATTTACCCTGCATCCTGTTTTGTGCTCTAATCACTCCAAATACATACTGATTTTTACAGCACTGGGAGGGCTACATGAATTTAATGTTTAGTCACAGTCTTGTACAGTTTCTATTGATAAAAATAATGCAGACATGCAGTAACACACAAAATATCCTCTCTTAGTGGTGTTGTATATATATAGTAATCCTGAGGATACTCTCATATTTAAAACTTCCTGCCTCACTCCATCTCTGCTTGTGATCCCACTGATATGCATTACCGCCTGTCGTTTCCGCCTGTTACTCTGCCCGTGTAAAAGAACAATAATAAAACTACTTCCTGTGCAACTTTCCTTGTGTCTGGACGATTATTTACCACCATCCAAACTTATCTCTACAACCTTGTGATTATACTATTTGAACACTATTATTTACAACAAGTGGGTGGATCTCACAGAGGTCACTAGTTACTCCAAACTGGTTCCTTGACTGTCCCCTTACATCCTTCAAATTGGTTGAAACAAATACAAAAAAACATCTTTGAAAGGTAAATACTTTTTGCAAAGCCAGTAATGAAGCACTGTCAAAGTCCAATGTAAGGTCACACCAAACATTTGTCGTACAGTCTTGAAGAAAATATTCATCCGTAAATTTATGACAGTTGAAAGTAATTGATCGTAACTGCTCAATATACACTCTTTGTAAGGATTAGAGTCATTTCTCAAGACGAGTAATGTCTACAACTGGTCCAGCTGTTTTTGACTGAAACCTGTGTACTGTACCAACCCCTCTGCCATAAAGTCCGCACCAAACAGAGGTCTCATCTTCAGTGGTCATTTGGGCTTCACTAAGCTTCCTTTTGTCTTGGCAATTGCTTCTCCATCCATAATCATTGCATGAAAGTCTCTCTTCGCACAGTGTGAGGTTATCACGACACCTGAGGAAACATATAAAGGACAGACAGGAATAAGTATAAGGTACAAGGTAGAGCAATTACAAAGGACATGTTTACCTCAGAGTTGACAATGGTCACAGCCCTTACCTGTATATATTTTGACAGGGCAGGAAATTCACTCAGGAACGCTTTTGGACTTGATGATGTCATGCTGGTAGATTCAAGAAACGGTTCTTTGATATACCTGAGGAAGGAAGACGCATCAGAAATGAAATTTAGGTTAAGGCAAAATTTCGACGACTAGGGACGTGCAACTAAAAATAAGAAGTGAAGACAAAGCGTCTGTTTACCCTCACTGTTTAATTCCCCCGGCGTCGTGAAGTCGATGTCATCTTCAAAATGCAAACTGACAACTTTAGTGTCAATGGCAAAGGCCGGCTTGCACTGATCCCAAACAGCCGTAGCCGTCAAGGGTAAGGGTCCTTCCACAATGTAACCTCACTCTCACTACACTACACTTTTGATGACAGTTTCCTAGCTGCAAATTTGGCCTCTCATTTGTATCAATTTGTATCATGCACAGAACGGAGTGTACTTTACTTAATCCACGCTCCTCCTACTAAAAAAGAATTACAGGGTTCATAAAAATAGTAGAAACATATACTAATGAGGCAGCTGACTTTCTGGTTTAAGCATTCCAGCAACAATTAATTTTCAACACGACATTAGATCACCTCTATTCAGTCAAGTAAGCATTCAAATAAATTATTTTGGCATGTGAAGTACTCCTAGTAAAATATATCCAGTGTGCAGTGTCCAGAAATGAAGTGAAGTGAGGTGAGGTGAGGATTGTAGGTGCACCCTAAACCGCGATTCCCCTTCGAATTTGTTCTACAGTCCAATAACACACAGCAGTAAACAGAGTAACAGGCATTATTAATTTGAAAACGCTTATGACGAATGTTATTAATAATTTTTCTTGATGTGCAGCTTTCGTCCCTGTACCGCAGACGAGAGAAGTTGAGAGGTTGGTAGGTTGGTGGAAGAGGAAGCTGGTAAGGGAAGCAGGCGGAAACGTAAGTGCGGCCAAACTGTTGCGATGCGAGTGACGGCGAGGCCAAGGGGCGAGGCCAACGCATCTCGGAAGCTCTACGGGACGAAAATGAGGGCCAACTCATTTTGGATGTTACTAAGGTTGGTTTCAAGTAATGGAAAGGTTATGTTCTTGCCTAGTTATTCAAGAATTTAGCCCTAATCGGGGGAAGCACGCGGGCACTTTTTCACGTACTCCATGTTGGGGTTAAGTGGTTGATTTGCGTGTTGTTATCGACAAGTTAATTAATTAATGGACTTGATGGACGAGTTTTTATCTTGCATTGAAGTGTCTGCGGTTACCTCAAATTTATTCTAATTAAGAGCACCTGTTGTTGAATGAATGGTACCTTGCAGCTCCTGAAATTTGGAAAGGACTTCACTAGATGGCTATATAATTAAACTTTTTCCTTTGCAGTTTCTGTCTTCTTACTATTCTTGGTGACATATCTGCTGTGCAGCTAATACGTGAAAATGGGTTCCGACCGAATACATTCTATTACCACCTCGGAGATGGTGGGCATGCGTATCATTACAACACAGAAACTGGCAGTTCCATATACTTCAAGTGTGTGTTGTATGGACAGGGTTGTAGAGGCAGAGCCATTCTTCGCATTGGTGGGAATTTTCGCCACACACTCCAACATAACCATCCACCGGACCAAGATTTCGTTGGAGCAAGGCACTTCAGAGAGAACTTGTTGCAGCGTATCAGTACAGCAAGATATGTTGATTACAAAGATGTTCTGGATGACATGCGGCGTGATCGAAAGTAAGCACACCTCTATTCCTGCAGCCACTTCGTCCTCATTTTTTCCCCATGTAATCCATTGCTCCCTTCACTTTGCATCATTTGCAGATATGCTAAGCGGATTAGGGCTAAGATGAACCGTAGGAGGCTCAGCTCTGCGATGGCCAGAGTCCGCAGTGAGAAGTATCCTCCTATCCCTGGAACCCTTAGAGATCTGACACGTACACTACTGGCCCACCCAGAAGTGTCAAGAACTGTAGACGGGGATGAAAATCTCTATGCTGGATCTGTAGACGCCACTGATGGTTCCCATCATGTGGCATTGTTTAGCCCCCGAATGTTGGCTTTTATGGGAAACATGAAAGTCATTCAGGGAGATGGAACCTTCAGAGCCAGACCCGCTGTGCCACATTCTTGTCAATGTTTTGTCTTAGTTACTACGTGGAGGCATAATGTAAGTTTCGTCAATTGCTTAATTTTATTTTCATAGCTTGAATGTCTTTTCTTGCTTGACTGAAGAGTGTGAAGTTATCCATGTTGCTTTCCTCTGATCATCTCTTAGTATTCTGATTGTGTCAATGTCTACATTTTTCAGGTCGTACCTCTAGGCTGGGTACTCATGGAGAGGAAGTCCCTCCCTGCTTACCGAGCAGTGTTTCATCTCCTGAAGACCATTTGCCCTCAGCTGAACCCAACCTTGATAATTAGTGACTGGGAGTATGCTCAGCAGCGTGCTTGGGAGGAAGCGTTTCCTAGTAAGTTTTTAAATACTTCAGGATAAATTTTGCTCTATCAAATGAAAGGATTAAGAAAGCACTGGTGTTACTGGAATGTAATGAACCATCCAGTCATTCCTGATTTAATTAGTCGGTAGTGAATAACTGGTGGAAGCAAAGTCTTTGGTTTGCGCAAAATTGCTCCTCCAACATGAGTATAATGGTGTAAATCACACACTATTTACACCATGTATTGGTGCATTTTGAGACTCATAAAAAATACCCAGATGGAGAAGGTGCTCTCACGATAAAAACTGTGTTGGGTCTTCTAATTTTATAAAATACAATCATTCTAGACATGGTAAAGAACGTGTCTCTTGCCCTTTATCAAATCATTTTGATAACATTTTCTCTTTGTTTGTATTTAGTCACCAAAATGTGACATAATTCTATAGCTCCTACTTTACGTTCTGTATCTTACATCTTGTTATTCAAGTCTTAATTTTGTTCCTTTTTTTCAGATGCCCAAATTCAAGGATGTTTGTGGCATCTATGCCGATCCTTCCTCAGGAAGGCCAATACCCTTAAAATTCTGAGGTTCAAGACTGTTTTGCCAGGCCTTTTAGACATGATCAAAAAGGCATGTGCCATTTGCCTCCTTCCAACTCCTTTCTTTGATGAAGCCCTGCAGATCCTGAAAAATGATGCTAGAGAAGAAGATGTTCTTCTAGGGTACGTACTGGATCCCTTTTTCCAGTATGTACAGGAGCGTTGGATCAACCACAACAGACGTCATGAGTGGATGGCAGTGTTCAACTCCGTTCTAAGAACTAACAACTCTTGTGAAGTGCACAACAAAATGTTGAGGACTGAAGTCGGTGCATACCGCCCAAATGTTTTTGCATTTATTGAAGCGTTGGCTCGAATGGAACACAATGCTCACTTGGATTCACACTTCATGCAACAAGGTGGGGCCAAGACTCGGCGCTGGAAGTCTGTTTACCAGGACGTTCACCTGAGAAACCTTGCCCAAGATCTGGAGATGGATATTTTCCAAGATCCAGAGGAAACTATCAGAAACTTTTTAAACCAGGCAGCTAACAAGTTCCATGGTGCCTTCATAGCCCAGCTGACAAATGTTCAGGGTAATCGAGAGCAAGTAGCGTAGTTTATTTCCATGATGAATGTGTGCACCATCAATACAGGTTGTCTGCTCCCAGTGATACGTGTAAATTGATACGTCAGGTGATGCGAAACTGTAAATTTCTTGGTATTTCATGTTTTGAAGATTGGTTAGACCAGGCAATCACACTTCAAAATGTAAACAGTTATATTCAAACTGTCACTGTTAGTTTTGAATCTCCACTTCAAAAGGATTTAACAAAGCATGCATGATTCTAAATGACTTGCTGTAGAAAAGTTAGAAATCCTACAATTTTCCGCTGTTTTGCATTCTCTTGACATAAGTACAAATTTTTATCAAGTAATTTCTTTTCACTTTTTCTGTGTTGTCTCGTTGCCCAGGGTTAGGGTGTTCCATTGAGAGTCTAAAATTAATCTCTGACACTGCTTTGATAAATTTGTTGCGTACATCACTAACATGGATTTACAGTTGTGGAACACTTCTCTGATTCTTAACGTCTTATGTTTCTTCATTCTATTATTGATCCTAGTAAATGGTTTTAAAACTTTTGATTTAGATTTTTGATTCTGGCTTTAAGTTTCCTATGTGTAATCATATTTTCATATTATTTATTTAGTATTTATTGTATTTCTTAAATTGCAAAATTATTATTTTAATATTGTTGTACTTATTTATTGAATTTCATTGTATACATTTGAATCTATAAATGACTAAAAACAACGATTTATATCTTAATTCTGGGTATCTTGTACGTAGTGCACCACACCAGTCCTTATTTATTGTATTTCTTTGAAAATTGTAAAATTAATATTTTAATATTGTTGTACTCATTCATTTAATTTCATTGTATTCATTTGAATCTATAAATGACTAAAAACAACGATTTATATCTTAATTCTGGGTATCTTGTACATAGTGCACCACACCAGTCCTTCTTTGTCACCCACACCTGTTGATGATCTCCTAAAAACTAATGTGTTGGATTTGTGTCGAAACGTAATCTGCAGCCTTTCACACGGGCGGTTCTAAAGTCAGAATGACACGTTTCGGCGAAGCCAATGGATCTAATGATACTTGCTAGGATATCTCAGCATGCAACATCAGGTGACGTTTGCTAGGTCGTTCAGGACTGTTGGGCTTTGCTTGAAATTGAAATACACCCGCTCTCATGCAGATTGAGGCCATCAGTTTAACCAACATCAAGAACAATATTCTGATAGCGAATACTGTAGTGTCCATCACGAGAAGTGGTGAGTGTCTACCATTCAAAATATTCGGTATGCATCCCGAATGTATTTTGAATATGAATACAATGTTTCTTTCCGATGGCCGCCTTTCTCTATGAAGAGTTTTGTTTTTGGGGTAGGCTGGCCCTACTTTCGAAGGAGGAATTCATTTCGGCGAAGTGGCGAACTGCTTTAGTTTAAATCTTGCCGCCTGTTCCCTGCCTTGTAAATAATAACATACACTTCCTGTATCCTGTGAATCCCTCCATACCTATGGAAATAGAAAAAGAAACTTCACTTCCGTTCCAGCTGCTACAGCCTATAGACGTGTACTATTTCGCTCCTGAGTTATGCTTTCGAATCGTTACTAAATATCGTTGAACCATCAATAATATTACAACATAAAAACACATCATTACGCCTCCCCTACTAAGGAAACAGTAAGTAGTATCGTTACCAGTTCATTCGTGTGTGCCCCCATGGTTCAAAACTTGCTATTGTTTTCTGTTTCCCAATATATTGACATTGTTACATTAACCTTGTAGAATGCCCACTGCCTCGGGAAAGTGCTACTACTTCAAGAAAAGACAATACAGACGTGAGTCTCTGGAAAGTTGCTCGATGCTCGAGGATGAGTTTGAGGTTAGTTGTGCTTAATCCTTTTTTTGCTACTCCTCTTTTCATGGTCTGTGATCTATCATTCTTTTCCTCTACAATTTCCATCATGCGATACGTAGTAGTAGAGGCAAAGGAATTCTCCTATCAGTATCAGGCAATTTGGAAGGATTAAGTTCATGAGCAGTCCCTTGATAAAGTTTCCTGGTTTTATTTCTCTTCTAATGTTTGCTGTAGGTGGAAGAGCTGAATTTGCAGTCCATTAAATGTGAGGTGAAAAGGGAAGAGCTTCATGATGAAGAGGAAGTGTGCGAACTGTATGCAAGACAGCATGTCTCTAGAGGACGTGTCGTGGAAACGTCTCTGGCAAAGGTGAGATTTTCAGATTTTACTGTGGCTTAGTAGTAACTAATTGAGTGACTAAACTAGTAGCTTATTGAGCGACCAAATTAGTGACTGTTGTTTTATACAATTTGAAGCTGTTTTTTTTTTTTTTTTGTATTCTCTGGCATCCTGCTTCTTTTGTTCTGGATTACACTCATAATTTTTGAAATTTCAGTTACGATTGGTCCAGGTGTTCAGCGTGTCTGATCATGTCTAAGAGACGAGAGGGAGCTGGAAAATATTACATCACCATAGTTTTTCTCATGCCAATAAAATCATTACTTTGCATTACTTGTTTGTAAATTTCTGTTTATTTCATGCAGGTGGACCCACTGTCAAGTAAATGTGATATTAAAACCGAACTACTTGAAAGGGGAAGTGAACATCAGTCCAGTCATGGATGTAACCAAAACAGCCACATGAAAATTGAAACATGTTTGCCAAGGATAATGTGTCCTGGCTGTCCCAAGTTCTTCTTTATGAACAGATGTGGATTAAGCAGTGTCTCTCATCACATTATGAGCTGCCACAGACTCAAAAGGAGGCATTTCATGCACATCCTTAGAAGCAAGTGTGCAATGTTGCAGGTGCCAGAAAAGTACACAACTTTCCGCCTGTAGATAGGCAAAAAGTAGTACAAAATGCTCAGGACCACATTTATAATTTGTTGTATTGAATGCCTTCTTAATTCGCCAATTATTGCCACTTAGCAATGTCATTATCAAGGTCAATTAATGGTGTATTATTGGTTAATAATGTTTAACGATGGTGATAGTGTTGTATAGATGTTCAGGTTTAGTGGATGATGATAGATAGAATCTGATACCGTATATGGAAGTGAAGTCATTTCAATTCAGTACAGAGCAAGTACGGATGCAGGTACAGAGAGCACCACTGTAAGATTAAGCATGGGTGTGTAATAACAGGTGGTGGCTGTGAAATAGTAGAGAGGGTAGTTCAGGGTGGAAAGATTTTAATAGGGTAAGGATTGATCACTACAACAATGAATGGTTTGGCTACCTCAAGTTTTTAAATGAAAAAGGTTGTGAAATTATTAATCCATCAAATATGGTGTACATGTTATAATTTTCATATTGTTATAAACTTAAAATGTGCGACTCATTTAACAAATATTGTGAGATGACAATCCCTAAGACCTATGTATACTACATCCCTTTGGTTAAATATTTCTGGTTTAAACCATTCCACCTATCATACATGTTACACACTATGTTTTGAATCCTATTCCTGCCTTGTACTTATTCTGATGCCTCGTAAACAAAAATAAAACTCACTTCCAGTTTGCCTGGTACTTGGTCCTTTCATTCCAAAGTATCCTTCCTCAATGAGCCATTAAACATCAGCAAATCTAATATTTGAGGCTAATGCATTACAACACATCATTTGGCCCATACAGGTCACGGATTTCACTTAATCAAGAGAAAATATTGGATAGTCTCATGACTTCATGGAGTTCTTGAAGTGACGTTTCGTTCGCATGTTCACACGTTTCTATACTTCTTGTGACATGAGAAAGTCTGTCACTTATGCAATCTCTGCTTGCAGTTCATTTCACTTGCTTGAAAAGTAATGGAAAAATTGTGGGAGTCGGAAGGTTCCGCAAAATCTGTTTACTTCTATGTTTATACTCAGTAACACACTGCATAAGAAAATGCATTGGGAACTCACTTTTCATTAACTTATCTGGATATTTAACTGCTCCTCACCTTACTTAGTAGTTTGTGTCGTTCTTTTGGTTCTTTCACTAGTTCTTTTAATTTTTTGGACATTAAAAACACATTCATACAACACAATATTGGCATTCAGAAACTGAAATATACCTTCAGACTTAATGTATGACAAATAGTTGACCCTAACAAAACATGTTTTAATTTTATTGCTTAAAATTCAGCATACAGGTCTCTCTCCCCTTTTGAGTTTCCTATAGCTACCTGCAAATTTTCATGTAGCAATTATATAGGCTAAGGGCAGGAAGGAAAGCATAGATAATTCAAGAAATTTGCAGTAAGCTTTTGCTTCAAATTACTTTCCAGTTTTAACTTCAATTTTTCGTAACTATTGTTAAGTTAGCATGGATAAGCAAAACTGAATAAACATTTGAATGTGCAATGTAAAAAAAACAAAACAACAACACCCACCAAACACATTGCACTCATCACATCCTTCATAATCCAAAATAGCTCTGTATTTCACCATTACAATGACGCAAAACAAGAGATATCCATACATACACAGTACAATTAGGTCCATTCTGCAAGGGAAAAGGGGGTAAAAAATTATTTGGCACAGAGAACTTTTGGGGATGATAAATAAACCAAACACAACAATATCACAACCGTCCAATCAACAACTTCAAAAGGACACTTACATAACAAAATAGCAGATAAAATCTACATCAGAAACACTGTGAGATAGGATGACAAGTCAGAGAAGACACCCTGGCTAATCCTTCCACAGTAATTCTTAGCAATTCGAAAGGACAAAATATGCTTACGGGCTATTACGTATTACACAATTTAACAGTCATACTAGGCCTACTTTCAAAGTACTTTTCACAAAATTCAATATTGTTGGGGCATAAAATTTAAGACTTGTGCACAATCACAGCACAATGTCAGGAGCAAAGAATTTATGCACCTCAGTAACAAGCAGGTTGAAAGAGAAAACTGAAATGCAACACCTCAGACAGTATGTTCCAGTGGTATGATGAAGTCTCAAATATATCCTCTTTTAACAGCACACCAATAACTCAATTTATAGATGCTGCAGACTCAAGAGGCTTGCACCCCTTGCTTTGCTGATGTGCCTTCATTGAACGGGCCACAGCTTTACCACAAATCGGGCACCGCTTCTGTGAGAGTTTTAGTTGCTTCGCCGGGAATAGTTCATGGAAAGCCTCATAAATTTCTGCTACTTTTTCTGCACACAGAGTTGAATGGGTTGTGTCAATATGATGCTTCAAACGCTGCTTGTGGCCACCTTGGTAGGTTACATCACAAGCTGGACACTTAATGAGTTTTCTGTTTGGACGTTTCCTCTTATGCAGTACATTTGAAGAATTTGAAACATCTTCCGATTCTTCAGATACATCTTCTGCATCACAATCACTTTCAGCCAAAACAGCAGCAATCCCTTCGTTGTCACTAACAGGCAAGCTTTCACATTGTACAGCATCCTAAATTGAATACAAATATGCAATTATTATTCACATGTAAGAAGTAATAGATACGCACTTTTTAATACTTTCACTTACGTATGCTTCTGTCCACAACCCACAATAAATCAAACTCCTCATGAAATGAGGGTCATTGCGGACTTTTGGTATCTTCCGGCACAAATAGGCATTCAACATTTCAGGCCTAAATCCTTTGACAATCTCCCTGATATCGGCATGGACCTGGCCCAACCTACACAATGAACGGATTTAAGCTAGTACCTAGTTGTGAAAAACAAAGCATAAAACATTTCACAGATTAGACTCCGCTAAAGTAATATTCAGACTTACAGGCAGGTACATGAGGGGTACACAATGCCATATGGAATCCAGGACAGAGTAGCAAAGTTGGTTGACTCTGCGATATTAGGCCCAAGATTGAAGCCAAAGTGCGCAGCATTGGGCATCAGTACAATGCCCTGACCACAGTTTTGGATGAACTGTCGACCACACAAGAATAAGTCACTCTTTCACATGAAATGCAGAATTATAAGGAAAGAAAGAAAGAAAAGCAGAAACATCACATACCACTTTGAATGGAATACCTTTCCTCACCAACCAGGCTGGTGTAGGCAAATGATATTTGTGTCCTAAAAGGCCTATACAAGAACCATGCATTTGGCAGGTGAACTCTTTGGATAAAAAGTACCACAGCTTGCTGACAGAAGTAGGAGGAACAATAATCCTGCAAACAAATCAATAAACACCTTTCTTACAAGCTAAGAATTTCAAGAGGATCACTTTGTGAAAGTTAAGGACTTACCACAGTTTGGGGTAACCATAATGAAGAAAACTTATACTGAAGAGAGACAAGTCCTCAACATGTATGGGGAAGAAAGAATGAACATCACCAAAATATAGGAAAGGACTGTTTACTCCTGGAAAGTGTTGACGAAGGAGTGACAAGATGCTGATATTATTGAGATAACTTAATGAGAACAGACCAGTCAGCATGTTCCTATTACTTGACTCAACATTTACAGCACGACCATAAAAGAATCCTTTCCCTTTGTAGTAGTGAGCTGTCGCCACAGGATCTGGCCTCACTTTGAACTCCAAACCGTCTTCTTCTTCAACAACTTTTAATGGCTCATCCGAGTAGCTGCATTGCCAGCACGAGCAGATCAAGACGGTGTTCTGCTCTTTCTTTTGATATGCACTTCTTGCAATTAACTTCGTCATTTCGGAAGCCATCTCATTCGCTGAATGAAGCGACTGCAACTTCTTCTCCTGGTTCAAAAATCTTTTAATGCTTCTCATAGCCATTTTCTCTGTATTCTTTTCATCATAAAAAGGCTTGAACTGGGGTGGATTAGTGGAGTTCAAAGGAAGCTGGTCATAAAAGTAATGGTTGAGGAGACCATCCAAACCAGATTCATTCATTGCAGAGATACTGGAAGGAAAATAACACCATTAACAAACCATGATATATAAACGCAAAGAAAAGTGAAGTGGCTTACGAGTAAAGCATCTCACCAACAGTTTTCAGGCGACACAGCATAGTTTTCGGGACAACTCATTGTTTTAATAAAGGCTGTTAAATCATCCGTTTCCAACACATTACTATCCAATGTAATGTGACCATAAAAATCTGGAGAATTGGGAACCACTATGGGATTCAGCTTCTTTAATGAAGTGGAGAGATCATATTTCCTTAGGAACTCATCAAGAAGAGTTCCAGGACCACATCCTTCAGCAACTTTAAACTAACAGGGAATAAAACAAAAACAACATATTACAAGTACTGAAACAGTCAACGGTACGAAATTTAAGAAAAATGACTTCGCATTCACACATGATGCCCGAAATCTAACAGCATACCATATCAATTACTTCAAAATGCGATTGGAAACTTTTTTTAAAAAGATTAGTGAACAGATAACCATAAAGGAAACCAAGAACTTACAGCAAAGAAGCCGTCCTCTTTCACATTTTGATTATCTTTCAAAAGATTCTCGACAACAGTTGGCAGAGTGAAGAACTGCCCATCTGACAATGTTATTTCTGTGACACGATTAGCCTCATCATTAAACATCTTCAGCTCTCATGTAAAACAGAGTAACCAGAGTGACAAATTAGCTCCGCCGAAACGAGTGCGCGCCTGCCTTGAATTCGTCGCACGTTCGGTAGCACGTTCCACATTTCGTGCTTGTTAGCGTGGCCACCCAGCAGAACACTGCCAATAACGTGGCAGCAGCAACTCAGCAGTAAGGAAGGCGGTGGTACGGTTGGTAACGGCCTAAACCAGGTTTAACGGCCGAAGCGACGCGCGGTCGTCTTCGGACAGCGTCAGGTCCGGCACGTCGTGGACGGATCGCAGGAATGGGGCGCTACGGCGCGCACGCCACACCATATCGGCCCGATTGGGGACTGTGAGCCAAAAGTACCCCGACAGACTTAACTCCAGGTCCTGCCAGTGCATCGCAGGTCCAGGCACCGCAGTCCAGGCGCGCGGAGCCCTCTTGACGGACACGTTGGCCCAGCTCCTCGAGTGCCCACGTCGGCCATCTTATAATATCACAGGTTATGGGCCCGGACTGTGTGTGTGTGGGTAATTAATAGTTTTGTGGAAGTGCAAAGAATTTCGTGACTGGACTTGTGTGGATCATCATGGCCGAAGCGACGCGGTCGTCTTCGGACAGCGTCAGGTCCGTCACGTCGTGGACAGATCGCAGGAATGGGGCGCTGCGGCGCGTACGCCACACCATATCGGCCCGATTGGGGACTGTGAGCCAAAAGTACCCCGACAGACTTAACTCCAGGTCCTGCCAGTGCATCGCAGGTCCAGGCACCGCAGTCCAGGCGCGCGGAGCCCTCTTGACGGACACGTTGGCCCAGCTCCTCGAGTGCCCACGTCGGCCATCTTATAATATCACAGGTTATGGGCCCGGACTGTGTGTGTGTGGGTAATTAATAGTTTTGTGGAAGTGCAAAGAATTTCGTGACTGGACTTGTGTGGATCATCATGGCCAGTGGAACTAGTTGTGGGTGCTTGCAATTTCGGCATCTCAAAGCTGAAAGGGAGAGAGGACTATAAAAACTGGTGCTTTGGCATGATGAACTATTTCAAGAGGCAAGGACTGTGGTTGGCTGTTCAAGAAGAAAGGGAAATAAATCAAACACCAGGATTAATCCCTCATGAAAGAAATGCTGGGTGAGTTCATGACACTTGTCTCCTTTAGCCAGTAGTGTCAGCGAGTATTGCTGTTGTGAGGGCTAGACCAGGCTCGACTTGAATTCACCTGTCCGCCAGGTGCCTTGGTGCGGCTTTCAACGATACGAGACGCGCTTTATCGACGCGAATTCTAACCTCACTTCGTTCAGTTGCCAGGTGGAACCGTCCAAAATACGATGCCTCATATCTGCAAAGATGCAGTGTCAACTTGACCTGTATGATTTTCACATCCCGCTTACACGATAAAGGATTGATTTGTCAGTTGGAGAAATGTGAAGGTGAGGTACGATGGTTTAGTTGTTTGAAAACAGACTGTAATGTTATGAAACTACCTTTACTGTAACAACCTTTTCATATCCAGACCGACGATGTCTCTCAGCGAACAGCATTAACATGAAAGGGTATTGGAAAGCCTTGACCTTGGCTGCCTGGTCATTGCTGCATTAACATTATGGAGAAGGAATTCCAACTATTACTTAAAATCGAGTTACAGGAGCAGTTGCTTCATCACATACTAGGTGAGTGGAATGGCTACATTGGCAGTGGTTTACCTATATTCTCCAAGTTCAATCTGTTATTCAGTGAATGGTTTCAGTGGCTTCCAGAAACCTCTGAGGAACAGTTCATTCCTTTTCTTGTCGACAACAACACCAGGCAGAAGTGAAGTGAAGTAGCAGACGTGAAGAAATTTTCCGCACTTTAACTCCGTCTCACCAGGTATGTACCTATGAAGGTGACACTAAACTTTACCATGATTCCATTTAGGATTTCTCCTCTGACCACGTCCCTTGTCTCTTGCAGAATAATTCAAGGAAGAAAAAATGATAACCTACCAGCAGCCCACACCCTTCACTGAGCAGCATCATGTTATGAAGCTGATGATTAGAATCAAGGTTTGGGGAGGGTATGATTTGTAGCGCCATCACCAAATGTTCAGGTTTCGGTCCAAGACAGTCAAACTAATAAAATGGCATGGGCTCTAGTATGTTACTTTGAAAAACAAAGTCCCATCAGGACGCACTTAATATTGTTTATTTGCAAGTTAGTAGAAACCTCTTTTCAAACAACAGTTGCTTGGAGGGAACCACTTTGCAGTCTGTTCAGCAAGTGACCACACCACCGATCTCTGATAAATGGACATGGGTAGAAGAGTGTGCAGCCATAGCGATGTTGGACGCTTTAACTGTAGACATCTATTCACTTCTGGGTATGAAGGCTTGTTATGTTTCCAGGGTGGCCACAAGTCAGGAAATTCAGGGAAAAGTAAAGGGAAAAGGAAGCAGTAAGGAAATACGGGGTAATGGCCTGTGAAAGTTAGGGAACTTGATGTGCACTAACTTGCAGCCACCCTGGTCATGTGATCAATTTTTTCAATGTTGCTGTGCAGGGGGAAAGATGGGGTTGATAGCCACAGAGAGTCACTCTTCTCACATTCCTTTATTCGATAGTTTCATGCGTGGAGACTGGTGTTGCTGAGCATTACCACTAATCAACCAAGGCAACAGTAGCGCTGTAATAAGTCCACTGATAATATATTTACTTAGGAACGTAAGTTAATGAAGTTGGTCCTGTGAACCAATTTACATTGAAACCTAGAGCTTAACTGCCATTGCCATCTCACCTGTAATAAATTGGATGTATTTGCTTGCTGGACAGTGATCACAACAGTGATATAATCAAATTATAGTTTGAGGAGCAGCGAGCGCATGTAGGCGGCCCAGGCAGTACCGGGTGTGGCCGCTGGCTGCCCGCTTGCCCCCCGCCGCGAGGCTGGACCCCTCCATGTCCTGCGTTGTGCGGTGTATGTGAGTGGTCGAGGTGGTTCCGAGTGTGGCCGCCGGCTGCTACATGTGGGAGGCCGGGTTGGTGCTGAGTGTGGCCACGAGCTGCCGGCCTACACCCTGCCTCGAGGCTGGAGCCCTCCATGTCCTGCTTTGTGCGGTACATGTGGGAGGCCGGGGTGGTGCTGAGTGTGGCCGCGAGCTGCCGGCCTACACCCTGCCTCGAGGCTGGAGCCCTCCATGTCCTGCTTTGTGTGGTACATGTGGGAGGCCGGGGTGGTGCTGAGTGTGGCCGCGAGCTGCCGGCCTACACCCTGCCTCGAGGCTGGAGGCACCCATGTCCTGCCTTGTGTGGTGCATGTGGGAGGTCGAGGTTGTGCCGAGTGTGGCCGCCGGCTGCCGGCCTGTCCCCCGCCACGAGGCTGGACCTACTTCACGTCCTGCCTTGTGCGGTACATGTGAGAGGCCGGGGTAGTGCTGAGTGTGGCCGCGAGCTGCCGGCCTACACCCTGCCTCGAGGCTGGAGCCCTCCATGTCCTGCTTTGTGCGGTACATGTGGGAGGCCGGGGTGGTGCTGAGTGTGGCCGCGAGCTGCCGGCCTACACCCTGCCTCGAGGCTGGAGCCCTCCATGTCCTGCTTTGTGCGGTACATGTGGGAGGCCGGGGTGGTGCTGAGTGTGGCCGCGAGCTGCCGGCCTACACCCTGCCTCAAGGCTGGAGCCCTCCATGTCCTGCCTTGTGCGGTACATGTGGGAGGCCGGGGTGGTGCTTAGTGTGGCCGCGAGCTGCCGGCCTACACCCTGCCTCGAGGCTGGAGCCCTCCATGTCCTGTCTTGTGCGGTACATGTAGAAGGCTGCGGCCGAGTAGTAGCAATCCTCGTCGGGCCGGGGTGCGGCCCGCGCTGGCCTACCTACACGCTCAAAGCCCTATCATTCTTCGTCCTGTCTGGTGCAGTGCAACGATATCGAGGTGGGGCCTGACAATTACATGGTTCATCCATTGCAAACTGGTTTTTATTTTATTTTGCAACCACTTCCCGTACTTTCACTAATTTGTCGATTCGAATTTACTAATCTGATGCGATATGGGAAAGACTGTTGACGTGACACTTTCCTCCTGTGGACTCTCAACCAGCATCTGCATGTATGATATCCTCTGTACGCCGATCAAACTGGCATTTTGTTCAATGCTGTTATTGTTATCCTCAGTTTTTTTTTTTTCAATAAAAAGATTTATTATTGTATTATGTCGGTTCATGCACGTTTTATTCTGTAACACATTGTCCTTGCTTCTCACACTCAAAACGTGCACCCTGTACTCTACCAGCGCGAGTATACAAGCGATGTTACAGGTCAGTATAAGTCAGGAAGTCCGCGGTGTCTGAGGTGTTGTCTATTATCTAGACGCGCCGAAAGAAAAATTGGACAATTAACAGAGGATGGAATTGAAAAGCAATCTGCAATCCTCTGTACACTGCTTAACTCATAACACGTAACGCCAAACTGTTGCAAAACTTACATTTTTCGTCTTTGAGAAATTATGTTGTTATTTATTTTATATTAATTGCCGGAGCTATTAACGTAATGTTAATAACATTAAAATTTGCTTCCTAGTACGTTATTACGCACCTCGTTATAGATATTCGCGTTAAAAGAAAACCTCTAGGACCGGCCAGGCGAGTGTCCAGGCCCATGGCGAGGCGTTATTATTCCGTTATTTTATAAAGTTATTGTCATAACATTTCCCCTGCGTTGAGAGGAAATAACGTTAAAAACCATGAGATTTGTTAATGTTACATTTTTTGTTAATAACATTAAACGTAACGAAAATCCCTAATGTTACGTTAAGTTATGGAACCCTGCACAAAAGCAGTTAGTGCAATTCCGTATTTCCTTTGCTGGGCAAAATTTAGAACAAGTTTTCAATTAGAGCTAAATCGTAGTTAGAGCTACAGAGGCATTAGAGCAAAGTTGACAGATTAGAGGAAAATAGCTTAGAACAAGTTTTTAGTTATTAGAACAAAATTGTTTAGAGCAGTCGAGAAACCCCCGGCGCTCTTGCCTGGTGGTACGTGCTGCGGATTGAAATCCGATGTTATCCGGTAGAATCCAACTTATCCTGAGCGAAATCCAGCAAAATCTGACGAAATCCGGTGAAATCCGGCGAAATTCTGTGAAATCCGTCGAAATCCGGGGCGAAATCCGTGCCCCTGCCACAATTAGGTCCTTTGTTCTGTTTCCTTATGCGGTAAGATACAAAAAATTGAAAATGTTTCTGCTCCTTTACCATGCCATTTACAAGATGCACAGCAGCTCACTTACAAATCAAACTGAATAAATTTTGAGCAATTTTGGAACTTGAATCTAAGAAACATTTATACTTGCATGCAGAGCTTTGATAAAATAATCACTAACTTACTAATATTACCAGTAATATATGTAGCCATTAATACCCTTGTCTCACCTCATCCATGTAGTCACTTAAATAATCCTCTATAGTATTGGGATCCCCTTGGCCATAAAATATTCCCACTACAAAGGGACTCTTATTATTAAATTGTGGACACCGAGTCAAAATTGGGGTACATTTGTCCCGAGTGGTGGTGTTGTGAATTTTGAAACCATCAACAAATACATCTAAATGGATAGTGTCTGTTTCAACATTGAACCCTCTGGTAGATCTGGACAAAATACCTTTGGCCAAACCAATGTGACAATAATGTCCATTTCTTAGCTCCTTCACTGGTGTTGTCACAGGCGTTTCCAGAAGCTTTTTAGCATGACTAGGAAGATCAGGATGATGAGGACGAAGAATAGTTAATCACCGGGCGTGTGGGACCCTGCGGGGCTAATTAGTCAGTACGGCGCCCTGCGGGCGCCGGTCTTGAGGCGCGAGGGACGCTACGCTTCTAACCTAACCGCTGGACGTACCTACTCCCACAGTATTGTGAACTTCTCTACCGTACTTAATCGTGCTCAACTCTAACTTAACTTACCCTAGCCTACTCCAACCTTACCTACCCTTCCCTACTCTAACCTAGCCTACCCTACTCTGACCTAGCCTACTCCAACTTCAGCTACTCATTGTGGACTTCTCTACCGTACTCAATGCTGGTCTAACCTAACCTACCCTAGCCTAACCGGTTCCGGTCCAAGGAGGCCCGGCTTTGACAACTGGCACCATCAGCAGCACCTGGGGTTTTCTTCAGGATTGTGATTGAGGTCCTGAGTGTATTTTAAGCGTTATCGGTTCCAATCTTTAGGTTCGAAATACTGCTTTTTTTTTAGCAGTTTATCCTTTTGTTCCTGCTCCTGCTCAAGAATGCCCTGTTTTGTCCCCCAGCACCTGCAGCAGTACCTAAAGGTAAAATTTGGCATTTTGAATGGGGTCTTAAGGTGATTTAAGAGGGGGTTCGGTCGCCACGATTAAGTTTGATATTCTGCACGTTTAGAATTTGGCACCCCGTTCCAGTTCCTGCCCAAGAAGGCCCTGTTTTGACCCCTAGCACCTGCAGCAGCACCTGGGGTTGATTTCGGCTTGTTGAATGGAGTCTTGGGGTGATTTTAGAGGGGGTCATTCGCCATGTTAAAGTTTGATATTCTGCACGATTTAGAATTTGGCCCCCGTTCCAGTTCCTGCCCAAGAAGGTCCTGTTTTGACCCCTAGCACCTGCAGCATCACCTGGGGTTAATTTCGGCATGTTGAATGGAGTCTTGGGGTGACTTTAGATGGAGGCGGTGGCCATGTTGAAGTTTAAAAATCTGCACGATTTAAAAGTTTGCCCACATCTTCCAGTTTGTGCTCAAGAAGGCCCTGTTTTGAATAAACCATCAATGGCTGCATGAGAGACCTTAAAATTTACAGCCCATTGACGCATAGCAGCTGTCATAGCATCTTCTTCATCGTCACCATCACTATGACTGTCACCACTACTTTCAGACTGGTCAGATTCAGGCGTTTCATGTCCTTCATCTGCTTCAGGTCCTTCGTCTGTTTCACTTTCATCAGCACCACCACCACCCTCTTCAAACAGCTCTTCGGCATTCACATCTTCAGCATCCACAACAGCAACATTACCCAGGACAGCAGCAGGTTCCTGACCAACATTCTCCACAGGAATGGCTGGAAAGATTTCCTCGAATTCGGCAGCCACAGTTCTCCTGGCAAGTCGCCCTATGTGGCCCCGTGAATGCACCTCTTTGTAATTAGGCATGTCACTACATTATGTCCCACCAAAAGGAAAGAAACAGATATTAGATAACGATAAATCAACGTTGTTGTATATCACAGTCAAACACTACTGTTCATGCATGTAAAATCAATGTTGATACAAACCCAAATATAGTATCATGCTACAATAAAAATACTATTACCATAAAAAAAAACAGAGCACTGGAAATCAATACATTGTAAGTCATAGAAATAAGTGACATCAGTTCACATGAATTGAGGAGCAATCTAACCCACTTCTGTAATAATCCATTATAATGTCATTTCAAAATACTTCTGGAAATGTTACTGTGATGGACTTACACCGGTGTTGTGGCGTTTAGAGGCCATCACACAAATGAAAACTCAAACAAAACGGTCTGGAAGTTAATCAAACAGAACTACGAGTTTGACAGGTAAATACTTGAGCACGCGTATGTGTGGGCATGAATATGGATTCACATTTGCATTCACATTAGCTTTCGACGACATTCGTGTAGTTTAGAGAAGGCGGGTGCCACAAAACCGCGCTCCGGTAAGCGCAAAACTCTGAGCGCTTCTGAAGAGCGCTCTAGTCGCGCTACCAAAGCGCTAGCCTTCTACCTGCCGCTACGTAAGCCTACTTCCACCGTATAGTGGACTTCTCTACCGTATGCAATTGTGCTCAAATCTAACTTAATCTACCCTATTCTAACCTACACTAGCGTACTCTTACCTAACCTGCCCTAGCCTACTCTAACCTACCCTAGCCTAACCTACCCATTGTGGGCATCTCTACCGTATTCAATGCTGCTCTAACCTAACCTACCCTAGCCTAACCAGTTTCTGTCCAAGGATGCCCTGCTTTGACCACTGGCACCTGCAGCATTCCCTTGGGTCCTCTTCGGCTTTGTGATAGAGGTTTCCAGTGTGACGGAAACGGAAGTTGAAGAACAAAAACACTTCCAGTCCGGATATTCATGAGGGCAGGTATGAGAAACTTCGTCATTTGGAGTGGAGTTGGGGGTAAGGATCCATAATTGGCGCGGCGCTTGTGCATCAAAATTTATCATACCTGCCCTCGGGAGTTTCCTTTTAAAAGTGTTTTTGTTATTCATCTTTCGTTTTAAGTCTAATTGGAAACCCCTATTGAGATCCTGAGTATATTTTAAGCGGGGCCTCACTTAAAACGTCCCCCTCCCCCCACATGCCAAACCTACCTGAGGTGCTGCTGCAGGTGCCAGTGGCGCCCCGCAGACTCACAGTCTCCAAGGCACTTTGCGGACTATTAACACTTACTCCCTTAGCAGGAAAGCAAAAATCTCAATAGCGTAGGGGAGATTCGAACCGGGATCCACCAGCTCGCATGACCTATTCACTACCAGTACGTAGCAATCTGGTCGAAGCAGAAGCGAAGATCTGGCTGCCGATATCTTTGGCTTGGCTGCTGCGCACTGCCACAACAAGACAATCACCGGCTCTGGCTGGGCGCTGAACCCGGGCTCTTCGGTAGCAGCCTGCCAGGGGGACCTGGCCAGCTTGACCTGCTGGCGGCGTTTGCGAGGGCTTCGGTCTTCCGCTTAAAGGCTCCAGGGATGCCCGACAGCCGACGTATTTCTCACGAGGGGGGGGGGGGGGGGTCAGGGCAGTGAGACGTTACGTTTTCCTACTGGGTAATTGAACATGTCGCGCGCGACAAATTGACAGAAAGGCATGTTTCCAACATGCTCCCGTGACCTCTTGAATTACGTTCACAATATTTATGCAAAATCCATCTATTCTTAACATCCCAGTTATCTGCGAAATTAGCAGAGGAACAACAAAGGCTGACGGGTAAAACTGATTTCGCACAATCTTGGGTTACGAAACGTGTCGGGACGGGCTGCAAACAGTAGTCCTAATATTAAATTTTCTCTCAAACTTGCAAAATAGTGCCTACACCCGTCAACAAAATTAGCGCCACACTTTTTCACAGCCTGACATTTTGTTCCAAGTGGACCTAGTGCGTTCAAATTTTAGGGAGGCATGTCTCAAGGGTCTTTTTCGAAGTCCCCAAAACCGCAACTTTGTTGATTAGTTCTAAGGGGTTGAACCACCCCCATTGTCGAAAATGGCAGTGAAGGTTGGTTTCTCCTGATAAGGGAAGGGAGGCGCGGAAGCCGATTTTGTAAGGATCCAACCTTTAAGAAAAAGATGTCAGACTGTGAAGTTGATATCTCAACGACTTCAGCCCCTAAAATGCTACGGCGTGTACCCCTGCAAGCCATTTTTGAAAACATTGAATTTTAAAAATCGATTTTTTTTTTTACCAGAAATGGTTTGATGCTGAGCGCAGGCAGCAGAAACATTGAACAAATGCGACGCGCCATCGTTTCCAGGCGTTTTTGGAACTGAAAGGGCCTTTGGCTTAGTCTCACTCCTTAACAATGGCTTGTAGGGGTACATGCCGTAGCGCTCTCACACTAGAAGGACCAAGATTTCCCGCACCCTTTAAGGACCAAGCGGGGTCAACTGACCCCCCTCATGTTTCTAGGCTTCAAAGTGACACTTTGGTCATATGCTGACACCGAAATGTGTGCAGTGTGTTCCTGCTACCTTTCCATGATCATCAGAACAAGTGGTGTCATCATTAGGGCGCTCACGAGTTAGTGATGGGCGATCTTCATAAAAAAATCAATCTCCGCAGATCGATGTATCGAAATTTTTCGATCTCTGAAATCGATTTATCGGGCGAAAGAGATCGATTTTTACCAGATCGATTCAAATTTTTGAGAAAAATGTGTCATTTTGCAAATATTCGTGTGCAAGGTCAATTACAGGCTGTTTGAAGTTGAATAGTACTGTATATTTGGTAAAATAAAAAATAATAAAACTTAGTGCAATTAACTTGATAAAAATACCAAATAAATAAACCAAATGACTTGCGGGTTACAGTCCAAGTCCATTAGAAAAAGAAGGATTCATCAACTGATGACAAGAATAACAGTTTAGAAAGTCTCTTTCCAGTTAGCCGATTCCTGCGGTTGGTAGCAGTGACACCTGCTTTTGAAAAAGTCTTTCCGCGGGAACTGATATGTGGCGACCCTGGACAGATAGCTCCGTGCAATGTGGTACGTGGTGGGGTAGATGGGCTTCAAAGTCTCCCAGACTTCCAAAGGGTTTGAAGTTCTAGGAGCGAGGGGAGTGTTGAGGAATTGCCTCAACTCTCCAGCAATACCACCAGGATTGTCTGACTCCGTCGGACCGGCGTCAGCAACCATTTGATCATGGAGGCTCCAGACATCATCACTAGAAGCAGCTGCTGAGGGGACTGAAGCAGGCCTCTCTGCGGCTAAGCGTGCGGCTGACCTGTGATGCTCATTGATTTTGGCTGAAATCTTGGTCACAGCTCGGGCGTGTGCAAGCGGCTCGTTAAAATGCAGCTTTTTGAACCGAGGGTCAAGAAGGGTGGCGAAAGCAAATGCGTCCACATTTTCCCTTTGTCCAAAACGCCGGTCGATTTGCTTGATGATTTGCTCTCGAAGGGCCAGGGCCACCGCCGCGTCAGCCGGTACATCCATAGAAAAAAGGAACTGAAATTAAATAAGTTCGTTACGCACTATGACGAGACATCGATCAAGGTGTGAACGTTTAAATATGGATACTGACCTGCCTCATGAGATTCATCATTGGAATAACTTTACTAATGGTCGTTGATTTCTCAGCACACAACTCAGTCGTCGCGTGATACAGCGGCTTCAGCACGCGGCTGACTTCCCTGAGGACCGCCAGATCGCCTCCAGTTAGCATGGTGACGTTAGTAGTAAGGGGGCCCCCTGGTCTCGGGTTGCGGGCTTGCCTACCTCCCAGGGGCATGTGTCATATTTCGATGACGTCAGCATGGCGCGTGCCAATGTCGCGCGCGGAGGAAATGCACTGTGGCGGTGTTTTCGCAGTGTACTGCTGCATCAGCAGTTTTCTGAGCTATGCATCCTTCTCTGTCGCTCTCGTTAGCGAAATGTGTGTTCTCTCTCGCACTTATTGTGTGAAGCGTGGTGTCGTCTAGGTAGTACAGTGCACATCTGCGTTATGCGCCCAGAACTTTTCGCAGTGCACTACAGTGTCGAGCTATGCATCTCTCTGTCGCTCTCGTTGGCGAAATGTGTGTTTTCTCTCGCACTCATTGTGTTATGCGTGGTGTCGTCTAGGTAGTACAGTGCACATCTGCGATATGCGCCTAGATTTTTTCGCAGTGTACTACAGTGTCGAGCTAACCGTATTCTGGCTGGCGGGCGCGGTGCGCGGTCGGTTCGGCGCGTTTCGGCGCGGTGCGGCGCGGTGCGGCACGACCGGCGCGGGCGGGAGCGAGCGCGGTCCGGCGGGGTCCGGCGCGGCGCGGGCGGGCGACCGGCGCGTTTCGGCGCGGTGAGGGCGCGCGACAGGCGCGTTTCGGCGCGCTCGGGAGCACCACATATGCTTCCGACACTGCCAATATTTGGTGCTAAAATTGCTAAACTGGGTGCTAAAACTGCTAATCTGGGTGCTAAAGCCTCTAAACTGGGTGCTAAAGCTGCTAAACTGGGTGCCAAAGCTTCTAAACTGGGTGCTAAAACTGCTAATCTGGGTGCTAAAGCCTCTAAACTGGGTGCTAAAGCTGCTAAACTGGGTGCTAAAGCTGCTTAACTGGGTGCCAAAGCTTCTAAACTGGGTGCTAAAGCTGCTAAACTGGGTGCCAAAGCTTCTAAACTGGGTGCTAAAACTGCTAATCTGGGTGCTAAAGCCTCTAAACTGGGTGCTAAAGCTGCTAAACTGGGTGCTAAAGCTGCTAAACTGGGTGCCAAAGCTTCTAAACTGGGTGCTAAAGCTGCTAAACTGGGTGCCAAAGCTTCTAAACTGGGTGCTAAAACTGCTAATCTGGGTGCTAAAGCCTCTAAACTGGGTGCCAAAGCTTCTAAACTGGGTGCTAAAACTGCTAATCTGGGTGCTAAAGCCTCTAAACTGGGTGCTAAAGCCTCTAAACTGGGTGCTAAAGCTGCTAAACTGGGTGCCAAAGCTTCTAAACTGGGTGCTAAAGCTGCTAAACTGGGTGCCAAAGCTTCTAAACTGGGTGCTGAAGCTGCTAAACTGGGGTCGTCTGGGTAGTGCAGTGCACATCAGCGATATGCGCCCAGATTTTTTCGCAGTGTACTGCAGGTGCAGGGTCGAGCTATGCGTCTTTTGGCTAGCGGTCGGTCCGGCGCGGTCTGGTCCGGTGCCGAGCAGCCGGGTGTCGGATGTTGCGCGCGGAGGCACTCACCTCTGCAATCGTGTTTTTTCGCAGTGTACTGCAGTGCTAGCAGTTATGTGAACTATGCATCCCTCTTTGTCGCTCCCGTTAGCGAAATATGTGATCGTCTAGGCGGCGCATTGCACGGGGTGTGGCGCGCGACTCTTGGTGGGTTTTCTTGGAAGAATAATGCACAGTGGGATATTTTCTCTTTTATTTTATTTGTCTTAGTACATTGGTCAATATCGTTTACATGCAATCAGGCTAGAGTACAGGATCATTCTGTTTTGGGTGATATTAAAAGTATAAGTTTTCGCAAAGGACACTTAACAGGGTAGGGATGAACGGACCGTTTGCGTTTTCTATGAGATAATCTTTTTTCTGACGCCAAGGAATATCTGTATCCATCATTGTATATATTTCGTCTTTAAAGCAGCGCAATATTTTTTTCTGATTCTTGGACAAACCGCAGCCGAAGTATCCCCGCGTTAAATTGAAACAAATTTCACAAAGAAAACAAATTAATTCTTTACTTGCGCATCTTAGAATAGCTTCCCTCATCTCATAGTCTTCATCCCGCAGGACGCGTAGGAGATTTTTGTGAAGTTTCACTTTCGAGCGCTGTGCGTCCCATCCATCGTCTTCTTCATCGTCATCTGCTTCTACCTCTTCATCAACGTCACTTTCCTCCTCGTCCTGATCGGTCATAGTTTGCACTATTTCTTCTTCATCATCGCTCTCTTCCTCCCATGTTTTCCAGGGAATTGGATCGTAGTCCTCATCCTCGCTTTCGCTGCTTTCCTCACTCTCTGTTTCGCTTGATTCTTTGCCCCCAGTTATTTCCCTCATATCTTCGTTCTCGTCCTCCTGATCAACGTCATCTTCGAACTCGTCGTTCTGCTCATTCTCCCGCTCGTCGTGGGGAAAATGGTTATGCTCACCTTCCTTCAATACTTGGATGCCATCTGCACTTCGTCTCGTGATCGCAGTGGCAGAGCAGTCCGACTGCGATCGAAGCACCTCCAGTACATTTTTTCATTTTTCTCTAGTCGCTTAGTATATACGAATCCTCTGGAATATAAACGGGGAAACCCCCTAACGGATTTGACGATACGTGCTGTCATGGTTGTGATCGGTTAGATGACAAGACTGAACTGATTCTCTCGGGTGCGCCGCCAAGATTAATATACTTCGCATTGTGTGTGTGTGTGTGTGTGTGTGTGTGTGAGCGAGCGCGCGTTTGTCTGCTTGACTCCGTGGTGGATATGAAAGTAGCTGGTATTCGGTTTAAGAAAGTTTACCACTATAGTTGAGCAGTTTTAGCACCCAGTTTAGAAGCTTTGGCACCCAGTTTAGCAGCTTTAGCACCCAGTTTAGAGGCTTTAGCACCCAGATTAGCAGTTTTAGCACCCAGTTTAGAAGCTTTGGCACCCAGTTTAGAGGCTTTAGCACCCAGATTAGCAGTTTTAGCACCCAGTTTAGAAGCTTTGGCACCCAGTTTAGCAGCTTTAGCACCCAGTTTAGAAGCTTTGGCACCCAGTTTAGCAGCTTTAGCACCCAGTTTAGAAGCTTTAGCACCCAGTTTAGAAGTTTTGGCACCCAGTTTAGCAGCTTTAGCACCCAGTTTAGAGGCTTTAGCATCCAGTTTAGAAGCTTAGGCACCCAGTTTAGAGGCTTTAGCACCTAGATTAGCAGTTTTAGCACCCAGATTAGCACCCAGTTTAGCAGCTTTAGCACCCAGTTAAGAGGCTTTAGCACCCAGTTTAGAAGCTTTGGCACCCAGTTTAGCAGCTTTAGCACCCAGTTTAGAGGCTTTAGCACCCAGATTAGCAGTTTTAGCACCCAGTTTAGAAGCTTTAGCACCCAGTTTAGCAGCTTTAGCACCCAGTTTAGAAGCTTTGGCACCCAGTTAAGCAGTGTTAGCACCCAGTTTAGCAGCTTTAGCACCCAGTATAGCAGTTTTAGCACCCAGTTTAGAAGCTTTGGCACCCAGTTTAGCAGCTTCAGCACCCAGTTTAGAGGCTTTAGCACCCAAATTAGCAGCTTTAGCACCCGGTTTAGAATCTTTAGCACCCAGTTTAGAAGTTTTGCTACCCAGTTTAGAAGCTTTAGCACCCAGTTTAGAGGCTTTAGCACCCAGATTAGCAGTTTTAGCACCCAGTTTAGAAGCTTTGGCATCCAGTTTAGCAGCTTTAGCACCCAGTTCGGCAGTGTCTGCACCCAGTCTAGAGGCTTTAGCACCCAGTTTACCAGTGTTACCACCCAGTTTAGAGGCTTTAGCAGCAAGTTTAGCAGTGCAGTTTACAGGCTTTAGCACGCAGATTCGCAGCTTTAGCACCCAGTTTAGCAGTTTTAGCACCCAGTTTAGCAGTGTTAGCACCCAGTTTGGAGGCTTTAGCAGCAAGTTTAGCAACTTTAGCACCCAGTTTAGCAATTTTAGCACTTATTATTGGCAGTGTCGGGAGCATATGTGGTGCTTCCGAGCGCGCCGGACCGCGCCGGTCGCCCGCCCGCACCGCGCCGAAAACGCGCCGGTCGCCCGCCCGCGCCGCGCCGGACCCCGCCGGACCGCGCTCGCTCCCGCCCGCGCCGGTCGTGCCGCACCGCGCCGAAACGCGCCGAAACGCGCCGGACCGCGCTGTACCGACCGCCAACCAAAATACGGTTAGCTCGACACTGTAGTACACTGCGAAAAAATGTGGGCGCATATCGCAGATGTGCACTGTACTACCTAGACGACACCACGCATAACACAATGAGTGCGAGAGAAAACACACATTTCGCCAACGAGAGCGACAGAGAGATGCATAGCTCGACACTGTAGTGCACTGCGAAAAGTTCTGGGCGCATAACGCAGATGTGCACTGTACTACCTAGACGACACCACGCTTCACACAATAAGTGCGAGAGAGAACACACATTTCGCTAACGAGAGCGACAGAGAAGGATGCATAGCTCAGAAAACTGCTGATGCAGCAGTACACTGCGAAAACACCGCCACAGTGCATTTCCTCCGCGCGCGACATACGACACCTGGCACGCGCCATGCTGACGTCATCGAAATATGACACATGCCCCTGGGAGGTAGGCAAGCCCGCAACCCGAGACCAGGGGACCCCCTTACTACTGACGTTCCTGTGCTTTAATAATATTGCGCCTACATGATCGGACAGGGTGATGAACCTATCTGCCATTTCAAACGTGGAGTTCCACCGTGTGGGCACAGACTGTTTCAACTTCAGCACAGTGCCCTCTGTGGAACCATTTCTGAGCTGGATAGCCTTAAGTTCATCAGCGGCGTTCACTGACTGCTTGAAAAATGTTACAATGGCTTTCACTTTGTTGGTCAGATCAAGCAACCCTGGCGTGGACTCAATAGCCCTCTCAGCCACTAAGTTCAGGGTATGGGCGAAGCACCCGAGATGCTTTCCCGCCCCAAATACATTCTTGGCTGCTGCAACTATATTAGCTGCGTTGTCTGTAACCACATGGTCTACCTGTAAGAAAATTATACGTCGTTACATAACGAAAGCAGACCGGACTTTCGAGCGGAAAAGCTCAGAACGGAAGTGAGAAGTCGTAACGAAGAAGAAGAATGCAGGGCAAGTATGAGAAATCGAGTATTCGGAACCCCACTGCCCCCACTGCCATTCAAAAAAATGACGCGATTTCTCATATTTTCTTCGGTATTCTTCATCTTCGTTACGACTTCCTACTTCCGTTTCGGGCTTCCCCGGAATACTCTATTGGCCTGCCGCAAGACGCAAGCCGAGCTGCGCGTGACGTCCTTACCTTGTGTACACCAATGTCCCATTCCTGGCAAACTTCTTCCATCATAAGGCCGATGTAGTTGCTATCGTGTGAAGCACACAGAGGCTTCACACCAATAGTAGCTGTCTTCAGGTCACACTCAGACACGAAATGAACGGTGGTGCCAAGGTAACTTTGAGTAGTGTGACTGTCGGTCCAGATGTCCGCTGTGAGGCTGAAGGACTCGACTTTGGCGAAAATACCCCGCATTCGGGAACTGAGTAGCTCGTACTTAGCGTCCAGCATGCGGGTGAAAGTTCGCCGACTGGGCACTTGGTACAGAGGCACGCACTTTTTTGCAAAACAGAGGAAACCCTCGCCTTCGACAAAGTCGAGAGGGAGTTGATCCTTGACCACCATGAACATAAGTGCCTCGTTTAATGCGACTGTCATATGCCCATTGGCTGAAACAAAAACTGAACGTAAATAATGACAGTGGTAGCGACAGCCGGGCGTCACATTGACCAATGTAGATGTTACCTGAGAAAGACCGCGCCTTCTCAAAGCTCTCAGTCAGTGTAAGGTTACGAGATCTAGGCCTTGGTGGAGGACTTGGTGAAGGACTAGGTCGGCTCGCATTAGAAGCAACAATTGTGGCACTGCTTGAGGAGCTAGCAGTCGACGGGGCAGGTGACGCAGGAGGGCTCATAACCTGTGAGCCGCGCGAAATTGAATGACAATTAGGTTAACAACCTTCTAAAACAGTGAACTAACATCAAGGTTTACTCTTTATCTCTACCTGAACAGCCGGATCATCTGCATCATCATCCACACTAACGCTTGATCCCGACGACGGCGTCCGTCTTCGTTTCTGGCTTGTGCGCTTACGATTGTGTTTTCTCTCCTGGTGATTCCACAAATTCACAGTATTGCCGGAACTTTTCACAATACACCCGCATGCCTTGCACCGCGCTGACACGCTGTCAATTCTTACAAAAAACTGCCAAACTTCACTGGGCATGTTGCCGGTAGTTTGAGTTGTGCACTAGCCTGACAGAAACGCACGGGCATGCGCATGCGCTCAAGCGTTCTCTCTGCCTCCGTCACCACGCTCGCTCACCCCGCCTTCTCGTCTCGCCTACGGGCCGGCCGACCGGGCGAGCGAGGGGAAGGGAGCAGAGAGGAGAGGCGGGGTCCTCCACTACCTCGATGTTTGTTCTCGCGCCAGCAGACGAAACGCTTCGAATCACTTCGAATGCTCCGCCGGTTCTCGAGTATCGTCAGCGCAGGCAGCGGAGTCGTTCATAACGCGCGGTAGAACAGGGTCGAAAACTTGCTTTGAGATCGAGATCGAAATTCATCCCTAAAAGATCGATTTCCCGATATATCGGCAGGCGTAATATCGATTCAAAAAATCGATATATCGGACCCAAAAAAATCGATTTTCCTCAGATCGAATCGAGATCGCCCATCACTATCACGAGTTGATGAAAGCCTTGGGTGGATATGCTCATCTCCAAGGTTGTCGTCAATTCTATGTAAATATTCGCGGGAATCGACCGTTATAAATGTACAGTTTGCCTCATGTTTTCTGTTCTTTATCAACCACAACTATCAAAAGACGATAGTTGGATATGATATCAGTCTTTCAACCTATGCTAGGACCTAACCTAACCTATACGCAAAAACCCCATTGGGGTCAATTGACCCCGCTTGGTCCTTAAAGATAAAATTTAAAAAATAAACAGATTTTTTCGCGCAGAAATTCTAAAAAAATGTGGGTATGATCTAGGGTCTAAATGAATAAAAGTCAAAAAATTTCAGGATAATCGGGCTGACAATGGGGTGATGGCAGTCGTTTATGTGTGCCGAGGTGGTCAATTGACTCCCTTGGTCCTTCTAGTGTTAAGGGTTAAAGTCGTGGAGATATCGATTTCTCATTCTGACATCTTTTTCTTCAAGGTTGGAACTTACAAAATCGGCTTCCGCGCCTTCCTACCCCTATCAGGAGAAACCACCATTCACGGCAATTATCGACAATGGGGGTGCTTCAACCCTTTGGAATTAATCAACAAAGTAACGGTTTTGGGGGACTTCGAGAAAGACCCTTGAGACATGCCTCCTCAAAATTTGAACGCACTAGGTCCACTTTGAACAAAATGACAGGCTCTGAAAAAGTGCGGGGCTAATTTTGTTGACGGGTGTAGTAATCAAAATATGTTCAATATGGGTGCAGTGTTGTATTATTATAATAATTTTTTTTTTTTTTTTTTTTTTTGGGGGGGGGGGGGGGGAGGGGATCTAGACAAGGGAAAGATGATGTTCGCCCCACAGGGCCTTACAGAGCCCAATGACTGCCGCCAGGAGGCCAAGGTAAGGGTGCGTCAGGCGCGGAGCGGCGGAACACTGCTTTGCGATTAGCGAAGCCTGTGACGCTCCGACGAGGTCTGCCAAACTCCTGCCTTGTTATTGAAGGCAGTGTTCTTTTTATCGTAGTACTGTTTTATTTGCGTTCTTCGTTTTAAAATCTTTCTTAAAGATGAATCCTTTCATGTTTTTGCGACAAATCAGTTGCGTCCTAAGTCTTACATCTAACATGTATATGACATGTCTTTTTTCTTCTTCTCCCACTCAGAAAATGGCTCGATACGTGCTACACTTCGTATATTAATTTTGAGTGATGTCAACACGTCACCTCTCATAAAGTTCGAGTAACGGCCAGGCGTTTCGTTCAGTCGCCTGCGTTTTCCTTGTTCGATCTAAATCCATTTAGTCATGCTCAGTAATGTCTGCATCCGAGTCTTTGTCTGTATCAGCTGCTCCGTGATATAACTGCATGTGAATGAAGTTTACGGCGCCAGTCCACTCCCACGTCCCCGTCGTTGGCGCTGGGCAACACTACTAGTATTGTAGTGGCTAAGAGGAGTGATTCCCTGATTTTCCCTACCTATTCCTTACAGTGTGCTGCTTTCTTTCCATCTGAGTTGTGCTTCCTCTAACGGGGCTTTAGTACCATGCATGCCGCAGCTTGGTGGTGGTGTTTTCTTCACTCGTCCATGTAGTGCTCTTACACTCTCCTCTTTTCCGCAGGGTTTAAGAAGGAGCCTTCGGAACCAGCAGGCCTTGTGGTCCAGAGCGTCTTCTCACTGCAGGACCTCCCTGCCGGAGGTCCGGCTGCACACGCAGAGGACAACGAGGAGCTCGCAGATTTGGGCGACGCAACTTTTGGGGAGGACAGCGTTGGCGCTCATCCCAAATGTACGTGTTCTCGTCGTGGTTCCAGTGGAGACAGCCTCCAGGACCCCTTAGTTCCGTCAGGTAACAGGATGCCGGTCACCGAGACCTGTGGTACAATGATCTAGAGGGCAGGTATTATATGATGAGTTAGATTTAGGGAAATGTTTTCAGTTTATGTAATCAATTTTAAATCACGTGCTCTTTTATAATAGTGAGATATAAGGGTTTATAAAAGGATGATGGTCGACTTGATTCTGAAATATGGAAAATGAGGACATCTAAACAGAATCCCTTTTACCACCTCGCCTTTTCTCGTTTTTGTTGACGAGTCTTAAAGGCTTATTCCGCTCGTTACGAATTGACCGCCACATGTCAGTTTTGAGCACAAGGCTTATCTTAGAATCTAAAATGGGGAACTTATTTCTGAGAGTATTTTGTACTAACGCGCAGCCCTGTATCTCAAAAAACTGACTTAGATATGAATTTTGAAATTGCTGTCAGTTACTGACAGAAATAAAACTCTACACCCAGCAGCCCTCTCCCGATATCGCGCGGCTCGAACACTTTAACGAGTATATGGGAAAGGGTGGTGTTGTACCTCGCTGAGGTACCAAGGTACACAACGTCGTAACCGAAAGGCTCTATCACTTACAGTTTAGGAGTAATGATTCAAAACGCGCCGGCACGTGACTGACGTATATACGTCACTTACTGACTTTCGTGATGTAAACGCCTTTTCAGTTGGGTATCCGGCTGACATTAGTATTGAGCTATTGATACCACGCTAGAACCTGTACGTGGTTCCCTGATATATTGTTACACTGATTTTATCGATCAAGGTTAGTACACAATTCAAGCATACGTGATATTGCTACTGCTCCTCTACATTTCGAAAAAATTTTTTTTAAAAAAAAATCATGATATTTGTGTTATGGTCACATTAAGACACTCAGAATTATTTTTGGCTGAGCGAAAGCGAAGCCCTTACCCCACTGGCCCAAAAATGTTTTGTCTGTTTGTCTGCGTGTGTGTCTGTCTGTCCGCGCGATTTCTCGAGAACGGTTCACAATCTTCTTTTATCATACCGGAGTCAACCTCATATCGGGGGCAGCGTAGAAAAAATAGTTTCTAAGATAATTTTTACAACTGGTCTTAGATTTTATAAAATAGTTAACAACGCAATTGCGATAGTGACGCACGCATCGATTCCTGTTCATATTTGGATTGGACAGTGCGAGATACGAACATTTTCAAGAGAATGGACCTCTACTTAAATTGTCCAACCCATCCCCACAAACGGGTGTGAAGTTGGCCACAAAAAAATTTGTGGCCACAAAAAAGCTTTTCATGCTCCGACTATAGCCAGCTGCCATCTAGGGTGACCACCCATCCCAAGGTCTTCCCAACAGCCGCTGATGGCCCTGAGCCATCCCCAACAGCCGCTAATGGCCGTGAGCCATCGAGCCCCCGCTGGGGCACGGGCGATGCAGGCCGCTGTCCGGCGGGTCTGCCTACCTCCCAGGGGCATTTTTGGAAAAATCGCTAATACGTGGCCCCATGGACCCCCGATGAGGCCCAGTCGACGCAGACCGCTGTCCGGCGGGTCTGCCTACCTCCCAGGGGCAGTATTCACAAAATCGCTTATACGTGGCCCCATTAGCCCCTGAGGGGCCCAGTTGATGCAGGCCGCTGTCTGGCGGGTCTGCCTATCTGCCAGGGGCAGATTTCACAAAATCACTAATACGCGGCCCCATGGACACCAGATGAGGCCCAGTCGATGAAGGATGCTGTCCGGAGGGTCTGCCTACCTCCCAGGGGCAGTTTTCACAAAATCGCTTATACGTGGCCCTATTGGCCCATGTGGGGCCCAGTTGATGCAGGCCGCTGGCCGGCGGGTCTGCCAACCTTCCAGGGGCAGTTTTCGCAATATCGCTAATACGTGGCCCCTTTGGCCCCCAGTGGTGCCCGGTTAATGCAGACCGCTGTCCAGCCGGTCTGCCTACCTCCAAGGGGCAGTTTTCACCAAATTGCTTATACTGGGCTTCTGGCTCCCTAGAGGGCCCCGGCTGATGCAGGCCGGTGCCAGACGGGCTCGTCTACCTCCCAGGGGCAGTATAAAGAATGAGGCCTGTACTCTACCCCCGATGCAGACCGCTGTCCGGCGGGTCTGCCTACCTCCCAGGGGCAGTTTCTTCAAAATCTCTTATCCGTGGTTACCCGGCCCCTCTGAGAGCCCCAGTTGGTGCAGGCCTCTGCCTAGCGGGTTTGCCTACCTCCCAGGAGCAGTATCAAGAATAAAGCCTGTATGCTACCCCATTGGGCCCTGATGAGGCCCACTTGATGCAGACCGCTGTCCGGCGGGTCTGCTTACCTCCCAGGGGCAATTCCGAGAAACGCTATTGCATGTAGACCCCATGGCCACAGGCGGGGCCCAACCGATGCAAACCAATGTCCGGTGGGTCTGCATAGCCTCTGGGTGCCATTTCCACCAAAAACGCCTCCATGAGGCCCACATGGCCCCAGTCCAAGCCCAACCGATTCAAACCAATAGCCACGGTTAAAACTGTCGGCAACAATTATGTCAACTATCCCTCAACTTGGCTGTGGCGCTGATCTGTTGGTTTCTCTGAGCAGAGTGGCACATTGAGGCGAGTTGACAAAATTGATGCCAAATGGATCTCGGACTTTTCCGGACATTTTCCGGCGATTTAATGGTCCGACCTCCCGCTTGAAGAGTGACGGCCCCGCGGGGGTCGGCAACTGTCATGTCAACTACCCCTCAACATGGCTTGGGCGCTAATGCTCCAAGTCCAACTGTGTCGAATCGCTGAGACAGGCACTTTGAAGCGAGTTGACAAAATTGATGTTAAAGAAAAATCGGACTTTTCCGGACATTTTCCGGCGATTTAATGCTCCGACCTCCCGCTGAGAAAGTGGCGGCCCCGTCGGGGTCGGCAACAATTATGTCAACTACCCCTTAACTTGGCTGTGGCGCTGATCTGTTGGTTTCTCTAAGCAAAGAGGCACATTAAGGCGAGTTGACAAAATTGTTTCCGAATGAAAATTGGACTTTTCTGGACATTTTCCGGCGATTTTATGGTCCGACCTCCCGCTGAGAAAGTAGCGGCCCCGTCGGGGGTCGGCAACAATTATGTCAACTACCCCTCAACATGGCTTGGGCGCTAATGCTCCAAGTCCAACTGTGTCGAATCGCTGAGACAGGCACTTTGAAGCGAGTTGACAAAACTGTTTCCGAATGAAAATTAGACTTTTCCGGACCTTTTCCGGCGATTTTATGGTCCGACCTCCCGCTGAGAAAGTAGCGGCCCCGTCGGGGGTCGGCAACAATTATGTCAACTACCCCTCAACTTCGCTGTAGCGCTGATCTGTTGGTTTCTCTTAGCAAAGAGGCACATTGAGGCGAGTTGACAAAATTGTTTCCGAATGAAATTCGGACTTTTCCGGACATTTTCCGGCGATTTTATGCTCCGACCTCCCGCTAAGAAAGTGGCGGCCTCGTCAGGGGTCGGCAACAATTATGTCAACTACCTCTCAACACGGCTTGGGCGCTATTGCTCCAAGTCCAACTGTGTGGAATCGCTGAGACAGGCACTTTAAAGCGAGTTGACAAAATTGATGTTAAAGAAAAATCGGACTTTTCCGGACATTTTCCGGCGATTTAATGGTCTGACCCCCCGCTGAAAGAGTGGCGGCCCCGTCGGGGGTCGGCAACAATTAGGTCAACTACCCCTTAACTTGGCTGTGGCGCTAAACTGTTGGTTTCTCTAAGCAAAGAGGCACATTAAGGCGAGTTGACAAAATTGTTTCCGAATGAAAATCGGACTTTTCCGGACATTTTCCGGCGATTTTATGCTCCGACCTTTTGCTAAGAAAGTGGCGGCCCCGTCGGGGGTCGGCAACAATTATGTCAACTACCCCTCAACATGGCTTGGGCGCTAATGCTCCAAGTCCAACTGTGTCGAATCGCTGAGACAGGCACTTTGAATCGAGTTGACAAAATTGATGTTAAAGAAAAATCGGACTTTTCCGGACATTTTCCGGCGATTTAATGCTCCGACCTCCCGCTGAGAAATTAGGGTACAGAGGCTTAAGGGCCTGCCAACTCTTAAATGGATCCACGTCTATCGGCAGCAACTCGCGACCTACATACGCGCGGAGCTCAGACTTAGCACGGCTAGGAATGTCGTCCGTCGTCCCTTCGTTTGTGGCGCGGACCAGCTCTGCATGGGATGCCCACAGCCCGCTCTTGCGTTGGTTCGTAGCCGGAGCTCTCTCTGCACTTGGTTCTGGACCAGCAGAAACAGCTGCACAAGGAAAGGGTTGAATTACGAACAAGCTCGAAGTGCAATTCGCTACCGTCGCGGCTATCGTTTCGGCACATTTCCGTAGGCAAGCCAGGCGCGCTGAGGTCACCAAGCGCGAGTACCGCCACGGAGCTTCCGAAACCGTGTTTCTTTAATCGAATTTGAGAAGATTCATAGGAGACACTTAAATTGAGCTTTAACGCCCTCTGCATTTCTAGCCGAAAGTTCTGAACTCTGTAAATGAAAAAACAATAACGACCAAAATTGCAATGATTATTGCAATTGATCAATGCGCAATTGCAATGATCAGTGCAACATTTTACAATGATGCGTTATTGCGAAAGTTTTCCAATAATCGCTTGCGCAATTTTAATGCAATGACATGTTATTGCAAATATTCTGCAATAACAAATCATTGCAGACTTATTGCAATTTCGAACAGTGTAACGGTAGGCGCGCCTGGCTTGCGGTAAAGCACTGTTTGTGAAGATACTACATTTGTGTCGTCGTCGTCGTCGGCCGCACCTGTTATTTCTGCCGCTGAACTCTGAACCGCCTGTGTGACCGCATCACAACCCGTCCGCATCTCCTGTCGGATTTCCATCTCGACCAGTGTCATAGTGTTGGCCACAGCCCGTGGAGACTGAAATATAGAAAGGAGTAAAGTACGATGACAAATATCCGAACTAGCTTGGTGCAAGTTAACCTGGATACACGCTAACTGCAAATGGACAGTTTTGTACATTACCAATAGATCTGTGCATACATCGGATATGTACCAATTCGTACACTGTTATGAACTAAATCGTATATTTCTGTTCATTGGCAACGTACAAAATTTTCCATTTGGAGTTAGCGTAGCGTATACATCGAATGCGGCTGTTACCTGGAAGTAGGCTTTGATGAAGCGAGGGTCGAGCATTGTTGAAATTGCGAGGGTTTTGTGGTGTTCAATGTTACCAAAACGCCGTTGAATTTCACTAAGGCAGAACTCCTTGAATCGTCGAGCAATACCATCCGGTGCTGTGACTTTGTTGATGGCCTGGAACAAGAAAAGCTGCAGCATGTGACTCGCGTTTCCGTGCTGCGTGCGCTTCGATGGGCATTCCCCGGTCGGACAGGCGTCTCGTGTGCGCTCTCGCTTCGTAAAAAAAAAAAAAAAAAACTCAAAATTAGGTATTGGGTAGCGAAATTGGGTAGGAAGAGTGGCTTACCTCGCCAATCAAGAAAACCGTGGGAATAGCTTTGCTGGACGTAGTGTAGCGCTCCGCTCCCATTTCCTTAGTAGCTTCATGGAATGGTTGAAGTACCTCCATGATGGAACGCACCGTAGCTAGCTCCGCGGCTGTCAGCATGGACACTTCCGGAAACTTTGCCGCTGCTTGGTACGTCACATCCGATAGTTCCAGGAAACGGTCAATCATTATGAAGGTGGAGCCCCAGCGGGTTCTTACATCTTGCAGGAGTCTCAAAGCTGTGCCCTCAGTTTTGTTAAACTGGTCTTTCTGAATCCTTGTCAGTTCGTTAGAAAAGTTCGTACTGGTGTGACTCAAAGTCACAACATTCTTCAATTTGTGGATTAATTGAGGCACTCCAGCGACATGAGGTCCTTGTCTGACTTAACTCCAAGGGCATATTTGGGAATTAGATTTAGAGTGTGATCAAAGCAGTTCAACATTCTACCCTCCCCGAATGCCGTTTTCACCGCAAGCTTTATGTTTTCGGCATTGTCCACTATAACCATGCTGACTCTTCTGTTTTGAATTCCCCACTTATCACAATACTCTGTCATGCAATCAGAGAGGTATTGGCCAGTATGGCTGTGATCTAGTTTCATTACACCAATGCATGCGCTCTCCATGCATTCGTTGAGAAGAAAGTGCACAGTCATTCCCAGGTAACTTTTCGTCGTGTGGCTGTCGGTCCACGTATCGGCCGTTAAGCAAACGGAGGGTAGCTCCATAAGTGCCGACTTTACTAGACTGGCCGCAGTCTCGTACTTCAACTCCATGCGCCGAGTCATGGTTTGGCGCGAAGGAGGTGACCACAGTGGGGTGGTTTTAGAGTTGTAATATAGAAATCCGTCACTTCTGGAAAATGACAACGGCAAGTTCTCCTTCATCATCATATACAGTAATGAATCTCGCTGTTGCGCGTCACGTTCACCACCCTCTGCCAGGAAAACAAAATGCTGATGAGCGCACTCCAAAAGTGACGGCTTTAAACAATCGAAACGGCAGTGCACGATCCGGGTTCCTTTGGGCGGCGCGCGGAGACCCGGCAATCTTTACTGGGCGTTCTGAGATCCGGCTCGAGCTAATAGATACTTGATACTCCGAACGCCGAGAAAATATAGCCGGACTCCGCGGGCCGGGCCGCAACAGGGAACCCAGTCCTTGACTTCACCGAAATGCGCACAGGGGCCGATGAGAACCGTACCTTTAAATGACGTCGCCCTGTCATACGACGACTGAAGTGTCAGCTGCTTTGGCTGCGGCCCCCTTCACCAGCTGCTGAACCTGAGCGCCGCTTTCCGAGCAAGTGCGCCAGCGGCGGTAACAACCCCGCAGACGGAGCGCCGCCAGGACGACCCCCGTCCCCGTCATCGGAGCGACTTTCTCCGGAACCTGAAGGAGCACCTGCGGCATCACCCTGTAAACCTTTTAAACTTCAGTTACAACATGCGCTGGAATACGGTACGATTACGTTCATTCCATATGTTTCTTGAACTGCGCTACGGAAATGTGAAGGGTCCGAAACAGGTACGGAAGCTGGCAAGGCGGTACTTTTGGATGATTAAAATAAAAACATGACGCATAACGCCGTTTGGATGCGCTTGACATTCAACTATTCGCCAAGTAACGTAAATGAAAACGTAGTGTACTTACAGTAGTAAGCGGTTCAGGGTCCTCAACATCGATCTCATCCTCAGATTCGGCATCATCCCGCGACGAGCTAGAGCCGGGTCGAGAACTTCCGTTTTTCTTGCTCTTTGGGTTCCTGATGCTGTGCTTCACTTCTAAATGGGACCACATGTTAGACGTGTTGCTACTTGTGCCCACATCCTTGCCGCATAGCTTGCATGTGGCAGATGCTTTCCCATTTTTTAAGAAGTGCTTCCACACTTCGCTTTTGCGAGGCATGGCTATTATGTGGATATTAACGAGAAGGCCACCGAAACACAAAACAACGCGGGGTACGAGGTAGCCGTCAAATTGGGGGAGGGAGGGAAGAAAGCTATCACCCCGCAGCCAGCGGTTCCGCACTTGCCTGCCTGCCAGCTCTGCCGCCCGCTCCGCCCGCCTAGCAGTGAGGGAAGGGGGGGGGGGCTTGTGCTGCCCACGGCGGACGGCGCGGGCCGAGGCCGAGCCTGAGCTCGGTTCAGTCTGCTTCTTTCTTGCAGCTCTGCCTGACGGGAACGGCAGACGACGAACATTACGAATGTGACGCCTGACGGTAGTTTCACTGGTGCATGAATTCATTTTTGAGCGGTTACGTTTAATTTACCGGGGGCCGATAAATCGACCGGTATTATCGATATATCTACATATCGGAAAATTCCAATATCGATAAAAAATATCGATATATCGGGCCTAAAATATCGATATTTCGATATATCGATATCATATCGGCCATCTCTACTCCAACGACAGCGCGTCTGAAAACAGGGTCTGGGTCAACGTTTGCGTGGAATCAGTCTTACACAAGGTAGTGGCAGGTTTGACATACGAACTCACGAACTCAAATTTGAACTGTGCAGCATCAGAAATCTTACATTATGCGTGAATGAGAATATGTTCGTCTGTCGCTTTTTTCCTTGGAAGTCCAGAGAAGAACACTAGGAGAGTGATAAACGGTCGCAACTAATTTTTCATTTAATTTTCATACAAGCCTTCAATTTGATTTTTTCAATTCATATGTCGTTGCAGAAACTATGTGTTCGTGGCACGAACAAGAAACTTGCTTCAACAAAAAGGTACGTTGAGTGATCAAAACTACTTCCGATTTATGCTCCCGTAACGATGCCTTATTGTTAAAGCAAATACCTATTCGTTCGAGCGGCGAACAAATACTATAAGTATTCGTAAGAAATTTTAAGTCTGCACCGTATACTTTGGCTTTGTTTCTTTTCCATAGCAGATCACTTAAAATAAACACCCTCCAACACCCATTTTTTCAGCACTTTCGGTCGCTTTTAAATCAAGAGATTTTGGTTGACGCAGTTGTGTAATCCTGCAGCTTGTAAGTTTCTGTTCGGATGCATTGTCTCTAATCGCCCGAGTAGCTCGCGTGTAGCGGTTCTGCAGTTCACCAACAAGGCAATGACGGTACCTATTCTTAATGTTGAAGGTTTCAAGGAGGAGCCCCAGCCGGTGGGCATCGTGGTGCAGAGCGGCTGCTCCCCACACGGCGCGCCCACGGACTACGTTCGCCTTCATGCCGAGCACAACCAGGATGCAGCGGAGGAAAGAGACCTGACGTCGACGGGAGGCGTGGCCTCGGGTCCGTACTGCCTGCGTGCTCGTCGTGGTCCTGGAGCCGACAGCCAGCAGGGAGCGTCAGAGGAGTCCGCGGGGGGAGAGACGGCGGAGGAGTCATCGGAAGGAGAGGGCAGCGGTCACCCCACAGAGACATCGGAGGAGTCCGCGGAGGGAGGGTCATCGGATGAAGAGGGCAGCGGCAGCCAGCCTGCTCGCCGCGGGGCCGGTGGTCCTCGTACCGCGAGTGAGGGTGAGGGGTGCCACAAGATGTTTGCGTCGCAGTACCGTTTGAAACGTCATCAGCAAGATCACACCGGAGAGAAGCCGTACAAGTGTGATGTGTGTAAAAAGGCTTTTAGTTCATCATCTAATTTGGTAGTGCACAAACGCATCCACACGGCAGAGAAGCCGTACAAGTGTGATGTGTGTACGAAAACTTTTAGTGACTTATCTACTTTAGTCAAGCACAAACGCATCCACACCGGAGAGAAGCCGTACAAGTGTGATGTGTGTAAAGCGGCTTTTAGTTCATCGTCTTATTTGGTAGTGCACAAACGCATCCACACCGGAGAGAAGCCGTACAAATGTGATGTGTGTGGAGCGGCTTTTAGTCAATCATCTAATTTAGCAGTGCACAGACGCATCCATGCCGGTGAGAAGCCGTAGAAGTGTGATGTGTGTATGAAAACTTTCAGTGACTCATCTAATTTAGTAAGGCACAACCGCATCCACACTGGAAAGAATCCGTGCCAGTTCGATGAGCGTAATGGGGCTTTCAGGTTATCAACGCCACTCATAAGGCACAAAATTACTTACAGAGGAGAGTAGCTGAATAAATATGCTGTAGGAACAGTGAATCGCGAACTGCATTCACTATAAATAATAGCAGTACGAGTGCGAAATGAACAGCGGGTTTTTTGAGAGTTCGTTTTACAGTTTGACCTATCCGCGCTGAGGGCGCAGTACTGAGAGGACCGGGGTTTGGTCTGCGCATTTCATTTTAGTGTTAAACATTGCTCTGCAACATTTCGTGGTTAGGATTTCAACATTCAGTCGTCTGTTTCAATACGTATTTCAGCGTGCCAGGAACACACCGTGTTCGGTAGAGAACAGCCGCAGAGTTCCTGAGTGAAAAAAGGAATCGCCAGTAATACTATGAATCTTCTTCTGTAATTTTCATTTCTCTAATTAGAATGGGCTTACATAGTTTTCCCATTGTTCCTCTTTTTATTGTGTAACCTGATGTGTGTTTTTTATTTTGTCTCTGGTGATATTTGATTTTCTAGTTTGATTTCTGAATGCCTCTCTTAAAGAAAGTTAGGTTGCGGCCAACTTGTCATTCGTTTCCCAGTTGTTTGTTCGCGAATGATGTAAAGGGTACAAAGATCTAGGCTTGCTAGTGTAACTTCACACGTGTTTCAATTTAAGTACCTTTCTGTCTTAAAATCTGTCCAAACCGAATTTCAGTTTTAAAACCAGTGAACGTCGATCTATCCATGTGTCGTTGTCAAACTATACTTCGTTCTGTTGTGTGCTGTTATTTTTCTTAGTTTTGTTAATGGTTGTCTGCATTTGAGTCGCTGTCTGAGCGTGCCTTTGTGTCTGATTTGTACTTATTTTTTGTGAATGATAATAATAAAATTAACGGCGCCAGTCCACTCCCACGTCCCCGTCGTTGGCGCTGGGCAACACTACTAGTATTGTGGTGGCTAAGAGGAGTGATTCCCTGCTTTTCCCTACCTATTCCTTATAATGTGCTGCTTTCTTTCCATCTGAGTTGTGCTTCCTGTAACGGGGCTTAAGTACCATGCATGCCTCAGCTTGGTGGTGGTGTTTTCTTCACTCGTCCATGTAGTGCTCTCACACTCTCCTCTTTTCCGCAGGGTTTAAGAAGGAGCCTTCGGAACCAGCAGGCCTTGTGGTCCAGAGCGTCTTCTCACTGCAGGACCTCCCTGCCGGAGGTCCGGCTGCACACGCCGAGGACAACGAGGAGCTCGCAGATTTGGGCGACGCAACTTTTGGGGAGGACAGCGTTGGCGCTTATCTTAAATCTACGTGTTCTCGTCGTGGTTCCAGTGGAGACAGCCTCCAGGACCGCCAAGGTCTATCAGGTAACAGGATGCCGGTCACCGGGACCTTGCTACACTGATCCAGAGGGCGGACATACATAATGAGTCAGTTTTAGGGTAATTTGCTTTGCCTTTTGCTTTCCAAGACCAGAGAACACCACAGAGATGTCGTTGCCGGAAGTGTTTGAGGAACCAACAAAAAAGCTGCTTTAACAAAGAGCTATGTTGCGGGCGCCAAACTACTTCCGTTACATGTTCCCGGAACAATACTCTATCGTTTCAGCAACTAACTATTGTGTCAAGCAGCTAAAAATACTGTAGTTCTTAGTACGAAATTTTATGTCTCAAAACCAAAATTACTTTGTGACTGAAAATCAACCAAAGCGTTAGATGCTTACAATAATATATTTGATCCGTGCACGGTAAAAGTTGACTCTTCTTTTAGAATGATCTTTATGGGAGTTCGACATGCATGATCCTTCGGGAAAAAGGGTATCTTCTGCCGTGTGCTCTACGTTAACTTCTTCAAATGATAAGTCACGCACTTGCATCGGTTACACTGGCTTTCTATTTCTCATAAGCTCATCATTTTAAATAAACACCTTTCAAAACCCATCGCTTCACATTTAAACAGTAGTTGCGGTCGCTTGAAATCACGAGATTTTAGTTGGAGCTCTTCTGTTGCTTTGCGGGTCTTTAGTTTTCTTTCGGATACGTTGCCTTTACTCGCCAGTGTAGCTACCCGGTGTAGCTCGCGTGTAGCGGTTCTGCAGTTCACCAACAAGGCAATGACGGTACTTATTCTTAATGTTGAAGGTTTCAAGGAGGAGCCCCAGCCGGTGGGCATCGTGGTGCAGAGCGGCTGCTCCCCACACGGCGCGCCCACGGACTACGTTCGCCTTCATGCCGAGCACAACCAGGATGCAGCGGAGGAAAGAGACCTGACGTCGACGGGAGGCGTGGCCTCGGGTCCGTACTGCCTGCGTGCTCGTCGTGGTCCTGGAGCCGACAGCCAGCAGGGAGCGTCAGAGGAGTCCGCGGGAGGAGAGACGGCGGAGGAGTCATCGGAAGGAGAGGGCAGCGGTCACCCCACAGAGACATCGGAGGAGTCCGCGGAGGGAGGGTCATCGGATGAAGAGGGCAGCGGCAGCCAGCCTGCTCGCCGCGGGGCCGGTGGTCCTCGTACCGCGAGTGAGTGTGAGGTGTGCCACAAGATGTTTGCGTCGCAGTACCGTTTGAAACGTCATCAGCGGGATCACACCAGAGAGAAGCCGTACAAGTGTGATGTGTGTAAAAAGGCTTTCAGTCAATCATCTCATTTAGTGGAGCACAAACGCATCCACACCGGAGAGAAGCCATACAAGTGTGATCTGTGTATGAAAACTTTCAGTCACTCATCTCATTTAGTAGAGCACAAACGCATCCACACCGGAGAGAAGCCGTACAAATGTGATTTGTGTATGAAAACTTTCAGTTACTCATCTAGTTTTGTCAAGCACAAACGCATCCACACCGGAGAGAAGCCGTACAAGTGTGATGTGTGTACGAAAACTTTCAGTCAATCATCTACTTTAGTCAAGCACATACGCATCCACACCGGAGAGAAGCTGTACAAGTGTGGTATGTGTGAAGAGGCTTTCAGTAAATCATCACATTTAGTGAAGCACAACCGCATCCACACTGGATAGAAGCCAAGCAAGTTCGATGAGCGTAATGGGGCTTTCAGGTTATCAACGCCACTCATAAGGCACAAAATTACTTACAGAGGAGAGTAGCTGAATCAATATGCTGTAGGAACAGTGAATCGCGAACTACATTTACTATAAATAATGGCCCTACAAGTGCGAAACGTAAAGAAGGGCTTATGAGGGTTTGTTATACAGTTTTCCTTTTCCGCGCTGAGGGAGCAGTACTGAGAGGACCGGGGGTTGGTCTGTGTATCTCATTTTGTTGTTAAATATTGCTCTGCAACTTTTCGTGGTTAGGATTTCAACATTCAGTCTTCTGTTTCAATACGTTTTTCAGCGTGCCAGGAGCACACCGTGTTCGGCGGAGAACAGCTGCAGAGTTTCTAGGTGAAAAAAGGAATCTCCGGTTATTCTATGAATCTTCTGTTATTTTCATTTCTTGAATTAGAATGTGCTTACATAGTTTGCCCATTGTTTCTCTTTTTATTGTGTTACCTTATCTGTTTTTGTTTATTTTGTCTCCGGTGACATTTGATTTTCTAGTTTGATTTGTAAATTCCACTCTTAAAGAGAGCTAGGTTACGGCCAGCCTGTCATTCTTTTCCCTGTTGTTTATTCGCGAATGATGTGAAGGGTATTAAGATTTAAGCTTGTTAGTGTAACTTCACAGGTGTTGTAATTGAAGTGCCATTCTGTCCTTAAATCTGCCCAAACCGAATTTCAATTTTAAAACTACTGAACGTTGATCTATCCATGTGTTGTTGTGAAACTATACTTCGTTTTGTTATTTGTGCTGTAAATTTTCTTAGTTTTGTTACTGGTTGTCTGCATTTGAGTCGGTGTCTGAGCGTGCGTTCGTTTCTAAGATGTATATTTTTTTTGTAAAATAATAATAATAAAATTAACGGCGCCAGTCCACTCCCACGTCCCCGTCGTTGGCGCTGGGCAACACTACTAGCATTGTGGTGGCTAAGAGGAGTGATTCCCTGCTTTCCCCTACCTTTTGCTTTTCATGTGCTGCTTTCTTTCCATCTGAGTTGTGCTTCCTCTAACGGGGCTTAAGTACCATGCATGCCTCAGCTTGGTGGTGGTGTTTTCTTCACTCGTCCATGTAGTGCTCTCACACTCTCCTCTTTTCCGCAGGGTTTAAGAAGGAGCCTTCGGAACCAGCAGGCCTTGTGGTCCAGAGCGTCTTCTCACTGCAGGACCTCCCTGCCGGAGGTCCGGCTGCACACGCCGAGGACAACGAGGAGCTCGCAGATTTGGGCGACGCAACTTTTGGGGAGGACAGCGTTGGCGCTCATCCCAAATCTACGTGTTCTCGTCGTGGTTCCAGTGCAGACAGCCTCCAGGACCCCCAAGTTCTATCAGGTAACAGGATGCCGGTCACCGAGACCTCTGCTACACTGATCCAGAGGGCAGACATACATGATGAGTCAGATTTTGAGAAAAAGAGATTATTCCTGAGAAATGCAGTTTATGTGATCAATTTTAAATCTCGTGCTCTTCAATAATAGTGAGATATAAGTGTTTATGAAAGGATGATGGTCGACTTGATTCTGAAATATGGAAAATGAGGACATCTGAACAGAATCCCTTTTTCCACCTCGCCCTTTCTCTTTTTTGTTGACGAGTCATAAAGGCTAATTCCGCTCGTTACGAATTGACCGCCACATGTCACTTTTGAGCACAAGGCTTATCTTAGATTCTAAAATTGGTAACTTATATCTGAGCGAATTTTGTACTAACGCGCAGCACTGTATCTCAAAAACTGACTAAGATATGAATTTTGAAATTGCTGTTAGTTACTGACAGAAATAAAACTCTACACCCAGCAGACCTCTCCCGATTCCGCGCGGCTCGAACTCTTTAACGAGTATATGGGAAAGGGTGGTGTTGTACCTCGCTGAGGTACCAAGGTACAGAATGTCGCAACCGGAAGGCTCTATCACTGTTAGTTTAGGAGTAATGATTCAAAGCGCGCCGGCATGCGACTGACGTATAAACGTCACCTCCTGACTTCCGTGATTTAAACGTCATTTCTGTTGGGTATCCGGTTCACATTAGTATTGGGCTATTGATACCATGCTTGAACCTGTACGTGGTTCCCTAATATATTGTTCCACTATTTTATCGATCAAGGTTAGCACACAATCCAAGCATACGTGATTTTGCTACTGCTCCTCTACTTTTCGAAAAATTAAATAAAAATCATGATCTTTGTGTTATGGTCACATAAAGACACAATTATTTTTTTATGTTGACAAATGTAGATGTTTGAGCTGTACGGAGGTTGTTGTTTTTTCATAAATCTGAAATTTTCAAACTGTATTCCGAGAGACTTTACGTTGTCTTCGACGGACTTGTAAAGAACGCATCAAAATGTTAAACGGTTCTCCACTGACAGCGCGTCTGAAAACAGGGGTCCGGGTTAACGTTTGCGTGGAATCAGTCTCAAATAAGGTAGTGGCAGGTTTGACATACGAACTCACGAACTCAAATATGAACTCTGCAGCATCAGAAATCTAACATCATGCGTGAATTAGAATATGTTGGTCTTCGTGGTATTCGTAAGAAATTTTAAGCTTGCACCGTATTCTTTGGCTTTGTTTCTTTTCCATAGCAGATCACTTGAAATTAGCACCCTCCAAGACCCATTTTTTCAGCATTTTCAGTCGCTTTTAAATCAAGAGATTTTGGTTGAAGCAGTTGTGGGTAATTATCTACTTTAGCGGCTCCACTGAGTTCAGGCACATGTCAGGTAAAGTTACCCGCGGGATTGCACCACCATACCCGCGCTCTGATCCATTTTAGGTGCTTAGTACTCGTTTCTGAACAAATCTAATGAAAGCCGTGCACTATTTCGCTCACTGGCGGAACTATTTACGCTACACTGCACCCAGCGCTCATCCATGGGTGTCCGTTTTTGGAACTACGTCGAGATGACCGGCCTCGGCGGCTCTGTCGGTTGCGCACTGCGGCCCATCCCGTGTTCCGCCGCGCAATTCCGCCTGATCCTGATCCTTGTTCCCTCTGTCCTAATGTGAACTCTCAATTCTTCACAAATTCGTTCATACATTTTCCTTTGACACGGGAAAGCGTTTACATTTGCGTTGACGCATTGTCTGTTCCTTTGACAGTGTGAAACGCTCTTTCAGAAATATCCTCGGCTTATGGGCTACTCTCGTTGTATGTTAATGTTCACAAATTGGCTGACATATTTTATGTTTCTTTGACACTGACACTGACACATTCGTTGACGCACTGTAACACACTGTGTCATACACAACATTCAAGGTGAGTTCAAATTCGAGCAAGGGGAACACTGAGGGCCTTTCATAGTGTCAAAGGAACATACATTGTGTTATACCCAAAAATTCAACGAGAGTTCATATTCGAAGATGGGGAACACGGAGGAGGCCCCGGCCCCATCCAACACCGACTGAGCCGCCGAGCCCGGTCATCTTGACGTAGTACCAAATATCGGCGCGCATTGTTGCCTGGCTGAGCGCACTAAATCCTTTCGCGGTTGGGCGCCTCACGTAAATAGTTCCGCGGGCGAGCAACATTCTTCCGCAGGCACGGCATTCATTAGATTAAATAATTTCTTTAAATTAAATGTGGTAAAGGAGTGATGACCACAAAAATAGGATGACAGTGCGAGTAGGGTGGTAAGATGAGACACAGTACCCCCTCTGGAGCACTGAAGGTAGAGTATGTGACCCGCCTAGGGAACTGCAGCTGCCGCGTAACTAGTCCCGCGGCGCAAAATAGTGCATAGCTTTCAGGGAAATTAGCCAGAAACGAGTACTGAGCACCTAGAATGGATCACAGTGCGGGTATGGTGGTGCAATCCCGCGTATAACTATACCTGACATGTGTCTAAACTCGGTGGAGCCGCTAAAGTAGATAATTACCCAGTTGTGTAACCTTGCAGCTTGTAGGTTTTTGTTCGGATACATTGCCCCTAATTCCCCGAGTAGCTCGCGTGTAGCGGTTCTGCAGTTCACCAACAAGGCAATGACGGTACTTATTCTTAATGTTGAAGGTTTCAAGGAGGAGCCCCAGCCGGTGGGCATCGTGGTGCAGAGCGGCTGCTCCCCACACGGCGCGCCCACGGACTACGTTCGCCTTCATGCCGAGCACAACCAGGATGCAGCAGAGGAAAGAGACCTGACGTCGACGGGAGGCGTGGCCTCGGGTCCGTACTGCCTGCGTGCTCGTCGTGGTCCTGGAGCCGACAGCCAGCAGGGAGCGTCAGAGGAGTCCGCGGGGGGAGAGACGGCGGAGGAGTCATCGGAAGGAGAGGGCAGCGGTCACCCCACAGAGACATCGGAGGAGTCCGCGGAGGGAGGGTCATCGGATGAAGAGGGCAGCGGCAGCCAGCCTGCTCGCCGCGGGGCCGGTGGTCCTCGTACCGCGAGTGAGTGTGAGGTGTGCCACAAGATGTTTGCGTCGCAGTACCGTTTGAAACGTCATCAGGGGGATCACACCAGGAAGAAGCCGTACAAATGTGATGTGTGTAGAGCGGCTTTTAGTCAATCATCTACTTTAGTAGCGCACAAACGCATCCACACCGGAGAGCAGCCATACAAGTGTGATGTGTGTAAAAAGGCTTTTAGTCAATCATCTACTTTAGTTGCGCACAAACGCATCCACACCGGTGAGAAGCCGTACAAGTGTGATGTGTGTAAAAAGGCTTTCATTCAAGGAGGTGATTTAGTCAAGCACAAGCGCATCCACACCGGAGAGAAGCCGTACAAGTGTGATGTGTGTAGAGCGGCTTTTAGTCGATCATCTACTTTAGTAGCGCACAAACGCATCCACACCGGAGAGAAGCCGTACAAGTGTGATGTGTGTATGAAAACTTTCACTGACTTATCTTCATTAGTCAAGCACAAGCGCATCCACACTGGAGAGAAGCCGTACAAGTGTGATGTGTGTAGAGCGGCTTTTTGTCAATCATCTAATTTGCCAGTGCACAGACGCATCCATGCCGGAGAGAAGCCGTACAAATGTGATGTGTGTAGAGCGGCTTTTAGTCGATCATCTTATTTAGTAGCGCACAAACGCATCCACACCGGAGAGTAGCCGTACAAGTGTGATATGTGTATGAAAACTTTCAGTGACTTATCTAATTTAGTGAAGCACAACAACATCCACACTGGATAGAAGCTGTGCAAGTTCGATTAGCGTAATGAGCCTTTCAGGTCATCAACACCACTCATAAGGCACAGAATTACTTACAGTGGAGAGTAGCTGAATCAATGTGCTGTAGGAACAGTAAAACGCGAACTGCATTCACTATAAATAATAGCAGTTCGAGTACGAAATGTAAGCGGGGCTTTTGAGGGTTTGTTATACAGTTTTCCATTTCCGCGCTGAGGGCGCAGTACTGAGAGGACCGGGTTTTGGTCTGCGCATCTGATTTTGTTGATGAACATTGCTCTGCAACTTTTCGTGGTTAGGATTTCAACATTCAGTCGTCTGTTTCAATACGTATTTCAGCGTGCCAGGAGCACACCGTGTTCGGCGGAGAACAGCCACAGAGTTCCTGAGTGAAAAAAGGAATCGCCAGTAATACTCTGAATCTTTTTTTGTAATTGTCATTTCTTGAATAAGAATGTGTTTACATAGTTTGCCCATTGTTCCTCTTTCTATTGTGTAACCTGATCTGTGTTTTTTATTATTTCGTCTCTGGTGACATTTGATTTTCTAGTTTGATTTGTTAATGCCACTCTGAACGATAGTTAGGTTACGGCCAACCTTTCATTCTTTTCCTTCTTGTTTATTCGCGAATGATGTAAAGGGTATTAAGATTTAAGCTTGTTAGTGCAACTTCACACGTGTTTTAATTGAAGTGCCTTTCTGTCTTAAAATCTGTCCATACCGAATTTCAATTTTAAAACTAGTAAACGTCGATCTATCCATGTGTCGTTGTGAAACTATACTTCGTTCTGTTGTGTACTGTTAATTTTCTTAGTTTTGTTAATGGTTGTCTGCATTCGAGTTGCTGTCTGGGCTTGCCTTTGTTTCTTAGATGTATTTTTTTTGTGAATAATAATAATAAAACTAACGGCGCCAGTCCACTCCTACGTCCCCGTCGTTGGCGCTGGGCAACACTACTAGCATTGTGGTGGCTAAGAGGAGTGATTCCCTGCTTTTCCCTACCTATTCCTTATAATGTGCTGCTGTCTTTCCATCTGAGTTGTGCTTCCTCTAACGGGGCTTAAGTACCATGCATGCCGCAGCTTGGTGGTGGTGTTTTCTTCACTCGTCCATGTAGTGCTCTCACACTCTCCTCTTTTCCGCAGGGTTTAAGAAGGAGCCTTCGGAACCAGCAGGCCTTGTGGTCCAGAGCGTCTTCTCACTGCAGGACCTCCCTGCCGGAGGTCCGGCTGCACACGCCGAGGACAACGAGGAGCTCGCAGATTTGGGCGACGCAACTTTTGGGGAGGACAGCGTTGGCGCTCATCCCAAATCTACGTGTTCTCGTCGTGGTTCCAGTGCAGACAGCCTCCAGGACCCCCAAGTTCTATCAGGTAACAGGATGCCGGTCACCGAGACCTCTGCTACACTGATCCAGAGGGCGGACATACATGATGAGTCAGATTTAGGGAAAAAGAGATTATTCCTGAGAAATGATTTTAGTTTATGTGATCAGTTTTAAATCTTATTCACTTTTATAATAGTGAGATATAAGGGTTTATAAAAGGATGATGGTCGACTTGATTCTGGAATATGGAAAATGAGGACATCTGATTTTCCACCTCGCCCTTTCTCTTTTTTGTTGACGAGTCATAAAGGCTAATTCCGCTCGTTACGAATTGACCGCTACATGTCACTTTTGAGCACAAGGCTTATCTTAGAATCTAAAATTGGGAACTTATATCTGAGCGAATTTTGTACTAACGCGCAGCCCTGTATCTCAAAAACTGACTAAGATATGAATTTTGAAATTGCTGTTAGTTACTGACAGAAATAAAACTCTACACCCAGCAGACCTCTCCCGATTCCGCGCGGCTCGAACACTTTGACGAGTATATGGGAAAGGGTGGTGTTGTACCTCGCTGAGGTACCAAGGTACACAACGTCGTAACCGGAAGGCTCTATCACTGTTAGTTTAGGAGTAATGATTCAAAACGCGCCGGCACGCGACTGACGTATATACGTCACCTCCTGACTTCCGTGATTTAAACGTCATTTCTGTTGGGTATCCGGTTCACATTAGTATTGGGCTATTGATACCACGCTAGAACCTGTACGTGGTTCCCTGATATATTGTTACACCAATTTTATCGATCAAGGTTAGTACACAATTCAAGCATACGTGAATTTGTTACTGCTCCTCGACTTTTCGAAAAATTAAAGAAAATCATGATCTTCGTCTTATGTTTACATTAAGACACTCAGAATATTTTTTTTTTTTACGTTGACAGATGTAAATTTTAGAGATGTACGGAGGTTGTTGTTTTTTCTTAAATCTGAAATTTTCAAACTGTATTTCGAGAGACTTTACGTTGTCTTTGACACCTCCGCGAAGCACGCATCAAAATGTTAAACGATTCTCCAGCGACAGCGCGTCTGAAAACAGGGGTCCGTGTCAACGTTTGCGTTGAATCAGTCTCAAACAAGGTAGTGGCAGGTTTGACATACGAACTCACAAACTCAAATTTGAACTCTGCAGCATTAGAAATCTTACATCATGCGTGAATTAGAATATGTTGGTCTGTCGCTTTTTTCCTTGGAAGTCCAGAGAATAACACTAGGAGAGTGATAAACGGTCGCAACTAATTTTTCATTTGATTTTCATAGAAGCATTCAATTAGATTCTTTCAATTGATATGTCGGTGCAGAATTTATGTGTTCGTGGCACGAGCAAGAAAGTTGCTACAACAAAACGGTACGTTGAGGGATCAAAACTACTTCCGATGTATGCCCCCGTAACGATGCCTCATCGTTAAAGCAAATACCTATTCGTTCGAGCGGCGAACAAATACTATAAGTATTCGTAAGAAATTTTAAGTCTGCACCGTGTACTTTGGCTTTGTTTCTTTTCCATAGCAGATCACTTCAAATTAACAGCCTGCAACACCCATTTTTTCAGCATTTTCGGTCGCTTTCAATCAAGAGATTTTGCTTAAAGCAGTTGTGTAACCTTGTAGCTTGTAGGTTTTTGTTCGGATACATTGGCTCTAATCGCCCGAGTAGCTCGCGTGTAGCGGTTCTGCAGTTCACCAACAAGGCAATGACGGTACTTATTCTTAATGTTGAAGGTTTCAAGGAGGAGCCCCAGCCGGTGGGCATCGTGGTGCAGAGCGGCTGCTCCCCACACGGCGCGCCCACGGACTACGTTCGCCTTCATGCCGAGCACAACCAGGATGCAGCGGAGGAAAGAGACCTGACGTCGACGGGAGGCGTGGCCTCGGGTCCGTACTGCCTGCGTGCTCGTCGTGGTCCTGGAGCCGACAGCCAGCAGGGAGCGTCAGAGGAGTCCGCGGGGGGAGAGACGGCGGAGGAGTCATCGGAAGGAGAGGGCAGCGGTCACCCCACAGAGACATCGGAGGAGTCCGCGGAGGGAGGGTCATCGGATGAAGAGGGCAGCGGCAGCCAGCCTGCTCGCCGCGGGGCCGGTGGTCCTCGTACCGCGAGTGAGTGTGAGGTGTGCCACAAGATGTTTGCGTCGCAGTACCGTTTGAAACGTCATCAGCGGGATCACACCGGAGAGAAGCCGTACAAGTGTGATGTGTGTAAAAAGGCTTTCAGTCAATCATCTTATTTAGTAGAGCACAAACGCATCCACACCGGAGAGAAGCCGTACAAGTGTGATGTGTGTAAAAAGGCTTTCAGTAAGTCGTGCGATTTAGTCAGGCACAAGCGTGTTCACACCGGAGAGAAGCCGTACAAGTGTGATTTGTGTATGAAAACTTTCAGCCAATCATCTCATTTTGTAGTGCACAAGCGCATCCACACCGGAGAGAAGCCGTACAAGTGTGATTTGTGTACGAAAACATTCAGTGACTCATCTTATTTTGTAGTGCACAAACGCATCCACACCGGAGAGAAGCCGTACAAGTGTGATGTCTGTAGAGCGGCTTTTAAGCGATCATCTACTTTAGTAGCGCACAAACGCATCCACACCGGAGAGAAGCCGTACAAGTGTGATGTGTGTACGAAAACTTTCGGTGACTTATCTACTTTAGTCAAGCACAAACGCATCCACACCGGAGAGAAGCCGTACAACTGTGATGTGTGTAGAGCGGCTTTTAGTCAATCATCTACTTTAGTAGCGCACAAACGCATCCACACCGGAGAGAAGCCGTACAAGTGTGATGTGTGTAAAAAGGCTTTCAGTCAATCATCTTATTTAGTAGAGCACAAACGCATCCACACCGGAGAGAAGCCGTACAAGTGTGGTATGTGTAAAAAGGCTTATAGTTCATCATCTAATTTGGTAGTGCACAAACGCATCCACACCGGTGAGAAGCCGTAGAAGTGTGATGTGTGTATGAAAACTTTCAGTGACTCAACTAATTTAGTGAAGCACAACAGCATCCACACTGGATAGAATCCGTGCCGGTTCGATGAGCGTAATGGGGCTTTCAGGTTATCAACGCCACTCATAAGGCACAAAATTACTTACAGAGGAGAGTAGCTGAATCAGTATGCTGTAGGAACAGTGAATCGCGAACTGCATTCACTATTAATAATGGCCGTACGAGTGCGAAATGTACAGCGGGTTTTTTGAGGGTTCGTTTTACAGTTTGCCTTATCCGCGCTGAGGGCGCAGTACTGAGAGGACCGGGGGTTGGTCTGCGCATCTCATTTTGTTGTTAAACATTGCTCTGCAACATTTCGTGGTTAGGATTTCAACATTCAGTCGTCTGTTTCAATACGTATTTCAGCGTGCCAGGAACACACCGTGTTCGGTAGAGAACAGCCGCAGAGTTCCTGAGTGAAAAAAGGAATCGCCAGTAATACTATGAATCTTCTTCTGTAATTTTCATTTCCCTTATTAGAATGTGCTTACATAGTTTGCCCATTGTTCTTCTTTTTATTGTGTAACCTGATGTGTGTTTTTTATTTTGTCTCTGGTGATATTTGATTTTCTAGTTTCATTTCTGAATGCCTCTCTTAAAGACAGTTAGGTAACGGCAAACCTGTCATTCTTTTTCCTGCTGTTTATTCGCGAATGATGTAAAGGGTAAGATTTTAGCTTGTTAGTGTAAATTCACACGGGTTTTAATTGAAGTACCTTTCTGTCTTAAAATCTGTCCAAACCGAATTTCAATTTTAAAACCAGTGAACGTCGATCTATCCATGTGTCCTTGTCAAACGATACTTCGTTCTGTTGTGTGCTGTTATTTTTCTTAGTTTTGTTAATGGTTGTCTGCATTCGAGTCGCTGTCTGAGCGTGCCTTTGTTTCTAAGGTGTACTTATTTTTTTTGAATAAAAATAATAAAACTAATGGCGCCAGTCCACTCCCACGTCCCCGTCGTTGGCGCTGGGCAACACTACTAGCATTGTGGTGGCCAAGAGGAGTGATTCCCTGCTTTTCCCTACCTATTCCTTATAATGTGCTGCTTTCTTTCCATCTTAGTTGTGCTTCCTCTAACGGGGCTTAAGTACCATGCATGCCGCAGCTTGGTGGTGGTGGTGTTTTCTTCACTCGTCCATGTAGTGCTCTCACACTCTCCTCTTATCCGCAGGGTTTAAGAAGGAGCCTTCGGAACCAGCAGGCCTTGTGGTCCAGAGCGTCTTCTCACTGCCGGACCTCCCTGCCGGAGGTCCGGCTGCACACGCCGAGGACAACGCAACTTTTTGGGAGGACAGCGTTGGCGCTCATCCCAAATCTACGTGTTCTCGTCGTGGTTCCAGTGCAGACAGCCTCCAGGACCCCCAAGTTCTATCAGGTAACAGGATGCCGGTCTTCGGGACCTCTTCTACACTGATCCAGAGGGCAGACATACATGATGAGTCAGATTTTGAGAAAAAGAGATTTTTCCTGAGAAATGTTTTTAGTTTATGTGATCAGTTTTAAATCTTATTCACTTTTATAATAGTGAGATATAAGGGTTTATAAAAGGATGATGGTTGACTTGATTCTGGAATATGGAAAATGAGGACATCTGAACAGAATCCCTTTTTCCACCTCGCCCTTTCTCTTTTTTGTTGACTAGTCATAAAGGCTAATTCCGCTCGTTACGAATTGACCGCTACATGTCACTTTTGAGCACAAGGCTTATCTTAGATTCTAAAATTGGGAACTTATATTTGAGCGAATTTTGTACTAACGCGCAGCCCTGTATCTCAAAAACTGACTAAGATATGAATTTTGAAATTGCTGTCAGTTACTGACAGAAATAAAACTCTACACCCAGCAGCCCTCTCCCGATTCCGCGCGGCTCGAACACTTTGTCGAGTATATGGGAAAGGGTGGTGTTGTACCTCGCTGAGGTACCAAGGTACACAACGTCGTAACCGGAAGGCTCTATCACTGTTAGTTTAGGAGTAATGATTCAAAACGCGCCGGCACGCGACTGACGTATATACGTCACCTCCTGACTTCCGTGATTTAAACGTCATTTCTGTTGGGTATCCGGTTCACATTAGTATTGGGCTATTGATACCACGCTAGAACCTGTACGTGGTTCCCTGATATATTGTTACACCAATTTTATCGATCAAGGTTAGTACACAATTCAAGCATACGTGAATTTGTTACTGCTCCTCGACTTTTCGAAAAATTAAAGAAAATCATGATCTTCGTCTTATGTTTACATTAAGACACTCAGAATTTTTTTTTTTTTTACGTTGACAGATGTAAATTTTAGAGATGTACGGAGGTTGTTGTTTTTTCTTAAATCTGAAATTTTCAAACTGTATTTCGAGAGACTTTACGTTGTCTTTGACACCTCCGCGAAGCACGCATCAAAATGTTAAACGATTCTCCAGCGACAGCGCGTCTGAAAACAGGGGTCCGTGTCAACGTTTGCGTTGAATCAGTCTCAAACAAGGTAGTGGCAGGTTTGACATACGAACTCACGAACTCAAATTTGAACTCTGCAGCATCAGAAATCTTACATCATGCGTGAATTAGAATATGTTGGTCTGTCGCCTTTTCCTTGGAAGTCCAGAGAATAACACTAGGAGAGTGATAAACGGTCGCAACTAATTTTTCATTTGATTTTCATAGAAGCATTCAATTAGATTTTTTCAATTGATATATCCGTGCAAAATTTATGTGTTCGTGGCACGAGCAAGAAAGTTGCTACAACAAAACGGTACGTTGAGGGATCAAAACTACTTCCGATGTATGCCCCCGTAACGATGCCTCATCGTTAAAGCAAATACCTATTCGTTCGAGCGGCGAACAAATACTATCAGTATTCGTAAGAAATTTTAAGTCTGCGCCGTGAACTTTGGCTTTGTTTCTTTTCCATAGCAGATCACTTCAAATAAACACCCTCCAACACCCATTGTTTCAGCATTTTCGGTCGCTTTCAAATCAAGAGATTTTGCTTAAAGCAGTTGTGTAACCTTGTAGCTTGTAGGTTTTTGTTGGGATACATTGCCTCGAGTAGCTCGCGTGTAGTGGTTCTGCAGTTCACCAACAAGGCAATGACGGTACTTATTCTTAATGTTGAAGGTTTCAAGGAGGAGCCCCAGCCGGTGGGCATCGTGGTGCAGAGCGGCTGCTCCCCACACGGCGCGCCCACGGACTACGTTCGCCTTCATGCCGAGCACAACCAGGATGCAGCGGAGGAAAGAGACCTGACGTCGACGGGAGGCGTGGCCTCGGGTCCGTACTGCCTGCGTGCTCGTCGTGGTCCTGGAGCCGACAGCCAGCAGGGAGCGTCAGAGGAGTCCGCGGGGGGAGAGACGGCGGAGGAGTCATCGGAAGGAGAGGGCAGCGGTCACCCCACAGAGACATCGGAGGAGTCCGCGGAGGGAGGGTCATCGGATGAAGAGGGCAGCGGCAGCCAGCCTGCTCGCCGCGGGGCCGGTGGTCCTCGTACCGCGAGTGAGTGTGAGGTGTGCCACAAGATGTTTGCGTCGCCATACCGTTTGAAACGTCATCAGCGGGATCACACCGGAGAGAAGCCGTACAAATGTGATGTGTGTCTAAAGGCTTTCAGTAACTCATCTACTTTGGTAGTGCACAAACGCATCCACACTGGAGAGAAGCCGTACAAGTGTGATGTCTGTAGAGCGGCTTTTGGTCGATCATTTACTTTAGTAGCGCACAAACGCATCCACACCGGAGAGAAGCCGTACAAGTGTGATGTGTGTACGAAAACTTTTAGTGACTTATCTACTTTAGTCAAGCACAAACGCATCCACACCGGAGAGAAGCCGTACAAGTGTGATGTGTGTAAAGCGGCTTTTAGTTCATCGTCTTATTTGGTAGTGCACAAACGCATCCACACCGGAGAGAAGCCGTACAAATGTGATGTGTGTGGAGCGGCTTTTAGTCAATCATCTAATTTAGCAGTGCACAGACGCATCCATGCCGGTGAGAAGCCGTAGAAGTGTGATGTGTGTATGAAAACTTTCAGTGACTCATCTAATTTAGTGAAGCACAATAGCATCCACACTGGATAGAATCCGTGCCAGTTCGATGAGCGTAATGGGGCTTTCAGGTTATCAACGCCACTCATAAGGCACAAAATTACTTACAGAGGAGAGTAGCTGAATTAATATGCTGTAGGAACAGTGAATCGCGAACTGCATTCACTATTAATAATGGCCGTACGAGTGCGAAATGTACAGCGGGTTATTTGAGGGTTCGTTTTACAGTTTGCTTATCCGCGCTTAGGGCGCAGTACTGAGAGGACCGGGGGTTGGTCTGCGCATCTCATTTTGTTGTTAAACATTGCTCTGCAACATTTCGTGGTTGGGATTTCAACATTCAGTCTTCTGTTTCAATACGTATTTCAGCGTGCCAGGAGCACACCGTGTTCGGCGGAGAACAGCCACAGAGTTCCTGAGTGAAAAAAGGAATCGCCAGTTATACTATGAATCTTCTTCTGTAATTTTCATTTCTCTAATTAGAATGTGCTTACATAGTTTGCTAATTGTTCTTCTTTTTATTGTGTAACCTGATGTGTGTGTTTTTTATTTTTTCTCTGGTGATATTTGATTTTCTAGTTTCATTTCTGAATGCCTCTCTTAAAGATAGTTAGGTTACGGCAAACCTGTCATTCTTTTCCCTGCTATTTATTCGCGAATGATGTAAAGGGTAATATTTAAGCCTGTGGTGTAACTTCACACGGGTTTTAATTGAAGTACCTTTCTGTCTTAAAATCTGTCCAAACCGAATTTCAATTTTCAAACCAGTGAACGTCGATCTATCCATGTGTCGTTGTCAAACTATACTTCGTTCTGTTGTGTGCTGTTATTTTTCTTAGTTTTGTTAATGGTTGTCTGCATTCGAGTCGCTGTCTGAGCGTGCCTTTGTTTCTAAGGTGTACTTATTTTTTTTGAATAATAATAATAAAATTAACGGCGCCAGTCCACTCCCACGTCCCCGTCGTTGGCGCTGGGCAACACTCCTAGTATTGTAGTATTGTGGTGGCTAAGAGGAGTGATTCCCTGCTTTTCCCTACCCATTCCTTATAATGTGCTGCTTTCTTTCCCTCTGAGTTGTGCGTCCTTGAACGGGGCTTAAGTACCATGCATGCCTCAGCTTCGCGGTGGTTCGTGGGGTTTCTTCACTCGTCCATGTAGTGCTCTTACACTCTCCTCTTTTCTTGCAGGGTTTAAGAAGTAGCCTTCGGAACCAGCAGGCCTTGTGGTACAGATAGTCATGGTCCTACGCATAAAAAAACAAGCTGGCCCGTCCCTTCCGTCATCCTCGGTGCCAGTTCCGCTGCGCTCCACCGGCACCTCGGATTGACAGGGGGACTTGGCCAGCTTGGCCTGCCGGCGGCGTTTGCGGGGGCCTTCGGCTCCCGCCTCAAGTCTCTCTAGAAGTGCCCCATAGCAGATGTATTTGTTACGATTAAAATCGTTAACCTGAGCCCGTCCCTGAGCGCGCCGCGAATAGTGTGCGCGCGGCGGCCAACCCTAACCTCAAAAAACAAAAACAGACAAATATTTATTAATCAAAAATGCGATACAAATCGAAAATTGTTGCCACCGCACGTGATTGTACGTTAAAAAAGTAGTTGATCCTCAAAATTTGAAGTTTTTCTATGAACGATAAGTCGGCGAACATACGTCCGCCCGAACGAACATGCGGCATCAGACTATAAGCCCGGCTCCTGCCGTTTCTAAAGAAACGTGTCGGGACGGGCTAAAAACCCAAATCGTATTAAAATGATGCGGTTTGCGGCATTCGCTTCCTAAGACCCTAGATAAAAAAAATCGGTCCGCAGACTTCTTCGAAATTTTCGTGTGGGGCCCCAGTATTGAACTCTTTTTAAACACCCTATATTTTATGCATATTTCCTACAACTGAGAGCCCTCCCAAGCGGTCTAAAACCCGATAATTTGATCGTTTGGTGTCTTGGCCTTCATGGTGGTGACACCCTAAGTCTTGGGCCAAATTCTGATTACGCTGTTCGGATGCGTACACCTTGAACGCGGAAAAGTTTAACAGCAACAGTACCCGCACATTTTAGACTGTAATAATCGTATTTGAAGCGATACGTTGCCCGAAAAAAAGTCAGTGCCGTTCAAAGGGGCCGTCTCCCGAGTTTACACTGTGTTCGTGCGATGTTCAAACTTTGAACACTTTCAGCACCTGACTAAAAATCAGCCGCTAGCAACGATGTGGCAGTCGTTTTCGGCTGATTTTTCCTAGCTCAAAGCGACTATGGTGTCGAGAACAGTGCGGTCAGACCTTGCAGCCTTGAACACGTTTAATTTTAAACAAATTGAACAACAAGCAGAAAATATAACAAAAACCTCGGTAAGGGTATCGTTTCCGGGTAATTCGAACATGCCGAGAACGATTGTGACGTCGATTTTGCGTTTGATTTACTACGATGGAGTTATTTGCTTCTTCAGGTGGCTAACTATCCACACATGAAATGTCACAGGAATTTTTTTGTCAAAATTTTCGACAAATTTTGTGCGCATTCCTAAGAAAAGACAATTTTATCACCGGAAAGACAACTTTGTTTTTCAAAGGCCAACAAAATGTCATCTTTTTGGGTTGTGCACTAATACGACGATAATTCGGACGAAACTGTTCTCTCTCATTAATTGTGCATTATTGGGAGGGTGGAGTTCTCTTCACACTGTGCAGTTATTAATCGCTTGACTTAACGACAATCCTGTGACTAAATCTGGGGAAAAAACGAATAATGAGTCGTCACAGACTCCAGGTGTCGAGTACGTCGGCGCCAAAATATTATTGTCAAAACAGATGGAAAAGTTTATCTTTGTGCAGGACACTTGGGTCGATTTATTCGTCACGTCATACGAATGAAAAGTCACGAATGTGATTTTGTGAAGTATGAATCTTGTAAAGTGACGACCTATGAAATAAATCAGTCTACTTTCAGCAATACCCTGAGTGAGTTATATCAGTCAATCCCTCTCTCCCCAACCAACACATTACCTTCCTAACTCTACGGACCATCACTCAACAGCCGTCCAGAGTAAGGTTCTTCATCCATACTGCCTTTTTCAAGGCAATGCTCCTCGCTTTGTAAGTGTCTGTTTTATTTAGACGATTTCGCTTTCTTATTCGAAGTGGTGATTCAAATGGAGCGACCATTACCGCGGACCACATCATCATGAGACCAGGGCTAAATGGACTTGTAACTGGGGAGCCCAACCCGCCGAGTGGTCGAACATAGTAACAGATTATTTCCGAATAAAGCACTTCTCGGCTCCCCACGGGCTAAAAACGTGTAGAGGAAGGTCGAATGTGTTCAATCGAAACTTTTCGCGACGAAAAATGACCCCTGCGATTGTAAAAGTCATTTTATCGGGCCTTCCCTGGCTTTCGGCACACCGCCCCACCGACCTTTCCTCGCCCTCTGCAACTGACAACGTAACAGCTTTTCCTCATTTCACGAAATGGAATGCAAATCGAGTAACTAACACCAGAAATATTAATCACTTGATATTTGAGAATTTTTGGAACCATTCGAAACTTTTTTGGACGCATAATAACGAGTTTTGCGAAAGTGGCGGCTTTCTGAATTAAGGCGTTTGCGGTTGGGCAATGTCGTCTGCTGTGGTGCCAGACTGGAGCACAAGGCGGAAGGCGGTTGTGTTCATATTATTTGAACTGTTCATTGGTCGTTCTGTGACCTAAGTTTCTTCATGCTGCATAGAAACTAAGCAAGAGTGAGTCGATTTTATTGGTAACGATCGTCGGAATCTGGTACGTTCGTAATAGTTATGTTGTGTTTAGCGTTCCTGCAACGCCAGCAGAAATATTTATTGCACATGCGAATGTCTGTGTGTTACCCATCCTGTGTAGGCTAAACAATTTTTACTACTTCTTTCTGTAGATCAGATACATCGGAAGCCATGTTGTTGCCGGAAGACGCGGAATGCTTCGCGTTCGACTTTGATGTAATTGCTGAGGAGGAGACAGAAGAGGGGCTCCAGGAGTGCTCCCTTTTTGAAGCAGGTCCAAGCCCAAGCACTGGAGGACGGGGTCGGCGTGGACGGGGACGAAGACAGGCAGAAGGCCGGGGCCGTGGCTTAGGTGGCACTGCCCAGCAACAAGGCCGCCTGCCTTGTGATTACCCTTTGTGCCGGAAGACGTTTGCAAATTCTACCACTCTGAAAACCCACAGAAAGAAGCACACTTTGGATGGTAACTATTTGTTCGTTATATATCTAGTTGTTGTTGTGACCGTTTGAAATGTTATACTTTTGTGCTTCCTGATACGTACTTGTATGTTTCTTTGCAGACATTGTAGCCAAAATTCCCAAGGGCGATGAGCTGAAATCTCATGTGAAAGCTGCTGTTTCCCAAGCATTTGCCAAGATTCTTCAGAAAATTCAAATTGATGAACTGGGTGTAATTTTGTACACTAAGGACTTAGTGACTCATGGTCAAGACTTTGAAGTTTTGATCACATTTTTGATTTCACATTACGGAGAATTAATTAGCAATCTGAAGGCCATTTTCAAAACTGGAGTGCGATATCAGTTTTTAGTTAAGTGTAATGGATTTGCCAATGCAGAAGATTTTATCTCAAGTTTAAAAGTTACCAAGAAATTGAATCTGATGGAGTTTTAAATGTGCTATCTGGCTTATTCATTTTAAATTTCTCGCAAGAGCTTTTGCTTCTTGTGTTGAGATCCATGCTAGGAAGTGCTGTACCAAGGGAAGCCATCGTGAGGAAGAAGTGGTCTGCAGATGAAATGAATTCGGTGGAATTTAAAGAGATTATTTTTTACATTGGAGGTGCAATCGTCCACACTTTCCATGCTGCCCTAAGAAGACACCCAAACTGTCAAGATCTTGTTAAGTTTTGTGAGATTTTAAAAGATAATTTTGAGGAGCCTAGAGACCAATTTGAAAATATGAACCTGAATCCCAGTGAAGAATTTTCAGAGCATCATGTGGCACAAGAAATCAGAGACTGGACCGAAGCAAGGGACATAGGTGGTTTAATTTTCATTACCAAAGATGCCCACAATTTTTTTGTAGCCTTATGTGATTTTGTTTTATGTTGTGAGGGAGAGGATGGCTCTCTTGAGCAAGATTATGTATATGGGGAGGTATTAAATCAATTTAATATAGTGTCATATTGGGACACACTTATTGGATTTGAATTAGAGGAGAGCAAGTCTTTGGATTATCTTCAAGCTATTTGTGAAATTGTGGTGAAGATTGCAAGGCAAGGCATCCTGAAGAGACGCTTGAATGCTGCCATGAGGAATGCCTACACGTCTGTCAGCCTTCGCCACAGACTGTCAAGATAATTCTGTTATAGTAATGTTTAATATTTATACGAAATTTTTTTTGTTTTGAATTAATAATGTGCCCTGTGGTAGGCTCTAGAAATGTTAGAGTCACTTTCTTCTTAGTTTAGAAGTTATCTTTGTAGACAATCAAATGTTTCCTTTTTGTTGTTGTTTTTCATATGTTTAATTCTTGGTTAAAGATTCTCTTAAAAAAAAATTGTCCCTGAAATTTGACTAAGTTTTCAAATATCTTACTGTCTTCAAGATCTTTACAAAGAACATGGAAAAAGTGATTGAAGTAAAACAATGAGCAAAATTGTATTAATTACTTGACACCATCCCTTTATGAGCTAAATTTTCTTTCTCAGTACATGTACATTCATAGTATAAAAACAGATATAAAAGACATACATTATACAGTATAATTAAAGACTGGACTCAAATTAAAGTGTATACACAGATTAACATTACACTCACATATTGAACTTAAAAAGCCTTTAAAATCACAATATTAGGAAGCTTTGGATACTGGGCTAATAAAACACTGAGGGTGAGAATTCACACTAACATGCCCAGGAATGAAATTAGACCGTTTTCCTCTCTTTGGCAAAGGTTCACTTAATCTTTCCAATGTTTCTTCTTCATCTTCATTCAGTACATTTCTAAAACTCCTCTTCACACCCAGAGAGCGTTCTACTGCTAGGCTCACAGTTCGTTGTTGCATCTGGCTGGCATTCGGGTTAGTGCTTCCACCAAACCCAGCTCTTTGGCGACTGAAGTGCTGTTCTAAGGGGTCTTGAGATAAGACACGAGCCATCACAAATTTGGCCCCAGCAGCTAGTAAAAAACGGATTGATGCAATGCTTGATCTGATTGTGATTTCTATTCCTTCCAAAGTTGGATGAGACAGCATAGTCTTCTCAACTTCCTTGGCAGACAAGCCCAAGTTATGAGACTTCTTCTTCCACTCCATTAAGTAACCCTCCAGAAAATCTTTAATCAGCCAAACAAACCTTTCATCATCCACATTATCATAGGGTTTCAAGAGAGGTTTTCTCTGTTTAATCCATTGGCTAGAGTGAGCTCCATTACGAGTATCAAAAAATTTGTTCATCATGCGTAAGAAATTTACAGTTTCTGTCGTTCCAGGCCATCCTAGCTTCTCGAGGTCTGTAGCTACTGTGTCACTAAGAACTTGAGCTGCAAAAATGACTTTCATAGCTGAAAAGCTGTTGATGAAAACATTTTGAGGGTTCAGCTTATGTGATTTCCTGAAAGTTCGATTCTTAAATTGATGGTACATTCTGATAATTGTTTTCGACTCAATTAATTCACCATTAATCTGCAAACAACGACTCTTCTTTTCATCTGTCCCTGAATTGTGAAAGCAATTTCTGATAGTTTTTAGCAGGTGGCTCATATCAGACACAAAATACAGTGGTCTACGTTCAGGAGAGCAGATGTTAATGGTATAAAACACTACATCCAGTCCTGTGGTTAAAGGCGTATGCATGTTGAAGAAGCCTCTGTTAATAGCGTTGCCATCACACACATAGCACAACACCTTGATACCAGCACTTTCTAGTAGTGAAATACAATCCCACGAACGTGTGTAGAGCATTTCTCTATTCATTTCAGAGCACGGATATGTAGCTATTACACACTTATAATACGCACGCATAATCCTTTGACCGTAAATGCCAGTACCTTGGTTGCAAGAGCTGGTTCAGCGGGTTTACAGGCACCAGCAGAACCACTTTCTGTACTTTCCATACGCCTTTCTAATTCTGCCATTTCCTTATCAATTTCATCCAGCTGTGAATAACCAATAAGCTTTCCATCGGATTTGCGGTATACTAGGTTTTTGGAAATATACATTTCATCCACAAGCAAGGCTTTTGGTGTTCTTCACAGCCTGATTTGGTCATTTCTTCTTTAACCACCTGTATGAGTCCAGGTGAGATGCCTTCTTGTGGTTTAATAAAAATGGGAGTAGTTATAAAGAGTTCTATTGCAGGGTAGTTTTATGAAACCTGAATCTCTCAGTGTGTTGTATGCAGAACCAGAAGTCATCTTAATACACAAGGCAAGCCGTACCATTGCTGGATGCCAGCGATGGCCTCTAGGATCTTCTGTAGAAGCTGCTTTCAGCTGCTGACGCAAAAACAGTTAATTGACTATTGGCTAGAATTTCACTTAAATCAAGACTCACGCCTTCTTCAACAACAACACCATTGGATTGCAATGCCTGCTCAACCTTTCTTTCTAAGTATGCAATTCGTTTGTCTTTTTTTCTTATTTCTTCATGTTGTTTGGACAGCTTTTCCAGTTCCTGCTTGAGGGTCATGTACTTGTTGGCTGTAGAAGCTTTGACATCTTCCTGCTGTGAAAATTTGTGTCTTTCCCTTAATGTTCGTATGACTTTAGCACATGGTTCACACCTGAAATTCTTTTTGCCAAATGGTACAACCCTGAAACAACCATCTGCTCGGCAAGTAACAACATACTCGGTTTCATTGAATGGATTACTGTCAATGTCGGTATTCTCAATGTTTGGCCAAATGGAGAATGATTCCAGATGGTTTGCCCCAAGACATGTCTGGTATTGACGCATGTTCCTGGCAAGAAACACACACCTTGAGGCAAAAAGGTTGAGGGTTCCTTCTGTCAATAACATTGGATCGAGACTGGCTTTGACTATTTCTTTCTGAATTGTTTCCATTAGGGGTTTTCCATGAACAGCTATCTCTGTTGTTGATCCATCATACCGAATTATAATCTCTCTCTGGATTGCCTTAAAATGTGTACTAGAGAGCTGAAGCAGGTGAATTGATTCAGAATCAACAACAGCTTTCCAGTTCTCATACAACACAGCACTAACTAATCCATAGAGTCTCTTGATCAAATCATAACCGGTTGGTTCATAGGGTTCCTGAAAACAATAACAAAATCAATATAAATTCATAAAAAAATATTTGTAACATATCAAAATTAAATTCATAAACCTACCACAACTTCATCAGCAGCAACTCCAGAAGATACATCAGTGACAACTGAAGCCTCTGCATTTACAGTCAGGTCACCTTTGACAAACACATCTTGACTGCGGGAAGTGCCAGACCTTTCTTGACTGTCCTGCACCTGAAATTTATAAAATAAAAATAGCTTTTTATATTATTGGGATTAAAATGCCTGCATAAAACTAGTAGTCCTTATCATTTTTACATACAGAAAAACTGTCAGCTGTAAAAATATTTCTTGAGGTGCTTGGAGTCATGAGTGTTTCTTTAACTGACACATTTCTTGCGGTCACAGCCTGTACAGTTTGTGAAGAGTCACTCGTAGAAAACGAAACTTGACTGCTAAAGGTAATATGCTGACTTTTCCCCTGCACCTAAAATTTATCAAAATCATCTGTCTATTAGCATTGTGAACTCCTGAACCAAAAATAGCTCTTTCCATATGTACTTACAGCATTGTCTCCATCATCTGCAGTAACTGGAACTTCTGTGACAAAAAAGCGGTGTTCACGTTCTTCCTACAATATGATTGAAAAGAAGTCAGTCATTTAAATTTAACAAAAAATTAAGAAAAGAAGCTAAGTACAAGTAAGGAGCCTGATTGACTTTACCTGGCTTCTTGGTATATCTTGCTCAGTATGAGATGACACGGATTCATCTTGAGATGACCGAGATTCATCTTGAGAAGATGACGTCCTTGAATCATCAGTGGAATACCATCTTTGCCCTTCATCCATATCATCCACATCCACATCAACATCATCCACTGTTTCAGTACCTCCAGTTTGAGTGGCCTGGGGCGGCTCATATTGTCCCCGTCTCTTTTTCCTGACTAACCTAGACCGAGTTGACTTAGTTTTCCGTTTTTTTCGTTGTTTTGAAGCTTCCACATCCATTTTTAGTTCCGTGCTAACCAAAGCCCGGTTCGCCTTTATCCACAAAGTCTGAAATTACGATAATTTGTCACTACGTCAATCCGAAATAAATATGAATATCACTAAAATCAGATGCACCTGACAGTAATTCTTCGCGAACTCACCTTAAAATAAAGAATAGAATGAAAAAGTTTCACGCAAACCCTTTCCCAGAGCACAACATGTGAATAAATTGGTTATCAAAACTCAAAACGTCGTATAAACAAAACAATCCGTGAGCAGGAGCACAAACACAGCAGACGACATTGCCCTACCGCGAACGTCTTAGTTCAGAAAGCCGCCACGTTCGCAAAACTCGTTATTATGCGTCCAAAAAAGTTTCGAATGGTTCCAAAAATTCTCAAATATCACGTGATTAATATTTCTGGCGTTAGTTACTCGATTTGCATTCCATTTCGTGAAATGAGGAAAAGCTGTTACGTTGTCAGTTGCAGAGGGCGAGGGGAAGTCGGTGGGGCGGTGTGCCGAAAGCCAGGGAAGGCCCGATAAAATGACTTTTACGATCGCAGGGGTCATTTTTCGTCGCGAAAAGTTTCGATTGAACACATTGGACCTTCCTCTACACGTTTTTAGCCCGTGGGGAGCCGAGAAGTGCTTTATTCGGAAATAATCTGTTACTATGTTCGACCACTCGGCGGGTTGGGCTCCCCAGTTACAAGTCCATTTAGCCCTGGTCTCATGACATCATGAAAGGCGGATTTCTATCCATTAGCTTCTCCTGGAACTTAAGGCAATAGTAGGCATTTACTGCATCGCCTGGTTGCAGTGCTGCAGAGTCCACTTCTTCTCTTAGTCTGTTGATCCATTCTGATGGTTTCGGGTTCACTGTCTTCCTCCACATCAACATCATCAACACATTCAGCAAACCTGGAAGTGCATTGCACTGCCAGATGTTCTTCCAGGGTTACAATGTCAATGCCTGCAACCTGGTTCACTAGGACAGTGAAGCTCTCACTGGCTGCATTGTCACCCGCTTTCTCTGAGGTAGTCAAAACAATCAGGTGCTTGAAGAACTTTTCAAAGTTTTCAAGACTCTGGGACAAGATAAGCAGCCCCAGAAAACAAAGGAGATGCTCCTTCACCAGCTTGCTTACCCTTCCCCAGAGCCTCCACTTTTTGACAATGTTAACAAAGTGGGCCAAGTAAATTCTCAAGTAGCACCGTGGCAGCTCCTCCGATTGGCCCTGAGAAAGCGGAAACATATTCGGTTGGTTACGTTGCTGGCGCATCCAGCTGCGGACCGCGCCAGTACACTCAGGAGGGCCCTTGAATCATCACATAAAACTCCTGGGGCACGGCGTACCGCTTCTGGACCGCCTCATTTAGCCAACATAAGATGGTGCTTGCATCTTGTGTCTCGTAAAGCAACTGATTCAGTGGTACACTCTTCGGGTGAGAAGTGCTGTGGCTATTGACTTGGTACAAAAAGACATCACTTGAGGATCCATGTGGCCTGAAGTCACCGCGAACTACCTTGGCTGGAGCGTCAAGCGTATGGGTCGCATACCCTTTACACAGCTCGTTGTTGACTTGAAGCTGGTCTGGTGTTGAATACATCACCATTATGAGATCTGCACCGATCTTGTGAATCGAAGCTAGAAATGGGTGAACATACTTTATCTCCATGATTGCTTCTAGCCAAGGACCCTGCGGTATGTTCAGGTTCGCCATATCTCTCTGCCTTTTGTCTGCCTTCGTGTGGTACAACACACTGGCAGAGAAGAGGTTGGGTGCCTGACGTCTCTGTGTCATTTTGGTACTCTTTGATGCCCTTCTTTGAACCGGCATTCCCTACAGCAACCCGCTCACTCCCCTTGCACTAACTCCTCTTTTGATGGACTGTAGATTTTTTTTTTTGATAACAATCTTTATTGGTCTAACATTAGTTCAAAAAGTTCTCTCTGTACGATCCTCTGTGGTACCTCACGAGGTGTTCAGAAGTGTTCGCACCACCCTATGATGGCACACTGGTACCACCGTATTACAGACGCCAAAACCAGTATGTGACGAAGTATGTCCACGGACACCAGTGGCATCACGGTGATAAGCCATACAATGAGTGCTATGAGATTATCCAACAGTGGACCTCTCAGTGCTCACGTATCTACGTGGAGGGTGTTTTGCATCTCAAAGTTATTGTCCCTTTTAAATCATAAATAAATCGAGAATTCTCTTTCTTCATTTCTGTTTTAAGAGCAAGTGTGAATGCTGGAAATCTGTATATTACTTTCCTATTCTTTCTTACATACAAGAACTGGAACCTTAGCTGCCTAAAATATCCATTCACCGAGGCTGTGTCAGGAGCAGGACAATCAATAATGGGAAGAACCTCACCATATATGTACATGGGTTCATTTGGTGCTCTCTTCGCCCTCCATACCGAGGATCTTGACCTGGTATCTATTTCCTCTGGGAGGGAAAGAGACTATGGTAAAAATTATTTCTTAAAATTCATAATTCTTTTCATTAGTGCCTGTTAAAAAAAAAAAAAAAAAAAAAAAACAACATTCCTCTTCCTATGCAGGAACATCTTCCCCAGCTCAAGAAAAGGAAGTATGGACTTGATAATAGCAAAGAAAGTGCTACCCATTTATGAGTGCAAAAACATTGCTCGGCATAAGATTGCCCTTATTGATCCCGCATCGGCTGTCCTCAAAGGAGTAAGGTTTGCACAGGCAAGTGTTTCCCATGAAGTAAATTGGAATCTTTGTGCAAGCCCTATACTCATATTTGCCTGCAATTTTGTTGCTAGGTGATCCAACGTCCTGGTGAGTTTATCATCTAGGACCACAGGGCATACCATCAAGGATACTCCCTTCAGTTTTCAGTTGCAGAAGCAGTAAATTTTGGATTTCAAAACTGGGCTGACATTACAAAGCAAGGAACGTATTGCCAGAGCCATGAGTAAGTAATAACACTCTCTTCAATCAATCTCTTCCAAAATTTGGTTTACTATTTTAATATAAATTACGAAGAATTTTTTTCAGCAAAGTCTTCGTTTATTTTATACTTGCCTTTTCTTTGTTTCAGTGGTGCAGACCCACCAGGTTTCCATTTTAATGTAGACCAATACCTACAAATAAATGAAAAAAAAAGAAGAGGTATATTTCATTATTTTAACCACGCATAACATTGGCTTCTATAGTTTCTTGTCCATCAATTAATATGCCATGCTCATTTGCAAACTTACGGGTGTGAAGTTGGCCACAAAAAAATTTGTGGCCACAAAAAAGCTTTTCATGCTCCGACTATAGCCAGCTGCCATCTAGGGTGACCACCCATCCCAAGGTCATCCCAACAGCCGCTGATGGTCCTGAGCCATCCCCAACAGCCGCTAATGGCCCTGAGCCATCGAGCCCGCTGGGGCACGGGCGATGCAGGCCGCTGTCCGGCGGGTCTGCCTACCTCCCAGGGGCATTTTTGGAAAAATCGCTAATACGTGGCCCCATGGACCCCCGATGAGGCCCAGTCGACGCAGACCGCTGTCCGGCGGGTCTGCCTACCTCCTAGGGGCAGTATTCACAAAATCGCTTATACGTGGCCCCATTGGCCCCTGAGGGGCCCAGTTGATGCAGGCTGCTGTCTGGCGGGTCTGCCTACCTGCCAGGGGCAGATTTCACAAAATCACTAATACGCGGCCCCATGGACACCAGATGAGGCCCAGTCGATGAAGGATGCTGTCCGGAGGGTCTGCCTACCTCCCAGGGGCAGTTTTCACAAAATCGCTTATACGTGGCCCCTTTGGCCCCCAGTGGTGCCCGGTTAATGCAGACCGCTGTCCAGCCGGTCTGCCTACCTCCAAGGGGCACTTTTCACAAAATTGCTTATACTGGGCTTCTGGCTCCCTAGAGGGCCCCGGCTGATGCAGGCCGGTGCCAGACGGGCTTGTCTACCTCCCAGGGGCAGTATAAAGAATGAGGCCTGTACTCTACCCCCGATGCAGACCGCTGTCCGGCGGGTCTGCCTACCTCCCAGGGGCAGTTTCTTCAAAATCTCTTATCCGTGGTTACCAGGCCCCTCTGAGAGCCCCAGTTGGTGCAGGCCTCTGCCTAGCGGGTTTGCCTACTTCCCAGGAGAAGTTTCAAAAATAAAGCCAGTATGCTACCCCATTGGGCCCTGATGAGGCCCACTTGATGCAGACCGCTGTCCGGCGGGTCTGCTTACCTCCCAGGGGCAATTTCGAGAAACGCTATTGCATGTAGACCCCATGGCCACAGGCGGGGCCCAACCGGTGCAAACCAATGTCCGGTGGGTCTGCACAGCCTCTGGGTGCCATTTCCACCAAAAACGCCTCCATGAGGCCCACATGGCCCCAGTCCAAGCCCAACCGATTCAAACCAATAGCCACGGTTAAAACTGTCGGCAACAATTATGTCAACTATCCCTCAACTTGGCTGTGGCGCTGATCTGTTGATTTCTCTGAGCAGAGTGGCACATTGAGGCGAGTTGACAAAATTAATGCCAAATGGATCTCGGACTTTTCCGCACATTTTCCGTCGATTTAATGGTCCGACCTCCCGCTTGAATAGTGACGGCCCCGTGGGGGGTCGGCAACTGTCATGTCAACTACCCCTCAACATGGCTTGGGCGCTAATGCTCCAAGTCCAACTTTGTCGAATCACTGAGACAGGCACTTTGAAGCGAGGTGACAAAATTGATGTTAAAGAAAAATTGGACTTTTCCGGACATTTTCCGGCGATTTAACACTAGAAGGGCTGGCTTTTTGGCAACCCTAGAAGGGCCGCAGGGGTCATTTTGACCCTCATATGTTTTGCCGTGTTAAAAGCCGGGTTTTGATGTATTTTCGTGTTTAAATGATGAAAAATGGTAAAAAATCAGTCAAATATGGTGTTCAGAGAGTTGGGTTAGGTTAACACTAGAAGGGCCGGCTTTTTGGCATCCCTAGAAGGGCCGCCGGGGTCATTTTGACCCCTATATGTTTTGCCGTGTTAAAAGCCGGGTTTTGATGTATTTTCGTGTTTAAATGATGAATAATGGTAAAAAATCAATCAAATATGGTGTTCAGAGAGTTGGGTTAGGTTAATCGGTGCACGAGAGCGTAAGATAGGCAACCCGCAATGCGTTTAATCCGATCTGCCGCCAGAACAACGACTTTTCATGTGGTGCTGCTTTCTCGCCATCCAGAGACGAATTATGGCCTGGTCAAATATATAACGGGCAAGATTTCAGTATTTCTAGCTGAGGATAGCTCGAATTTACCCTCGTTTCAATTTTACCAGGCCAAACTCCCGAGGAACTCCTATCCCAAGACAGAGGCCAGAACGACGAGTTTACGTATGTGGCTACTTCGTCGCTATCCAGAGACGAATCATGGCCTGGCAAAATAGATAACGGAAGTCCTAGCTGGGGGTAACTCAAACTCACTCTGGTTACAATTTCACTGGGCTAAACTCCCGAGAAACTTCTATCCGAAGACAAAGGCCAGTACGACGACTTGGCGTATGTGGCTAATTTATCGCCATCCAGAGACGTGTCATGGTCTAGTAAAATAGATAACGGACTAGATTCTAGTAGTTCTAGCTGAGAACTCGAATCCACGCTGGTTCTAATTTTACCAGGCCAAACTCCCGAGAAACACGGCTCCGAAAACCATCTTCTGAAAGCCAAAACGACCATCTTCTGTCTGTGGCGACTTTACCGCCTTCCATAGACGTATCATGGCCTGGTAAAATAGATAACGGGCTAGAATCCGGTAGTCGTAGCTGAGGATAAATCGAATCTACCCTGGTTTTAATTTAATAGGCCAGACTGCTCAGAAACGCCTGAGTCGTGACGGCTGAGATATTCAGTCGACACTTCGTTATGTCTGAGTCGTGGCGAAAAACCGTAAAGTGAAGTCAAAAGAAGGCGTTGCCATCTCATGATATGTCGTTGCCGAGGTCCAAATTAGTCTATAAATCCCTAGCTGAAAGATAGGATTGAAGAACATATTTTCTGGCTAAGATTTCGATTTTTTGATCAGGGCCGTGGGCCGACTGTTGATATTTTGCCTGCTAAAATAATTTTAGCGGCATTTCTCGGAAGGTCTGTCCAGTCCACCTCCACCGAAGCCCATTCGCCAAGGTCTTGTTTAGCAATGTGTCGAGAAGTGTTTTGTCGGCCACTGCCTACTTTAAGGGGAATGCTTTAAGGCTATTGCGGCAAGAAGATCGTCCCAAACATGAGTGCCAACGCTTGTAAAGTCAACTGTGACATAAGCAACGTTCTGGCGCCAATGTGTGTCATAAACAGTGCAAAAAGGCCGCAGGGGTCATGTTGACCCCTGCGGCCCTTCTAGGTAAAATGACGGCTAGCGTCCACAAAAATTGACGAAAATAGATAAAATTTGGTGTGGTGGGTGCTTTTCATGGTTTTAGGAAATGTCAAAAAAATTCAGATGCGTAGCGAAAGTCTGGTATATAAACAAGGTAGGCGTACGCCAGACCGCGTCGTGGCGTAACAGGCTTCGCTCACCGCGAACCACTGTTCCGCCCCTCCACGCCTGGCGTACACCTACCTTGGCCTGCCGGCGGCTGTCACCGGGCGAGTGGGACCCTGCGGGGCTAATCAGTCAGTACTGCGCCCTGCGGGCGGCGGTCTTGAGGCGCGAGGGACGCTACGCTTCTAACCTGACCCCTGGACGTACCTACTCCCACAGTATTGTGAACTTCTCTACCGTACTTAATCGTGCTTAACTCTAACTTAACTTACCCTAGCCTACTCCAACCTTACCTACCCTTCCCTACTCTAACCTAGCCTACCCTACTCTAAACTAACCTACACTACTCTGATCTAGCCTACTCCAACTTCCCCTACTCATTGTGGACTTCCTAACCTACCCTTTCCTACTCTAACCTAGCCTACCCTACTCTAAACTAACCTACCCTACTCTGACCTAGCCTACTCCAACTTCAGCTACTCATTGTGGACTTCTCTACCGTACTCAATGCTGCTCAAACCTAACCTACCCTAGCCTAACCGGTTCCGGTTCAATGAGGCCCGGCTTTGACAACTGGCACCATCAGCAGCACCTGGGGTCTTCTTCAGGATTGTGATTGAGGTCCTGAGTGTATTTTAAGCGTTATCGGTTCCCATCTTTAAGTTCAAAATACTGCTTTTTTTTAGCAGTTTTTCCTTTTGTTCCTGCTCCTGCTCAAGAATGCCCTGTTTTGGCCCCCAGCACCTGCAGCAGTACCTAAAGGTCAAATTTGGCATTTTGAATGGGGTCTTAGGGTGATTTAAGAGGGGGTCGGTCGCCATATTAAAGTTTGACATTCTGCACGATTTAGAATTTGGCACCCCGTTCCAGTTCCTGCCCAAGAAGGCCCTGTTTTGACCCCTAGCACCTGCAGCATCACCTGGGGTTGATTTCGGCATGTTGAATGGAGTCTTGGGTGATTTTAGAGGAGGCCATTCGCCATGTTTAAGTTTGATATTCTGCACGATTTAGAATTTGGCCCCCGTTCCAGTGCCTGCCCAAGAAGGTCCTGTTTTGACCCCTAGCACCTGCAGCATCACCTGGGGTTCATTTCGGCATGGTGAATGGAGTATTGGGGTGACTTTAGATGGAGGCGGTGGCCATGTTGAAGTTTAAAATTCTGCACGATTTAAAAGTTTGCCCACATCTTCCAGTTTGTGCTCAAGAAGGCCCTGTTTTGCCAACCGGCACCTGCAGCAGCACCTGGGGTCCTTTTCGGCATTGTATTTGAAGTTCTGAGTGTATTTTAAGCGGGGTCGGTTCCGATCTTTAAGCTCAAAATACAGCTTGTTTAGCAGTTTTTCTATTTGTTCCTGCTCCTGCCCAAGAAGGCCTTGTTTTGACCACTAGCACCGGCAGCAGCACCTGGGGTCGACTTCGCCATCTTTACTCGGGTCTTTGGGTGATTTTAGAAGAGGTCAGTCGCCATGTTCAAGTTTGATATACGGTTTGTTTAGAAGTTTGCCCTCCTGTTCCAGTTCCTGCACAGGAAGGCCCAGTTTTGCCAACCCGCACCTGCAGCAGCACCTGGGGTCGTTTTTGGCATTGTAATTGAAGTTCTGAGTGTATTTTGAGCGGGGTCGGTTCCGATCTGTAAGCTCAAAATACAGCTTGTTTAGCAGTTTTACTATTTGTTCCTGCTCCTGCCCAAGAAGGCCTCGTTTTGACCACTAGCACCTGCAGCAGCACCTGGGGTCGATTTCGCCATCCTAAATTGGGTCTTTGGGTGATTTTAGAAGGGGTAGGTCGCCATGATCATGTTTGAAAATCGGCACGATTTAGAAGTTAGCCCCCCTGTTCCAGTTCTTGCACAAGAAGGCCCTGGTTTGTCAACCGGCACCTGCAGCAGCACCTGAGGTAGGATGCCCCCGAGGTGAGGTTGACTCCGGTATGATGCAAGGAGATTGTGGTCCAAATTTGAGCCCTCTACGATGAACCGTTCTCGAGGAATTGCACGGACAGACAGACAGACAGACACACAGACAGACAGACACGCACACAGACAGACAAACAGACAAAACATTTTTGGGCCAGTGGGGTAAGGGCTTCGCTATCGCTCAGCCAAAAATACACGAGAAAACTCGCTAAGGGTCATTTTGACCCCCTCGGCCCTTCTAGTGTTAATGCTCCGACCTCGCGCTGAGAAAGTGGCGGCCCCCTGGGGGGTCGGCAACAATTGTGTCAACTACCCCTCAACTTGGCTGTGGCGCTGATCTGTTGGTTGCTCTAAGCAGAGAGGCACTTTAAAGCGAGTTGACAAAATTGATGCCATCTGAAAATCGAACTTTTCCAGACATTTTCCGGCGATTTAATAGTCCGACCTCCCGCTGAGAAAGTGGCTGCCCTGTGGGGGATCGGCAACAATTATATCAACTACCCCTCAACTTAGCTGTGGCGCTGATCTGTTGGCTTTCTGAGCAGAGAGGCACTTTAAAGCGAGTTTACAGAATTGATGCCCACTGAAAATCGAACATTTCCGGACATTTTCTGGCGATTTTATGATCCGACCTCCCGCTGAGAAAGTGGCGGCCCCGTCGGGGGTCGGCAACAATTATGTCAACTACCCCTCAACATGGCTTGGGCGCTAATGCTCCAAGTCCAACTGTGTCGAATCGCTGACATGCACTTTGAAGCGAGTTGACAAAATTGATGTTAAAGAAAAATCGGACTTTTCCGGATATTTTCCGTCGATTTAATGCTCCGAACTCCCGCTGAAAAAGTGGCGGCCCCCTGGGGGTCGGCAACAATTATGTCAACTACCCCTCAACTTGGCTGTGGCGCTGATCTGTTGGTGTCTCTAAGCAAAGAGGCACATTGAGGCGAGTTGACAAAATTGTTACCGGATGAAAATCGGACTTTTTCGGACATTTTCCGGCGATTTTATGCTCCGACCTCCCGCTGAGAAAGTGGCGGCCCCGTGAGGGGTCGGCAACAATTATGTCAACTACCCCTCAACATGGCTTGGGCGCTAATGCTCCAAGTCCAACTGTGTCGAATCTTGCAGTTTAGTGTGAAGACGGCCCCTGCAATATTCCAGCGGATTATTGATGGCCTCCTCGGCAAGGTTGTAACCGTGCCTCGCCTAGGACAGGGTACTCTTGGCCACCGCAAGCTTGTCGGTCGCCACCTGGGTTGTAGACGGCCCCAGGAGCCGTATGGAGTCCTTTTTCGGGTAGACGACCCCCCGCACGCGGTCCAGGGAGATCGTCACTCGAAGCGTTGGGGGGGCGGGCCGTGGCTCCAGGGGCACGGCCGCCCTGAAGTCCCGGGCAGGGCGCCGACCCCGGAGGGTGAGGGCGACTCCGTTGATCAGCACCTCCTCGCTGGTCACGGGAGAGATGGGGAGGCCGCGGGGGTCGCCCGGCCGGTACTCGGGCTGCTGCGGGTCGTACTCCCCGCCGTAAGCCGGCAGGGACTCGTCCACCGGAATGAGCAGTCTGGGCCACCCGGCCGGGACAGCGGGCTCCGCACGCTGGGTGGGTGACGGTGGCACGGGCTGGGACTCGGCGGACTTCTCCTCGAGGCCCACGAAGAGTCCCAGAGGGTCCCGCTGAGGCTCGGGTACAGAGAACTCCTTGCGTGCTCGCAGCCGCCGGCCGCAACGGCGGTGGCGATGTCCGGGCCTACGACGTGGGCCCGCCGCAGGCATCCGTCCGGGCTGGCTCAGGGCGGCCGATGACCACCCCTTCTTCTCGCTCCGGACGGTCCTGGTGGAACGAGGCTGCCGGTGGGGACTCGAACACTGTCAGGGGAGCGGTCTCGCCTCCTCGGAACACGTACTGGTAACGTTCACACGCCGCCGCGCTTCGCGTCACGATGCCGGGGGCGTACTTCGCCTCCACGACAATACTTTCGCTGACGGGGGCGATGCGCGCCGCCGCGTCTCTACCCTGGGGGCGGACTCGCCTCCACAGGGGAATACTCTGGGGGCGGACACGCCTCCACAGAAGGAAAATTGGAAAAGTCAGAGACGGAACCGAAGTCAAACTTTTTTTTTTTTTTTGTTTTGCCCAAGTCACAGAGGGGTTATTAGCAGAGGAAATGCTACCCACGGAAAGGTCACCGCACTATCTCCTCACGCGGTATGATTAGTGAAGACTTATGTGACTTGGGACGCGCAGGAGAAATCTTTCCCGGCAGGTTTACCACACCTGTTGGCCACCAGTTGTCTGGGCAAGACTTGGTGACCAAGGGAGAAGACTAGTAGTCGACTCCCCCAGTTAGACGCCTAAGCTGGGATTGGTAGGCAGTGTGGGACTTGACAGCGGAAGGGGACCGCGTCTCACCCACTAAAACTCCTGCACAATACCACCGAGGTTTGCCGCAGCCGTTTAACTCGGGGTATCTGATTCTGATGGTTGTTAGGGTGTCAGGACCAGCCAGGACTGGATCCTGATTGACCCTAATGATTTTGATGATTTCTGGTGACCCCCTTCATGAAGGGTCACTACTGTTAGATGATTTCTGGTGACCCCCTTCGTGAAGGGTCACTACTGTTTGGATGATGTCTGGTGACCCCCTTCGTGAAGGGTCACTACTGTTAGATGATGTCGGGCGACCCCCTTCGTGAAGGGTCACTACTGTTGGTTGATGTCTGGTAATCTCCTTTTGTCATCACGTGTAGTCAGGGCCAGGACTGACGCACGGAGCCGCAGGGTCACTACCGTTGGTACTTGATATTGGAATGTTGATTATTAAGGTGACCCCCTTTGTCGCACCGTGCAACCAGGAGGGATGGCCAATCCCAGGGGACCAGACAACCCTTAGCCTCTGGTGCAACGGGGACTCAGGGTCACTACTGTAATGCCAATTCCGGTGATGATTTTATTTTATTTTTCTTCTGCGGGGCCCGCAGGCTCCCTTGGTCCCGGGGTGTCGGGTTGCCAGCCCGATTCCCGGGGCCGTTGCTCAGTTGTTCTTGAGTTTTCTTGCTCGGGGCCCGCGGGCTCCCTTGGTCCTGGGGTGTCGGGTTGCCACCCCGATTCCCAGTACCGTTGAAGTTTATGGAGCGTTAATCGTCTCCCTTCACCCCACCGGGTGGACCGGTTGGAGGGCCGACAGTGCCATAGCCCCAAACCAGAGTGCCCCTCCAAGTACCACCTGACTTAGTACCGCAGCACTTCAGGGGGAGGAGGGGTGGCTGGGAACTCTGGCTGGAGTGACATGTACTCGGGTTACCCCGGTCCCTCTCTGGAGTGGAGAACAGGTAGTTTTAGGGGTTCCTTAGGTTATTTAGAATTCTATCTATAGAAGGTATTCTTTTGTCGAAGATGGTGGCTCCGGTTCCCTTGCTCATTTCTCTGAGTAGTGGATTGGTGTGCTCTTGGAGGTCGTGGAGGTTTTTTGCCGCGATACTGTGCCGCAATTGGCGTATCGTTTTGAATGGCGCTAGTTCTTCTACCACTGCTTTTTTAGTAGATCTGGGTAGGAACTTTATAATCCTGATCCATTTTCTTTCAAAGCGCATAAGTTGTTCAAGTTGGTTTTCACTGATCATGTCCCATGCCGGTAAGCCGTATACAAGGGTGCTTTGAATTAGTGCCGTATATAGGATTGTCCTCGCCGTTTGGCTAGCTGATTTTTTTGCCCTGTAGGTACCTTACAAGGGAGGCCGTTTTCATTCTACACTTCTTCTTCAGATTTTCAATATGGTTCTGGAACCGGAGGTTGCGATCTATGGAGATACCAAGATAGGTGAACGACTTTGTTATTGGTATGATTTCCTCTGCATATACAATTTGGATGAGCGAACTCTCTTTTGTACCTGTCAGGACTATAGATTGACTTTTTGTCGGGTTAATTTTTATTTTCCATTTTTCACACCAATTATACAGTTCCTCGAGATATTTATTTGCGTAGTTGTTTAGCACTTGCCCATGTCCTTCGAAGATAAGAGCTGTGTCATCAGCATATTGGAACATACCTTGGGTGTTTTTTGGCATATCACTGATATAGATGTTAAACATTCGGGGCGACCACACTCCACCTTGGGGTGTTCCGGCTCGTATGGGGTAAACTTTGGATAGGTTGTCTCCTAGTTTGATGTAGAAGCTTCTTCCTCGAGGTAGGACTGAATGATGCTTATAAGCCATCTTGGCTGTCTAGTGTTCTTCAGCTTGAGCAGGAGCTCGTTGTGGGGCACCTTATCAAAGGCAGCTTCAACGTCCAGTGATACGACAAGTCCACCCTTTTCGGTATTTATAATTTCAGCTGAGGAATTAATAAGTCTTTGAAGTTGGTAGGTACAGTTTAATTTACTTGAAAAACCAAATTGGTATAGGGGGATGCAGTCTAGGTTAAAATAACACACAGTAATTTTTTCAAACAGCTTGCTCATGCAGGGCTGGAGCGTAATTGGCCTATAGGAATTTGGGTCACTGGGGTCTTTTCCAGGTTTCAGAAGCATAGTTATGCTTGAGATTTTCCATTTTGTTGGGAAAATTTGTTGTTTCAGGATTTCTTGGTAAAGCTGTAGGAGGTATAACTTTGCTGTAGGTGGAAGGTTTTTTAGGTGCTCATAATTGATGCCGTCTGGGCCCGGTGCACTTCTTGTTTTGCAGCTTTTTAGTGCCGTTTCCAGTTGGTTATAGGTAAGGGTCGGGTATCCCTTGAACCTTTTATTTTTGTATTCGTATTTAATATTTTCAACTTTATCCTTGTGCAATCTAGTTTGGTTAGTCATATTGTGCTCTGTGAATTTTTTGTGCAGGGCCTCTGCGAGTAGATCAGCCTTTTCCTTTTGTGAGTTCGCTACCCTCCCTCCTGTTCTCAGTTGGGGGATCTTCGGGGGGGTCGGTCTATCCTTTTTGAGTACTTGCCACCTTAATACGGGATCGTCCAGTTTTTGGATTTTTTCTAGCAGTACGTCTTCTTTGTACCGGTTATATTCCACTTTTATTTGGTTCCTTAGGTGAGCCAGCTGTTGTCTGCCCGTTCTGTATTTGTAGTACTCTTTTTCCAGTTTTTTTCTTGCTTTTATTTTGTCATCCAGATCTTTGGGGAGTTTTATTCTTTTTTCCTTCTTCCTTCAAACGTACTCAACCGACTGCTTTATTAACATTGACAGGGGTATATAAGGAAAGAGCGAACGAAATCATCAGCGCGCAAACTTTGCCTGCCCGACGACAGTAGCGCCATCTAGCGTCCCTACCGCTACAGTCATCTGGACCGCCGGTGGTGGGCGGCCGACTGGCGCCTGGGGGTAGGCTCCACTTCCTTCGGCCGTGCTGCTGGGGTGGCCTACCCACCCAGGCTCTCGCCCTACCCCTGTGTCTGGTGTCAAGGTTCCTGGGGTTAAATGTTACCAGGATAACATTTATCTTTTCGCCCCTAATTATGCCCAGTACGTGGTACTTTTAAAGAAAGTACTTACCATTTTGAGTGAAAATGGAATTGGGCTCAATGTGGAAAAGTGTACGTGGTGTGCCTCCAGCCTCACCGTTCTCGGCTTCAAGGTTACCAGGGACGGTGTCCAGGCCACAGAGGACAAACTGGAAGCCATAGCCAAGGCCCCTCCCCCAAAGGATGTGTCTGCACTCCATTCACTGCTGGGTCTCATCGAGTTCTACAGTCGTTTTATTCCCAACAAGGCCACCATCATTGAGCCCCTTCACCGCCTTCTGGATGAATCGTCGGACTTCAACAGGGATCAAGAGCACAACGATGCTCGCAACAAAGTCAAGCAGTGCTTGGCCTCCAGGCCGTTGTTAGCTCACTATTCTTTGCACCAACCTGTGGCTCTCATTGCCGATGCTTCTCAGTACGGTGTTGGTGCCCTCCTGGTGCATTACCAGGAAGCTAATAGAACTCACTCTGAGAAGATCATCACTTGTGCATCCCGCACTTTGTCTCCTGCAGAAAGAAGATATTCACAGTTGGATAAAGAAGCCCTGGCCATTATATTCGGCGTAACCAAGTTTGCCCAGTACGTGTATGGCAGGAAGTTCTGCATTTATACAGACCACAAACCTTTGGTGTCTTTGTTTAATCCACTTGCTCCTTTGCCCGACCAGCTGTCACCAAGAATGCTTCGGTGGTCCCTGAAGCTAGGAGCCATGGACTACGACATCCGCCATCGACCTGGAAACCAGATGGGCCTTGCTGATTTCCTTAGTCGAGTTCCCCTCCCTGGACCAGACCATGACGAGTACCATCCAGCTGGTATTTTCCTACTGGAAAGCAAGGACTGGACACAGGTGACACCAGCCCACATTGCCTCTGCCACCCACCTGGACCCCTTGCTGTCTCAGGTGCTGCGGTACACCCAGGCCCAGGATGACTCATGGCCGGATAGAATCCAGGAGGAGGTTAAACCATTCTACCAACGGAGATCTGCACTTTCTGTCCTGGATGGCTGCCTTCTGTGGGGTGATCGGGTAATCATTCCACAGGCCTTACAGGAAGAAGTACTTAAGATCATCCATTCCATGCACTATGGTTTTGAATTTTCCAAGGCACTGGCCAGATTCTTAGTGTGGTGGCCCTCTGTGGATAATGATGTCGCTGACAAAGTCCGTACCTGAGAGAGTTGTCAGAAGAATTCCAAGAGACCTCGAAGATCCTTCGTGTCACAATGGCCGAAGGCAACTCGTCCTTGGGAGCGTGTCCACATTGACTATATGCAGGCCCCTTTGAAGGACATTATTTCCTCATCATCATTGACTCCTTCTCGAAATTTCCTGTGATCAAGGTGGTTAACAATTTAACTGCAGACACGCTTATTATTCATATGCGTTATTTTTTCGCAGATTATGGTTCACCTACCTTGGTTGTCAGTGACAATGGGAAGCAGCTGGTGTCGAAGGTTTTCAAAGACTTTCTGGCCAGGAACAATGTGAGGCACTTAACCTCTCCGCCGTACCATCCGGCGTCCAACGGGCTTGCTGAACGTACAGTCCAGACATTCAAGCTCCTCATGGCCCGATTCGTGGAGGGCGACATCCACGCCCGTACAGCAAGATCCCTGGTGTCTATGAGGAACCGGCCCTCGAAGACCACAGGGAAGACACCGGCCGAGGTGATCGGACGTCCTGGCCGGCATCCCTTGTCCAGCCTCCATCCGGCTCTCCAGCCGGAACGCCCCGCCATGTCGCACCCCATGGTCAAGCCTGGCATGAGTGTCATGGCATTGAAACACAAGGGTAACGCCTCTTTTTGGGTTCCAGGCGTTGTTGAAGGACTCCAGGGAGCTAGGGTCATCATCGTCCGCCTCCAGGAGGGCGGTCTCCTGCGCGTCTCCCCCGACGACCTGAAAGCTGCCCCCCACGCCGAGTCGGTGGATGATGTGGGACACCCTGAACTGACTCACCCTGACGTTCCTATCCAAAAGCTGGACAACCTTAACCAGGACAACGCTGAGCTTGATCAAAGCAATCCACTCCAGGACGACCCTAATCCAGAGCAAGAAGGCCCTAATCCAGACGCTGAGCTGGAACTTGAACTGGAGCCGCCGATCCTCAGCCCACAGGCCTCGCCACACAGGGGTGCCAACCCCGCTGCAGGCCCAGGACCTCGTCCTGCCAACCCTGAAGAAGGCAATACTCAACAGCCCGGTGACATTCCAGTCGCTGAGGTCAACCAGAACCAGCCCCCCCCCCCCCCCCCCCACGTCGATCCTGGCCGGAGACGCCCTGGACGACCCCCTGGCCGCAGCCGCGGAAGAGGACGGCATCTAGAAGGACGTGACCCCTTTGTCACCCGTTCTGGACGCACCAGCCGTCAGCCGTGGGGGCGCGATTGAATGAAATCTTTGTTTAGGTTTAAGTTCATTCCCCCCCCCCTTTATTTTTGTTTGTTGTCGTTTCATGTCATTGTCATTTTCATGTCACCCCCTCATCTGGACATCCCAACACTCCTTCCCTCTCCCTTGTTTCCTTTGTACGTAGCTATCTCAGCACTAGCCTGTTTGCTAATATATACATTTACCGTCTTTGTTAGTTTCTAGTGCTGATTTATGTTAGTCGTTAGCCATAGGCAGCAGCTCGTTAATTGTTTATCCACGTGCTGCAGAATTGTTGGCTGTTATTCATTTGCTTGGAATGTTTCAAATTAGCAACCCTTTCTTTATTATACCCTTAGCCTTTCAAAGGAGGGAGGAGTGCTATATCCAGTCATTCCCGTCTGCTATGTTCACACCCCCCATCCCCCCTGCTGTCACTCTTGTCAGTCATCTGTACACAGTTATTGGCACTTCTTTGGTCAGCTGTGCTGTCTAGCCAGTAAGGCTTGTCACTTGTACATGCAGAGCAAAAACGTCAAGTCATCCCAGCTCGGGTCTCTTTCTTCCCCCAACGACTCCGACACAGCAGACGACATACTGCAATAGTGGAGAGTGTATTGCAATTCTTTTGCAATAACTATTTGTATTGCAATTTGAAATACAGTGTTATTGCATGTCTACGTATCTACTAATTGTTGCTGTTACCATACCTGTTATGGTATATATATCTCTAAGATGCATGCTCAGAGTTGTTAGTACCATGTACAGCTATGTGCAAGTTATTTTTTTTTTCTTTTTCACTTGGTAGAAACAATTGCCATCTTATGCTCTTATTTGCTGACTGTTGTACCCGGTCAGATCGTTTCTGGCGCCTCCCCAACACGAATCCAGTGTTGTTCTGGAGCGTGCCCGGGTTCAAATACCGCCCCCAGGAGGTGTCATTTTTTGACCTGCGGTGCTCCTGCGGTATTTCTTGTAGGCTCCCCCCCCCCTTTCCCCTCGTTCAATTCCCTGATGGGAATTCCACCATCCTTGCCTGTCATCATCATTCCAGCGAATAGATTCGCGTCTATGAAATCGGGGCTTCTTTCTCTGCTGTTCAGGGAAGTCCTTGTCGCAAACGCCTACCTTGAGTTGCGCCGTACGGAATCACGGAGACGTCGGCGTCGAGCGTCGAGTTGTGTCACGGTCACACGCTGGAGGCGACGTGCCGAGTAAACTCGTGTATTTGAGTTTAAACTCAAGAACGGGGCCGCCACATGGTGGTAAATTATGAATTTTTCCTCCTGTATTTCGTTTTTGCTTTAAGAGTTTTGTGCAGTCTCCTGTGTTTACTAGTCCGTACTTCAGATTTGATATCTATTTTTTTTCTGTTGTTTTTTCTGTAAGCGCATTGCGATTTGTTTTCTCTAACATGTGTCTTATTTAAAAAATTGATGTGTGAAATTACTCATAAATGAGTTTAAAGCTAAACTCTCGGGAGTCTATATATATATTTTTTAAAAAGCGAACGCGAATTATATAGCAGCGTACTTTAGTACCTAATGTGTCAATTATCACCTCAACCCAACAATCAAAGCCTTTAAGGAAATTTCAGCACAATCATACAGCGTACTCTGGAGAAGTGTTGAGCCGGATGTGAGAAAAAGGTCCGAATCAGAAAGAGCGGAAACGGAACCATCGCGCGCGCGGATGCGCTAGTTTCCGATCGCAGCCGGAAACAAGCACATCCACACGCGCAATCTCTCATACCTCCAGGTTCCGTTTCCTCTGTTTTTGATTCATATCTTAACTGTTCTCACTTCCGGACACTGCCGTTATGGATGGAGGCGCCCCGTGGAGTCACAACTTACGGTCGACGACGACGTGGCGGGAGCAACGCCACGCCAAGGCCGCCACTGAGCTGGCTGAGGTGCCCCGCACCTGTGCTTATGGACACCACTGACACTGTCAGTGAACAGTTATAGTGGACATACCAAATTGAGGCAACCTGCTAACGACTTAATTTAAGTGAATTTCAATCAACCTAACGAACTGCCGGCGTGCAGCCCCCCCCCCCTTTCTCAGAAGGTTTTTGGGGCTGCACCATCATTTATTTACACAAGCTCTCTGTATGCATTTCACAACATAATTTCATTAGTAGTGAGAGTTGAAATGGAAATATTTATTCTGTATTTTTTCCGTGGTTTTACATTCAATAAACCATTTTTTTTAAATGCTCCTTCACGATATAGTGCGGAATAGAATTGAAAATTAACTTAAAACAAGAATCGCATAACAAGTATAAGCCGTACAAAATTGTCCCGACACGACCAATACTGGGAAATTCGAACCAAACGCTACTTCGTTCCTGGAAGTAAAATGTCACTTATCAGACGTGCAACCGTAAGAATACGTAAGCAAAATTATCCTGACGGTAATTCAAAATTTATCCACGAGTTAAACTTCGGGTCTAGAAAGCAGTGGCGCCAAGAAGATCTGAAGACGGTGATGCAAGCAGTCGTACCTCCCTCCCTTTTTAACCTCGAACCTCCCTTTTTTTCACCCCCCCCCCCCCCCCAACCCCCGTTTTATCGGCGAAGCAAACAAAAATATTTTTCCCACTCAACACCTGATCACAAGAGGAAAATGCATGAAATTATATAGGTTGTGCGTAATTTGCGCGAATATGTAATATCGTGTACTGTTTCATGTAAACTGCGATGTTCAGTGAATCCGTTACAAAAAAAAACGCGTTAAAAAAGTGGGAGCACCCTGGCTGTACTAAAAAGAACTGTACTAAAATCACTTCCGAATATCTTAGTCCAGTTATTTTTAGTACAGTGCGTATTCGGAAAATAAACATTAATTCCATATTTTATTTTATTTACAAAAAAATAATTAAAAATTCCATAAATCAATTTTTTTTAAATATGGAAATGAAAAATCATTTTTAAAAAAATGTAATAAAAAATGATTTTTTTAATTTAAAAATTAAACGATTTTTTTGAAATTGGTTTGAAAATAATATTAATTGTATTATTTTCTGCAACGCTACGCCAGCGCTACGCCAGCGCGCTCGGTACAGCGAGTACAGCAGCGGCGGTCGTCGGAACCACGTCGGCACGGATCCATGCACGGATCCCCCACCACTGTCACTCGCGGCGCGAACTTTCAAATGGGACTGCGGACTGTCCTGTGCGAAACACAGAGTAGATTCGCTACCCCGCACTCAAGTTCCCGGGGAGGGGAGGGGATGGGAGGGAAGGGGAGAGTGACAAGAACGTCGGTGTTGCAGGTCGTATCTATTCGGACCGGAAACGAAGTCGAAACGGCGGAAGTTGTTGAATCATTTCCACTGCGACCACCCGAGCACGGTGACCAGAGCTTAGAACAGTAAAGGCTCTCTACCAGAGCTGTGCTCCGAGGTCACGGAGTCACGGCCCGGCCCAGTGCGCCCGGAGGGTAGGCAGCTCATACCTCTCCTACCGAATAACGTCATCGGACTGGCGGCAGGTCACACGGCGGTATAATCAGGCTACTTTCCGACTTGGTTTTCCTTTACACAGAAGCACTTCGGGAGATGCCCCGCGCCCAAGCGTCCAGGCGGTGCGCGTCTCGAGCATCGGGTATCTCCCCGACTGCCTTCGCAGGCAGCCGTCTAAGACGCGGAGATGGCGTTCCGTAATTTCTGAATGACTTTGAAGGCCTTTCACATGCGGCGCGGGTGAACGGAAAAGAGCCAACGGAAGTCTTTTCTAACAGAGGACACGCACGTGAGTACACGCTTGCGCGTTCCTCTGTTTGCGATAACTTGATGCCTGCCACAATGAAGCGCCCACTAGGTAGGCAACCAACACAACTCCGGTGGATCTAGTTCCAATCTCCACCGCACGATCACCATCTCCTAATCACCACGATTTTTACACGGTCGCGTCCCACCCTCGCGGCCGGCCTGGGAGTGCCTGGCAATGCTCTGTTCTGCCCTACTTGTTGGTGGCCAGCCACTGGCCAGCCATTACGCTTCAACACCCCCCCCCCCCCCTCCCCCATCCCACCCTCACCTTCACACACACACACACACACACAGACAAACACTAGGTGCCCGTTTTGGCAGTGTTGACACGCCCAGCGGTCATCCGCCTGCAAGATAGGCCACCCCTCGCGCACGGACCGAACGGCCGAGCGCCTCGGCTCGGCACCGAACGCTCGGCCCGGCTGAGCTGAACTCGGATGGACTGGCCAGCAGGGAAGGCAACCGGAGGGAGTCAGTTCTGAACCGGCGGACGAACCATCGCACCGGAGAGGTAGTCAACTTCCGTGTCGGATACGGTACTGTTTTCCGGAAGTTCGCATGTCAAGTTGCTAAGCACCGAGATTGCCCCGGGGGCAAATGGACGTTTGCGGCCAGAACCGGCCCATCTGGACCCCGATGGGAAACGACGTTGACCAGCTCCCCGCCGGCAACATGGTGGGCTAGCCGACACGCCGGGAGCGCCGCCGGCCCCCCCATGAGGTCTGCTGACCCCTGCTGCCTGCTGCTGACTACACCGATGACCTTCTTCCGGCTTCTTCCCGGCATGGACGGGCGACGACGGCCATCTCGAGTTCCGCCCAGCCCATGCGGACACCAAGGACGAAGGACGCCGCGCCGAGGACGGCGACAGCGTGGCCCTGACGGCCGCCCTCCGGAGCTGGCCGCCCGCCCCCGCTGGGGCTGGCCGTGCACCGTGTGGGCCCTGACGCCTAGTGTCCAGTAATGTGGAAAGTGATATTCATGGCAAGGGAGGCGCCCCCTTTAGCCATCCAGTGTGTATATATATATATATATATATATATATGTGTGTGTGTGTGTGTGTGTGTGTGCGCACCTCCGCTTAGGATTATCCTAGGAGGATAAATTTTTGATGAGTGCACTCTATCTGTTTTCTTTGTAACTGGGCCCAGTATTTAGTCTTATTATGTATTTTCTCCTTGCGGCTGTGACTACAGCTTATTTATTTTTCATGTGTTAATTAGCCTTTGGCTCTTGTATATGAGCTAGTATTATTCTTCAAATACAAATGTGTTGCTATGACAATTTATGTCTAATTAAAACGGCTTTAGTTCTGAAGAACGGAAATAGTTGTCAGGCTAACTAACTGCTGTATTGGCTTATATCTTTCCAGTTTCGTTAATGCAATTTAGATGGAAATTCTGAATAGTATTGTCTAATATTAATTCTTTTGCTAAATTCAGGCCGCTAAATTAAATGCGTGTTCAAGTGTTAAGCGATGCCTGGTCATAAATTTATAGGCTGTTCAAGTATGATTAAGACGACGGAAAGTCATGGTTTCACTCCACCTAGCCGCAGGGGTATAGTTACATATTTATTTGCAGGAAATGTTTACCTATATATTTCAATTTAATAGTATAGTAACTATGTTGTTTTCCAGGTGGTTGTTAAGCTCTACGATTATTAATATTGTTAGTAATGTTAAGGAACGTACTAAGGTACTTACCATGGGTTTGGGTTCATGCCCCACTTTGAATGTATTTCTAGGGCTTATATAATTAATAAACCCTGCAATTATTACAAGCCAAGCTTCTCCCCTTTATCTCCTTTTTGTTGGCAAAGCCACATTAATTATTAACTTCTCTCCTGCGCTGCCTAGCGCCCTTAAACAAATAAAGTAGCCCCTCTCTATGAATCTCTTCCCCTCTCAATCTGTATCTTTAAACTTATAACTACCAACCAGCAGAAGAAGAATTTAGTGAGCACCCACAGACTCTATCCAGCTTTAGCTCATGACAGTGTCCACTGGAATGTGTCATATGGGAAGTTTGGGCGCTGTAAACCAAAATTGAAGTAAACCAAGATGCCCCAGCTCACTGTCAATTATTTTCAATGTGTGTTTCTCTTTTTATTTTACAATATTATCTGTGAACCGTAGCTTGCCCCCAAAACAAGGTCTGGTTCATACGCAAAATTTGTCCTGATTCTAATCTGCTATGTAAACCCTGGTATGATTGGTGCGTTTCTATAGTTTTAGGTTCCCTTCTTAAGTTGCAAACCTTATAATGTGATTAACAATTTCTTTTAATTACTGACAAATCATTGCTGTATTTTTTTATTTATTTTTGAAATGGTATCTGCAGTCTTATTGTGGTAGTAGAGTCACTTGAGGTGAATTTAGTATTGTTAGTAAAGGCTGAGTGATGGGTGAATGCTGCCTTCGCTCCTGGCTCGCACTCAAATTTTTTCAATAGAAACTTGTGGAGAAACAGAGAAACAATTGATAATTGACCAAGCAATATAAGGCTAGCACTCAGCCATCAATCACGATACTACATCCACCTTTACCCTATGCGGCTTTGCCATTGCCATAACCTCAAATAGATGTGAATAGGATGTGAATCGGATAAGTAATAATAGTCTCCATATAACTGGGCATCGGGCACTGTTTTCGTACAAAAAGTCCGCCTTCCACTGCTCTCACCTTTGTGACATGCGATGTTTGTGAGGGGAATGTTGTCCTGGCAGGGGCTCTCAGTTCACTTATACGGCACATATACAGCCACAATCCTGTGGTGCGTGCACCAAAATTTATCAGCTTCCGTTGCGTTCCGTCAACGGTTTGCAAACCAGCCGCGCGTAAAAACACTACGTATATTTGCTTCGCGATGAGAGTGCATAATCGATCATTCGGATATTTATTTCGTTGCCGCGTCTCTCGGTTTTGTTTACATCTCACGTCCGTTCCTTCTGCTACGACACCATCACAATCATTGCCAACATTCACCAACCAAACAACGTCTGTCTTCAAGCGAAAGTCTCTCTCAATGCTCAACTGAAATTTTCACATGCAATCAGAATATTTTTCTGTGTTCTCGCTATGCGGTTTGAAGCTGTGGAATCCCTTCAAGATTGTTTCGGTAAATTGGCGTGCCCATTAATGCAGTTGGCCTCCGAGGTTTTGTGTACACTGCGTTGGCGCGCTGGCGCGTCTTTTGTCACACTCGTCACATCACACTCCTACTCCTCCTCACTCATGAGTAACGCCCATTTCAACCGCCCGCCGGGTCCGTCTCCTTCAGCTCTGGCCCTGTGTGCTCGTTGGTGCGTTCCAAGTTTCGTCGTATAGTCTTTTTGTTTTGTTCGCATGAAGTTCGATTTAATTCATCAGCAATTCGGTCTGTTGCATTCAGTCGTACATTTTATTAGTGCTTGCCCGTATTAGCATGGCTGAGATTTGTTATCAGCCCATAACCTTGTAACTATGCTTGTAACCTTGTAGGATTGCTGTTCCAGGTCGTAGATTGGTGCAATGGCAGCCCTGCAGCTGGCCGGCGTCAATGTCTTGCAGGGGCAGCGCAGGGGAGAGTCATTCATATACTACGGTCGGAGCGGCCACTATTATCACTTCAATGGCGGGGATGAAGAAACTTGTGTGTACTTCCGATGCAAGTGGTTCAGGCGCCACCATTGCCGGGGCCGGGCTATGTGGACTCCTGGAAATCGTTTTCAAGAAAGCAACGACCACTGTCATCTTCCCGACCGTGTGCTGGCGGGGGAGCTTGTCAGCCGAAACCGCATTTTGGACAGAGTGAGCAGTGGGGATCTGTCCACCTTTAAGAAGATCCTTACTGAGGAAAGACAAAGGTACGGTTCCTACAAAATGCTTTGAACTACGTAAGTTAGTAAAGTTGTGGGCTTTTGGATTGGGATCTTTGAATTAGTGTCTGCAGCGCAGTGTGTTAATGTGTATGAAGTGTTGGCAGGTTTCCTCGAGCTGTGCAGGTCCGACTAACGTATCCACAGTTAAGATCAAGTATGCAGACAGCTAGGGCTGCCATGTACCCAAATGTTCCTGATTCTTTGGCAGAGCTAGGAAGAATTCTGTCAAATCCTCGTTATCATATCATAACCATGACAGTAGACGGGGAAGATAATATCTATGCCGCCTGCGTGGAGGCAGGTGATGGATCCAAGGCTATTATTCTAGCATCTAGGAGAATGCTGCAGTTCATGGCCAGGGTGAAATGGATTTTTGCAGACGGGACATTTTGCACCCCTGCGGTCAACAACATCTCTCAGGTTTGTGATGACTGACTGCGTTGTTAGTGTGTTGCTAGTGTTCCTTCATGCTGGTTACCACTTATGTTGTCGCTCAGGTGTTCAACATTGTCACTACATGGAGGTGGACAATAATACCCCTTGTTGTTGTACTTATGGAGCGACGGACCGTAGCCCTCTATCGGCGTGTCATGCAAGAATTGAAAGTCCTTGCTCCTCATTGTGAACCCACACATATTATGTCTGATTTTGAGGCCTCTCAGACCAATGCTTGGAGAGCTGAGTACCCATTGGCTGAGTGGCTTGGCTGTCTTTATCATTATATGGCGGTAACTTTCAATTTTGATTTTAAAATTCATTGTTACTTAATGAAGTTTCTGACATGCTGAACGGTGATGTAACATTTTCAACCTCATAAATTTAGTTTCCAATTTATCTTCAATTGTGTACTATTTGATGGTGTTCAAATTATATTTTTGCTGGTTTTATAGAGGCTAGTTAATAATGCTTGTGTATTTTAACTGGGGCTTCTGAAATGTTTTTGCCTGAGGTGATTGTATCTAATTAGCTGATTTGTATTATATAAAAAGTTGGTTTTTCTGTTACGGGGTGGAAAAGTTTTGTTCTGCATTCATTAGCTAATTTTTCATTGATTTTTATGTAATTTGTACTGTTCTAGGATCTTATTGGGTATGCCAAATCATTAGGTATGACACCAATGTTGAGAGCCAATCCAGTGGTGTCCAACATAGTCCGGCTGTGCTGTGTCATACCCATGGCCCCAGAAAACTTAATGATTGAGGCGCACAGATGTATTGCAAGGCAGGCCAGAACCACCATGTTCTATGGAATTCTCCGTGTCTTTCTTGATTATGTGTGGCGCACTTGGCTGGTTTCAGTCAGAGCTCAACATCTCTGTGTTTGTGGCTGTGAGCATAAGACCAACAACATTTCAGAGAGCTTCAATCAGATGCTTCAGACTGAACTGCCCTCAGAGCATGCAAATGTATTCCACTTTATGAGTAAGTTTAATGGTGTTAATTAACACATTTCAATGACTACTGTCTTATACCAGTTTGAGTCCCAGTTTGTTTACATTGATCTCATTTGCATTTTTAGGAGGTGTTATCAACCTGGAGGATGCTGCTGTGACAAGTAAGTGCTCAGGTGCTGTTTTGTTTTTGTTTTTTTAGTAAATGAGGACATATTTATGCTCTGTTCCATTTAGCAGACATACAATGCCTTCTGAATGGTGACACTCCAACTAGGCCCCGGCGAGCATCTGCTTTAGCTAATGATGCTGCAGTTACTGCTTGGACAGAGGATCTTCTGGCGGGTTACATTACCTTAGAAGAGTTTCTTGACAATGTGTCTCAAAGGGTTGTAAATGCTATCAAGGATTTGGTCAACTAAATGGAGCGCAACCTATGCAGGCTTAATAATGCTTCTTTATTTTAACTGGGGCTTCTGCATTGTTCTTTACGTCCTGTTTGATGTAGATAAGTAACATCTTCGAGAGCGTCCCTTTATACTTGCATCTGTGCGTTTCTATTTTCTTTCAATTACATGTCTTGCCTGAGGTGCTTGTATCTAATTAGCTGATTTGGATCATATAAAAAGTTTTTTTTTTTTCTGTTAAGGGGTGCATTCAGCTAGAATGCAGGGAAATGTGTGGATTTCTTCCATAGTTTGTCTTACAAAGTCATATGTGTTTAAAGAAAATTGAATAAATTGAATACTGTACTGCCAATTATTGACTTCACATGAATTATCAGCTTTGTGCAGTTCTTATGTCAGTGGGCACTTCAAATCTTCTGCGTTCTACCTGGAGCCTGTTGTAAAATCTACTTGCACCTCACATCAGGTGTGATTGGTATTGAGTTTCAGTTTTGGATCGCATTGGAGAGGGGACAATAGTTGTCTATTGGCTGGCTTCAGTGATTTAACAAATAGCACTGACAGGATTCTAACATAACTCACACAGCATACATGATAATACTCATTAGTAATACTTAATGCTCTAAATTAAACCAACTGAAATTTCAGTTCGCTTAAGAGACAAAGGGAATTAAATCAAGATCCAAGAATGTAGGAGACATAGTAATCGTTATAAGAAGTAATACTGAAATAGTCTTTTTTCCTTGGCGAGCGTAGCGAGCGCACTTCCCCAAACGGACCACACGACGGCACCTGACGAACTCGTCCTGAGTACGCAGTACTGCAAATAGTGTTTAGTGCGTTGAATACAGTACCGGGTACTGCGAATAGCTACTTTCATGTTACATGGTTGTGTCGCTGCGACGATTTTTTTCTCGTCTTTAACCCGTGTCCCCGTATCCCGAGTCATATTCAAAAAGCCTTCAAGAATTATCCCTTTCTCTGATGCAATGCACATCGATCAAAGGTGAGTTGCGAGTTTGAAAGTTATGTCGGTTCCTGCTCATTTTGTGACGACCCCTGCCAAATTTCGCACCCTTTCATTTGTTTGTTTTTGTTCTTGCTTTCGTTATCGGATTGCCGAAATGTAATTTTGAAGAAAATATTAGTTGACTACCTATAATGTAAGGCACATGTCGCTTCTCAAGCTATTTTGCGACTTCCCTAATGTGTTCGAGTATCGTGTCATTCTTACGTTGGGAATAAAAAAAACCCACATTTGTTTACTCCCTGTTAAGTGGTTAAGAGAGGTTAAGTGGTGCAGGTACTGAAACAGATTTGACATACGATGTTCGCTTTATTTCATTATCTCTCCTTTCAAATGAAGTTAATTCCTGCCCTGGCCTAACCTAAAATTGTGGAGGAAAGGTGTTACTCGACTGTTGTCTGTATGTAGATTGGATCAAAACAACTTGCCAACCTAACCACGGATTGGACACTATTAGGAACCAGTGTCACTGTCACTGATTACAAATTTGTTGCTAATGACAGTCTCTTTTATGTATTACAGTGGCATGTGCATTATGTGGATACTAAAACCGTGGCAAAGCCGCTCTGCTGCGTCTTTTGTTTGGCTCTTAAAGACGACAAGGAGGGACCAGGTCACCTCAACTTGCTTAACTTCACAAGGTAAGCTCTCAATGAAAGATTTTATCCGTATTCTGTTCACAGATCTTTATCTTTTCAATTAAAATTTGATTCTTATTTCAGATGGCACGTTACAAACTCGTTGTACATGTTGGACATTTCACGATGGTCAAGTCATACCAACAACTGACCAGGTAAATATTTAGTTGACCTGTAAGAGTAGACAATATCTGTTCAGTTAGTGATAACACTTTTCGGTTTGCAAACATGTGGTCATGACCAAAATATGTCTGCTGCAATTTGTCAGTGTTTTCATTTTAATTTCCTTTTCTGAACCACCTATCGGGTACAGCCCCACTCACACTTGTTTCTATATTTCCATTTCAGCACTTAAGTATTCATCATCATCGAATGCTGATTGTCATCGTGGGGCTTTTCCTTTTTGTGACTGGAATCTATTCACCGTCGAATGTACTGCTTTCAATAGTAAGTAGACACAACATTTTCAGTCGTTATTTAGACAGTGGGAATTTCTTCCAAACGTCAATTCAGACTTACCCGATCAAAAACCTTTTACAAATTCTGAACAATAAATACTAATTTTGTTTTTGTTTGTTTTCTCTAGGTTGTTTTCAAGGGTGAAGCAGTACAGCAACTACTGCATCAAGCGTAAACTTTTATGACATGGATACAGTTACCTACACCTCTCTTTCATGCTCTTAGTGACAACTTGCTTCTTTTCAACCCCAGTCTAAAACATGTATAAACTAAAACTAGATTGGTAAAGAATTTTATTTTTGGGATTCTAACAATCCTTGGTTTATACTGTAGTAATGGACATACTTATGTTCTGGTCTCTTAAGGTTTGAAATAAATGTTACTAAGTGATTTGTCTTGAATTTACCTTATTTCATTTCAAATCTGCATAAGTATTACATATAAGGATTCATATCTAAGCTGATGCACTGGCCTGGAAGAACCCGTGGAAATGGCTCGCTGTCTATTTAAATCTATTAATGAGAGTAGTAAGCTATTCATTCTTTTGTGGTGACTAAGAAGTTTTAAAAGCAAACATGGAAGTAGTATGAAGGCATTGAAAAATATTATTTACAGCTCGAACTTGAAGACTAACTCCACCCTTCTACTCAACCTTTTAAATAAAGACTGGTTGGTAGTTTTTTATCACTTTTAGATGCCAATTCATTTATGTTGAACGGAGTTTGTTTAGGAAACAGAATGAACCAGTCAGCTCCAGATAGGAAGGTGGAAGTGGGGTTCTAGATTACTAATAAGGGAGTAGCAGCAGTAATAGAGTAATTTAAGTACACCTGCGTGGGCATGAGGCAGCTTCCTTTGTATTCTTTAGGGGAAGGGGATGGGGGGGGGGGGCTGCCACCCAATGCATCATCGATGCCTGCACTGCTGACTGGCCGTTGCCAAAACTAGGCGGAGGTGCTGCTGCAGGTGACGTTGTGCAAAACGGGGTCTTCTTGGGCAGGGACTGGTTACCGAATGCGAACCCCGGTGCTGCTGCAGGTGGCGTGAGGCCATACAGGCTCTCCTCGGACAGGAACTGGAATGGGCGGAACATCTCCTTCGCCTATCTACATAACGCGCAGAAAATGTGGGCGTGGGTTCAGTGTCTCAATCGGTTGGCTCAGTAGTAAGCAAAGCGTCCAAGGACTTCATCATACCTCCGTGCGTTGCGGGCTGGCCTACCCTGGACTCCCCAAGCGCTTTAGACCCGCACGTCTTCGATGCACTTGTGTGCCCTGCCTTTCGGCGCCCGACAGGTTGGCAACTATACGACTCTTGCATTGCGGGTTGGCCTATCATAGCGCTTCCAGGCCCCTCAGACAACCTGAATTCACGTCGATCTCCCCTGATTTTAAAAACTGCTGCGCTTCGCTCGCCACATTACGCGCAGAACAACGGAGCGTACCATTTGTTACAGATGTAAACGCAAGTCAACGTCTCGAAAGGAGACAGGCATAAACCACGTTCCAAATCAATAGGCAGAGCCCTTATACAGAGACGAGGTTTGAACGCGTAACATGTTAAATCGCTAACCGCGCCCTCACAAGCGATTCTTGGTAGGTTTGATTCCAAATGTGGAAATGTCGGGTTCAAGTACCGCACGGATTACCATTCTTCACTCCGACAGCCACCCATGATGCTATCAAAGAGTGGACAACTCGGCACACTGTAAACCGAAGAGCGGCGTATGTCCTTTAATTTGGGCGACGTTAAAATCACAACACCACGTCATACCACGTCATACCAACGTAATCCCAGTGGAATGCCAGCCTAATAGCAGGGTAATGCCACGTTATACCAGCGTTATACCCGTAATAGTCTGTACACTCAAAGTCAGTGTGAATACCCCATCGACAGCGGCATATGCCTCATTGACTGCAAGGCCAGCACCGGGAAGGGAAGTCCCTTTGCGGGGCGACGACACGTAGGCGACATAATGAAGACGCATGCACGACAGAGATCCGCAACGGTTTGGCCGGTCCCGGCGGTCTTCTTGTACGTTAAAGACGACTATAACCACAAACCGTCCGAAAAAGTCTGTCTCTCTCGCACATCTGGACTAGCAGCGTCGGTGAACGGGGTAGTGACATGCCTTCGCAGTACCACCACCGGGCAGCGTTTTTATCGGACCGTTTGGCCCCGCAAAGGGACTTCCCTGTGCTGGCCTGCAGTCAATGAGGCATATGCCGCTGGAGACCGTCGGGTCGCCGTGGGTAGCTTTACACTGTAAATGCAGCACACAGGGATAATCCTTAAAGTACGTCACGCGGTGTGTATCGTGGAGGGGGGGGGGGAGAACCACAGTTCTTTGTCCGATCCTACTACTCTGTCCACCCCGGGCACGGGAAAGCCCCCACGGTAAATGGCACCACGAACTTCGAGTGATGTATTCTATCCTTTTTCACGTTTTGAAACTTCGTGCTTAAAGACCGGCCTTGGCACTGACGGTAAGGGGCCGTTCATAAATTACGTACGCGATTTTCGCCCGTTTTCAGTCCCCCCTCCCCCCCTCGTACACTGGCGTACATTTCGTGTGACCCCCCCCCCTCCCATGTACGTACTTTTAAGAAATCTTATAAAAAACGAGGTCCGAATGCGTGGAAATTAAAATATCTTTAAAATCAGTTGCTTTCCGCAGGAAAATTGCTTTTGCGATAAAAACGAGCCTTTGTCGGTAGCTTTGTTCTAATTATGTCAATTCTCATACGAAAGGGTGTGTTTCAATGACAGTTGGATTCCTATAAAAATAGTTAGTTGAAGTAAAGTCCATTTAATAAATAACAGTTTAAAGAAAAACCGTTATTATTACACAGATTGCAAAGATATGAATGAAGTGCAAACACTTTTTCATTGATCACCGGCGGCTTTTGTCTATGCCTGCTGGAAGCGGTTAGCAAAGCGGCATGGCTGTGGGGGTGCGGGCGGCTCGGACTCAGGGAGCTGGATGTCCTCGAGGGCCTTGACGTCGACCCACTCGGCCTCATCGTCCCGGCCTAGCACACAGAGGACGTCGTTTGCCCGACGTATCAAAACCGTGACAGACCGCACGCGAGCCGTCTGGAGGCTGGGGATGCAAAGCTCGCATGTGGGCGGTGAGGCGGGTGGATACGGACGCGTAAAAGCCATAGTGTCGGAACCGAACGCTTTTCCTTACAATTTTTTTTCGTACGTACTTTTCATTTGACCCACTCCCCCTCCCCACGTACATTTTAGTACAAAACCGCTGGACCCCCCCCCCCCCCGAAAACGTGTACGTAATTTATGAACGGCCCCTAAGCTTAGGGTTGGTGAAAAAAAGAATCGGTGAGAATTCGTTGATAAATGGTGGAACGTTCCACGTCCACCAAAAGTCGACGTATCCACGTGGATTCCACGTGGAATACACGTGACGCTTCTTGCTGGGAAGGCCATCCCAGGGAGGGGCGATGTAATGCTGATTGCCTGCTTGTATGGGTTGTGTGAGGATTATTGCCTATCTTCCGGGGCCTCCGTAGGCCGCACGCCAGCATGTTACAGGCAGAGCTGTGCGCCGGCTCGCAGACCGCAGACCGGCTCCGGGCTTGGACCCCGGGGCTCGCTTGTTCTATCCCTTACAGTCCCCCAATAACCATGTTACACGCGGCCATAGGGACAGGCACTGACGCTCCAGTCGAAGATTATTCCTTGCTCCGGTCGCCCACACGAACAGGCGCGTAGCCAGACTTTTCTTGGGGGAGGGGGCGCTTTCGCACGTATTGCCTACATTCAGGGGTTTGCCCCCCCCCCCCTGCCCTCCCCCTGGCTACGCGCCTGTGTCACACGAAGCAGTGAGTAAGCGCGGGTTCGAATACCGACGTCGCCCGCCTTGGGTTCCAGTTGATACGGGCAGCCCTTTGGGCTGTCCGCAACATGGCTGCTCTGAGGTGAAGTCCGGCTGTCTGGTCTCGCCGCGCGCTATGCAAGACAGCGCGGCACTGCTTGGTCAGCAAATGTCGCGCTGCCGGGCTCATGCGTTGGCCGGGCCCGGTGTCCGGGCTGAGCCTAGGACGGGCAGTCACGAACCCGCCATGGCTGCGATCAGTCATGGTAACCACGGGACTAACCGCGAGCATTCTACCTGTGAACCACTGTGCGTCATTGTATACCATTGTACTGTATACCACCAATACAACCAATACAACCAAGTGCGGTCTCCTCATCTCGCCTACATTCTTCTCATCGCCCATCCCCCCCCCCCCCCCGGTCGCAACACAGTACCGGGACGCTTCTTGTTGTTGGCCAGGATGCGCATGCATAGGTGCACAATCACGTCCTCTAGGTACGTGGAGCCCGAGGTCACTGACCCTTGCCTATCAGTGCCCGCCTCATGGCCGCGTCCCGCCGGCGGCATCCTGAGCAGCGCACAGCCGCCGCGGGGAGGGGGAGTGGTCGGGTACTTGCAATATGCGAAGCCCTCTGTTCATTTTGCAAACCGGGCTCTAAGAGGTCCGGTTAGGCACTGAACAGACATGTCATAGAAAATAGTGATGAACGTCACGTGCACCAGGAATCACTATGTACACAAAGCCGATATTTCAACACCAGACGTCGAAAAAAGAGAAAGAGAAAATAAGCAGTTTGAAGGAGGACAAGCTGGACAATTTTCAAGTCCGGGTCCATCGAAGTTCTCCCCCACCTCTCCCAAATCTTAGGGATCAAAAGCAGCAGGGGGCGGGGAAAGGGAGGTTGAAAGGGTAATGCAAAGGAGAAAGCTTGCCTGCATGCTTTGGCCCAAAAGCCGCTATTACGCAACCGCACTGTATTCTGGACACTGAATTGTGAAGGGACTACAGTACCAAACTCCCGCTGTAAACACGGGAGAGCATCTTCCGCCTCGCAGCCCGTTGGTAGCTACACGAGCGCTTGCCTTCAAGATGTGGTTTCGAACTGGTCGTGATGGTCGGTCCGGAGGTATAGATGAAGTAGGACACGGCCAGGTATCGAACCCGCGAGCACGGCATGGGGAGAACATTTGTGTCACTTTGTGTACAAATGAAGTTAATGCTGCCGCTGTACTTCTGGAGGCAGCTGATGGAGCGGGCGGTGACGGCGAACGCCTGCGCTTGGTTGCCTACCCAGGCTCGTAGCTGGCCGGAATTTTCTGAGGGGGTCAGGCTGCGCTTTTTGCCTACTTACAGGCGGGATGTCACGCTGGTTGCCTACCTGCCAGGCGGTGCTCCCCCCCCCCCCCCCCCTGAGAAGTAGGAAGTATCATTCCACGGAGTTCTGTTGTTCTTTCAAGTGACAAGGGATTGCTGTACTCATTCATGTTTGCAGCAGAGTGGTACTATCAGGTGAATCTGAAATCATTACTGAAGTGGATTCAATGCTGTTTGCTAGGATGTGTTGTTACTCTTAACACTCCCTCATTATCCTCATTCCATATGGTTCAAACAAATGAAAACAACCAGTGATTAAAACTCATAGGTAGCGGTACTGTCAGTTGAATCTGAAATCATTTCTGGCAATCGATTCAATGCTCTTTATAAGGACGTGCCAAGTTTGTTTGCTATGCTGTGTTCGCAGTGTGTATACATCTTCATAAATGCAGTAAAGACATAGGCCTCAACAAGAAAACACATAATGATTTCAGTTGTCAAATTCTATATTGACATCAATAAAATGAAATAAATTGGTTACCCAACCATGTCAGTTAAAAACAAAGTTAAAACCAATTAAACGATACAAACTTGTCTGGCATGATAAGGATTAATGAAAGACATGTACAAATAGCATATTTAAAAAACAAAAACTTTTCCATCATCACATATGGAGTATATCAAGATATGGCCACAACACAGAGTCAACCAGAAAAGTGACGTTTCTGGTAGGAGCTAAAGGCCTTCCTGAAGCAAGGGCATGCCAGTGTCCCCGTCTAAATTACATTCTGCACACATGTCTCACACAACATGTGTGTGTGCAGCCAGTCAAGGCACAGTCAGAAATAAAAAGAAATAAAGTGGTTACCCAACCATGTCAGTTAAAAACAAAGTTAAAACCAATTAAACGATACAAACTTGTCTGGCATGACAAGGATTAGTACGAGACATGTACAAATAACATATTTAAAAAAAAAAAACAAAAACATGTCCATCATCACAAAGGCCTTCCTGAAGCAAGGGCATGCCAGTGTCCCCGTCTAAATTACATTCAGCACACATGTTTCACACAACATGTGTGTGTGCAGCCACTCACGGCACAGTCAAATCATGCTGCGAAGTGTCGCCTTGTAAATCCATCAAATGGTGCTCGGCACACCGGGCATTCATGGTAAGCCCCTTGAATGGCCTCTGCACATGGTGCACACAACATGTGTGTGCACCCATTCAACGCCGCGTCTGGTATGCCCCCCAGACACACTGGGCATTGGGGAACTGCTGTTGTGGCAGCAGGACCTGCAGAGTTAGCTGTCGACAATACCAAACTGTTGTTGACAAGGGGCACAATATAAATGTTGCATTCTGATATTGCAGTTAAAAAATATTACCTGCTATTTGCTGCCGCAACAAGAAGACCACGGCCTGCTTCAGCTCTCTCACCTCTGCACATACATGCACAAAAGACATCACATTAGTAGTGTACTCCATTTAAGGACTTAATTGCATGTAACAAACCTGCTGAGATGATCCTGAGAGCAGCCTTCACTGTGAAGGAAAAGAAAATAGCAATGCATTAACCTCCAATAATCCATCGTCTAAGTCATTGCTTATTGCTATTGCAAAGACTTGAGACTTATGTTGTAAACTTCAAATCAGTCGGCGAATAAAACATGTAGGACCACTTATTAGGGTTTAGTAAACGCTAAATTGAAAAGGGCAAGACGTAAAGGGACAGCTTTCGCGACTCCGCGACTCGTTCGTGAACCGGTGGGTGTCAATGTCAAATTAAGCACACGGGTTTTACAGGCGAGGACCCATCGCACTAAACACACATATTAAAACGTTAAGTACTTACCAACTTCTTTGAAGTCTCCTTGATCCATTTTCGCAACCTTACTTAGAATCAGAAGCGTGGGCGTGGATAGTTTAACAGTTCAGGGAGGAGCGAGGGTGAGAGAAAACGGATGCTGTGTTCAATAGACGACCCCAGGATTTCCCATACACGACATTATTTGCAGGTAAGCTGTTGCCAGTACTCCCCCCGGTTTATCAGGTGTTGCCAGCCTTACAACATTGAAAGAAAAATTGACATACTTTGCGAACGATCAATTTTTTGGATGCTCTCAGGACACGTTTAGAAAATTTCGATGTAGCCATATCACAACTGCTTTAATTTATTTGATGCTGACCATTAAAAGTTGGTTATCGAAGTGTGCAGTGATTCATTTGTTTTTTCCTCCAGTTTTTGCTTCCCCACCTTCATTTGCCCACCACCGGGGAGCACTGGCTGTTGCTGTAGATAACCCTCTCTCTTTCCGGTCGGTCATTTTGTTTCGGTTGCATCGTGTCGCCGTCGCCTCCTGTGCTCGTGTGAAAATCCGAGATGGATGAACAAGATAGCTAAGACAGCCAAGACAGCCACGATGCTCAAAATGGCCATAACGACGCATCATCTGGTAAAGCAAGAAGACTATCATTCTTTGAACATGTACCAGGTTAACTGCCATACATCGTGTATAGTGCGAACTTCTTGTCATTGTATACGCAGAAAGTACGCCAGCAGCAACTCTGGAAGGCTCCACCAACAGCTTACTGCAGGCGCAGGCGGCTATGATGGCATACTACTTCATGCCTCAGGCCCAACAATTCGGAGGACTTGGGATGGCGTTCCATCCTCCTTCTAATTATCCACCATGTGAGTTTCGGGGGCCAGTTTCTGAACTGTAGGGACTGACCAGAAGTGTGCAATTACCAATTCCGTTTTATTCTTAGTTTTAGCAGATGGTCTAATATTTATTCCTCAATATGTTTCAGTTCCTGCTTTTGACCATATGAGAGAACATATGAGGGATCCCCTTGGCTTGCAGCAGCAGCAGCCTCAACAGCTGCAGCAGCAGCCTCAGCAGCTGCAGCAGCAGCAGCCTCAACAGTAGGGGTGATCGATCCCGACGTTTTTTGGAATCTGATATTGGCTCAGGTCACAAAAGTTGCTCCTTAGGTCCAAACTTCGACATGAATTTTTTGAAATTTTTTAGTCGACATCTCAAGGCTCCGCCAGAGCCTCAAAGTTCTGAAAAATAGGAATTTACGTAGTTCCGAATTTTTTATACTTCTGGTTGCGTTTTGGAAGTGTTGGCTCAGTGACCACAGGGTGGGGTACACCCTTCGGTACCACCACGATTTTTTTCGACGAAAAAAAAAGGTATCTCAAGGCTCCGCCGGGGCTATTTCTAATGTTATGCGCCTGGGAGGTAGGCAAAGGCCATTGACGGGGTCGGTATTCGGTGCTCGCTGGGCTGGTCGAAATCATCCACTTTTTTCCCGGAGACGGCACGTCACCCTCTATATTTCTGTAGTTGGTCATAAAACTCCTCCAAAAAAATTTTGTTAACCCCCTCCGATCAAATCCGGCCATGCCCTGCCTTTTTTAGTTTACCCATCAGTAATACATGGGAAAAAGTATGCATTTCCGCGACGGCCCCATGGGGCGCCCCGCAGGGGCCTATCCTAAATAGTTTTTCTGACTCTGGTCTTGATAACGTCAGAAACGAGGTAAACTTGTCCCGGTGTCGATGTCTGCCCACTAAGAGACGTGGCGCAGTATGGAAAATTTGTTAGGTCGCCTCTAAAACCTTTTAAGACTTAAAAACGACGTTTTCGCAGATATTTAACTCCGGAGCCCCGTTTGTACGCACGATCGATACGTTATCGTTAGGGACACTCGAGGTAGTCGGAAGGTTAGGTTAGGATCACCGGAAGGTTAGGTTAGGCCCCTTAGTATGGCCGGCAGTAGTTTGTAGGTGAAAGTGGCCGTACTAAGGATCCTAACCTAACCTCACGGTGATCCTAACCTAACCTTCCGACTACCTCGAGTGTCCCTAACGATAACGGATCGATCGTGCATAAAAACGGGGATCCGGAGTGATAGTTCGGCAAAAACGTCGATTTTAAGCATTTTTAGGTTTAGAAGAAACTGACAAATTTTTCATACGGCGCCACGTCTCATTAGGGGGCAGATATCGACACTGGGACAAGTTTACCTCGTTCCTGACGTTATGAAGACCAGATTCAGAAAAACAATTTAGGATAGGGTCCTTCGGGGCGCCGTATGGGGCCGTCGCGAAATTGCATACTTTCCCCCATGTATTTCTTATGGGAAAACTAAAAAAATGGCAGGGCATGGCCGGATTTGATCGGAGGGGGTTAACAAAATTTTTTGGGAGGAGTTTTATGACCAACTACAGAAACCTAGGGGGTGACGTGCCGTCTCCGGGAAAAAGTGGATAATTTCGACCAGCCCAGCGAGCACCGAATACCGACCCCGTCAAGGGCCTTTGCCTACCTCCCAGGCGCATAACATTAGAAATCGCCCCGGCGGAGCCTTGAGATACCTTTTTTTTTCGTCGAAAAAATTCGTGGTGGTACCGAAGGGTGTACCCCACCCTGTGGTCACTGAGCCAACACTTCCAAAACGCAACCAGAAGTATAAAAAATTCGGAACTACGTAAATTCCTATTTTTTAAAACTTTGAGGCTCTGGCGGAGCCTTGAGATGTCGACTAAAAAATTTCAAAAAATTCATGTCGAAGTTTGGACCTAAGGAGCAACTTTTGTGACCTGAGACAATATCAGATTCCAAAAAACGTCGGGATCGATCACCCCTACTCAACAGCTGCAGCAGCAGCAGCCTCAACAGCTGCAGCAGCAGCAGCCTCAACAGCTGCAGCAGCAGCAGCCTTAACAGCTGCAGCAGCAGCAGCCTCAACAGCTGCAGCAGCAGCAGCCTCAACAGCTGCAGCAGCAGCAGCCACAGCAGTTGCACCTGCAGCAGCAACAGTTGCAGCCTTTGATGCGAGGTCAGTTGGCTTAGTTTGACAGTGATTGGAATCAAAATGCACTGTTTTGTGGTGTATGAATAATTATCTGACATCAACATTCTGTGTCCTTTTGTATAGGTTGTACACCCAGGTCGACCATTGTCAATGGACTTTGTCTATCAACAAAGGCTTACCCTGCTCATTCTGCCAGTAAGTAATTTGTTAAAAAATGTTGTTGCTTTGTTGCTGTTAGATCCAAAATTGAAGATTGCCGTTTTTCCAGCTGCCACATCTGCAGAATGTGAGCTCTCCACCTCTCTGAACTACCAGCAGCAGTCACTGCAGACTGTGTCTGGAAGCCAATGTGGTAAGTGCTGCAATGTTTGGTATTCATAAGGCTGTGTTTTGTGGTGTCACATGTAGTGACCTATTCTGTATGCTGCTGTGTACTGATAGTACTCTTGCTAGCATTTATGGGTTTGTCCATTGTCTCATGTTCTATACTACCTGGACATTCAGATCTCTTCAATTCTTAATTCCAGATGGTCAATCTGCTGCTGCCGAAGGCAGCAACCTTCCAACCATACAAGCTTTGGCAGAAAGTAAGTTGCATATTTTTCTTTAAGAAGGATTTCGCATTGATGCCATGGGCTTTACAAATGTTCCTATTTTGTCAGCTGTTGATGAATTACGAAAGTTGGTCGTTGCTTTGGCCTCTAACACCCAAGTGGAGACAAACAACCAACTTCCAGTTCAGACCGAGAGTCCATCTTGTTCTGGACTGAACCGTGATCGGAGAGGTGATTAAATACTTTTCCATTTCCCAGATTTGACCGCTGTTATCAGTGCTGTCAAAATGTTGATTGCAATCTTTCTTAAAACAGCTTGTAGACAAAGTGGCCCTTATGCTTGGGAAGAGGAGGATGAGAAAGATGACTCATCCGATAGTGAACCAGATTTCTATCCTGGCAGTAAAATGCCTCAGAAGAAGAAATCGCTTACCAAGGTCCAGACCATCCCACCATGTGAGTAGTTTGTTTTCAGTACTTCCCTCTGTGTCAGAAGCGCCTTTCTAATAATTATCTCTACATCCCAGTCAAGCGCAAACGTGGAAGACCTTCGAAGGCGCAGAAGGCGTACGAACAAGCTTTACACCAACTGCAGAATAAACCAGCGAAAAAGCTGAAAATACAAGTGGCAGCACATGCGTCACCTAACCAGCTGCCAAGGTGTCCAGTGTGCCTGGACGAGGAGTCATTCCCTGACTGTAACTTGAGTGGCTGCACACACATGTTGTGTGAAACATGTCGTGTGCTGAATGTAATTCAGGCAGGGACACTGGTATGCCCTTGCTGTAAGAAGGCCTTTAGCTCCTACCAGAAACGTCACTTTTCTGGTTGACTCTGTGTTGTGGCCATATACTCCATATGTGATGATGGAAAAGTTTTTGTTTTTGTTTTTTAAATATGCTATTTGTACATGTCTTTCATTAATCCTTATCATGCCAGACAAGTTTGTATCGTTTAATTGGTTTTAACTTTGTTTTTAACTGACATGGTTGGGTAACCAATTTATTTCTTTTTATTTCTGACTGTGCCTCGATTGGCTGCACACACACATGTTGTGTGAGACATGTGTGCAGAATGTAATTTAGACGGGGACACTGGCATGCCCTTGCTTCAGGAAGGCCTTTAGCTCCTACCAGAAACGTCACTTTTCTGGTTGACTCTGTGTTGTGGCCATATCTTGATATACTCCATATGTGATGATGGAAAAGTTTTTGTTTTTTAAATATGCTATTTGTACATGTCTTTCATTAATCCTTGTCGTGCCAGACAAGTTTGTATCATTTAATTGGTTTTAACTTTGTTTTTAACTGACATGGTTGGGTAACCAATTTATTTCATTTTATTGATGTCAATATAGAATTTGACAACTGAAATCATTATGTTTTCTTGTTGAGGCCTATGTCTTTACTGCATTTATGAAGAAGATATATACACACACTACGAACTCTGCATATCAAACAAACTTGGCACGTCCTTTTAAAAAGCATTGAATCCACTTCAGAATTGATTTTAGAGTCAACTGACAGTACCGCTGTGCCTATGAGGCTTGATTACTGGTTATTTTCATTTGCATGCACCGTATTCAAGCTGGAAGAAGGATGCTATGTCCCAAGTAGAAAGCATTTTTCGGCATCATTAATTCCTGATTCATCGAACAAACTGTGTTAATGCACGCTTCCCACAGAGCTTCAGAATTTAATGTAAGATTCCGTATTCACTTTGGATCCAAGAAAAGAACAGTGCAGCGGCAGATAAACTAAGCAGTACTTTCCTACCCACCATTCCAGACTAAGTCTGGAAGCAGCTGATCAGTACCACACAAACATTGGAACCTTATTTGGATTCATGCTTTTGTCCCATTAACACAAAAGTAGTGTTAGATGCTACAGCTAAAATGTTGGCTGCTAAGCCACCAAATAAGGTGTCAGCTTGGTGAACTGATGTGTGCATGCTATAGTACACAGTGGTAAAATTGTTAGCATTCTTAGCGGTGGGTTATCACATTTGCTGTTACAGTTCAGGTGTCAATACCTGCCAGAGACCAGCCGAGTGCGCTGGGACCAACATATTTCATGGTTTGAACAGCTTAAGCTAAGTGGCTCATGATAAAGCAATAATATTGTCAACTGAGCAAATTTGTTGTCATATTTTGAACTCACTCCTTCATAACTGAGTGGATTCCATGCAAATACAATAGGAAATAAATGGAGAGAGGTTTTCAATGATAGTAATCAATTTTATTATCCTTGTTTTAACATTGAAAACGGAGTATTCACGTGCAAACGTGTGCTTCAAATGTGTAAAACATTGACATACAGTCCAGAATTGTGCAAAGTAATGCAATGCTGTATTACAGAGAATATCTTTTTTCCTACCGAATTAATCCATATATAAATACGTAATGGATTTTCAAAAGCAACAACCCACACAATATCAATTGAACATACAGAGCTGAATTCATCACCAAGAACACACAAATAAGCACCTTGGCTACTAGACAAAGATTTACACAAAGAAATATCTAACAGCTCACAAAGTTTAACATGTAATAGCCAGAATTTGTCATCATAAGAAACTTTCTCTCCTACGTGTATATCTTGAGTACACCAACAAAGAGAAGAGTTTCTGACACAGACATTTACAATTCATTTTTCTTACCAAACTCATCTGACAAGACAGGAACACCATTACACAGACCATTTTCTCAGGTTTTGTTTTTTTTTAAACAATTTGCACTGAAGAAAATTTTCTTTGACATCAGGATTTGTTTGAAGAAAATTAACATAAATGTCATTTAGAGCATTAGGAACTTTGAAAAAATTTGAAGTACAGCATCAATTGACACAACATAAACATTTTCTTTTTAACAAGATTTGCACAGACATTAACATTAATTTCTCTTATTTCATAGGGAACTGCTGGTACGTAATCTCCATTACAAATAAAGTACTTAAATCTGTGATACTCGGAGCACAAATGTGAGAAAGGATTTTCGGCAGATGCAGTTTGTCTAGAACAGAATCCTGTTCATTGTCAAGATTAGTATTAGATTGAATACCATCTTTAAACTAGGAAGAAGACCATTACAAATAAACAAAGTAACATCAATAATATTTTTAACAAAACCTCAAGGAAGCTTAGGTTTACCATGAAGTTTACACACAAATAAATCACCCTCTCTGCACAGAAAAGATTTTGAAACGTTAGAAGAAGAACTTGATGGTGGAGGTTCACTGCACAAAGAATTTTGATCAACCGGACTACAATCTGATTTCAAGTTTATAGCTACAGGGTTGTGGATTAACGGGGAAGCATCAGAATATACATGTACATAAGGTACGGTTGAAGTACACTTCGGAAAATGGTTCAAAGACGACTGCCATTCTAAGCATTTTCTACCATAAGAGCAAAGAAATGGTTTCAAGAAGTGATGCAATCCATGGTGACAATGGTCAGCATTAACTTATACAAAATGCTTGGGGCAGTGTGGGCACTTCATTTTGAGCAAAACAATTTGTAATCTTTCAAGCTGCTAGCAATAAAAGATCTCAACTCGAGGCCTTGCACGTCAGATGTAGTAATGAAGTTGAGGGTTTTCTGAAGAAACAACCTGATGTGCTGCGCCTCCACTGAATGTTGAGATCCGAGACTAAAGGTCACCTGGAAAAATACTTCAATAGCTTTGGTTGGTCATCCAGCACAATGAAGCATTGTCGTAAGACATTAAGTGGGCCCCAAAAAGAAAGGAACTGGTTGCAATGGATACTTGTGCTTTTCAAGCAACTTCTTCCTTTTGTCAAGCCTTTCCTTAATTTCTTGAATATCCTGAGAAAAGCAAAATGGAGTATTACAGTCTACATTGAAGAAAACAGAAACATTGTTTGAATAAGATGGAAAAACTTACTTCTACATGGAGACAAAGCGCGTTAAGAACTTCTGTCCGCCTAGGGCGCCAGCACCTGTCCTTCTTTGCAGCTTCAGATGACTTTGGTAAAGTTCAAACTTTAAAAAGACTAGCCAAATCAAGAAAAATTGCTAGACATTGATGTTCTGAAAGTATAAAATAAAAGCATAAAAATATTTGTGTCTAGAACATTTAAGAAGATTTACAGAAGAAGGGAAGAAACTTACCAGAGGAAAGAGATTTAAAGTTGTGTCCTTTCAGAAAATCAGGATTACCCTGATGGATAAGCAGAGGGGGAATTTTGGAGTATTTCACCCAGCTTTTTCTTAAAGTAACATCTGAATTTGGCTGGTCTTTCACACCTTCTGCATCCATCTAGAAAGAAGAAAACAGAATACATTAAGAGGAAAATACTTCTCAGATTGATAGGAACATGTCACAAACCACACTTGAAATTTCTAAAGAACAAAACAGTGAACAATGATCTTACCAATTTACAGCGAAGAGGTTGACTGAAACAAGGAAATTTCTTGATATACTCATACGCTTTAGAATACATCTGCAAATGTTAACGTCTTCTCAGCTTAGTCTCTTTCCACTTGTCAACGACCTCATTCCATAATTCCACATTGTAGTGCAGCCAAGTGAAAGCTTCGTAATTTTCACCATCCCTAAGATTCAGAAAACCCAGAAATGTTGTAGAATAAGAAAGGAAAATTAAGTGCAAGTACTGCATTGCAAGTGTATTACTAACTGTCAATCAAGCCTTCATCTTCCTCAAGGCGGTTCTTCAATTTTTCTTCGGTAATTAATACCGATTCAATCAAAAACATCCTCAGTGCATAATATTTGTGCCCGGGCCTTCCTTGAACTGTGGTGGCTTCATTCTTTTTCACCACTTCAAACCAAGTTGTCTGTAAGAAAAATATAGAATGAGCTAGGCACATAGAAACATTAATTTGGGAATAAAACAGCTGCTTGAACAATTGCTTACTTCAAAAAACTGACCTTGCTCTCTGTTGGAAATAGCACGGCAATATGATCACCAATTTCACTAACAATCACTTCTTTCTCATTTGGATATAAAAGGACCATAAAATTCAACGAATATGGAATGACAGCATTTGCAATTAATTTGTAACGCGGAGGGATACATCTCACACAGATACACCATCAGTTTTACGTACTTCTTGCACACTTCAATCTTGAGTTCCTTGGTTAGTATCTGTGCACATAGTAAGTCCCTACATTGATTGTCTAGGCATTTGTGTGCTTTGAATTAAACCAGTACTTTCAGGCATTGCCTGAAAACAAACAACACAAAAGCTAGATGAGAGCTGGACCGTAACAATGAAAACATTAGTGATAGGTTCATTATGAATTGGTTGCACCTGTGCAGTGCATTATCAAGCTTTCTTTTCTTGAAGGCCCTGGCTCCCTTGTATTGTGCAAGACTTGAGAGGAACAGTGCAGGATCACCAACAATATCAGAGTCACTGCCACCCTTAATCAATCCTTGATCTCGATCAGTCTGCAGGGATAAAAAAAAATCATATTAAGTATGAATTCATTCCATAACAAATCAAAATTTATAGCGGAACTCACCATTTTCTTAAAGGTACTAAAATAGTGGTAAAATACAGTACTTGGCCCTTCTTTTGGAATAAATCGTGCCACCGATTCATCTGGGATTAGATTAAGTGACTGCAGTCCAGTCTTCCTCTTAACAGAAACATGACATCACAAACCACAACTTAAGATTAATGTCAACTACTTTGAACTTGTAGAAGCAGGGCTGTAGGTTTGCCAAGAAGTCCAGCTAAAAAATGGGTGAATTGAACATATTTCAAGCCGAACAAAAATGATTAGCAAAATTAATATCTATCACATGGCTAACGCCGGTCCACTGGGCAACCTGACCCCATTGCCACAGTCATGACGCTGAGCATTCAATTGAACCTAACCTAACCTAACCTAACCTAACCTAACCTAATTTAGCTCTATATTTGTGGTTATTGGCAAGTGGTCCGAGGAATGCTGCTTGACAACTCTGATCTCTATTTCATCATAGTTTTCGGATGTCAAAATTTGATCTAAGATTGCATCTTTCTCAGTTTTTTTCCCTTTCCTGAGTGGGGCTATGCGTGTGGCTTCATCAGGTAAGAAAAGTCAGCATTCCTCTTATGCAACCAGTTTGTTAACTTTTTCACCAATTCTGTTCGTTTTTCCACTTGTTTCTAGGAATTTAGCGTTTAGATCCCCTATCACTTTGTAATTTCTGCCGATGTTCGGTATCTGCTTGATATTTTGTTTTGTAGCTGTATTCGGTGGTAAATAAGTTGATACTATGTGGACAAAGCCGCCCTTCTGTGGTATCTTTATTCCTGCCATTTCGATGGTGGAAGTGCTCAGGTTTTCGAGTTTATCTTCCTCGTGTAGAATTCGTTGGTTAATGAGTAGGGCTACTCCACCTCCTTGCTTGTGGGTTCTATCTTTCCGGTAGGTTGTATAGTTTTCTATTTCCAGTTTGTTTCCTGGTTTTAATCTTGTTTCCAGCAGACAGATGATATCAGGCTTTTCTTCTATGATAAGTAATTCCAGCTCATGCTTCCTATATAAGGCCCCGTTAATATTCCATGATAGGAGCTTCATTTTTGTGTCAGTAGAATTATCAGGGTTGGTATAAGGTTTTTCCCGTTGGCTTTTATCCAGTTTTTGAAGTACTTTACTGCATTATCTATTAGACCCATTAGTAGGGCTTCTAGGCCATTTCCTTCAATCTCTGGAGTTTCATTTTCTTGGTAAGTTTCATTTCTTGGTCCTGGGGTTAGATTTTCTGCAGTTCTTTCTTGCCTGTTTTTCTCTTCTTGTTTTTGTTTGCTGTTTTAAATCCTTTATCCCAAGGATTAACTTTTGCTGTTTTTGCTGGTTTGAATCTGGGTGTGGCTGTTCCCGTCTTTGCTTCTTCTTGTCTGCTTGTGGCTTCAATTAGCATCTCACACTTATGATAATTAGCCATATGTTTTCCTCCGCAGTTTTGGCATTTGAAGTTTTCAAAGTCCTGGTGGTCTATATTGCAGTTTCTCAATTCATGATCGCCAGTACATCTAGGGCAGTGTCGTCTTCTATGGCAGTACCCTTGGGTATGCGCATACCCACAGCATCTCATGCAGACTGTCATCATTTGCCTTTTCTTTTCTATCGTGACTTTCTGGTGCGCTAGTTCCGTCACTTGGTAGATATCATTGAAACTTGGGGTACATTCAAGTCGGACTTGGACCAGCCAGTATCGCTTTTTCTCATTCCGGAAGTTTTCTGCGAACTGTGGCTTGAATTTAAGTTCTTCTAGGTTTTGCAATATTTCTTCTTGAGAAGTTTCTGGGTGTAGCCCCTTTATTATTACTTCCATTGGTTTTCCTTTGTTTTGGGCATATGTGTTGAATTCAATCCCTTTTTCCTTCAGGTATATCATGGTCTTTTGATAAACATCATCATTTTTCATCTGTAGTTCTATATGTCCTTTTTTTTCTGTGCTGTAAAGTTGTGTCCAGCTACTGAGTGAACTTGCTGTCTCAGGTGGTTAAAGTCTTGAAAGTTCACAATTTTGATTGGTGTTGGTTTGCTGTTTATCTTCAGTGGCGGCGGTTTCTTCTTGGTTTGAGGCTTCTTTAGTTTTTGGCTTTGGTTTTCACTGCTTGCTATGTTTCTTTGCCTTTTGTTCCTGTTTGGCTCTTCAGCCATTCCTCTGAGTTTTTTGACTTGCTTGTCCACATTTTTTCCTGGTGGGCTGAAACGGTTTTGAGTTGCAAAGATGGGGTTTATCTCTTCTGTTTCATCTTCAGGTTCACCATCATACCCGGTTCATTTAGTTCTTCGGTGTCTGCACTCATCTGATCATCTTGACTGTCGGTTTCTGTATCGTTCTTGCTGTTCCCGTTGAAGTAGGCTGAGAAAGGGTTTTCGTCAGTAAAGTTTGCCTGATCACTCACTGGGGTTAAGCCAACTTGTGTCTGTTTCTCGCTGTTTTGGGTGACTAGTAGGATCAGGGTGCTCTTGACTTTTGGATCTTTTCCTGGGTTATTTGGGTTTGGGTGAGTGATCCTGGTTACATATCTGGGTTGGAACTAGGTTCTTGGTTGGGTTAGGTTCTGGCTGGCAAGGCTAGTACTTTGCTTCATGTTTTCTGTTTTTTGGTTTTCTTCTGATTTTTCCTTTTCTTCTGATTTTTCCTTTTCTTCTGGCTTTTTCTTGTTTACTTTGTCTTCTTTGCTGGTGCTCTGGAGGGGATTTCTGTATGGATTTTGGTCCAACCTTGCTGGTTCTCTGCTTGATTTCTTCATATCTTCATATAGGTTTCTTTGGGGTTTTGGTTCATATTTTTGCATTTTCTTGACTTTTTCTCTTTCTTGTATGTCTTGAAGTTTCTTGACGTTCTCTTCTTTGTTTATTCTTTTTCTCTCCTGCTTCTTTTCCAGTTTTTTGAGCGGTTCTACAATTTCCTTTTCTGCCGCAAATGAGAAGTGTGAGAAGTCCGAAGACTGGGGATTTTTAAGTCCGGAGACTGGCGGAAATAAACTAAGTTAAACTAGGACTTAGAAAAAAAAAGAAACCACAGCTTTGCCAGGGCTGGGTGAGGATACTAATACAGCTATCACTTGGTAGCTGCTAAGAACGGGTCTTTTAAGTCAGCGAGGACTGGAAACTTACGACCTGGGATTCCAACCCACGGAAAGAACTTTATCGCAATATTCGGAATTAAGGCTTAATCGAGAAACAGCTTAAGGATATTCTCCTTTAGGCGGATTACGCCGTAACTGTTGCTATATGATTTAGCCAAAAGGCCGAGAAGCGATCAGAAGCGAGTGAAAGCAGACAGGTTACCCCTTTCAGGGACTTCCCCTGAACAGAAGTGATCAAAGACCGTATGCTAGCACCTCCCGAGCAATCTGAGCAATGAAACTACCGCAGCGCCATCTCTCGGAGTCAAGTGACACCAGAGGGCCCGGTCGCTGAGAAGACGCAGCAGCGCAGTGCTGCAGTGCGAGCTCGGAAGCCCACACTGAACCGCGCGAGACGCGGGGACGAGTACAAAGCACTACAGAAACAGGGAAATTGATAAATAATGGTAAAATACTTAAAGCTTTTACACATCAACAATCCGATGACTATCGAAGCTCAATCAACTAGCACATCAATGGTCAAACAAATCGTCACCCCCAAGTCACCGCGCACGATTTTGTTGGAACTCTCCAATCTTGCAAAAAGAATAGAAATTATCAGTTGATAATATGTCACCCTAAATCCAGTGGCGGTCATCGCTGATTTACTCTAAGACGGACGCAACCACTGTTGTTCGACTAATAGACAGGCGACAAAATAAATGCAACGGTTTCTGTACCTGGGAGAGCTGGCCCGGCCGCCGCTGATCTCCACATAAGTCGTTGATATAAGTATACACAGACACGGTGTGTTTACAAAAAGCACAGGGAAAGTGCCCTACCGCCCTTTGGGCCTATCGGCGACCGAAGGGCGCCTGAAAGGTAGGCAACATGCGAAGCTTTTCCGCCTGTAAGTAGGCAAAAAGTAGTACTTTGCTCCTCCCTTGGGCCGCTCCTGGATCCGCACCTGCACACTATGGCATTCTCATGAGCAAGCGTGATAGTTTCGCATTACTCCGGGGAAAATGAAGATGAACCGTGATTAACACGGATAACTGAGAATAAACGAAGGAAGGCAAATTGCTGTTACCAATGGTTGCCGGTTGCGACGTTAGAACCATGTTCCCACGCCCGATTGCGACGTGGGAACCATGTTCCCACGCCCGATTGCGACGTGGGAACCATGTTCCCACGCCCGGTTGCGACGTGGGAACTATGTTCCCACACCAAAAATGTCGTTGACTGCGACGTGGGAACCATGTTCCCACGCTCATTTTTCTGGTCCATCAAACGTCTTAAGTTGAAGGGTACCCATCTTGGCCATGTACTGGACGCGCAACTCCCAGGATCATCCAAAAACTAGTCTCGCAGCGAACGTGTTAATATAATACCCGAGTATACTGTTACCTTAAAGAGTGCTTTGCGATTTTTTCTTTCACGCAATCAGATTTAAATGGAGTGCCGTTAAGTGGAACTGCATCAGCCATTGCTGCAGATACTGACTGCGAGTCAGGTCCTACAACCTAAATGGAAAGAAAAAGCTGTTTGTGAATGAGTGTGTAGTCAGAAAATATGTAGATATTAATAATAGACATATTCTCATTCATCCAAAATTGCCAAGAAGAGAGTTACTTTATTACTATATTAAACTTAAAAAGGTGACATATGTCTTGAACAACATGTGCATGCAGACGGATTAAATTGCAGATACTCATTCCCGTGCTTTTGCATGTGATCATAGAAGAGTTAATCTGCACACGAGCGTCCATCGGGTTGTTCTGCACCTACTGAGGTGGAAATATCAGTGACCCCGCTACCCACCTCTGCTACACTGCCACAAATGTTATTAATTTGTAATTCTCACGTTTTCGGATACTTTCAGATGCATACTCGGTCACTCATTGTAACTGTGTGGATAGTGTAGGCTATTAGACGAAGACCTGGCCGAGACACTCCATGCACTAAACACACTCGCATTTCATAATGAAAATCGGAAAAAGTCTCTCGAGACTGGTTGTACGCCTGGAGGGTAGGTGGGATGGGGGATCCTCATCAGGTACAAGATCCAATCAGGCACAATCCCATCAGGTACAATTTCCATTACATGTAACGCAATTTTATTTTTCCTCCGATTTGACCAAAATCCTATCAGATATTAGCGATAGTTAATAATAAAATTTACTGTCCCATCAGGTACAATTCCTATCAGTTACCCGACAGGTATGTACGCCCCGAGCACATATGCCCGGACAGGGCGGGGTGCAGCGTCAGCCACGCGTCGTCCATCCTCATGTCAGCGATGACGTTGCGCAGGACCCGGCACCGCTGGGCAGTCCCGGTGTTGTCCTCGGCGCGGGCCACGCGGTTCCAGTCCCCGCCAAGGACCACGGGACCCGCGGCGTCTGCCAGGAGGCGGGCAAGCTGGGTGAACCTAGTTTGACCGAAAAAAAAAGTGACCGAACGATTTTGATCGAATTAAGAATTGACCGAATTATTCACAGCACGATTTGGAATCTCGCGCCTACTCTAAACCGGATTTTAATGTCGCCCTCTGTCCGAGTTTTTCAGTGCGTGGGTCATTTAAAACTTGTGCACGCACAACGCTCCGAGTGAAGTTTTCAACTTTTTTGGGAGCGAAAAAGTGTTCCAGGTAAGTTTAATTTTTTTTTTTCGTGTATTTGAAAGATGAGATGTATTGTTAACCAGTTAGAACGTATTGGCTTGTAATCGCTGCTCAACGTCTCAGCTGGTATTGGTGCGCTGCACAATTTTTCATACTAGTCTCGCAAGAGGATGCTTTTCCGAATGAGAAACAGCACCATTTTGGCGATGTGAGTGTTGTCGTTTACGTGCTGTTTGTGTTGCGCTTGAATTTGGTGGGGTGAGGTTTAAATAGTTCTTCGTGAAAATATTTCAAAATCTTAACGCAGGCTAAGAAAGGTAGCCCGTATTCTATCTCCGAATCGTTTCGTTGAGATCTGGTAATGGGAGATCGTGCCATATTCTAGACGTCCTACGGTCGTAAATGATCTTTCTCCTCACGCAGATGTTCCTAACGCGTCAAACGCTTGAAATTCCGTCAAATTCCACTGTGGCCCCTGTGAGTGACCTCCTGAGGCCTTTCAAATATTTTCTTGTGGTTGCGCGGTTTTATGTTATGGGCACTATCGGACATCATAGCTACGTAAACTTGTAAATTCAACGAGGATTCGCGTCTGATTGCACGACTAACCTCACTTGTCAAGCAAGCAAATGTCAAGCAAATGTTAAAGGAAAGATTCTGAGAGATTCGCGGCATTACTCGAGTATTGTGTCAGCGGTTACCAAGCGCGTTATGCTTTTTAGCCCGTCCCGACACGTTTCTTTAGAAACGGCAGGAGCCGGGCTTATAGTCTTATGCCGGAAGTTCGTTCGTTCGCTAGTGTGTACGCCGACTTATCGTGCACAGAAAAACTTCAAATTTGGAGGATAAACTCCTTTTTTAACGTAGAATCACGTATGGTGGCAACAATTTTCGATTTGTATCGCATTTTTGATCAATGAAAATATGTCTGTTCTTGCTTTTTGAGGTTAGGGTTGGCCGCCGCGCGCACACCATTACCATATCGCGGCGCGCACAGGGACGAACTCAGGTTAACGATTTAAATCGTAACAAATACATCTGCTATCGGGCACCTCTAGGGAGACTTGAGGCGGAGGCCGAAGGCCCCCGCAAACGCCGCCGGCAGGCCAAGCTGGCCAAGTCCCACTGTCGAACCGAGGTGCCGGTACGGGCGTCAGCGTCAAGTTGGCCAACTCAGTTGGGCCAACTGAGAATCAGCCGAGGCCGAAACCGACTGCGCTCCGTGACCGACCCCGCTATATATGGCCACCCATTGAGGCCCGATCGGCCGAGGCCGTTGTCCGGCGGGTCTGCCTACCTCCCAGGGGCAATTTCAAGAAAATCGTTTATACGAGGCCCCATGGGCCCCCAATGGGACACGATCGATGCAGGCCGTTGTCCGACGGGTCTGCCTACCTTCCAGGGGCAGTTTGAACAAAACCGATTATACGTGGCCCCATGGACCCCTAGTGGGGCCCCATCGACCCAAGTCGCTGGCCGGCGGGTCTGCCTACCTGCCAGGGTCAATTTCCACAGAATCGTTTATGCGTGGCCCCACGGGCCCCCAATGGGACACGATCGATGCAGGCCGTTGCCCGACGGGTCTGCCTACCTCCACATTTGTACTTTTGGGCCATTTCCTGTAGGCTCAATAGTCCGACCAACCCCTCTGTGAGTGGCGACGAGTGGCGAAAAGTTAGCATGGCTTGCTTTGCTCGGAGTGGCATCTTGTAGCGAGGTGACAAAATTGTTCCCGATTGATATTTGGACTTTTTGGGCCATTTCTAGTCGGTTCAATAGTCCGACCACTGGCTCTGAGTGTGACAAAAATCTTCCCAGGTGAAAATTCGAGTTTTCTCTGCATTTTCCGGTAGATCTATGGTCTGTCTGCTGAAGAAGTGGCGTAGCTGAAATCGAGAGTTAAGATATTTGTCATTCCTCTGAACCGTGAACTTTGACCCCCAGCCAACTAAGGCGCCAATTCAATATATCTAGTTTTCTCTATATTTTGTGACGGTTCTGTGCTCGGTCTGACGGCTGAAAAAGAAACGTTGCTGAAATCGACCGGAAACATTTTTGTCACGTACCCTTGAACTCTGGACTTTGGCTGCCAGAGAATGCATTTTGGCCAGGGGAGGCACTTTCAAGTCGTGTTACAAAAATCTTCCTAGTTGAAAATTCGAGTTTTCTCCGCATTTTCTAGCGGTTCTTTGCTCTGTCTGTCTGCTGAAAGAGTCGCGTAGCTAAAATCGACCGGGAACATTTTTGTCACGTACCCCTGAACATTGGACTTCGCCTGCCAGAGATTTCAATTTGGCCAGGGGAGGCACTTTCAGGTCGTGACAAAAATCTTCCCAGTTGAAAATTCGAGTTTTCTCTACATTTCCCAGGGGTCCCATGCTCTGTGTCGTCGAAAAAGTGGCGTAGCTAAAATCGACCGGAACATTTTTGTCACGTACCCCTGAACTTTGGACTTTGGCTGCCAGAGAATGCATTTTGACCAGGGAAAGGACTTTCAAGTCGTGTGACAAAAATCATCCCAGGTAAGAATTCGAGTTTTCTCTGCATTTTCTAGAGGTTCTATGCTCTGTCTGACTGCTGAAGAGGTGGCGTAGGTGAAATCGAGAGTTCAGATTTTTGTCATTTCTCTGAACCTTGAACTTTGACCCCCAGCCAACTAGGGCGCCAATTCAAAATTTCTAGTTTTCTCTATATTTTCTGACAGTTTTGTGCTCGGTCTGACGGCTGAAAAAGAAACGTAACTAAAATCGACCGGGAACATTTTTGTCACGTACCCCTGAACATTGGACTTCGCCTGCCTGAGATTTCAATTTGGCCAGGGGAGGCACTTTCAGGTCGTGTGACAAAAATCTTCCTAGTTGAAAATTCGAGTTTTCTCTACATTTCCCAGGGGTTCCATGCTCTGTTTGTCTGCTGAAAGAGTCGCGTAGCTAAAATCGACCGGGAACATTTTTGTCACGTACCCCTGAACTTTGGACTTTGGCTGCCAGAGAATGTATTTTGGCCAGGGGTGGCACTTTCAAGTCGTGTGACAAAAATCTTCCCAGGTGAAAATTCGAGTTTTCTCTGCATATTCTGGTTGTTGTATGGTCTGTCTGTCTGCTGAAGAAGTGGCGTAGGTGAAATCGAGAGTTCAGATTTTTGTCATTTCTCTGAACCTTGAACTTTCACCCCCAGCCAACTAAGGCGCAAATTCAAAATTTTGGCTGCCAGAGAATGCATTTTGGCCAGGGGAGGCACTTTCAAGTCGTGTGACAAAAATCTTCCCAGGTGAAAATTCGAGGGGGATGAAAGCTATATTCACAATGATTTGCAGGCGGAACGGCTTCAAAAACCTTGAAATGTTTTTGTGACCATATTTATTCGAAATACACAAATATATTTCACAAAACTAAAATTGTATTTGTTTAAATAACAAACACATATCTGTGGGAAAACTTAAATTGAATTTGATAAATCAAAATACACATATTTGTGACAAACTTAAATTGTACAGGAATATATTAATGCATGATCAATGATCAATGCAATTAATCGGTAGCGGGGGGCACGGCTCCCCTACTCCCCAGATTCTCCTGCGGCCCCATGGGGTGTTTAAATCATCCATTGTTATGTAGGAGCTGTAAAAAAGAGTGGACAAAACATAGTTTTAGAGGAGGTGCGTGGCTGTCAACATACTCTTTAGTGCATGCTACAGATGAACTGGCTAACGTTCCGCTTTCTTCTAGGACTGCAATTCCCAGTAGATCTTACGAATCGCGAATTCCGCGAGACCTTGTGGGATTCCAGACCTCGATGGTTCTGGGAGACTTTCGCGACATCGCGGAAAGCGACGCGGGTGTCTCGTAATTTAATGCTGGATCCTGGACCCAGGGGATGGCAACACAGTAAAAATTGCCTGAAGCGATGCTGGCCACTTCCATATGGGCCGTAATGTGTCCATCGCCTTTCCTTGGCATTCCCAAACCAGACGGTGCACAGTTGCAGTCGAGGGGGTACTCACTCGAAGTATTCTGTGTACACGCCTGGGATATTCATATTCATATTCACAATTTTTCTCGAATATTCAAAAAGTATTGAGGTATTCACAACTATTCCCTTGTATTCGGAATATATTGAAATATTCATTGATATTCGCAGGTATTCATACATATTCAGTACATATTCAATAGTATTCACACATATTCTGGTGATATTCATATGTATTCATATAATTCATATGTATTGATATGTATTCATATCGTCCATTCGTTACATCCTGCTGCGGGCGCGAGCCACTGCGGGCTGCTGGACTGCTTGTTGGCTGCACTGGCTGCAGTTGGCTGACTTGCCGGAAAGGGCGGGAAGCTTCATCTCAAGAAAGATATTGACTAATGTTCGCTGGTATTCTGAAGTATTCAGATATATTCATGGGTATTCACTGGTATTCAATAATATTTTCCCCTATTCTCTAGTATTCAATTAATATTCTCCCCTATTCTCTGGTATTCCCATATATTCATTCCTATTCAAGATGAATCGTATATTCCTCACTATTCCGTAATATTCTTAATATTCACTAGTATTCAGTAGTATTCAATATTCTGTGTACGTCGAAATACAGAGTGAGTACCCCCTCGGTTGCAGTGCTTGTTTTATTTTTAACTGTAGAACTTATGTGGTGTACTGGGCGACTTGTCGACGCCGCGAAATACACATACGTACTAAGAGAATGGGGGTTAAGTGTGCGATTTTGTTAATTTTGCACTTTATTTAGGAGACAATTTGGTAAGTTTCGAACAGAAAGGCAGAACGTTCTACGCTGACAAATTTATAAGATGCTATGTGTTACACTACATCCTAAATGGGCCAAGCCTGTAGATTTTACAAAGATATGGAGAAGAAATGCACTGATCCTAAAAAATAGAAAAGAAAGGGTGCGGCCAGTTACGCTTTACCAGTCACCACAACTCTGCCATCCCTTGCTGGACAGCACCCCACGTTGTTAAGGCTATTCTATAAATTTAACGCGCCAACGTTAACCAGTTACGTTTGGGATGTTCATGGTACTCGCTAAAGGTATTGCAGTTTTGAAAACTTAACGCGCTTAAGTTTTATTACCGCATTAACGCCGTTAACGTTAACATTTTTTAACATATTAGGGGCATTTCAGTGTGCATTCCATGCAGACATAAGTAAAGGTGAGCCGCGAAAAAAGTATTAGTGGTAAAGAGAGCGTTTCTGGAAGAATTCCCAAATGAAGATTTTATTCAAGATGTCAGTCGTAGAACTAGCTTACACCTACAACTTATTGGTGTGCAAATGACGCTTTAGTAAACATGGACGGCGCCAATGCGTGAACAAATTTATTCAACGTAACGCCGTGAAACCGTAACTTTAACGACCCTGACAGCAACGCGGGATCTCCAAAGCTCTACGTTATCCAGCATCTTTAAATTGAATAGGCTTAAAATGCTCAGTTTCAGTAACTAGTACGCGAAGTATTAGGTGGGATATGAAAGGCTACTTTATATAGAAACGCAATCCTTTCACGGTTTTTTGACATATGGAGCGTTTAGAAAGACAGCACCCCAAAATGACCCACTGTGTTTAACAATTAGCAATACGCTCCTTTCTTATTTGTCCGTATTAGACGTATCACGTTATACGTACTCGCACAGACGCACCCCTGTGCTCTTCATATATTGGATCGCCTCTTCCGAGGAGTGGAGGGCACCCGAAGCGGGGCACGACGGGACGCACACGTCCTGCCCGTGGGAGACAAATCTGCACATACAGATTTAGAGGTCAGTTAACAAGTAGTACGCTGGTACCTCAAGTGTCGTGAACATCCAGAGAAACGAATTCTTGATTCAAGCCAAGAACAGCGTATTATTAAAGCCTTCAAGAATATAATTCTTGAACGAAGAATATTTCTTGATAACTCTAAGATTGACTTGATTCAAGACAATATTATTGAATGCTGTTAGCCTAAGAATCTGTTTCTCTGGGTGAATACACCTGTCATCTTCACTAGACACTTTGCGACCGCACGAGTTGGGTTTTACAATCCAGATACAGTGTGGTGTCGTCACATTCTTGCGGTAATTTGGTTACGGAATGCATAAAAAAAAAATCCATAAAATTTATAGAGCCTTTTACCGCCAACCATTTGCAGTACACTGCATTTATTCATGCATTCATGAAAATGAGAGATCTGATTCCAAAACATTGCACACATGGAAACGAAAAACAATGACATCACATCAATTACCTTGGGGTGCAACGGCCGCCTTTGGTGGTGTGGTACCCCATGCCACCCCCCACTGCCAGGATGAGTATAGCAGCCAGAAGCCAAAGGCAACGGCAGCAGCTGCGGCCGTTGCCATTTGTCACGGTTATGCTGGAAAGGAAAACGAAAGGATAACGAATAGAACTTCATTTGTACAAACCGAAAGACAAACCAGCTACACATCCCACCCCCCAATATATATATAAACGAGAAGGCGTGGATAAATGCATTATTTTACGCATGGTCCCAGAACACGCACCATGCAGTAGGTAATGCGTGCACCGCTAGACCTTGGGCTTCAATTTGTAGCCGACGCGCTTTAAACTTTGAAGCCCGACTGGACGCGTCGGTTTGAAGCAGGAAAGCTTTAAACCGCGCGTCCCCACCGATGCTGGCGTTTCCCCCACCACGGCCAGCCGGCGTGGTGGGGGCGAGCACTTTGAAGCTTTCCTGCTTTAATTTGACGCGTCCAGCTGGACCTGAAAGCTTGAAGCACGTCGGCTTCAAATTGAAGCCCAAGGTCTGGCAGTGTAGTACTGTTTCGCTCCTCAAATTTTGTCCAGCAGTCATCCCCACCACCTTTGCTCCTGGTCGGGCTGGGCTGCCTGGACCCGGCCGGGACCCGGCCCGGGCGGAATGCATTTTTAAACTCGGATTTTTGCGCCCAAATATTAAAAAATCCGTCCAACCCAATGCATAGAGGACTAAAAACCAAGCCGTGTGAAAAAACGGCATTTCGAAATTCGAATTTTGATCTGAGATGTGCCAAATTTTGTGTTTTAGCCCGCTGCCTTATCTCAGATCAAAATTCGAATTTCGAGATGCCGTTTTTTTTACACGGCTTGGTTTGCAGTCCTCTATTCATTGGGTTTAACATATTGTTCAATATTTGAGCGCAAATTTATGCTTAAAAATGCATCCCACCCGAGCGGCGTACGCCTCTGAATCCCCCTCCCGGAGGGGCCAGTCCCTCGGACCAGCCGGGCAGGGTCCTGGCCAGGGCCCGGCAGGTCAGCGCTACTTGATATTTGTCCACAGCTCCTCCCGGTGGAGTGGACAAAAATCAAGGATCGAGTGTACAGCAATCACTATGCAGAAGGTAATGCGTGGTGATGCTTTATTAGACCGGGATATTTTGACAAAACTTTTGACAGTTGATGACCCAGATTACGCACGCGTGGGAGTGTGTGTAGGGGGGGGGGGGAATCGGAGCTTTCCAGTGCCGCTTTGGTGCAATACTCACTTCACTGCTGCCGGTGGCGCCGGTGCTGGAGGAGGATTTTCTACGTCCGCTTCTGCGAAGATAATCCTGAGAATCCATGTCCTGGAATTGTAGCTGCAATCAATTCAATGTGTTGTTAAAATGTGTGAATAGGAACTAGAACTGTTCTTATTTATGCGCATCAATCACACTCCATCACAAAATGAATGAACGATTTCCGCATAATATGCTAGTGCGAAGAATACAGATTGCTGTGATGCGCGCATTGATGCATTAGAAAAAGGTTAGCGTTGAAAAGAAATATTATGTAAGCCTGCAGTGAAGCGTCGTCATCGTTATATAAATAACTCATTACATAAGAGTCAGCTCTTAATTTCAATGCCACGCATTTCAGAAAACTAGGAACCATGAGCATGGTATTTCACGCACACATGCGCACATACACGCAGTCACTCGTGTGCGGGGTAATAGACAGGAAGGGAGCGAACCTTGGCGCGAACCGAAGTGGGAGGCAGGCTGGACGCGAAGCTGCGGTGCCACGGCCCACACAGCCCCCCCCCCCCCCCGATGACAGCACCCACCTGCGCATAAACATGTCTTCTTGGCTAGGGGAGAGCTCACGGATGACACAAGACCAGTCTACAAAGCATCACCCATTCGGCGACGTCGCCCTATACATATTCCCCGGCCGCTTCACCGCCGTGAGGCGCCCGCCGAGCAGCGCAGCCTGATGGGCTGCCTACCTAACGGGCGGTCCCGACCGCTGGTGGCCGCGGCATTGTCATAGGTGTCCGCTTCCGCAGCACCTAAGAGAACAGATAATAATCACAGTGAGCAATGGACATGTAAGGTAAGTATTGTTGAGAAACGAAGCACTTTCTGATTAATCGCAATGACTAATTAATTCCACTATCATTCATTTAAGGCCTAAACTGAAACACGTCACGTTTGCCTTGAATTGATCGAACTACATTACAGTTCAATCGAGCATATAAAAGTGGGTCTTCGACGTCTTGCAAAACCATCTTCTATATTGTTGATACTTTCATAAGAAGGCATTTCAAACATCTAATATACGTCATCATAGGTTTTTTCGTACTCGACGTTAATTCTTAAAGAGGGATGGATGCTCATTGTTTCCTACATTTTTGGGGAGAGGATCTTGGAATGTGGCCGAGCTAATTATTTACGTGTGTTGTTCTCAAAATCTAAAAAAAATTATAACACAAGATATTACCGCCTCAGCCATTTTCCAAGATCCCACACCAAAAAGTTTCAGGAAGGAATGAGCATCCATCCATCGTGTTTAAAAAAGAATTGAACGACAAAAGTCGATGGTGAAATACTTCGCATTTAATTCATTTGCTTTCAAGTGTTAGTACCATGAAACTAAGTTTAAGTCGCCACGAACGGCTGGCACCTCTGGTCTAAATGACAAAAAAGATTACCTTGTAAGACCTTAAAGACTCACTTTACCATGCCATTTTCCAGGTAACGTGTAGTTAGATAAATGCATTAAGAAATTTTGTCGCGAAAAGACGACAGTGTTGTCACTCTGAGGTAGTATCGCAAAGGGGTCCATTATTCGTACCGGTTTAGTGGACTATTGACAGCGCCGGCTGCGGCAAAGGTGTCAGTGACGGATGCGTCGGTTTCACAGCCACCTGACAACAAAACATCGTAAGCATTAGAACATTTCAAGACTCAATTACAATGTATCTGCTGACGCCAGCGGCAACGAAAAGAAGATAAAGGGACTTTAACAGCAGGCGGACCCAGCTTACTGAATTCTAAGGAAGTCAGCCGGCAATGAAGGTTCGAGAGCAGTGATTTCCATCAAATACAAACTTAAATAAAAGCGGGTATTTGTTAATGTTTTTCATAACGAAAAAGCGTTACGTGGTTGAGGAGCTAGGTGGCAAGACCGTTGAAAAAATGATCATAAGCCGATAAAAAAACGATAATGTGAAAGAACTTACGAAAACAAACGCTAAACGGACCATACGAATCACACCATTATGGGGTCTGCAAGTGTGACATTGGAAAGCCCCAACAGATATTTTTAAAAAACTATCAAAACTACCTTCAAGAAAACACCATAATGGTTTACAAACTGAAGTATTCGAAACATCAGCCACTCATTTATGTTGTAGGGTAAGTTTTCCAGCCTGGAAATCTTTCCTTAACATTTTTGATGTACTCTTCTGCGCTGTCTTCGAAGTTTCCTCTCATGATTAAGGGACACACCCCCGTCAGCCTACCAATCTGAGCTTGTACGCCATCAGCGTCCGCTAAAAAGAATTCTAATACGAGGATCCGGCGCCACAGGCCACGGTCCAAAGCTAGTTTGCGAATACGCTTCGACACTGCCGACATGGCCACCAAATCCACAACCTGAAGTCCCTCGAGAATCAGCAGCAGTACCTCGTTCGGCAGGTCCTGGATTCTCTGTGGGTCCATGACGGTGCACTTCCTAGAAAAAAAAAATATTAGAATGATAATACTAGTGACAGTGACAGTACTATTACGAAGGGTACCCAGCACCCATGTGTTTATATTATTTCCTATTTCCATTCTCTTTCACTCTTTAAACACCCCCGTGCGACTTTGGTATACTTGCCATTGCTTTAGGAAATATAGAAGGATTTGTGATGGACTAATGTAGAGGATTACCTGCAGAGACAAATTTGGAGGCTGTTTTCTTGGAGCCAGTTTTTTAGTGCGCCTTTTAAAGATATTACCGAACCGATTGTCACTGCGTGCTGGGGTATGTTTTTTGACCTTTTCTACACATCCATGATCCATGGTTTTGAGCGTTACTTGAATCATAAACCTCATAATGCTTTGTGGCTTTTGAAAGAATAAGAATACATTTGAAATACATAGAATAAAATTTCCGAATTTGACTTTTTAGAAAGTGACATGATATGTTTTGAGGTATATGAGCCATGAATATGTAGAGAAGAAAAAACCAAACCCCAACCCTTTATGACCAGTTAAACGAGATCCAACATTTGGATCTCTGCGGGGAGACCAGTCAATCACAAATCGTTCTATTGCACATTACAATTATGCCAAACAAAGTTGCAAGAGTGTCTTACGAGTGAAATAGCATAGAAACAGAAAATATTAAAAAATGACAATTTCGGGTGCTGAGTTCTCTCAATGTAAAAAACAATGCCAACGTTAAAACTACTCCGGCATTATTAGATGACAGGATTCTATGTGGGACTGCTGGAGCACCAGTAAGTGCAGAGAAATGACCTATCCAGAAAAATTCAGGCAGCTTCATATAATCGCAAAACACACGAATATTCAGTTCCTCAATTGCGCTATCTCTGTTACACTTTTTCTAAAGCAAAGAAATGATGGAGGCATGGACACTTCTAGCATACAATAAAGTATCAAAGAGCACTAGGCGCACGTAATACTCCGAAAGATCGAAAATGCATTTGACTATTCAGAGAGTGCACGTACATACAGTCACTCGTAGTTGTGCATAGCCCTTCATGGAACCGTAACATGTGATTTGGGGTGAGCTTGTTGATACACAAATTCAATAGTGTTTTATCTTGCCTTCTTAACGCCATTTCAAGAGGACTCATCAAATCTCCAAGACTTCTAGATTTTCTAGTATATAAATTATTTCACACTGGCGAGGCACGAACTTTGAGATGAACAAAATATTCTCATGACAGAGTGAAAAAGCCACAACCGGTGAATTGCAACCCCTCACAACAAGGTAGGCATACGCCAGACCGCGTCGTGGCGTAACAGGCTTCGCTCATCGCGAACCACTGTTCCGCCCCTCCACACCTGGCGTACACCTACCTTGGCCTGCCGGCGGCTGTAACCTGCCGAGTGGGACCCTGAGGGGCCTAACAGTCAGGCGCCCTACCCTAGCCTACTATACAACCTACACTAGCCTAACCTACGCACCGTCGACTTCTCTACATATTCAATGCTACTGAAACCAAGACCTCCTAATCTTCCCTACCCTAGCCCACTCTAACCTAACATTAGCCTAACCTAACATTAGCCTAACCTAGTCGATCCAAATCCAACCTGTGGCCCACTCGACGCTAAATTACTGCATTGCTTAAATGACTCTAGCCTACGCCTGACCGAATTAACCCATATGAGTGCCGGCAGGCAAAGCTGGCCAAGTCCCCCTGTCGAACCCGAGGTGCCGGTGGATTGCAGAGGAACTGGCACCGAGGTTTGACGGAGGGACGGGCCAGCTTGTTTAGCAGTTTTCCCTTTCGTTCCTGCTCCTGCCCAAGAAGGCCCTATTTTGACCCCAAGCACCTGCAGCAGCACGTGGGGTCGATTTCGGCATCTTGACTGGGGTCTCGGGATGATTTTAGAAGGGGTCGGTCGTCATGATGAGTTGAAATTCTGCACAATTTAAAAGTTTGCATTCCTCTTCCAGTTCCTGCCAAGGAAAAGGCCCTGTTTTGCCAACAGGCACCTCCCGCAGCTATCGGTCAGCCAATAAATATGGATAAAATTCGGTGTGAGCAAAGAGCATTTTACGGTTATCTCGCTCTCACAAACACATACACAAACACACACACGCACCATGATGGTTATTGGACTTACCCTTAAAGACTGGGTCGCTTGGTCAAAGGTCAAGGCTCCGCCACGGAAGGGATGTAACCTGCCACAGTCAGCATTGATTAAGAAGTCTTAAAACAATAGGGGTTTCCAAGGAGACTTGGAAACGGAAGCTGATGAACAAAAACACTTGCAAACAAACTCTAAAGAGCAGGTATGAGAAATCTTGATGCACAAGCGCCGCGACAAATAGGGAGCCTTATCCCCAAAATCAACTCAAAACGCCGGTTTGTTTCTCATACCTGCCCTCGAGAGTTTACGGTCTCGAAGTGTTTTTGTTTTTGAACTTCAGTTTCCAAGTCCCATTGTAAACCTCTATAGGTCGGCCACTAAGTTCTGCCGATCACTGCCCGCCCAACCTTCATCTACTTTCCTACGCTACGGGCAGCGAAAAAGTTGAGGGAGGCATGGTAGCGTGATGAAAACACAATGACACGCCGGATGAAACAGTTCAGGAGCGGGGATTATGTTAAAGTGCTCTATTCAGGAGTAAAACTTACTATAATCCTCACATCTTAAGTTATACGACAGAAGTGACAATGAAGGTTCCTACTGCCACCGGCCAATTTTGCTTGAAGTCGGTCAAAATTAGGCTCACAACTCAAAGACAGTACTCCCGACCTAGACGATTCAAGGTGGTAGGAAACATATAATATGATGTTTATTAGCCCCACTAAACCGCTGATTTACGCGGTCATAGTGTCTACGAGAACGAACGCTGCGAGACTCCCTCACGAGTCACCTACCCCAACAACAACGCGTCGCCATCCACGCACTCCAAACCTGTAGAAAGAATGCGACGGAACACAACGAACGCGGTTCAAATGTAAACAATAGGATACTACGGAAAGGCAGAGGGGAAGAATGCGACGAAACACAAACTTTGATTTCATAAACATTGCGAGAAGTCTTGTTCTTCGTTGCGTCCCTCTCCCTTCCGTTTCGGACTTCTGAGAGTACTCTATCCACAAATGAACAAGCCTGCAATGCTGCAGTGACCAACAATTTACCAATGTTGCGGATATCGCAGGACTGATATTGCTTCCTGAACAACCAGGTACCAGCAATCAACAAATACAAGCAGAAATGATTTCAATACATTAAGAGACTATTTAATTACAATTTGATGTGGGCAAGACCCTCAAACAAGTTCATAAATTTTTCTCTGCACATAATCAGCACTAGCAAGAAACATCGAAAATGATCAGTTTGCGCCAGTAGACTGCATTTAAGCACAGCTGCCGAAAATCTCTATTTGTGGCACTTAAAGCTAGCAGGTCGGGCACCTCGAGGTATCGGAACAAGTGCGAAGGAAGATTTTCCATTTCTGACACCTGAAAATAGCACGAAGGAGTAAATTTATAGGAACCGGCGAGAATGCACGCTTCGACGCAATGACGTTTCACACGTAACAACGCTCAACGCCTCGGCTACAGCAGGCTGACCCCTACTACGCTGGGCCGAAATTGTGGGCCATTGCGCTACGCAGTTTTGAACCATAGTGCGAGAAACATCACAATGCGGAGATCGTAACGCTGCGCGATGAACTATTTCCGATAAGGTTTTTATATGAACACTAAGCCTGAGTCTTCCGGCGATATGTGAAAGAACCAGCCCCAGATATTTAGTTTCTGATAATACCGTGTAACTCAGCACGTTCGTTGGGGGTTGAACTACTTTGTAACTGATCATCACGAGGCTCGAGAACGGAACAAGAATACTTCCAGCGAGAGTTATTTTGCCACCGATCGGAAAACTACGCGCGGGCGGGAACAGATTCAAATAGGGTAGCCTGGATAAGCTCAGACCGGACGCTAATTCGGGAATCATAAGCGGATCCGGTATTAAGGAAACCGCAGCAGAAAGTATCTTCTTCGTGGGCGTCAGCCACGATCCGACTGAAGAATTAGCGAGGCTTAGTTCACTGGCGAAGTGTTATGACCATTTGGTAATGGCAGGTCACCGCAAATCTACTCCGCGCGTCTCGCAGGTTTGTGCGGTGTGACCCTACCAAAGTATCTGACGCACACGGCGGTCGCAAGCACACTATCCAGGCGACAGCATATAAACGCACCGAATCTGATGTCAGCAACTTAAAATCGGCAATGTAAACTGTACTCACTTCACAGGTAGACTGCTGGCGGTCTGCGCTGCACGGTACGCTCCTCGGAACCGAACTCCTGCGTCGGCGCGCTGCTTGTCACCGGCTTGGCCGGCTCCCAACTCTACGGATGTTGGCGCACTGCACAGAAAGGGGAGATTATTACTAAAAGGATACTATTGCGAACCAAAATTATAACTGACATTAGGCCCCGCACTCGAACCCTGGTCGCTTGTTTGGATCATAAGTGCTCTATCGCTCAGCCAACCGATTCCGATACCCAGCCGATCAGCACTTCCACCGTGGGCCTCCTCCGAGCGGATTGGGGAGTCGCGAGTCCAAGCAAGAGACCCGGGATCAAGTTCTTTCGGTCTCTCCTAATGCTTGTGTCATTGAGTCCAGAGCAACAAAAAAGAACAAGTGCTAACTAAACGAACTATTTCGATATGGCCGCCAACGTAACCGGAAACAGAAAGATGCCAGGGTAGGCAAGCAAGGACCCACCTATCTCGGCACTGAGCATGTCGCAGTAGGACTTCGCTCGCCCTCCTTTTCGCTTCCCACCAAATTCGGCCACCTTAGCGGCAGCACCAGAATGGTCTACAGGGGATTCCACTGAACCCCGGAACGGAAGTAAGAATAAAGCACGAGGTAGTAAGAGATCGGCACGTGGTAGACGGAGACGGAACTCCCCATCCTCGCCTATTTCTTCGTTCTTCTGGACTTCTTACTTCCGTTCTGGGCTTCACCGGAATACCCTATTCATCCAGTGCCCCAACGTTATCCGTTTACTGTCAAAATTACAGGAAACCGCTTTACCCCCCGCGCATTCGGGCTCGGTGCGGCGATTGGGGAGCTCTAATGGAAGCAAGCAGCCCGCGCAGAAAAAGCGAACGAAGACACGTTTCGAAAATATAACATGGGAACGAAACGCTCCTACCCCTCTTTTTCACCAATCCGCACCCTATCGAAATACCTGTATTTTTGCAAACTGGTCCCTGACGACAGCGAACAATATTCCGATTGTGCCTGTCAAGTGGTAGAACTACCCGACAGTACAAAGAAACCTAAGACTTCTGAAACTTCTCTCACTTCCGAACCGTGTACAACATGCTCAAGTGAAGAGCAGGGGCAAGATAGTGGCAAGTCCCTTCAAAGGCACGTCCAGCCTACTCGAAACCGTATTCAGAGTACCAAACACTGCTGAATTTCTTTTAAGTTGTGACGACTCACTGGCTTGCAGCTATTTCAGAAGGTCTTTCGGCCCTTCTCCGGAATACACTATTGAGAAAGGAAAACGTGACGTCTTAAACGCGGGTCGAACACAACGACAAATACAAACTCTAGACCCGAGAACGATTTCCCGTCATGTCGGCTACTGCCGTCACGGTAGTGTAAGAAGCTACAGATAAAATCATACCACTAAAATACGTTTTCGCAGAGAAAAAAGCACGCAGTGGAAACAAGAAGAGCTCCACACTCACAAGTAGTATACGGCCCCCCTGGGTGCGGGCTTGTGCTGCGGGCTTGCCTACCTCCCAGGGGCATGTGTCGTATTTCGATGACGTCAGCATGGTGCGTGCCGGGTGTCGGATCCCGCGCGCGGGGCAATGACCTCTGCAACTGTGTCGGTGTTTTCGCAGTGTACTGCAGCGTCAGCAGTTTTCTTAGCTATGCATCCTTCTCTGTCGCTCTTGTGTGTTCTTCATGTGTTTCAATGCGTGCACGGTTCAATTCGTGCACGGTATGAAGGCTTTTAAAAGGAAAACACGTCAAATGTTTTGCTTCTCTTTATTTTCTCCTTTCGGTACATGCTTGGTGATTCCGATTTATTATAAAATCGTCACAAAACACATGGTTATCTGTATAGTGATCTGGAATATACTTAACTACAGCATCGTTTTTATTCTCATTTTTATCAAAGAACGTATTTACAAAATCACTTTAACTATATCCATGGGTTAGGTTAGGTTAGGTTAGGTTAAGATACAGTAGGCAATAGTGACCACACACAGAAGAGTCTACAGCCTGCATCGCCACCGGGTTGTACTGCCACGATTTACAAACTCGATCGAGAAATTTACGATGAGACTTTATGAAAGGGGCCAAGCCGTAGGAGCAGAAAAATTCGCCTCGCCCGTGTTTGTCAATAGAAATCGCCTGCCAATGAGCCCCCGGTTTCCTGATGGGGTCAGTGTTGACGATGAGCAGGGCTGGCTTTTTAGCCCGTCCCGACACGTTTCTCTAGAAACGGCAGGAGCCGGGCTTATAGTCTGATGCCGACTGTTTGTTCGTTCGGGCGGACGTGTGTACGCCGACTTATCGTTCACAGAAAAACTTCAAATTTGGAGGATAAACTCCTTTCTTAACGTAGAACCACGTACGGTGGCAACAATTTTCGATTTATATCGCATTTTTGATTAATGAAAATATGTCTGTTTTTGTTTTTTGAGGTTAGGGTTGGCCGCTGCGCGCACAGGCAGGGACGGGCTCAGGTTAACGATTTAAATCGTAGCAAATACATCTGCTACCGGGCACTTCTACGGAGACTTGAGGCGGGGGGCCGAAGGCCGCCTGCAAACGCCGCCGGCAGGCCAAGCTGGCCAAGTCCCCCTGTCGAACCGAGGTGCCGGTGGAGCGCAGCGGAACTGGCACCAAGGTTGTTCTTCAGGCGGCGCGGTAAGGTGTCCGCAGCAAACACCCCTTCGAAGATGTCTGCCGTGTGCGGGTCGCTTCGCATGATACTTTCGAGCGTGAGGCCATTCATGTTTAGTTCGTAAAGTCAACAACGACGTTACGGTAGCGATCGATCTCGATCAAGTTGTTAAATTCCGAGAGCACAACGCAATTTATAGCATTTTCCAAAGGCGCCTTGAACCTGACTTCCAGGTGGACCGTGCCTTGGCGCTGTAGATTCCAATACCCGCTTGACGCTGCCAGATCGTTCGTCAAATCGAAAGCGAACAAACAGAACCCTAGTGGGTAATCTGTACGGCTGATATGGTTTCCCTCGTCTTTAAAATGTATCCCCGTGCCAGAGAAGAGAGTATAATACGCCTCTATGAATTCATTATTTTCGAAATCTGGAGTAAGTGGTTTTGAGGGAATCTGTTGGGAGTCGATGTACAAACTAAAGTAACTTATGTTAAAATGCTGGAAATTAAACGGGTTCAGAGTGAAGTCACCGTTGAACGCCCTGTTATCGACAAACCCCAGAATGATTCTTTTCGGTATCGGACCCAGGTAAAGGTTGTCAATGTTCTTGTCCTGAAGTCCTGCAGTAATAGACACCGTCTTTACCTCAGTCCTTGTTATGGGATATTTTGCCGCATTTACTAGTAACGCCTCTGCATGCCCCAATCGAACAGATGGAGAAGGGAGTACTTTTCTAACCAACAGATACATTTTCAAGATTTTAAGCTTTTCGTTGCTACCCGTCATCAACATAAACTAATTTTTATTCTTGTGAAACTTTATACGCATTTCAACATTATTCAGAATAAATTTGTCTTGATTAAAGACATCACTATGTATACCCCCAATCATTTCAAAAGTCTTGCTGTCGGGTGTGATGGCTCTTTTGCGGATGTGTCCCGAGTTGTGCGATCTCGAGTCCATCGCTCCAGGCTGGTCCTTGTACCACATCCGTGTGGTGAGATGAGACATTTTTGCTGACATGTCGTACCCCAGCAGCGCTTCGATGTAGCTGCGGTAGGGGTAGGTGCTGGACGACTGCGACACAAGCTTTCCGTTTAGCGTCACATCTACTTGGCTCCACATGGTGCTCTGAAGGTAGTTAACCGGTGCCACATCGGCATTCTCGCCAGCAGCCACATCTGCCCCATTGATTTTGACGATTTTGCACTGCACATACACCTAGGCATGCGCAGGGTCGATGTATTCCTCGCCGTTCCCCGGGACGACAAATTCGATTGTCGATGCATCATCCGCTGACGACAACGGGTTAATGGTCACCCAGTGACCACTCTCGATGGCTGTCTGTGTGGGTGGCAGTGCCCACAGGTCCAGTTCACTCTTCAGAGACTCCGGGGAGGCGTTGTGGAGGAAAGCCATGGTGTCAGATAGAGAAAATGTCGCGCTCTGCTGGTGCTGCTTTGCGTTTCTTGATGCTGACTGGTCTCGCTCTCGCCTTCGACTGAGTCTTTGGTGTCTTTCGCCTTCGTTTTATACCTGATCCTGACAGCGCATCTGCCAAGGGGTCCCTCACTCCCTTGAAAGGTGTACACAGGAGTATTTGAGAGTATGAGTATGCGTGAGTATCAAGGAGTTTTGAGAGTATGTGGAGTTTTTCAGGAGTATGTGAGTATTACATGAGTATTTTATGAGGGTGTGGGAGTGTGCGTGAGTATTTCATGAGTATACGGGAGTATGCGTGAGTATCAAGGAGTTTTTAGAGTATGTATGAGTTTTTTTAGGAGATGAGAGCATTTTATGAGTATGTGGTTGTGTGCGTGAGTATTTCAAGAGTATAAGGGAGCATGTGGGAGTATGCATGAGTGTTTTATGAGAATGTAGGGAAAATGTTGAAACAACATAAATAGTGAATTACTACTTACGACGACGCCGAGACTCAGGGTTAGCCTACCCAGCAGGCACCGATGCGAATGTGAAAACGATTGTAGAGTGTATAGTATATGCCCAGAAACTAACACACATGAGTGTATTGCAATAGGTATTTATTTTTCAACATTGTGTCCCGTTACGTCCATTGGATACACTTTTAAGCCAATGAACGCTGAATAAAAATCATTTTTGTTGCTCAGTTTTTTCCTAAATGACCTGCCCCTACATTTTCAACATTAAATTAATTATTGAAAGAAAACCATAAGAAAAAAAACTGTAGATTGTATGCCACTCCGCCGTCTTGAAAACCAAGAGAAAAGGGGGGGGGGGGGTCCTGTCCAGTCCAGCGCAGCCTACCCCTGCCCCCGTCCCTCCCTCCCTCCCCGTTGGCACTACTCTGCACGCAAAATTTATCATACCGTCTCTGCAGACTGCCCCCAGCCGGGATGCGCGCCGCGGGCGGCCGGTCGTTTGAATGTGGTTGGAAGTCGTCGCTGCCCTCAAATAGTGTTCCGAGGTTTTAAACCCGATTCAGACGTTTCTCAGACGTGGCTGTTGACTGTTGGGTAAAAAGCACCCGGGGGTGCGCGTCGAACCTACGACCCGCCGCTCCACATCTCAACGCTCCAAGCCACCCGGCCAAAAAGGCTTGTAGGAGGTGTGTGGTCCCCTCCGTTCATACTTCCAAATGCATTTCGCTCCAGCACGCGCGCTCGATCAGCAGAACGTACAAGTCTCTTTGGCCGAGTGGCTTGGAGCGTTGACACGTGGAGCGGCGGGTCGTGGGTTCGACCCGCACCCCTGGGTGCTTTTTACCCATCAAACTTTTATCGTTATTCTGTTGTAAATTTGGTTCGTTTTACGTCACATAAACGACAAAACTAGTATCGATGGACGACAAATGCGCTTGTTAACGCTGTTTGTCGTTATTTTGAAGTATTGCATGCCATTCACGGCAAATGTACGACAAATTTAGAGACCAACGTCGTTCCACACGGGAATTGGGACGGCACCTGCGTTGCTAGCGCATGGAGACCCGTGAATCGGCGACGCACGCCAAAACCATCTCAGGAGTGCCGCAGCGAATGAGTAAGAGTATCTCGAATTTTCGAGGAGTATTTCATGAGTATGTAGGAGTATGTGTGAGTTTCTGCGAGTTTTGACGGAGTATTTGTGAGTTTCTGCGAGTTTTTCGGGAGTATGCACGAGTTTCTGGAGTATGGAGGAGTTTTGAGGAGTATTTGTGAGTTTCTGCGAGTTTTGACGGAGTGTGTGTGAGTTTCTGCGAATTTTGACGGATTATGTGTGAGTTTCTGCGAGTTTTGCGGGAGTATGCTGGAGTTTCGGGAGTATGGAGGAGTTTGAGGAGTATGTGGGAGTTTTTAGGAGTATCAAATCAGGTGTACACGGAGTTTTTGAGTGAGGGACCCCTTGCCCTCGGTCGTTTCTGCTGAGGCGAGCCGGGCGCGTGCCGCGAGTCGGGAGGTGCAGCGCGGGGCGTGGCGGGACGCGGCGTGACAGGGCGCGGCGTGGCGGGGCGCGGTGTGGCACGACGCGGCGAGGCGGGGCGTCTCCCACGGGCGCCACATCGGCGGTGCAGCGGCAGGCTGTTGCTGCGGTTGCAACGGCGGCTGTTGCTGCTGGACAGACGGACGGACACGCGCACGGCGCGCTGCTGCACGGGTCGTCATCCCCAGCCCCATCAAGTCCCATGCCAGCCTGGTGTCTGCCGACACGGGGACGCCCAGCATCCTGGACTCGAACACGTAGAGGGTACGCCCCTCCTACAAGAAGGCCTTGGTCCGGTCGTCATCCGGGAGCAGGTGTCGGTACTCCCCCATGCATAGCTTGAACGCGGCGAGGTGCTATTCCGGCCGCGCGTCGAACAGCCCGCGCTCCCAGGCGTCGACAGCAAGCTGCACGGAATCACTCATACTCGAACACGGCGGCGACGCGACACGAGACGACAGGGAGCGGTGCACCGCCGGGACCTTCCCCTCTCACTCTCATATAGCTTTCAAAAGTGCAAGCGCAGCAGTGGCCGCCGGAGGCTGGGAGGGGGACCGAAAACTTGCTGAAAATTGCATTTTTGCCTGACCACATGGGGGCGCTGCAGTTGCATAGTCAAGGGAGAGGGAAAAAATATCTGAGAAATCCGGCCCCCACCCATCAGAGTCTGGGGGATAAATGCAGGCGCTCCAGCCGCGGAGGGCACCATTCCCTCCCTGGCCTTGTGCGGCATCAGCCCGAGGCAGCTCCCTCCTTGTGCGGCGCCCGAGCCCGAGGAACATTTAGAATTGATCTGCTCATTAAAGCATAACACTATACATATCATGTATATGTATCTATAGGCTATAGATTCTTATAATTCTTAATTTTCAAAATATTTGGACTGAGATAGCGTATCATAGCTGCCTATTACAAGACTTAGTATTGACAATACATTTGTACTGTGATTTATCTTAAATTATGTATCAAATATTATAATTTATATAGATAAAAGGTCAAAATATAATTGCCCATTCAAAATACTGCTTAGTAATGAATACAAGATATTTTTCTTCAAAATGAAAAAACAAAAATGTGGCTGTGGGCACTCGGTCAACAAATGCCCAGCCGTACCACAATTGGGGCAGGGGCGGTCGCGACGACTGTCCGCTGCGACACGGGTCTGACGCACCGGCTGATCGTCAGGGATGTCGACTGTGGGTGCGGCCACGTCAGCTGCGCGCACGGCGCGGGGGACAGCCCTCAGAGCCGCGTAAGACTCGCACTGGATAGCGATTGTCGTGGCGTGCTGGATCGTACGCGCGCGCTCGTACTTAATGCGCTTGTGCGCCTCGGCGGAAACGCCGTTCGTGAAGACCGCGACGGCCTCGCGCTGGATTAAGCAATGAGCTTCCCATATTTGAAACTGCTGCAGGCCCACCATTATGAGGCCAGCAACCTGCAGAGCAGCTTGCAATATCACTGCCGCACTTGTGACAAACACATATGGGAGTTTGCCGCTAACTGCCTCGCGGAATCTCTCAATGGTTTTGTGTGTAAACACGCCTACTGAATTAGGCCCGTAGCCTTGCACTACGGTCTCCTCTTGCAGATCCACTTGAGGATGTGGGGCGGAAATCCCCCACTCACCCGGCCTCACCGCCAACGCGGCATCTATGGCCAGGGCACTACCTTCGTGCGGAGGCAAGTCGAAAAACATATGTCTTGGAGCGAGGGCGACAGCTGGCTGCTCCACTGTCAGGCCGATGTTTGACCAGTTTCGATCACACCATACATGCGTAGGCATGCTAGCTGCTGTTATCTTGATGAGGGCTGCTCGTAGTGCGCTGAAGAAATCCGCCCTGTTCATCTCGCTCAGCCCGTGAGCACTGAACAACTGCCCGGTTACCAGGGCATTGAGACTATAGTTTGCCATGCCTTGCATCAATGCTGCTATATCCACGCCCACCAAGTTATATGATCTCAGCAGGGTGGATGCTGTGGCTGAAACTAGTGCAGAGCCTGCCATGAACAGTGCGTCCATAGTGACCGACGCGGTGAGCAGACTTGTTACGGCAGACCACTCTGCGACGGTATCACTTTTGATGGCCTTTATTAGCCGTTGCGAAGCCCACGTCCTGCGGCAGCACAGTTTGCCTAGTTGACACGAATTCTTGCGTTGGCAACTGAGGTACAGCCACGCACATTACAGGCACGCCTGCTGGAGTGTAAACATCCACGCCGAAGGCGTCTTGAGGATGTTCGGGGGAGAGGGGGTGCTGGCCTTGGCGCCTGGGGTCTTCGGGCGGAACATGAATCACTTGATCATAGGGCACAGGCTGTTCTTGCTCTATGTAAGGCAGGTTGTTGATTGCAACTGGTGGCGCAGGCACATTTACCCAAGTTACCCCTACCAAACTAATGCAGTCGGCATACCCTTCTAAGAGTTCGTCTGAGCAGCCAGTATGCATTCTGACACATGCAGTGAAGTTTGGGAAATGACAGGCTTGTATTTGGGGAGCAGTTTATTTGTCAGATAAGGTCACAGTGAGCGGGCTATGCAGACGCGTCTGGACGGTCCGGAGTGAGGCAGCGAAGTGAAGTCGGAGCGCGGGAGGCGAGGGCGGAACGCGGAGCAACGATTGTTGGCGGAAGAACGCTAGGAAGGGGGGGAAGGAGAGAGAGAGAACAGGGATTGTTAGACGAAGACAGAACGCGGTTTACAACAATATTATTGATCTTCAGAGGCCTGACTATCAAGCTCAGTACGGTTAACAAGTCGGACTCTCCCATGCTGTCTATCTGGAAGATGGTAATGTTGTCTTCCCATTGAATTGAATTTGAGCTGCCTCGATTGGACAACAAGACCGGGCGGCACGCGGTACGCTGCGACCGCAGCGCGGCTGCCTGGCCGGAGGTGGCGTGGCGCAGGCCACCCTTTGGATTTGTTCATATATTACGTGACATATACTGGGGGGACGGGGGTCCAAGTTAAGTGTGACATCCCCATCTAAGGGGACGTACGCAAACCACGTAGTTATTAAAATGGGAGGGGGGTATACGGCAAAAAACCACGTCCCTGCAGTTAAATATTGGAAAGGCCAAAATAGTGTGACTCAAAACGTTCACCGCTTCTTTAGCCGCCGGCCGCAGGCCGTCGTATGACCCCACGCCCGGCGCCGCAGCTCTCGGTGTTTGGGTGGGGTCGAGTGAGGTCTCTTCGAACCCGGGGTTTCTCTTGACTGCTTTCGTATCGTAAGTCGCAGCTCTGATACAATATTTAACATTTTTCTATTTTACAGCACAAGCAGCTGGCTCCTCGCAAGCTCTTCGATCATCCAAACTCAGCTTGAAGTCAAGTTGGAAACCTCCTGTACAGTCTGATCGACTGTGCTAACAACCACAGGCATTGGCTGGGCCTTCCCCGCTGGGGTCTTCGTCCTCCCACAATGAAGGCAGCTCGACCGCAAAAAAAGTCAAAATGGACCCCTCCACAGAAAATTATTAAGTTTCTAAGGACTGGCGCGTAAATTTTTTCGGTTTCACTCGCCCTAGCTGCGTTATACGGACGTAACTTATTATTTTTTTCTACCACACAGGCTCTTCTACGTTCCATTCTGGGTCGACTTTGCACGGAGAAAAATCTTTAGTGGAGCCAACTAAAGTACCAGTTGATTTCCAGATAAGCAATATCATGCGTTGCCACAACTGAACGTGCTCGTCTCTTTGCACGCCGCTTCATTCGGTTCGCGTAACTGACATGTTTAGTCAGCGCTACTGAAAACTTTCGGTTTCAAGAACGCATGTTTGGTTTGTGGGAACTATGCGGTTTGGTAGCTATAACTTTCCACAGTGGGTTGCAATTAACAGTAGCTTTAGTATGAGAGCAAACTGACCCATCGTTCCAGGATGCAAGTGAAAAGGGGTAAAACAAAAACCGTTTTAATCAGCTTTATAATTAGATTTATTTGCATCCAATCTAATTTCAATGAACAGTTCAATAAACATTTAAATACACAATTTAATACACATTTCAATAAACATTTAAATACACAATTCAATACACATTTCAATATAAACTACAACATGTGTTTTAAAACTACAAACTTTTCTCCAGAAATATCACAGCGCACAGACAAAGGGAGGGGATCATACAAGTCAGTGGGTCGTTTGCATGCCCATAAACTGCTAATAGAAACTGCATAAGCATGAACATGATCTTCAAAACCCAAATTAAGATAGTATTGCAAAACAAACAAAACATCACTACCATTAACCAAAATAGCATGAATCTCTCCAAATATTGGCCCATGCTCATTAACTTTCACTAATAACACCATGCCTGGCTTGAAATTTGTTCCTTTGTACTCAATCCAGGATGGGCAAAGCAAGCGACAGTTTTTAAAAGATAAGGGAACAGACTTCCTGAAACTACAAAAAGAATCAAAATCAATAATGTCAACTAAATGACCTGAGCCCATTTGCAGTTTAGGTAAAATTGATTCTTTGGAAAGAAAGCGAAAAGACTGGACTAATTGGTGACGCAGAGCAAGCGTGTAAGCAACATGGACTCTAGATGATGTGGCATGAGCAGGCACAGTTAGATCTCTGTGCTTACTTTCATACCTACAAGTGGACATGAGAGAAATAGGTCCACTCATTTCCATAACTCTAGCATAGTGAACAAGGTTATGCATTTTGGGTTTAAGGGTATCCCCAGTGACAGAAACATACATGGTATTGAATTCATTAACAAGATCCCTTAAACTTTTAGAATGATGAGGTACAGAAATTGTCTTAGCATAACACACATCAAGTATTTGTCTAAGTTTCAAGAATAACAGCCAATGACTATCATTAATTGGAACCTTGTCACCAATCAACAGTCCCAATAATTTACAGAACAGAATTGTCTCAGATCCAGTCATTTTAAGTTTAGACTTTTTAGCAAAATTATCTGGTATACATGGAAGACAATTAGAATCACACTTGCCATATTTAAAAGAAGCAATGCGCTCATTTAAACAAGTCAAACTGAAATACTTCGGAATGCAATGTATCAACAAATGCATTAAAACATAATGGCAGACACCCTCAGCCAAATCATGAAAACAGTCAACATAATAGTTACTCGTAATGTGAAATGAGGGAACCTCATTAAAAACACATGCATTTTTCACACCAGTAATCTCTGAATCATTAGTTGCAACATCATCTTGGTAGGAAATCTCATTACGAAGCAAGGTAGCATCTTCAACTGCTTGAGTTTGAGTACAAGATTTGTGGGCTTTACAAAACCTACAAAAGTAATTGGCAGTGAAGCACTCAACATATCCTCCAAGAGAATTCAAAGCTTTGTTATCAGCAACAAGACGACCAGTTACAAAATACACTCTCTTTGGCCCATCTGAGGTTTCAACTAAAATTCCAACACACTCTAAGTACTTCAGTACACGTAAAAATGGTCGAAAAATATCTTTATCAGAAAAATCCTTTCTAAGAGAAGAATCATAAAGCGCAGCAAGAAAAATATTATCTACAGTGGACTGGCACTCTGGTGGAAGACAAGGTATTGATACATAAACACCATCAAGAACTTTGCTATGGCATCCAATAGGATTATTGCACTCAAATCCATCACCATATACATCCAATGGCAACACAATGTCAGTAGTAGCAACAGAAGCACGTTTAGCTTGCCATAAAGGGAACTGTACAAAATTCTCTCTTTGGTTACTATCAAGTTTCAAAGAAGAAACATAAGACTGAATACATTCAAAGGCATCAGGTAGCTCAAGAAATTTTTTCAGCACACGATCCAAAGGAACACATTGCACATAACATTTTTCAGAATATTGCACAGTACCTGCTTCAGTGGTTTTCCACACATTTCTTACACCTATCTCACAAGAATTGGGACGAATAAGTGAACCCTTGTCTTCAAAGTACTGAAGTCTACGATGTTCTGTTGACAAGTGAGAAAATGGATTTTCTAAGACTCTCAATATATCAGACACATCCTTCTTATGTTCAGTAGTAGCATTACATTCATCTAGAACTTTCATGAGAAGTTGATTTACTCGAGAACTTAAATCTTGTACTAACTGTGAAACATCTTCTACAATATGCTGGACATGATTTCTTGGCAATAAAGGCTTATTATACAACCTTGATACAAAAATATCTGCCTTGGACTGAACAAGATCTTTAAAACTAGAAAGACAATTTACATTATCAGAAACACTAGGAGTTATGTCCATTTCCTCACAATCACTGTCAAAGCTGATGTCAAAATTGCTATCATAATCATCATCTGTCTCATCCAAAACAGGGACAGGAACACACTGCGTACATCCCTTAAAATGCTTCATGAAGTTGTCATAAGAACTGAAGTACCTGCAGCACCCAACATTTTTACATTGATACAGTGAAGGTTGATTTGTGTGTTCCAGTCTCATATGGACAGGCAATAAACGCAGTCCATCTAAAATGCTAGGACACAGAGGGCAGATCATTGTGGTGAATCTAACCTATATATAAATAAATGGAATAGAAATATACTCTATAAATATAACAGATATAAACAGTACAAACTTAACAAAAATATATAAATACTGATGGAGTTTATGAACATACACTACAAAAATTCTAGCTCTGTTTAGTGAACAACTCAAAAGCTTTAAGTGAGTCACCGAGGAATGATTTCAAACCACGATCATCTCTGAAGTCTTCTGGCAATTCAGTGTTATACACAGTTCTTTGAATAAGCAACCACACATGCCTTGACTCAGGTGGATAACAGGCGTTTGCTGCCATGAAGAGTTTGAAACACGCATCTAAGGCTTCCAATGCTGACTTGGCCTCCCACCGATGTTTGTCAACAATTATGAGATACTGCCTTGGAACTTCATTGGTCCTTGGGGAGCCCAGGGCAACAACAAACGGCTGGAGGGTCAGATGGTGCTTGGCCAATATTGTGCTTCGTGACTCAATAACTTCCTGAAGTTTCCCAGATTCCTGAAAACAGAAGAGAGCTATGACAGGAATATGTAACTACAATGTGAACCAATTTCATGAAATACTATGAAATTACTTACACACTGCAGGAAAAATGACATTTGGACCTCTGGTCTTGAGGGCTTCCAGATAGATTTTTTTGACCCTTTAGGTTTGACGACTTGACGGGGACGAAATAATTCAGAAATCCTCCCCAGGAGCTTAACTGTTCTTAGCACTAAGCAAAGGAAAAAAAAATGAATGATGAGAATTCAAAGTTAATATAAACTAGAACTTGACAGAAAGAAACGCTTTATGGTACACATTACAAGTAACTAGAATGCATACAAAGAGACGTTTTCCTATTTAAAAAAATATACTCCTCACCTGATTTTTTTTCTTGTTCTTTCTTCTTACTGTTGCTATCATCACCTTTCTCTACGTCACTTGAGAAGCTGTCACTTTCTATCTCTGTCACACAGTCCTTCTTCTTTCTGCCACACTGGTCCAATTTAGTCAACTGGGCTTCAAGGAAGTCTAGAAATATTGGCCACTGCTTCCAACAGCATTCTGCCACTCCGGCCATTTGTTTTCACATTCATGATTGAGCTTTGGAAAATAAAAGGTCCCAGCTTAGATAAATGACGTAAGAAGAAATAATAGATGTACAGCAATCTCATACTCACAAGTTGCCATCCTCTTGGTTTCTTGAGAAATGCAAACTTTTGAATGTAGTGGTAAATACTCAGTTTCCTTTGAAGCAGTTTTCGAAGGTCAGCACAGTCCTGCCACTTCTGCATAACTTCTTGGAAGTCACCATCATGTGCTTTCAGCCATAATATGTCATCATCGTCTTCAACATCTTCATTTTCTTCCAGATCTAAAATTCGAACGTAATAGGTTAAGATTTATATATATAAAAATAGTATATCTAGAAAACGGCATGTTGATTACACTTACCAACTCCTACATCAGAGGCTAGATCTTTCTTAAGTCGAGCACTAGAAATCAAGCCAATTTTGATTAACAGCCGTCTTATGTTGTAGTACTTGTGCACCAGTCTTCCAGTCACAGTCGAACCATCTTCGGTTTGAATTACTGCACACCATGTATCCTAGAATGAAACAATGTTATTAGATAAAATGTATCCAGACAATATCAACTTTGGTAAAGGGAAACCTGCATGCAATCGAATAGACATTCATGATATGGAAGACAAAAAGACAGGTGTAATGCATACCTGATTCTCAGTTGGGAAAAGCTGAGTAATTTGAGACGCAATTGATTTGAAATTAGTAAGTTTCAATCTGTAACAAAGTACTTCATTAAAAGCTTTGACAGAACATAAACTAGCAGACAAGAAAAATAAATAAATATATACAAAAATACATTACCTTTCACCCAAATCAGATGCAAGCTCTCTAAATATAACCTTTGTACTCAATTCGTCTCTCCTTGTATTGTTTAAACAACTAAACTTGTTAAAGTACGAAAGAATAAGAGCCCGCTCAGGATCTTCTTTAAGGTATTGATGCAAATCCTGCAAACAAAAATGCACCACAGTTAAAAAACAGACTACTGAACAGCAAGACCAAACTTCAATAAAATTTAGAAAAAAGAAAATTTTAGATTAACATAGAAACTCACATTTATGGACGGTTCACTTAAAAGCACAGACAATTTAGTTGTGCGGCTGGTTGGAACATTTTCTTTGGTATTGTGAATCAAAGTCTCAGCGTCCACTACACTATCAGTTGAGTTCTGCAATAAAACAATTTAAATATTAAAGGAGGTCAAGATTAAAGAAGATTTAAAACCATGCAGTTCAGACCATTAAAAAAATGTTTTTTACTTACTGTCCTTTTTCTTTTTCTAGTGTTCTCAGTTGTCTTGGAGGTCGAAGGAACGTTGGCTCTGCAGACTTCAGACTCGCTAACTTGCAAACTCGACAAATCTTTGGATGTAGATGGAATCTAGAATATAATGCATAGCATCAGAATAGTAGCAAATGACTTCAGTATGAAAGAGTAGAGTACATTCCATGAATGTATAACTTACTGCTAATTGGCTGTCAAGCTCATTGAGTTTAGCTTTAAAAAAACAGCGTGGCCCAGCTTTAGGCAACAGCCTGGCTAAAACATCATCACCAATGAATGGCAGGCTGAAGACTGTGAAATCCTCATCTGCAAAAGGTTAAACGGACTTAGGCAATACAGATGCTGAACACAAAATTGTCACATAATAGCAACACAACTTAGAAGAAAAGAAACGTAATTTTCAAAATAGATATTCAAATGTAAAGAAAAAGCAGAAATAATTCTACCGAGTTCCAGATATGAACACCTAACCGAGGAGCAAAATGTGTTTACCACAAATACGCCCCTAAACTGGCACAGCACTATCGCTGTGCTGTCACTGATGTGGTAGGCGGGCAGGCGTTTAGGAAGATTAACCAGATTAACAATGCCTTAGTACCCACTACCATCCGATACGGAAATAAAAAGTAAATCCCCAGAATTCTCTTAATTCCGTACAATACTTGCATTCAATCAGATATAATGTAAAATGAAGGAACCAGAATCTTACAGGCTGGCACAGACGACACCGGTATCTTAACCTCAAATGGTGGAAGTTGGAAGTGCCAAGCAATTACAAACAAACCACTTGCTTATTAACCTCCCTACTGCAAGCTTCAGAAACAATGTAAAAGCTAACCTCTAGTCGAAGAGACCAAGCCGCGTATAAAGCAAAGAACACGACAGCTTGAGTAGTTCAAATCGCAAACAAATTCAGTCTCGGTTGGGTTTAGAACGGCATACTCTGAATTTACTAATACATGAAAATCACATAACACTGGCACGACAGTTAACATCACATTCTAGAACAGACCAACTCAATAAATAGCCAAACTAGAAAACCATTACACATGATGTAACTTAAAACTTACCAAGGAAGCGTTGCACCACTTCTTCGGAGAAGTTCCAGGACCTCAACAGCTGTGACAACTCGGACATTGCGGTTGCGAGCAGAGAATCGCACCATGGGCGGCACCGGGCAACTTTATACGAGTACCACAGCCTTTGTTTGATTGTTTGCGAGAACGTTCTCGAAACTAAAGAGTTAGGTTTCAGTGGCGCCAAAATTCGTTCGAGCAGCGGAACCGTCAAAAACTAATTCCAACAGTTGAATAGACTATTATTTACAGTTAGAGCAGCACCTTAAAGCGTTTGGTGTAATCAAGGGACTCAAATTTCCAAGCAGCAAATATTTTGTCTATATAAATTATTACATTTCGCTCCAATGACGGAAAATTTAAGCTGCTGGCACTACAATTGTTCAGCTTCTCCAACGAATGCATCTTCTCGGGGGAACGGAACGGGAATCGCTCTTACAAGCAAAAATTCCTTAACTGTAACGGAAATATTCGCTCCCCCAACTAAATATTTTGCTTGTCTGGAAAACAACTGATACATCAGTAGGTCCAACTAAAAATTCGTTGCATGCACTAAAGATTTTTCTCCGTGCCGTGATTCCACGACCTCGACCACAGCGTAAGGTTTTTCGTTACTGCTTGACAGTGAAATCAAATATTCGGTGGCTGACAACGTATTTTTCAGTTCCCAGAGTAGAAGCAAGTTGTACAAAAATGACTGTTTTGTCGTTAGATTGAACGATAAAATACCCCGTTTTAGAGCCGGTATTTGAACCCAGACTGGACGCACTTTAGTAGAAAAAAAATGTTTAAATATTTAAATATCCGCTCTGGAAGGCGTATTTTCTTTTGCTGTCGTTTTTAGCCCGTCCCGACACGTTTCTTTAGAAACGGCAGGAGCCGGGCTTATAGTCTGATGCCGCATGTTCGTTCGGGCGGACGTATGTTCGCCGACTTATCGTTCATAGAAAAACTTCAAATTTTGAGGATCAACTACTTTTTTAACGTACAATCACGTGCGGTGGCAACAATTTTCGATTTGTATCGCATTTTTGATTAATGAAAATTTGTCTGTTTTTGTTTTTTGAGGTTAGGGTTGGCCGCCGCGCGCTTACTATTACCATCGCGGCGCGGTCAGGGACGGGCTCAGGTTAACGATTTTAATCGTAACAAATACATCTGCTATCGGGCACTTCTAGGGAGACTTGAGGCGGGGGCCGAAGGCCCCCGCAAACGCCGCCGGCAGGCCAAGCTGGCCAAGTCCCCCTGTCAATCCGAGGTGCCGGTGGAGCGCAGCGGAACTGGCACCGAGGATGACGGAAGGGACGGGCCAGCTTGTTTCTTCCCTTCACATCTGTCCGGGCGCGTAGCTAGGCTTACCTGTTGCGAGGGGGAGGGGGGAGGGGCACTTAAGTATTGCCAACACCGATGCGTTTGTTTTGCAGGTTGCATATCCCGTCTCTCTCTGTCCCCTCCTCTCCCTCCCTGTCCCCGCTCCACTCACTGTGCTCCGCCCGATCTAAGGTATTTTCTCTGTATTATTGAGAGCAGAGAAAGTAATGCCTATATATTTTAGGTGTCGCTGGGCGGCGTGTCATCAATTCTTCAGAAGATGAAGATAGCGGTTCGTCTTCGGCTTTCGAGAGTCCCGTGCGCCGGCGACGTCCAGTGCGTGCTCCGGCACAAGGTATGTACTGTGTCTTTTAAAACATATCCAATATTGCGACGTCAAAGACGGGAGGGTTTGCATCGAAACTATTGTAGTTTCACAAAGGGAATCGGCGTCGATTCCCTGTGGCTCTGACCTGGTCATTTTTTTGACAGTCATGAACTTATATGACGCCTCTTAGAAGCATTTTTAAAAGTAAGAACTAAAGTCGAAAGCCCACCCGCGTTTACCTAACTAGTGCAGTCACGGCTCCCCGTGCGTGGCCGTGGCCTGCCCAGCCCATGCCAGACGCGTCGCTGGCCCGCGTGCCGTCTGGACCGAAACGGCGAGGCGGAGGCAAGAGAGAGGCGCCGACATGACAGGCAGCATGTGGGTATGGCCCGCCTGGTGTATAGGCAACCCATTCGACAACTTTGTTCGACTCCACCTGTGCTAAGGGCTGTGCTGTGTACGGGCGACAGGCTTGGGGGGGGGGGGGGGGGGGTTGCTCACAGCCACTACTGCACGCACGGCACGCGATGTTGGCGCCAAGAGGTGGGCAAATTCTTAACGAACTCCGTTAACTGTTACAGGCGCAGTGGACTCCGGCTCCGACGATGACGTCCTGCTCTCGCGAAGTGGCGAAAGCAGCGACGATGAGAATTTGTCGGGCGAGGACACGGGAGATTTGAGGGGAGAGTGTGACTGGAGCCACCCGATGGTGGCCACCGAGGGGACGTTCCAGCCGCATGAAGGTAGCGACACAACTACTGTCGGTGCTGACTGCCGCAGAGCTGGTGTCGCGGGACATCGTTGATATTATCGTCCGCGAAACAAACCTGTACGCGGACCAGGTTATCGAGCAAAGGACGCTGGAAAACACAGTAAAACGCCGCTCGAGGGTCCTCCCGTGGTCACCAACTGACCCCGCGGAGATAAGGAAGTTTCTTGGAGTTGTAATTTTGATGGGCATTAACCGGCAACCTTCCATTAAACACTACTGGCGTCATGGCGACGACCTCTACGGCGTGCCACTCATCCAAAAAGCAATGACGAGGGACAGGTTCCAGCTGCTCCTCTCAATGCTGCATTTTTCAAACAATCAAGAATGCAGGCTCCACAAAATCCAGTCGCTTATTGACAACCTAAACGAGAATTACAAGAATGCGCTGTGTGAAGGCAGTACAGTCGTCGTGGACGAGACACATTTGAATTTTCGCGGAAGGCTTCAGTTCAGGCAGTTCAGTAAAGATAAGAGGCATAAGTATGGCATCAAACTGTATAAACTGTGCTCGGCTGAAACATCGTACACCCTTGGGGTGATTGTGTATGGGGGTAAGAATCGGGGCCCCAAACCTCCAAAGGGGCACGGCCACAACGTGAGGGGCGAACTGTTGTGTGTGACACATTTTACACATCGGTTCCCCTCGCCGAAGACCTACTTAAGCGAAAGACAACTTTCTGCGGGACCATTCTACCAAACCGGGTTGGGCTCCCAAGGCAAGTTCTTGAACAGCACCTTGATAAAGGCGGCAGCACCGGTGCCATGTGCCAGCATGGCACCAAGTTTATTCGTTGGATGGACAACCGCCCCGTCCCTACACTGACCACCCTTCCAGAGATGACACACGAACCTGTGGACACGGGGCTAACACGGTACGATGGGACAGCGGTCATCAAGCCCCCACCTGTCCACTTCTACAATCAATCAAAGAAAGGGGTTGATGTGGCAGATCAGCTGAACAGCTACCAGTCGCCACTCCGAAAGTCCATTAAATGGTACCGGAAGGTGGCTCTAGACAGTCTGACTGGAATAGCAGTCGTAAACGCACATATCCTGCATTCTCTCGGCAGGGTACAAGGTGGCCATCGGAAGAACACTGCTGAGGTTTAAAGAAGAGCTAGCTTGTGGTCTCATGGGCAATCCAGAACTTGCACTTGCGCGACGTCGCCGCCACATCCTGAGTATGCGTGAAGGCACAACAAGGAAGAACGGGAAAAGGTGCACTGGATGCTACAAAGGGGCTAGACGGGCCCAATCACGAAAGCTAGCTTACTCTGCCAAGAAGTATCGAACTTACTGCCAAGATTGTCCGGACCAGCCCACATTGTGTTTACCATGTTTTAATAGGCTCCACTCATAATTTTAGCAGGCAATCTAGCCAATATTAGTAAAATGTAATTTTAAAATGTCATTGTAAAATGTAACATGGTAGAATGTAATTGTAAATTGTAATTTTAAATTGTAATTGTAATTCTTGTAAAATGTGGCAAACTTTGTACATTTTTGTAATATTTATTTTGAGGCTGATCTGAGTCGTATTTTTAAGAGTTGTGACCGATTTCACATATTGATAACTTGCCTTCAATCTATTGTCCAGAAAACAATATGCTTCTGTGTTAATTGTAGGGCTCAAAGCCATCCCAAAATCTCCGACCAAGTTTTTCTGATGTATGTACTTATTTAATATGTGATTATGTACTCATTTTAATGTTTTTGTTCTTCCATATTGTGAATTTTGAGCTTCTTCCATGTCGCCATAGAGTACTGATAATAGTTATGGAAGTACTTTGCAAGGTTCATCCTGCACCTCAAAAAGAAATAAAATGAAATTAATATACCTAAAAATATTTCGTACTTTAATTTTTGAAAATTACATTTTTTAAAGTCTTTTTTCCTAAATTAATACAAATGGGAACATCTCATTTGTGCCCCTGGCAGTTCTTCCGATTTTTCTTCCCAGGGGTTTCTTCCCGGCCCTCTTCCCCGGTTTCTTTCCGTGCATTTCTTCCCCTGGGGAAACAGAATACTCTGCCGCCCTTCTTCCCCTGATTTCCTCACCACAGCGGCAGGGTTCCATAACTTAACGTAACATTAGGGATTTTCGTTACGTTAAATGTTATGAACAAGACATTTAACTTTAACAAATATCATGGTTATTAACGTTTTTTCCTCTCAACGCAGGAGAAATGTTATGACAATAACGTTATGAAATAACGTCATAATAACGCCTAGCCATGGGCCTGACACTCGCCTGGCCGGTCCTAGAGGCCAAGGCAAAGGACACGCTTTTCTTTTAACGCGAATATCTATAACGAGGAGCGTAATAACGTACTAGAAAGAAAATGTTAATGTTATCTACATTAACGTTAATAGCTCCGGCAATTAATATAAAATAAATAACATAACGTAATTTCTCAAAGACGAAAAATATAAGTTTTGCAACATTTTGGCGTTACGTGTTATGTTAAGTTACGGAACCCTGCACAGCGGACGATATTTAATTTCTTCGGTATAATTTCCTCACTGCCGCTCGTGCTGTGCGGGCGCGGGGTATCGACACGCCGCCTCGGTGTGGGCACCGCCTGCCGAGCACGATGGGCTGCCTACCTCCCGGGCGGACCAGCCGCTCGCCTGGGGGCGTCACTAGGTAAGGCTGACCAGTGGTAAAATCAAGCGAAATTGTGGACCAGGCACCAAAGGAAGCCAATAGGCGATTAGGCTGCCAGAGAGTACGCGCTCATCTCTAATATGACGGGCAGATGCGGGCGAAACTTTACGTTTGACAGTGTGGTCTTGCACTATAGAAACTGTGTGCTTGACCTAAGCATATTGCACTTGTGGGATTTTCGGACGGATGGTGAAGCATATTTAACGGTTTCGGCTTTCCTTATTTCTCATTGTGTACTTGATAATAACTGGGTGTCTTCCTTAAATTCATGTTTGGCTTATACCTAGTGCAGAGCCCGCGCGAAAGGAACAGTAGTCCAAAGTACGCCTCAGATCTGAAGTCACACTACACTCAAAAGTGGGGAACAGCAGTAGCTGTACTGAAAAATAATTGTTGTCAAAGTACTGGTGAATGTGCGCTAACATTTGCAGCAGTAAGTGTGAATCCACTGCAGACTAACTGTAGAAAAGCAGGTGCAGTTATGCTGCATACAGAGTGCAGTTATCTGCACTCTGAAATGCAGATAACTGCACTCAAACTGCACACAAACTGCCAAAAAACTAGTACTTTTTTAGGACCTTTTCAGTTGTACTGCAGTTTGCGGACAAGTTCCCCCAGTCCCCCTCCAGTTCCTTCCCAGTTCCCCGATGCACTTCAACTGCAGTGTCCTTGTTCATCAAGGACAGTGGCAACTGTGCTCCACTTTGGTCACCAAGCACTGTTTCTTTTGCCATTTAAGTGCAAGAGTAAAATAGTGATTAATTGCACCTATCTTTTTCAGTTTCTTTAGCAGAGGCGAGTATAGACTGAAGAACAATAGTTGTATACAAAGAAGCTCTATTCCTAAGTATTGTTTGACGACGGTTTCTGTCTGTGATTTGTTCTGATATTATTAGCTCCAATTTGACAATAATTTTTAACTGTGACTGTAAAATACTACATTATGATTTTCAATGTGAGTTCAACAGTGCTGTTTATGGATGCCCAGGTAGATGCCAGGTAGAATTGACAGAAAATGAAGTACAATTTAGTTTCAGTATAATTCACGACAATAGAATCTATGCCAAATGCGTTTCAGATGTAAAAATAGCAAAGCCTTTAAGGACGGGATGAAGGAAATGTTGAACGTTTCCTGGGCCTGCAAGCAGTAAGAAACCAATAAGCAACAATTCAAAGTTTAAGTTCTGTAAACCTGCATCAGCTACAAGTTAAATGGTGAAAATTAAACACACCTGTACACCCACAACTCTCTGTCTCCTTCTCAATCTTATTACACGATGGCCATTCTTCAAGTTTGATGCTGCATTCTCTTATCTCAGTAACAATTTTGACATTGAGTCTTGTAAATTGAACTGAAGCAAGTCCTACAAATAAAATAACGATGAGTCAGGTACTAACAAAAATAAAAATGAAAGCAAATAAGCCACACACAAAATTTCAATTACAACTTACAGGTTATGAGAAGATTGCGGCAATGAACTTGTCTTCAGGAACGGTTGAGTGTATTTCTGCACCGTTTGGACCACTATTGGTCTATCAAATCGAAGCGCGGTCACCACTCAGAAAATTGAAACACAGAACCGTCATATCTCAGAACAGACATAACACAGAATTTTCTGAGCTGCGGCCGTTCTGTGTAATGATTTTCTGTGTGATGACGGTTCCATGTTATGAAATTCTGTTTGTCGACTGTTCTGGTAAATAAATTTCTGCCTTACGACGATTCTTTCTAATGATTTTCTGTCCTGCGACGGTTCTGTGAAATGATTTTCTTTATTGTGACTATTCTCTGTACTGATTTTCTGGCGAACGAGGATTCTGACACATGATTTTCTGTGTAATAACCGTTCTGACATATAAGGGTTCTGCCAAATAAATGTTCTATATAATAAACGTTCTGTGTAATGACCGTTCAAGGATATGAGGATTCTGTCAAAAAAATATTATGTTACATAATTTTCTGAGCGGTGAAAGATCTGTACATTAATTTTCTGGCACACGAGGATTCTGACGCACAATTTTCTGTGTAATGACTGTTCTGTGATATGAGGGTTCTGCCAAATAAATGTCCTGTGTAATGAACGTTCCGAGTAGCAGGGGTTCCGTGCGCTGTTATTCTGGTACTCGAGGATTCTGTCATATGATTTTCTTTGTAATGACCGTTCTGAGATATATAGGTTCAGCCAAATAAATATTATGTTATATAATTTTCAGATTGATAAGGATTCTGTGCAATAATTTTCTGGCACAAAATGATTCTGTCACACGACTTTCTGTGTAAACACCGTTCTGAGATATGAGGGTTCTGCCAAATAAATGTTCTGTATAATGAACGTTATGAGTAGCAAGGGATCTTTGCGATGTTTTTCTGGCACACGATGATTCTGTCACACGATTTTCTGTGCAATGACCGTTCTGAGATATGAAGGTTCTGCCAAATAAATATTCTGTTAAATAATTTTCAGAGTGGTGAGGATTCTGTGCTATAATGTTCCGGCACACGAGGATTCTGTCACACGATTTTCTGAGTGATGACCGTTCTGAGATATGAAGGGTCCGCGAAATAAATGCTCTATGTAATGAACGTTCTGAGTAGTAAGGGTTCTAGGATATGAATGTTCGGGCAAACAATATTCTTTGTTATGACCGTCCTGTGTGATGACGGTTCTGAGATATAAGGATTCTGCCAAATAAATATTCTGTCTTATAATTTCCTGTAAGATAACGATTCAGATATGTGAATATTCTGGCAAATAAATGTTCTTTGTAACGACCGTTCTTTGTAATAAGGATACTGAGTTATGAATATTCTTGCAAATAAATGTTCTTTCTAACGACCGTTCTGTGCAATAAGGATTCGGAGCTATAAATATTCTGGCAAATAATATTCTTTGTAATGACCGTCCTGAGATATAAATATTCTGTGTAATGACTGTTCTGAGATATAAGGATTCTTTCAAAAAAGTGTTCTGTGTAACGACCGTTCTGAGTGGCAAAGGTTTTGAGATATAGGATCCTGCTAAATAATTGTTCTGTGTGATGAACGTTTGCTTATACGAGGTCCCATGGGCCCCAGTGGAACCCGCCCGACGCGGGCCGCTGCCCGGCGGCTCTGCCTACCTCCACGGGCGTCAAGTTGGCCAGGTCAGTTGGGCCAACTGAGAGTCACCCGAGGCCGAAACCGACCGCGCTCCGTGACCGACCCTGCTCTATATGGCCACCCGTTAAGGCCCGATCGGCCGAGGCCGTTGTCCGGTGGGTCTGCCTACCTCCCAGGGGCAATTTCAACAGAATCGATTATACGTGGCCCCATGGGCCCTAGTGGGGGTGATAGACCCAGGCCGTTGTCCGGCGGGTCTGTCTACCTCCCGGGGGCAGTTTCAACAAAATCGCTTATACGTGGCCCCATGGGCCCCAAATGGGACACGATCGATGCAGGCCACTGTCCGACGGGTCTGCCTACCTCCCAGGGGCACCCAGGCGAAAATTCCGCTCACGTTCCAGCCGGAAAAACGTTTCCGGCCGGAACTCATTCCGGCCGGACAGCTAAGACTACGGCCGTAATTTGGGACCGTTTCCGGACGGAAATGAATTCCAGCCGGGATTTAATTCCGGGCGTAGATGAACTAAACGGAAATGTGATTTCCGGACGAATTTGAATTCCAGCTGGGATATAATTTCGGCTGGAAGTGATCTCGGCCGGAGTGGAGAGTCCCGAACGGAATGTGGATTTCCAGCCGGCTGCGCACGTACACAATACGGCCGGAACATCTCTGGAAGATGCTTCTACCTATGACCACCATGGGGAACCGGACACCAGCTCCGTTCAGTGGAAAGCTTGAAAATATTGTGTTACCTTTGCTCAGTAGCTGATCACAAGACGTAAGGGGGAGCAATCAGCAGCAACGAAGGCATATGGCGCCTGCTAACTGAAGGGTAGGCAACCCCTTCAGCGCCCGTGTGTGACAGGCCCATCTACCCTCTCGGCGGTTCCACAAGATGACTCCAGAAGCACTATTTTGCGTTGTTTAGACGTTTGGCTGGCATCAAAATTGCACAGCAGCAACGAAACTCATGTAAAACCGATGGTAGTCAATTCCGACGAGCACTTACGTCTGACAGACGGGCCTAACTTCCAGGAGCTCTGTGCCACCAAAGGCTGAGGTATCTCTTCCCCAAAATGTGAGTTTCCATTTTGATGAGCAATAGGGTAGGCACGGCTATCGCAGCATCCAAACCTCTCCAACTGTCCAACGGCAAACCATGAACTTCAGGTACATAAGTGAGTGTAATTGAAAGAATTACTGCAAAAATAAAACTGAATTTATTCAATTACAAATTAAGTATAACTTTGATTAAGATCCTTTCCAAATCTTCTGTTTCACTTTACAACTTCACAGACCAGGTAGGCTAGAAAGAAATAGAGGATATTAATATAGCACGCTTTCAGGATCATTAATTAAATATGAGTTCATCAAGGGAGGTTGAAGCTTAATCAATTGTTCCATGAAAATAGTAATGCCCCACCTAATATTCCAATTACCCTGACATTTTCTAAAAATATACTTTAAATTGATGTGCCAGGTAGCTACTCAATTTTGCATGGCATTCTTATCTAAACATCTTAAAGGGTGCATAAAAATTACCATAAAACATCTGATCTATTTGACCTTTCGTTTCAACATCCCTTCAGAAGATAACACTTACCAGGTTCCTTCCTGCACTCCTAATCGGCCTTGCTGCGGCTGCTGGTCGATTTGTGAGCTGAATTATGCTTCCGGCTGCTATGGCTAGAAGACTTCTTATGGCTGTGACCGTGGTCTGACTTAGATTCAGTGCTGGAATCTGCCGAGCTGGCAAGCGGCTAGAATTAATTGTAAGTAGGTACTAAAGCAACAGTTTTGCAGGGAGATCAAAGAACAATAAAATGGCGACACTTACCCTGCGACAATCTGTCATCTTTTCCCCAAGCCAGTTAGGGACTTTCTCCTTCATGACAGCCACCTCTGCTGGACCCTTCTCTCCTTTGGCCTACATCTTGCCCACAACCATTGCTGAAAAGACAAGATTATATAAGAGGAAGGTATTATTAGCAAGTAATTCACAGGTAGTAAAATGTCTGTTTCCCTTACATGTCAAAAGTTTTACTTTACGAGGGGTGGCAACCTTAAGGCCTGGTGACTTCCTTTTGCTGCAGCGTTGCTTGAGACCTTCAAACCCGTAGACACCTAGAGCTGCATCTTTTAAAAATAAAGTATCTTTCCTTTGCTTCCTCAATTTGGCCCATAGATTGCTATTTATGTGCTGACCACTGCCGACATACACCTGAAATTCATAGAGGAAAAAAATTGAACGGAAAAGTGGTATGCAAGAAACAACCAAAAAGACTGATATCTTGAAAAAATCAGACAAACTTACCTTGTTTTTGATAACGGGAAGAAGCTTTTTATTTGTAAGGTCGTCACAGATTCTCTGAACAACATTTTCCTCTTCACTCGTGTGCCCCTCTAAAATTAATAAGATGAAAAGAAAAATATTATTAAAATATGCACATGATTTGCAAAGTTTAACTTACATATGCTGCTTACCACTTTCTTCCTGGTTACTTCCAGAATCTGCCCCATCCTTGGACCCGTTGTTTGGAACATTTACCTCTTTTGCCTCTCCTGCCCTATCCTCTGCAACAAGAAATTGGATGCAGGCGCCTACTAATAGCAAATCAACAGGTGTGTAACAGGTACATACCACTTTCAAGGTCATTGTCCATAGTATTTATGTTGGTGTCCACACTTCCAGTGAAATAATTTTTACTGACAGAAATTCCATCCTCCACTTGAAAGTTATTGCTAGCAGCACCCTTGGATTGAGCTAAAATCACAATAACATATCAGATCCAGAAATTTGAGGATAATAATAAGAAAAAAATCACTTGTTATGGAAGCACTAACCTTCACCAAAAAGATTCCGGCATGCAGTCTTATCCTTGTCAAATTGATTACCTGGAGAAAAAATAAAGCACAATGGTAAAACTCGAATTATCATGGACTCACATGGCAAATCTATGCCCCACGTGTTACAAGGGGAAAGGGATGATAAGAAACCCGTTAACACTACTTTTCAAATTATAATCTTCAGCACCAGGATGAGGATGGATTATGAGGAACACAAATGGGAGGGGATAGGAGTAGTACCTGATTGCTGAAAATGACAGAACATGAGCTCATAATAAATAAAGATTGTAACCTGAGCTAGACAAGAGGTCCCTCTGCAGCTGGAAGTTAATCGCATGCAGGTCCTTGACTTCCCCATTCAGCACCTCCAATTTCTTCTGGATAAGTTGTTTGTCTTTCTGAGACCTCTTGAGCTCTTCCTTCAACTCTTCTACCTGTTCTTGAGATGCCTTCAATTTTTTTTGGCACTTTGACAATTTACCTTCAAATTGCTCCAATGTAATGAGTTGCCTATTGTACTTCTTTTTCAGATCAAACAGCAACACTGTTGGGTCATCATCACCACTGGATTCTAAGCCTAAAGATTCGCTACTTCCACAGTCACTCACTTTATCATTCTCATCAAACACAGGCAATGTTGTGTCACCATCACTGTCACCATAGTTTGAATCAGCCTGAATAGACATGACTCTATCTTGCTCTTCATGTTCTTGAATACGCTTGTTCTTTTTGAAAGACTCTGACAACTCCACATCTTCTTTCAGCTTCTGCTTCTGAGGAGAGACTGAAGGTTTCAAAGCAAAAGATTTCACAGGAGACACTTTAAATGTCAGAGGGGCAACAGTGAATTTCACAGGCGATGACTTAGTTTTGAGAGGAGATAGCCTTGACTGAGGAGAGGGACCTGATTCAATTAAATTCCTATGAGGTTTCACGGGAGACTTAGTTGGAGTTCGTGCTGCTGGTTCACTTCGTCCACGCTTGATGTGTGTGGATTTCACAGGCAATGATTTGGTTTTAAGAGGAGATAGACTTGACTGGGGAGATGGACCTGATTCAATTAAATTCATATGAGGTTTCACGGGAGACTTAGTTGGACTTGGTGCTGCTGGTTCGCTTCGTCCACGCTTGATGTGTGCTAATGTCTTCCCCATCCTTGCCTTCTTCGCTGCCACTTCTTTGTCCACGGTACTCTGTTAATGTAATTAGCATTGGTTAAAGCATAATGGGATTTGGAAACACACAGGAAAGAAACTAATACAACCATGAAGTCATGATATGCAGGTCTTTTGAAATCAGTTTGACGGGAATGAAGATTTTGCAATGAAAGTGTAGCCAAGGCAGAAACATAATGTGACATTTAAGTCCATAAAAATCTCTTGCCAATACTGATTTTGTAAAAGATATGTTAGAATATCTCTCAACCTCCATGTGAAGATGCACAAAAAACTGGTTATCATGTCAAATAACATGTTTTAGAAGATTCCAATTTAAAGATTTATAGTATAACTCTTAACCACACCAGCTAGGAAAATGCAAACTTACTGTCGAAAGACCAAACAAAATTATACTACAATGACAAGAAACCATATCCCAATTAGCATGATGACAAATGTCAATTGATACGGTTGCATGAGAATTAAGAACAAAGTCCAAAGTTAAATAGGAAAAATTATGGAATGCCACTCCCACTCCCACACACACACAAACACACAAGAAAACCGAAGGGAATAAAAATACGCTCACATTTATCTCCTGTGAAGTGATACCAAATACTAACCGATTTTTCTGATCTCGAAGTCCTCTTGCTTGATTGACCCTGTTTCCTTCCAGTCTGCTTCTCGTCAGTATCGTCTACAAACTGTGACCAGTTTTTGACATTCTTGATTTTTAATTCTGCTGCTTTACTCTTCAATTCCTTGATAGTAGCTGTTAAATAGAATACAAGTTAAAATCACAAGAAGTGCAACAGGATTGGTGGCCAAATACTTAACAGAAACACTAATTTAACTTACCAGCAACAACTAGTATTTTCCCTGGATAGTATCCGTCATCATTGATAGAATCGGAGTGAAAACTCTCTTGCCATTTCACATCATGTAGGTTGTCATAATCTATCTCTTGGGGGCAAGAATAGCGATCAAAATCTTTGATGTCTGATGTCAAGACAGCGTACTTGCCATCTTTGAACTCCGTCACCGAGTACTTCATGGCCTGGAAACAGTTTTAATCAATCAATGGAGGTTAATAGCAGTCAACAGACAAGGTTAAAAACATCCGCAATGAAGGTTAAGATACATGATTCAAATCCACAACAGTCAACAGCGGTCTGGGCGTACCGAGACGCAGCCTGAAGGGGAGGCTAGGCCAAGCCACCACGCTAGGTTATGAGCTCATTACTCGCCATCCCAACCGCCACGCGATATAATCACCGCAAATATGAAATGAAATCTGTTACATAGAACAAGTGGATGCTGAAACGCGAAGAGTCGCCAAGCACAGAAAAATGTTCTTCCCTACTGGTCACTCTAGCCTACCGAAGTAAGTCACTGTTGTGACTGACTAACCACCCCAGAGTTTAACGCTTGAAGTAGCCTTACCGATATTATCACACGTAGTTGATAAGTCTTCAAATAGAACGACGGTATGAGTTTGAACCACTTTGAACATGTAGCTTCTTTCTTTCAAACGATCACCAAGATGACGCCACCAGTGAGCTTTACCCGTTGAAAATGGCGACGGCACGGGGACGGGACGGAAGTAGGAAGGGCGGCGGCACGGCACGGTGGATGCTGGACGAAAAGTAGTACCGCGGTGTTGCAATGTAGCTACTCATTACCTTTTTTTATAATAATTTTGATGTTTGAAAATGTCAAATTCTAATGTCAACGATGAAGATAACTTTTTATTCTACCTTTTCCCTCTCACGGCGGTGGCTTGATGGCTTGACGGGCTTGAGTCCATTCTGACCATTCTGACTTTTCGATATATCGATATCTCGCGCCTGCAACCACAAGTTACCTACCTAACCTAATCCTCGCTAGAAGTTACAATATTTAGGCTGTTGTTCGTGCCGTATCTTCGTCTCGCTTGGGCCTAGCATAGGCTGATATGAAACGCGTGAATTGTATCTAAAGAAAATTGTAAGTAGTACTTGTATCAGTATCACACTTATTTCTCAAAAAATTTAAATATTAGAAGCTACAATAATACTGTGAAGTTCATTCATCTCTTCACTATGGCTCTGGCTACACTCTGTATACCGTTGGATTCAGTTCAGATGCAAATGTAAGTTAATATTCTTATCTTCATCATTTTTTTCTTCAACTTGTTGTAGGTTGTGTTGTGCTTGCTGTCCTAGTTGCCTCTCCACTATGGTAGATGAGGAGACTAGAAAAAGGAAACCCAGGGGAAGGTACAAACAGTATGCTGAGCCGGCAAATATTAATGTTCCTGTCCCCAAGCAAACTGAATGGAACACGGAACAGGTATGGGTAATATAGGGTGCACCCGCAACCCTCACCTCACTTCACTTCACTTCTGGACACTGAACACTGGATATATTTCACTAGGAGTACTTCACATGCCAAAATAATTTATTTGAATGCTTACTTGACTGAATAGAGGTGATCTAATGTCATGTTCAAAATTAATTGTTGCTTGAATGCTTAGATCAGAAAGACAGATGCCTCATTAGTTTATGTTTCTACTATTTTTATGAACCCTGTAATTCCTTTTTGTAGGAGGAGCGTGGATTAAGTAAAGTACACTCCGTTCTGTGCATGACACAAATTTAGAGCTCATATGTATTCTGAGAGGCCAAATTTGCAGCTAGGAAACTGTCATCAAAAGTGTAGTGAAGTGAAGGTTACATTGTGGGAGGACAGCCCTGATCAGGACACAGAAGGCCCTATGGGATCTTGAATCCTGAATTAACATGCTGTTTGCAGGCTGCTCCATGCCCACCAAATGATGCCGCAGCTGTAGCCCCTAATGATGCAAGCAGTGGTTCCTCAATTGATGGTGAAGATGATAGTATTCCGTGCCAGGAGGACTCATTTGCAGAGGTGTGAATCAATTTTTATGTTTCTTTTTATATTTCACCATAAAGTTTGCGAAGTGATAGCAAATGTTTTTTTGTTGTTCATTATGAGTTTAGTTTTAAAAATCTATTAGTTTTCCACCTTTCTTTTCTGGTTCCTTTATCTTAGATGGAATATTCTCGCATTTCCGACCAAGAAGTGTTAAGTGATGACGATAAAAAGTCTCGGGATAGCTCATCCCAATCCCAGGCCTCCAGTTCCAATTCAGGTAGTCCAGAAGCATCCAATCGTGAAAATGTGAGCCCCATCAGATCAGAAAATGTGAGCCCCATCAGATCTGATTTGTCACATTCCACAGACACATCAGAAAGTGAGGTGAGTAGTCTTATTTTTTAAATTGTTGTTTGTGACAGTTCTCCCATTACTTTGGCTCTGTTCATTGCAAAGTTTTTCTTTTCTTTTCTTTTGTGTGTTGTGAAGGATGAACAGAGGTTGAGAACATCTAAACGGCCCAGGCTAAGTGTGGCTACACAAAATCAACAACACCCTTCTAATGAGGTAACTATTTTATTCTGGAATCTGTTTTCATTAACTTTACAAAAATCACATTCCAAACGTTTGACATGTTGAATTCTTTTCAGAGTGGTGATTCTTCTGCACTCCAAACTGCAAGGGAAAATGATCCCCATCCAGTGTTCATCGAGGTGAGCAGTTTAGTGTTTCAGTACTAACTGATTGAATTTGAAGTAGCAATTTGATGATCAGAAAGGTTTTAATGATTGTAATTTAATTGCATCATCCTTTACAGAATGAAGTTGATTTGGTGGCTACTGACAATGACCTGATTGCTCGTCCCTATGTTGAATTGCATGTGGATGTTGACTTTCCGTTCCCATCTGATTCGGAAGAAGGCGACGATGAAGAGGAAGCATCACATCCAGAACGTGATCAGTTTCAAGCAGCTTGGGAAAGAGAAGACAGTGATGGTAGTAATGAAAGAGCACCAGAGCAGGGCAATGAGGATATTGAGAGAAATGCTCCAAATATTGTGCCTCATAAACTGTTAAAGGAGAAGTTAGCTGGAGAGTTTTCTGGCAAAATTGAAGATATTCCAGCTGCCTCAAAGGGTGAAATTCTCTTAAATGCTCTTGAGTTTAGTAAGAGGTATAACCTTCCTGCTCAGGGTGTTGAAGATTTACATAAATTAGTGAATTCAGTGTTTTACAAAGAAGTTATTCCAGAAACTAAGCATAAAATTGACAATTTGTATGTGGGACCTGGTCATGTGTCATATTATTTTTTCTGTTGTACTTGCTTTGAAGATTTTGGTAATTTGGACTACAAATGTGTGAAAGTTCACAAATGTCAAAACTGTGGAGTTGAAAATCAGGTGTCAGATCTGACCAAAGCATTTTATTATGTTACTTTTAATGCAGCAAACCAAATAGAATTACTACTTAATGACCCCAATGTGGCTCCTCACCTGAAAAGCCCACAAGAATTAATAACTGATCGTAGACTTTTTAAGACTGATTTGTATGATGGCAACATGTATAGGGACTTTGCTAGTAGTTTGGATTATACCAATGGAATAGTGTATTTGTCTTTGACAGCTTGTACTGATGGTACCCCTATTTTTAAATCTTCTAACTTATCTATCTGGCCCCTTTTTGCAATTATTAATGAACTGCCACCACGAACTAGAATGTCAAATATTGTCTTGATTGGTCTGTGGTTTTGTAGACATCCCAAGATGGAGTTATTTCTCAATGGTTGTATAGATGCTATTTCTCTGCTATCAGAGCCAGGGTTTCAAGTGTGCATTGGGGGCACCACAAAGTTATGCAAATGTTACACCATAGCATTCTGCCTTGACTCGGGTGCAAGAGGTAGTGTGCAGTGTATTCATAGTCATAATGGTGAATATGGGTGCAACTGGTGCCTGCATCCAGGCGAAGTAGAGGGTGATGGTAGCAATGCTAGAAAGTTCCGTAATCTACCACAACCATCCATCCGAAGAACACAAGAAGAAGTTGTATCAGATGGAGAGGAAGTACTGCAGTTGAGAGGGCGTGATTGTCATGTCAATGGAGTGTTGGGTCTGTCACCCCTTCTTCGTCTGCCCAAGTTCGATATTGTTAACGGCATGGTAGTTGATGTACTACACTGGGCTTCATTTGGAGTATGCAGGCAGCTTTTTAAAATTTGGATGGGTGAGAGGAAGACAGAAGAATGGAATCCTAATAAACCTCCCTCTTTCTACATGGGTGCACCAGATAAACGGTCCATCATCAATCAGAGGGTCAATCATTTTCGCCCTCCTATTGAGTTGAGACGTATGCCCAGAGATCTTTCATATTACTCAAATTATAATGCAAGGGAGTATGAGAACATGATTTTGTATCTAAGCGTTCCAATGTTAAAAAATGTTATGCCTGAGAAATATCTAAAGCATTGGTGCAAATTTGTTCATGCTTTCTATCTGCTTATGAAAACAGAAATAACTCCAAATGATTTAACAGCTGCCACTTCTCTGATAAAGGATTTCTTAATTGGAGTGGAAGAACTCTATGGTTGGAAAGAAATGACCTTTAATATGCATATCTCTGAGCATGCCGTTGAAAATGTAGAACGGTGGGGCAATTTGTGGGCCGTATCTACCTATGCCTTTGAAAATGGAAATGGTAAACTAAAAGAAGAAATTCATGCTCAGAGAGGAGTTCCTCACCAGATCATTCGAAGGCTAGCATACAACTCTTCTCTTACTGTACTTCAAACAGCAGCATCAACAGCCCAAACTGATGGTTTCAAAGCGGCCATGGCAAGGAAGACAGTGAAGAAGTGTCTACATGTCAAATCAATACTTTGCATTATGCCCTCTTCATTCATTACTTCACTGCTTCTGCTTCTGAGGAGAGACTGAAGGTTTCAAAGCAAAAGATTTCACAGGAGACACTTTAAATGTCAGAGGGGCAACAGTGAATTTCACAGGCGATGACTTAGTTTTGAGAGGAGATAGCCTTGACTGAGGAGAGGGACCTGATTCAATTAAATTCCTATGAGGTTTCACGGGAGACTTAGTTGGAGTTCGTGCTGCTGGTTCACTTCGTCCACGCTTGATGTGTGTGGATTTCACAGGCAATGATTTGGTTTTAAGAGGAGATAGACTTGACTGGGGAGATGGACCTGATTCAATTAAATTCATATGAGGTTTCACGGGAGACTTAGTTGGACTTGGTGCTGCTGGTTCGCTTCGTCCACGCTTGATGTGTGCTAATGTCTTCCCCATCCTTGCCTTCTTCGCTGCCACTTCTTTGTCCACGGTACTCTGTTAATGTAATTAGCATTGGTTAAAGCATAATGGGATTTGGAAACACACAGGAAAGAAACTAATACAACCATGAAGTCATGATATGCAGGTCTTTTGAAATCAGTTTGACGGGAATGAAGATTTTGCAATGAAAGTGTAGCCAAGGCAGAAACATAATGTGACATTTAAGTCCATAAAAATCTCTTGCCAATACTGATTTTGTAAAAGATATGTTAGAATATCTCTCAACCTCCATGTGAAGATGCACAAAAAACTGGTTATCATGTCAAATAACATGTTTTAGAAGATTCCAATTTAAAGATTTATAGTATAACTCTTAACCACACCAGCTAGGAAAATGCAAACTTACTGTCGAAAGACCAAACAAAATTATACTACAATGACAAGAAACCATATCCCAATTAGCATGATGACAAATGTCAATTGATACGGTTGCATGAGAATTAAGAACAAAGTCCAAAGTTAAATAGGAAAAATTATGGAATGCCACTCCCACTCCCACACACACACAAACACACAAGAAAACCGAAGGGAATAAAAATACGCTCACATTTATCTCCTGTGAAGTGATACCAAATACTAACCGATTTTTCTGATCTCGAAGTCCTCTTGCTTGATTGACCCTGTTTCCTTCCAGTCTGCTTCTCGTCAGTATCGTCTACAAACTGTGACCAGTTTTTGACATTCTTGATTTTTAATTCTGCTGCTTTACTCTTCAATTCCTTGATAGTAGCTGTTAAATAGAATACAAGTTAAAATCACAAGAAGTGCAACAGGATTGGTGGCCAAATACTTAACAGAAACACTAATTTAACTTACCAGCAACAACTAGTATTTTCCCTGGATAGTATCCGTCATCATTGATAGAATCGGAGTGAAAACTCTCTTGCCATTTCACATCATGTAGGTTGTCATAATCTATCTCTTGGGGGCAAGAATAGCGATCAAAATCTTTGATGTCTGATGTCAAGACAGCGTACTTGCCATCTTTGAACTCCGTCACCGAGTACTTCATGGCCTGGAAACAGTTTTAATCAATCAATGGAGGTTAATAGCAGTCAACAGACAAGGTTAAAAACATCCGCAATGAAGGTTAAGATACATGATTCAAATCCACAACAGTCAACAGCGGTCTGGGCGTACCGAGACGCAGCCTGAAGGGGAGGCTAGGCCAAGCCACCACGCTAGGTTATGAGCTCATTAATCGCCATCCCAACGCCACGCGATATAATCACCGCAAATATGAAATGAAATCTGTTACATAGAACAAGTGGATGCTGAAACGCGAAGAGTCGCCAAGCACAGAAAAATGTTCTTCCCTACTGGTCACTCTAGCCTACCGAAGTAGGTCACTGTTGTGACTGACTAACCACCCCCAGAGTTTAACGCTTGAAGTAGCCTTACCGATATTATCACACGTAGTTGATAAGTCTTCAAATAGAACGACGGTATGAGTTTGAACCACTTTGAACATGTAGCTTCTTTCTTTCAAACGATCACCAAGATGACGCCACCAGTGAGCTTTACCCGTTGAAAATGGCGACGGCACGGGGACGGGACGGAAGTAGGAAGGGCGGCGGCACGGCACGGTGGATGCTGGACGAAAAGTAGTACCGCGGTGTTGCAATGTAGCTACTCATTACCTTTTTTTATAATAATTTTGATGTTTGAAAATGTCAAATTCTAATGTCAACGATGAAGATAACTTTTTATTCTACCTTTTCCCTCTCACGGCGGTGGCTTGATGGCTTGACGGGCTTGAGTCCATTCTGACCATTCTGACTTTTCGATATATCGATATCTCGCGCCTGCAACCACAAGTTACCTACCTAAGCTAATCCTCGCTAGAAGTTACAATATTTAGGCTGTTGTTCGTGCCGTACCTTCGTCTCGCTTGGGCCTAGCATAGGCTGATAGGAAACGCGTGAATTGTATCTAAAGGAAATTGTAAGTAGTACTTGTATCAGTATCACACTTATTTCTCAAAAAATTTAAATATTAGAAGCTACAATAATACTGTGAAGTTCATTCATCTCTTCACTATGGCTCTGGCTACACTCTGTATACCGTTGGATTCAGTTCAGATGCAAATGTAAGTTAATATTCTTATCTTCATCATTTTTTTCTTCAACTTGTTGTAGGTTGTGTTGTGCTTGCTGTCCTAGTTGCCTCTCCACTATGGTAGATGAGGAGACTAGAAAAAGGAAACCTAGGGGAAGGTACAAACAGTATGCTGAGCCGGCAAATATTAATGTTCCTGTCCCCAAGCAAACTGAATGGAACACGGAACAGGTATGGGTAATATAGGGTGCACCCACAACCCTCACCTCACTTCACTTCACTTCTGGACGCTGCACACTGGATATATTTTACTAGGAGTACTTCACATGCCAAAATAATTTATTTGAATGCTTACTTGACTGAATAGAGGTGATCTAATGTCATGTTCAAAATTAATTGTTGCTTGAATGCTTAGATCAGAAAGACAGATGCCTCATTAGTTTATGTTTCTACTATTTTTATGAACCCTGTAATTCCTTTTTGTAGGAGGAGCGTGGATTAAGTAAAGTACACTCCGTTCTGTGCATGACACAAATTTAGAGCTCATATGTATTCTGAGAGGCCAAATTTGCAGCTAGGAAACTGTCATCAAAAGTGTAGTGAAGTGAAGGTTACATTGTGGGAGGACAGCCCTGATCAGGACACAGAAGGCCCTATGGGATCTTGAATCCTGAATTAACATGCTGTTTGCAGGCTGCTCCATGCCCACCAAATGATGCCGCAGCTGTAGCCCCTAATGATGCAAGCAGTGGTTCCTCAATTGATGGTGAAGATGATAGTATTCCGTGCCAGGAGGACTCATTTGCAGAGGTGTGAATCAATTTTTATGTTTCTTTTTATATTTCACCATAAAGTTTGCGAAGTGATAGCAAATGTTTTTTTGTTGTTCATTATGAGTTTAGTTTTAAAAATCTATTAGTTTTCCACCTTTCTTTTCTGGTTCCTTTATCTTAGATGGAATATTCTCGCATTTCCGACCAAGAAGTGTTAAGTGATGACGATAAAAAGTCTCGGGATAGCTCATCCCAATCCCAGGCCTCCAGTTCCAATTCAGGTAGTCCAGAAGCATCCAATCGTGAAAATGTGAGCCCCATCAGATCAGAAAATGTGAGCCCCATCAGATCTGATTTGTCACATTCCACAGACACATCAGAAAGTGAGGTGAGTAGTCTTATTTTTTAAATTGTTGTTTGTGACAGTTCTCCCATTACTTTGGCTCTGTTCATTGCAAAGTTTTTCTTTTCTTTTCTTTTGTGTGTTGTGAAGGATGAACAGAGGTTGAGAACATCTAAACGGCCCAGGCTAAGTGTGGCTACACAAAATCAACAACACCCTTCTAATGAGGTAACTATTTTATTCTGGAATCTGTTTTCATTAACTTTACAAAAATCACATTCCAAACGTTTGACATGTTGAATTCTTTTCAGAGTGGTGATTCTTCTGCACTCCAAACTGCAAGGGAAAATGATCCCCATCCAGTGTTCATCGAGGTGAGCAGTTTAGTGTTTCAGTACTAACTGATTGAATTTGAAGTAGCAATTTGATGATCAGAAAGGTTTTAATGATTGTAATTTAATTGCATCATCCTTTACAGAATGAAGTTGATTTGGTGGCTACTGACAATGACCTGATTGCTCGTCCCTATGTTGAATTGCATGTGGATGTTGACTTTCCGTTCCCATCTGATTCGGAAGAAGGCGACGATGAAGAGGAAGCATCACATCCAGAACGTGATCAGTTTCAAGCAGCTTGGGAAAGAGAAGACAGTGATGGTAGTAATGAAAGAGCACCAGAGCAGGGCAATGAGGATATTGAGAGAAATGCTCCAAATATTGTGCCTCATAAACTGTTAAAGGAGAAGTTAGCTGGAGAGTTTTCTGGCAAAATTGAAGATATTCCAGCTGCCTCAAAGGGTGAAATTCTCTTAAATGCTCTTGAGTTTAGTAAGAGGTATAACCTTCCTGCTCAGGGTGTTGAAGATTTACATAAATTAGTGAATTCAGTGTTTTACAAAGAAGTTATTCCAGAAACTAAGCATAAAATTGACAATTTGTATGTGGGACCTGGTCATGTGTCATATTATTTTTTCTGTTGTACTTGCTTTGAAGATTTTGGTAATTTGGACTACAAATGTGTGAAAGTTCACAAATGTCAAAACTGTGGAGTTGAAAATCAGGTGTCAGATCTGACCAAAGCATTTTATTATGTTACTTTTAATGCAGCAAACCAAATAGAATTACTACTTAATGACCCCAATGTGGCTCCTCACCTGAAAAGCCCACAAGAATTAATAACTGATCGTAGACTTTTTAAGACTGATTTGTATGATGGCAACATGTATAGGGACTTTGCTAGTAGTTTGGATTATACCAATGGAATAGTGTATTTGTCTTTGACAGCTTGTACTGATGGTACCCCTATTTTTAAATCTTCTAACTTATCTATCTGGCCCCTTTTTGCAATTATTAATGAACTGCCACCACGAACTAGAATGTCAAATATTGTCTTGATTGGTCTGTGGTTTTGTAGACATCCCAAGATGGAGTTATTTCTCAATGGTTGTATAGATGCTATTTCTCTGCTATCAGAGCCAGGGTTTCAAGTGTGCATTGGGGGCACCACAAAGTTATGCAAATGTTACACCATAGCATTCTGCCTTGACTCGGGTGCAAGAGGTAGTGTGCAGTGTATTCATAGTCATAATGGTGAATATGGGTGCAACTGGTGCCTGCATCCAGGCGAAGTAGAGGGTGATGGTAGCAATGCTAGAAAGTTCCGTAATCTACCACAACCATCCATCCGAAGAACACAAGAAGAAGTTGTATCAGATGGAGAGGAAGTACTGCAGTTGAGAGGGCGTGATTGTCATGTCAATGGAGTGTTGGGTCTGTCACCCCTTCTTCGTCTGCCCAAGTTCGATATTGTTAACGGCATGGTAGTTGATGTACTACACTGGGCTTCATTTGGAGTATGCAGGCAGCTTTTTAAAATTTGGATGGGTGAGAGGAAGACAGAAGAATGGAATCCTAATAAACCTCCCTCTTTCTACATGGGTGCACCAGATAAACGGTCCATCATCAATCAGAGGGTCAATCATTTTCGCCCTCCTATTGAGTTGAGACGTATGCCCAGAGATCTTTCATATTACTCAAATTATAATGCAAGGGAGTATGAGAACATGATTTTGTATCTAAGCGTTCCAATGTTAAAAAATGTTATGCCTGAGAAATATCTAAAGCATTGGTGCAAATTTGTTCATGCTTTCTATCTGCTTATGAAAACAGAAATAACTCCAAATGATTTAACAGCTGCCACTTCTCTGATAAAGGATTTCTTAATTGGAGTGGAAGAACTCTATGGTTGGAAAGAAATGACCTTTAATATGCATATCTCTGAGCATGCCGTTGAAAATGTAGAACGGTGGGGCAATTTGTGGGCCGTATCTACCTATGCCTTTGAAAATGGAAATGGTAAACTAAAAGAAGAAATTCATGCTCAGAGAGGAGTTCCTCACCAGATCATTCGAAGGCTAGCATACAACTCTTCTCTTACTGTACTTCAAACAGCAGCATCAACAGCCCAAACTGATGGTTTCAAAGCGGCCATGGCAAGGAAGACAGTGAAGAAGTGTCTACATGTCAAATCAATACTTTGCATTATGCCCTCTTCATTCATTACTTCAAGAGAAGAAGATTGGCTTTGTCGTGCCAAACAGCTAGACCCAACCATGTTCACTGTGTGCAAAAGAATTATTGTGAACAGTATTTGTTATTCTTCAGTTAAGACTGGCCGAACCAACAACTCTATTGCATGCTTAAAAACTGGCAAAATTGTCCAAATTAGAAAAATTATTTTTAGTGAACAGGTGGAGAATGTTTCTTTGTTTGTGTCCATGGTATAATGTACTCCATATCCTTCTGAATTTCAACTTCCTTTTCTGTACACTGTAGATCTCATTGAACAACAGTGTCATTTGGTTGACTCTTCAGAACTGGACACAATTTGTGTTAGTTCAAATGTTAATTGTGATTCATTGAAACAACATTTCATCAGTGTTTTAGCTAATGCAATCAATGTGTTTTAGCAGATTGTATATGTATTCTAGGTGAAGTCTGTGAAATTGGCAAAAAAAAATTGTTAAGTTTTTTGAATTTTTGAATTACAAATATATGGTTCGCATTATTGTTTTTCATGGTAAATTATTTGAAGGTCCTTTAATTAAACACTTCTTATCAGGACACAAAACTTATCATTTTATGTGCATCATTCATGGTTTAAGAAACGTATGATACAAATTTCATTTCCTTTGATTATGGACCTTACCGCCAACAGTGCTGCTCGTTATTTTATGAGAACAAATTTGTTGGTAACAACAATTTGTTAAAATGTTATGATCAATCCTTGCATTAACGTACAATAACCACAGAGTTCGACTCAATCAGACACACCTGGCTTGTAGTAAGAAACGGTCAGCGTAACAATGAAAAAACAACCACAAAGAGAGGACACAATTTTCAAACGTTTTGTACTAGGATTATAAAAGATGTGAAAACTTATAATAGTCTGATACCAGGAAAACCATGTATCCCGCCCTGCAACTACCCACCAGACACGACTGTACACAACCAACAACAGTTCGCTTGCAGAGGGTAATTAGTTGAGACGTAACTCCGCACGATTAACTGCTTGACATTTACGTCAAGGAAGCAATCTTCCTATTATCAGTAGGGATGGCCACAAAAAAAGACGAAGGACTGGTGGGGGAGGGGGTCACATGATTGCGACAGCCAATGGGCATAAAGAGAAAAGGCTTTCTAGCTTTAAACAGTATTTTTGAGGAGAGACCCCCATACGGTACTGTAGGGCAGGCTCCAAGGCACCTGTAAACAAGAGCATTTAAGTCGAAAATGGTCAGCAGACCGAGAAACGCCGTCTTCAAATTTGGACCTCAATTCGTCGACAAGGTCGGGGTACTGCTGTCGCGTCGTACCCGACATGAAAGCCCAAACTGAAGAAATGCGTTTAGGCCTTAGTGAAAAAACGGATGGCCTGTTCGGGTTCATCTTCTGGAAAACGGAAGATAAGTGCGAGTAGATGACTCTCTCCAAAGCGCATCCCAAACGGACTTATGGGAGCTGAGCTAGAGCAGTTCAAAATTGAGGGGTCCGTCCGTCAATGACGACCACGTGTAGACGAAAAATCGCCTAACGGCGCACGGCGCTTTGATCACATCGTCTCTTCTGCCAAACACGATAGACTGACGTGCCTTTTGAAATCCTCTCACCCCCGCCAGCTAATTCCAATTTTTTTCGGGGGAGGGAGCGGGGACCGTCCATAAATTATTTTACATTTCAAGGGGATTTAGAGCCCCCGTGCAACGTAAAACATTTATGACTCGAAACGAAAGCAAATTCCGAAATGTTAATGAGAAGACTTTAAAAAAAATGCCGGATAAATAATTATTACACTATGTATAAATAAATTCCACAGGCACATGTTTTCAGCTTTGCGTATTCTAGCCATTTACTTCGAACACCATTTAAATGAAAGTTTGATAATAAGCTCAATGGGGACGAGCTGGTCAGCGTCGTTCAGCAGCGAAAGGCCAGCGACGAGAGGCGACCTCCGCCGTGCTTCATCCCTCCGGGACCAGCCGGGACCAGTCCGGCCGGAATCCTGGCTTCCGGCCTTCCGGCTGGATTCTCTACTCCGTCTGGGACTAGCCCGGCCGGAAGCACTGACTTCAGGCCGGATTCTCTATTCCGGCCGGAGTCGATCCGGCCGGAATCCTGGCTTTCGGCTGGATTCTCTACTCCGGCCGGGACCAGCCCGGCCGGAAGCCTGACTTCCGGCCGGATTCTCTACTCCGGCCGGGATCAATCCGGCCGGGAGTCTAGCTTCCGGCCGGATTCTAAATTCCAGCTGGAAAAGATAGGTATTTCCAGACGGAACCTCAATTACGGCCGGAATAGAAGGCATTTCCGGACAATACGCCAATCCGGCCGGAAAATTATGACAATTCCGGCCGGAAACCTAATTTCCGTCCGGAAAGGTGGACGGAATTTTCGCCTGGGCAGTTTCAACAAAATCGATTATACGTGGCCCCACGGGCTCCCAATGGGACACGATCGATGCAGGCCGTTGTCTGACGGGCGTGCCTACCTTCCGGGCGCAGTTTTAACCAAATCTATTATACGTGACCCTATAGGGGTTCCAATGGGACACGATTGATGCAGGCCACTGTCCGACGGGCCTTCGTACCTCCTAGGGGCAGTTACAACATAATTGATTTTACGTAGCCCCATGGACCCCTAGTGGGGCCCCATCAACCCAGGCCGCTGTCCGGCGGGTCTGCCTACCTCCCAGGGGCAATTTCAACATAATCGATCATACGAGGCCCCATGCCCCCCTTCCCCCCAGTGGGGCCCGCTCGATGCAGGCCGCTGTCCGGCAGGTCTGCCTACCTTCCAGGGGCATTTTTTAAATAACAACTATTTATTAACACTTTATCACAGTGTCCAATTTACATTGATACCAGTATGGCAGTATACAATACACTTTAATGATTTAACAACTTAACATTTTATTAATAATGTAATATATAATAACAATTTAACACTACCAAGAAAACATAATCGCTTCCCACTCTGACTTCTAGGATTTCTGCAATCCTGTCCTGTCAGCTCCTTGCTGCCATGCCTCTCCGCCTTCACCTTGCATTTCGCCATATACACCCTGAAGGGCAGGGGGTGGTGACCGACCTCCTCCGCGTAGTTATTCTCATATTGTCACGCTTTTAGGGCCAATATCCTCGCCCCCCTCCTTATTGTCACGGGGCTAACCTAACCTTTCCATACCTTTAAGATAGGGCTGGCACACTTGACACGGACCCTCCTCCCCACTGTAAGTTTGACGTTATATGTGAACAACCCCTAGTGGCCCGTGGCCCGCAGCCCACACCGCCACCGCGTGCCTTTCAGCATCCGGGGCTTGCATCATAGCCTGGAATATTTCTTATAAGTTTCTCCAGTTAGACAGAAAAGTTGTTATTTTTGTAATTATAAGGGATGTGTGCTTCTAAGACCGTTCCTTCCTAACAGGATTAAAAATAAACGATGCCTACTTTGGTCCGTATGAGGAAACGACGTTCGGTTCACACAGATGTGTGTTTTAGTGAATTCAGATTACACTCTGGATTCCTTATAACAACACATAAAAGAATTCTTTACGCCGAGACGGAATTCGGAAGTTTACAAGGACAACAGATATTACAGACAGTTCCTTTAAATGAAATTCATTTGTAAGTACAGTGCTTTCCACACATTACCGGTTGAGTTCCTTATATGTTACCGTCACTGTGAAGGTGAACTGTCGGCGGTACGTTGGGTTGCCTACTCATTCAGGCTGACGGCTCTCAGTCGGTAAGGTACGACCAAGCCTTGCTATGGAGGACATTCAAGATCCGGAAATACTTTCCGCAATATTCGAAATATGTCTGGAATCTTCCCGATAATTTTGCTGAGCTAGAAAGACTGAAAAAGTTTACGAAAATCTCTCTGGAATCAAGAGGGAAACAAAATAATCGCAGTCATGATTGTTATGTGGTGCAAATCCGCTGCTGGGCATACAAACCTTACGTAACACGAAAGGCTCAATATCGGTCCTGACTGTGTCGGTACGCTGGTAAATCAGGTTTCGGACACCGACACCATATTGCTAATCAAAGTGTGTGAATACCGTATGCTTGGGAGCGCATGGATGTCGTTCATACGCCTGGAAACGAATGTTTTAGGCAGTCCCGCAACGCACTATCCCCGTCTCTTTCTGTCTGGTAGGCGTATGGTATTCACATGTTTTGGTTAGGAGTGCATAGGCGTTGCCCATTAAGTATGTCCGAGTTTCCCTCTGCCTCAAGACCGCGAACGGCAAAGCGGAGCGCCTACGAGTGTCAGGGTAGGCCAACCCGCACGACACACGTGCATGCAGAAGCCGTAGTTGCCTACCCAACAGGCGCCATTTGTGCTCAGAGATGCCAAATTACGTTTGCGCTTCGACAACATCGTGGACATACCTCATAATTGATCCCATAGTCACACGTTTGAGTTTGAAGACGCCTGACAGTGTCAGACACATTAAAATGCATGCCTCTTCGAGACACCCATACCAGGTGTGCCGCGTCAGCCGTGCCAAGGTAAAGGTAGTCAAGCCCGCAAAGCAATAGCGCCATCTCTTTCTCCCTCACTTGTCTGGTCGAGACAGGAAGAGCCGATTAGTGCGTTGCGGGCTTGCCTACCTTTACTTTGGCACTGCTGACGCGGGACACCTGGTATTAACTCCCATGTCTGACACTAGTGACGCTTCCATGAGTGACTAGTATTAGTCGCCAACAAGTTTCATAACGGTTCTTCACTGCGTAGAGCGTCGCGTGTTGACCGAGTCCAGTTTTTTAACTTCTGCGGGCTCTGAAATGGGTTCATACACTCGCTCTGCAGAAGAGTCATTGGAACGCCTGTGAGATAGGCCAGCCCGCGGCTTAGACGACTGTGGCGGGCAACGAGAAGCATACCTCACAGTAGATAGGGCCACCTGCTTAAAGTGTTAAAATGTAACGGGGTAGGTTTGGAATCCCCCATATGAATTTTGGTACCTCAGTTTTTTTTTTCTACGAACACCGTAAGGGGTCACGCAACGAGCCGGAAGATTCCATGTTACGCCCTACCCGGGATTTAAACAAAAATTCCGATCACACAGAAACAAAATATTGCTTCAGTAAATTACCCCACACGGGGCGGGGGACTTTGTAGTGTATATCACTACGCATACAGCACGGTCAGTAGGTTGCCTATCACTGCCTTATGCTGTTACTCCTCACAACTGGTGGAAGGGTGCCGGGTAGTGTTCTGCATCGGGCGGGCATGGCCGGGCTTGGCTCGGTTATGGCCCATAACCGAAATCTTCTGCCTCCGTCTACTCGTAAGAACCTAGTGAGTGCGAGAGAGACATACGACGCTCGGTCATAACCTTGCCCCGGCCGAAAATTCCGGTTACGATGTCTGGTTACGATTCCGAACTCCGATTACGACATCGCAATCTAAGTTGAATCCCGATTACGTTCGTAATTTGTAACAAGTTCCGGTTACGGTTCCGAGGTCAGTTCCGCTTCGGAGCCCGGTCACGATCGGGATGGTTGACCCAATCCCGGTTACGATTGCGCCCGTCCCCGTCCAACGCTCGCTTCCTTAAACCCACGATTCCCTGAGAACACAATAGCTTCAGAGCGCTCCTCTTTATAACTACAGCTATAGTTAAGCATCTAATTGCGTCTTACTCATAGAAAACAGCGCTTCTAAGGAAGAGGACGCAAGATGTCGCAGCATAGCTGCAGACGCGTGGTTAACGAGCCAGCAGTAAGTCTTTATAAGGAAGCGTCCTTACAAAATCTACAAGGACGCTTCCTTATAAGCGCGGGTCCTTATAAGAACTGCTGGAATTTGTCTTTATAAGGATTTTCCTTATAAACGACTTTCCGGGCTACGATAGCAACTCAGCGACCTGTCGGTGGCACCCGTTGGTGTCCGGGTACACTCGCGATCGGTGACGTCGCCAGAGCGATATTTGCCCCGGCCGAAAATGCCGGTTACGATTCCGGTTACGATGTCCGGTTACTTTTCCAAACTCCGATAAAGACATCGTAATCTAAGTTGAATCCTAATTACGTTCGTAATTTGGAACAAGTTCCGGTTACGGTTCCGAGATCAGTTCCGGTTTCGAGCTCGGTCACGATCGGGATGGTTGACATAATCCCGGTTACAGTTACGGTTACAGTCGGTTTGTCGATATCACCAGCCGTTCTCGAGGTGCCAGAAAAATGTTTTGTGATCAAGTTCATATTGAAAGTGGCCTACTTATATCTCATGTACACAACACATACCAATTTTTAGCTCGAAACTCCCAATACTTTATATTTTACAGTTATGAGAAATGAGACCGCAATGCATCGTAACAAATCAGATTGTAACCGAGACGATTCCGATCGTCATCAGGAGAGTACGCTCGTAATCTGAAAAGGTCCTATCGTAACCGGACATTTTCGGCAGATTTCCGATCGTAATCGGGATAGACCGGTCGTAATCTGAAAAAGTCCGATCGTAATCGGAGATTTTTAGTGGATTTTCGGTCGTAATCGTGAATTTTAGGAGGATTTCCGGTTGTAACCGGGAATTTTCGGTGCATTTCCGATCGTAACAGGGATTTTTCTCCGGCGGCGTAACCGGGATTTTCGCCTCGGAGACGTCGCCCTGGCAATCGGCCGTCCCGTGACCGCGAGCAAGTCGTCGACGGCAAGCTCTCGGTGGCACCCGTTGATGTCCGGGTACACTCTAAGGCGACCAGCGATGTCGCCGAAGCGATATTTGCAACGAAAGACCTCGCCCTGGCAATCGGCCCTAACGTGGTCGCGAGCACGTCGTCGACGACCTCTTGGTGGCACCCTGCTTAGGTGTCCGAGTACGCTCCCGTTCCAAAGCGATCGGCGAAGTGTTCCCGGCTGAAATTTGTACTTTTCGTACCATTCTCTGACGGTTCCATAGTACGGCCACCGACTCGGAGAGTAGCGACGGTTTAAATGTCGGCAACAGTTATGTCACCTGCCCCTGAAGTTTGGGTAAAACTTAGTAAGAATGGGTTTCGCTGAGTGGCATACTGAAGCGAGGTGCCAAATTGTTTAAGGTTGAAATTTGTACTTTTTGTACCATTCCAGTCGGTTCAATAGTCAAAACATAGGCTCTGAGAGTGGCAACGGTTTCAACTAACGGCACATTAACAGCCGGTGGGAACAACTTTGTCACCTAACCTCAAAATGCCACAAATGACATAAGTCGCCAAGTTTTTGCCAAACATCGCCCATTGAGGGTAGGCAGACCCGTCAGACATAGGCTGGCATCACTTGGGCCCCACCTGGAGCTATGGGGCCATCGTAGAAGCGTTATTGTCGAAATTACCCCTGGAGGGTAGGCAGACCCGCTGGACATCGGTCTGCATCGGTAAGGCCCCGCCTGGGGCCAAAGGGGCCTCGTAGAAGCGTTATTGTCTTTGTTGCCCCTGAAACGTGGGCACACCCGCCGGACACCGGTTCGCATCAGTTAGGCCCCGCCTGGGGCCATGGGGGCCTCGTAGTAGCGTTATTGTCAAAATTACCCCTGGAGGGTAGGCAGACCTGCTGTACAGCGGCCTGCATCGACCGGGCCCCACTGGGGGGTTATGGGGGCCTCGTAGAAGCATTATTGACCATTCTTTGTTATGACCGTTCTGAGATATAACGGTTCTGCCAAAATGTTCTGTGTCGTGACCGTTCTGAGATGTGACGGTTCTTCCAAATAAATGATCTGTGTAATGACCGTTCTGAGTATTAAGGAATCTGAGATATGAATAGTCTGGGATTAAGGAGGGGGGGGGGGGCAACAGGCGTTTGACAAAGCGTCGATCTGGAGCATTGCCTTGGTGGCCTATGGCTATGGCGGGCCTGGTCCACGAGTTCTTGCTGCGCGGCCACCCGCCCGACTACACAAAGAGTCCTGTTGCACTGAACCAGTGAACTGCATGTGCAACGTGAGAGCTTATCGGCTGTGGTTCGCGTTACGTTTGGAAAGGTTGCCAATGATTTTGTGATAGTGCACGCGGTCGTTGGCTGCTCTTCCTTTCAATCGTCTGCTTTCACGTTGGCGTTTACGTTATTAATCTCCCTTGTAAAGGCGTACTCGGCTTGCCGGCCAGAGCCAGGTAGATACATGTGTCTGACTGTGCTGTCAGACCCTTACAGTGGTACTACATGCTACGGCAAGACACGCATGCATACAGAAGTCGTGATTGCCTCAGGCGCAGATCCAGGGGGGGGGGGGGGGGGGCAACGGTGTCAGTGCCCCCCCCCCCCCACACACACACTGAAGCTCAGCCGCCCCGAATTTTGATTTTGTCTTTAACGGAAACGGGCCGGACGAGGGACGAGCCGCATCCACGCGTGACGCAGGGATCCAAGGATGCAAGGCGTCACGCAAACGTAAGGCACCTAAGACGCTAGTAAAACACCGCACTGATAATTTTTTTGGGCTCTGAGCAAGGACGATTGGTCCCCAGGCCGAAAGTCTGGGAACATACTAAAGGATTAGCGCCAGGCATTTAACGATTAACGCTTGTGTCTAGAGTTTTGCTCCTGTGTCTAGAATCTCGAGGCACAGCACTATAAAGTTAAGACCTACGGATTAATACGTTTTAGATTTAGGGTCCAGGTGGAATACACAAAACTACCCTTTGGTCCAGGAGCCAAAGATTTTTCTCAGTGCGACTCTTTTGCTCCTGTGTCTAGAATCTCGAGGCACAGCACTATAAAGTGCTTCGAGCGCCGAGCAGATGACGGCTGTTTGAATGTTTTATACGTAAATTGTACAATATCTGTTTTGTGTGCAATCGTATCCTTGAATTCTTAGCAATAAAAACAATTAATACGATTTCAATTTTTTTTAAATTTCATTTACACGCAGATTTTTTGCTTTGCCCCTGAGAGGAAGGCAACCCGCTCGATTTGCCCGATTGAGCTTCGTAGCCCACGAAAGCCGTTCTTTGTAGGCTGCAAAGTCGGCCTTTGTTAGGGAACGTCGCGCTGTGTAATCTTTCAGGGGAAAGATGTCGGCGGCGCGGCCGTCACGGCAGGCCTGGGCGCCTGCCAGGTGCGCGATAGGCAACGCGCCGCACTCCCGGGGCCGGCGGGCAAGGCTACACGCTACCTGACAGGCGTCCCAGCGGCCCAGCGCTGCCAAAGTGTGTGGCAACGCGCGGATTGCATACAGATATCGGAGGCGCTGCCCAGGCAAGGTAACCTTCATTGTCGGCGCTGCCGCCCGGCACTGCCACAAGGGCAGCCCATCTGTTGCATGTTCAGCCGCTCGCTCCAAGCTCCTTATAGAAGTCCCGGCAACCTTGTGTCCAAGGGACTCGCACCTTAACCTTACGGGCCTGGCTTCAAATCCCGGACCCGTTCGCCGGCTGATGCGGTACGAACGTTCTCCTATGACACGAAGCAGCGCTGTGTGAGCGCTGCGGCAGCGCAAGTTTTTGGGCAGCTTGAAATTTCTACTTGGGATGGCACAGCTCGGGCGAATTTTGGCGAGGAAGCCATATACCAGGTGTCCCTATCTCTGTCTCGGCCGGACGCGTGAGAGAGAAAGAGACGAAGCCAGTACGTTGCGGGCTAGCCTACCTGGTATTGGCTCAAATAGAGAGGCAGTTACGTAAATAAGCCGCCGTGATTGTCTCTCCTCCCATAGAAGAACTGATCTGACACCTACCAAATAGTTCCTATTTAGAATCCTGATCAAAAGTTGTATTTTTTTCAACCTGCTCTCAGGACAAACTTTGTCACCAGGTAGCCGACAGCAATTTTAAAGCCAAAACCTCGGCAAAAACGGAATGTACAACGGCGCCGGGATTGCAATAGGTCAGAGAGCCGTAATTTGGCGTAGGGTGTCGAATATTGGTTTGATCAATTGATGTGGATTAGTATGTCATCGGGGGAGTCGAAGTGGAACAGTTAAGACGCGCCAGCCAAGGGGCGATTCACCAGCCACGGCGCCAGCCGCTGCCCGGCGACCGGCGGCAACGTCGCGCTGGATGGAAAGGGGGCTGCCGTGTGCCTCTCTCTGTTTCTCTCTCCGCCTCTCCCCCACCTCTCTCTCTCTCTCTCTCTCTCTCTCTCTCTCTCTCTCTCTCTCTCTCTCTCTCTCTCTCTCTCTCTCTCTCTCTCTCTCTCTCCTCGCACTCCCCCTCCCTCCCTCTCACTCCCTCCCTTCTCCCCCCCCCCCCCCCCCTGTCCCTCTCAGCGCATTCTTTCCGGCTTGCCGCCGGGCGACAGGCAGGAACTTGCGGCGCGCGCGGCGGCGGCCGGCGTTGGGGGCCGGTGCTGGGGGCTGGCGTCAGCAGCCTGCCAGTGCAGCAGCAGTGGCAGCACAGCAGCAGCCGGTGCCAGTCCGCAGGAGTTACAGTGCGGAACAGCCCGCCCAATACCCAGTGTTTGCGTTTTACCCCAAGTGTCGGCTTGCCTGTGCTTGGAGCGCTGCAAATGTGTCGTGCATGGACCTTCCGCGGCTGCGTCTCTCTTCGGCTGCAGTGTGGATTATCCAGAAGGACGCACATGGGGTAAGTGCAGCCTCTAGTTTCCTATCTGAACAGGCCGACCTTTGTGCAATAAACGTAGCGCCTCGCTGTGGCTGCCGAGAGATTTGTACCGCGCCGAACACACGTGTCGGATCGCGCTACCAAGGCCCAACAAAGTTGCCGTTCCCGTCGAACGTCGGGCCCCGCTGAAGGAATGCTGTGCTAGATTTTTCGTGCACTTTTGTGACCTGCGAGGCGTTTGAAGTGTTGGTCAGAATACGCTTTCTGCAATGACCGTTGCGAAGGTGGCCGCTGTTGGCGCGCTTCGGTCGAAGGATGCCTGAAAGGGAAGGAGGGAGAGGGGGGGGGGGGGAGGTACCATGCCTCTCAAATGGCAGCAGTACGGTCGCTCCCCTCCCTCTCCGCCCGTCGCGATTGCTCGACGAGAGACAGGGAGGGAGAAGAGGGGACGAGGTGGGGCGGCCAGAAAAAACGGATATCCGTTGGAAATCGTTCGAAATCTGTTCACTTACATGTCATTTCGCGCTACTGACTGCGGTAGCATGTTCAAAAGAGGATACCTTGCCTTCAGCATCTCGCCTGCTGTATCACAGGGTGGGATGTACGCCAAGACAGTGTCTAGCGTGACGGGCTCGGCAATAGGGTATTCCGGAGTAGAGCTTGACCGGAAACGAGAAGACGTCAAGAATCACAAAAGCGGATACGGAAATCTACTGTATGAAAAGTTACGCAGCACGTGCCACGCCGTCAGCCACGAGCCGACTCAAAAATTTGAAGGCTTAGCTCTCGATGACGATATGTCACGACCATTTGATAGGGTCAGACAGCGCAGCAGACTCCAACCGCGCGGCCCGGGGACGCACATCTTGAGGCCGCGCGGAGTAGTTCCGGCGCTGTCTGACCCTACCAAATGGTCGTGACATACCGTCAGCGAAAGCTAAGCCTCCAAATTTTCTAGTCGGCTCGTGGCTGACGGCGTGGCACGTGCTGCTTAACTTTTCATACAGTAGATTTCCGTATCCGCTTTTGTGATTCTTGACGTCTTCTCGTTTCCGGTCAAGCTCTACTCCGGAATACCCTGTTGTGTGTGTGACAAGCGACAGGGCTCGCGTACCCGGGCATTACCTGGGCAGCCTGCTAGTCCGGGCCTCATATGGCTAGGTGGGGACTGGGCCAGTGCTGGTTGACCAAACTAGTATTTCATGTAGTGTATTTTTACAAAAAATTTTACATTTTGGCTGCTGCGTGACAGGCCAATATTTTAAACGGCCGGTCGGTTTTCCTAAGTTTTGTTAACTTTAATCTTGTTAAAGTCTACATGTGCACATGTTCTGATATGTTCAAGCGCTGCAGTCACATAGTGCGTCTCAATTTCATCGCCCTCGTCATGCAAGCCAGGGCAGCCTAAACGCGCCAAACCGGTAAACATAACTACGCCATTTGTGTCGTTTCCCTTTCTGAGAACGGGGCGAGGGCCGGCGAGGGCGGAGCAGGAGCGGGCGGCAGGGCGCAGAGAGCCCTACGCCCTGTGTGCGGGAGCGGAGAGAGCGGGGCCAGGATAGAGATGGGCGCCGGTTAATTTTCCATCGACGGCGGCGTTTGGGCAAAAACTACCCGGCGGCGGAGGCGTTTCGGCGCGCCGCCGTTGTCACAGATCGGTGGCGGCGCGGCGGCGTAATCGGCGTGACCATGTCAATTTCACTCGTATTTGTTATAAATGACAAACAAGATAAGAATCTGCTCAATATAATATGTTTGGGGCAGGTTAAGATACGAAAATAAACCTAAACAATGCACTATGGCATGGCCGAGCTGAGCACAGCGAAAGGCGTTTGGCTGGCAGTAGTAGGCTGGTGACGGCCAGGCCGGCGAGCTCGCTGCGCGGAGGAGGAAAAGGGAAGAGGGACGACAAAGGGCACGGAAACAAGGTGTCATATCAGAATCCACGCCGCGCCGCCGCCGTAGATAGCCGGCGGTGGCGCGGCGGCGCACCGTCGTTTTTTCGCCGGCTGCGGCGGCGACGTGCCGTCAGCGTGCCGGCGGCGCGGCGTAATCGGCGCGGCGCCCATCTCTAGGCCAGGAGGGGTCTACGTCGCCCAGCCAGGCGCACTCTGCTACCCGCCACGTCGCGAGTGCGTGACAGGTCCAGCGACGCCTCGTCACGCCGCGCCACAGCAGTAAACTGAGTCCCGTAAAGAAACACTTATTCATCGCCGCCCGGCCGCAGGGCCATAAATGCATAGACAAGGGCCTACTCTGGCCAAGACATTCGAGCTCTTGTCTTGTCGTACCCTAGGCCTCTCAGACCCTCTGGCTCAGCCTAACACGCCGCCTCCAATCATACACAAATGCGGGCAAACATGAAAAAGGGCCTCTGCTCATAGGGCCGCTGGCTAGGGCTGCGAAGGACCTGGCCGGCCTACAGATCTTTCCCGGTGCACAAGGCCGCCCCTTTGCATTTTAACGACGTTTGTCCGCGCATGGAGAACGAGTCTCGTGCCGCGGCTGCGGCATCAGGCGACCCAAGGCCACCCGTGTAAATTTAGGCAGATCAGAATTTGGGGGGGTGAGGGGTAGATTGGAGAAGGTAATAGGAGACCGGGGGAGGGGGCGTGAAAGCGAGTAGGGCAAGTACAGGTAATTTAATCACGCTAGCAAAACAATCTCATGGAGTTAAAAATGTTACACACTTCTCAAGACTAGACATTTTATCCCATACATGCTAAATTTATACTTTCAGGACGTGTCCCTTTTTTGCCTGCCTTTTTTTAAAGATCGTGATTGTTTTAACCTTCTCTCAATTCTTAACGCACAATATTCTGAGGATTAAATCGGACGTAAATGTAGACGTTTACGAGTGTAAACATTCTCCGCGCCAGCTTCTACGTACGGTTGCATTCTTGGATGTATGAGAAATAACATTATTACAAGTACGGTAACTTAATGCTAGTGTTTCTAGTGCCACAGAAATTTTTGGGAAAAATTAATTGGAAATTTCAGAGCTGCGTGCACACGCTATTCTCGTCACTCGCTCTCTACCGTTTGGGACTAGATAGACTGGCCGAGGGTGTCGTAGTTGTGGCTCGCGCTAGCCGGTACGGCTACGACCGCTGCAACACTCTGCGGCAGAAGAGTAGTCAGTAGCGCTCTTGTGGTGATACCCACTCTGAGGCAGCGGGCACCCGATGCCCGCCCGTTTCCAGGCTCTGGGGCAAACAATGTGTCAGGACGTTAGTTTGCCTAGCGGCCTTCATCGGCTGGGGCCGATTAGGGCAGCTCCTCATTTTGGCTACACCGGCCCTGCGGCTGCCGGCCGAGACCGGCTGAGTAGCGGAGCGGATGCCGAGCGGATAAGCGTGCCTCACCTCAGGGCCGCGGACCCCGCGAGGCCTACGGACAACAGGCGGCTCCCAGCCGGCCGTGCTGCCGGGACCGTGACCACATTGGACTATGATCGGCTACAGCGGCCCTACGGCCGAGAAGCCGAGACGAGGAGCGGCCCGACTCGGCCCCAGCCGATGAAGGCCGCTTTACGTTAGGCAAACTAGAGTCCTGACACAATGGAAACTGAAAGCTTGAAATCATGACATTTCATTGCATCTTCCTTTGCAGGCAATGCTGCGCGGACGGTGCTGCGTGATGACCATCACACCTTTCTGCCGAATCGATGTGGACGTTCCTGGCTTTGAGACGAACACGGTGACCACCTACAAAAGCGTACTAGCTCGAGGGCGCGCCCTCCGCGGAGGAGAAATACACATATGGTACAGTATGTTCCGGTTTAAAATTAGCAGACAATTCCGTAACCCCGTCTGTAGATTATAAGAGTTCCCTAAGTAATTGCTTTCCGTACCATATATTGACCCGCACACTGCTAAAAAAGACTTCTGAGATGTTACGAAAGATCAATAGGTAAATTTACTTCCAACTGTTCTCTGTAAATTCCTTGAGAACCTTCAGAAATTTGAAGGAGAACATGATTGACTGCTTCAGATTGCTGTTATTAATAAGAATGAGATTGCGGCCATAACTGAAGGCAAGGCGCCCTGTATTGAGCACGCAATGAAGTACTGATGTCAGTAGTGCGAATCTGAATATGGCGAACGTCGGGAAGAAAGGGTACAAAAGGGGGAAAAAGTCCGATGGCCTTCAGGAGTTTCCAGTATTCTGCGAACAGTGTGCCTTCTTTCGCACCCTACCCGCGTTTCTTGCTGTGTCCCATGCTCACATCACATTGTCAGAGACGTCTTAAGTTCTTAAGTAATCAAAGGATAATTAATAATACGTTGTTACTCGGCATTAAAATACTCATCCGCGCGTGCAATGTCATTTTATTAGTTTTTGGAAAATTCTAATATTTGTTTGGAACTGTCTGAAAATTATCAGAAAAATTGATGAGATATTTTTTTTTTTTCGGTCAATACAAGGAGAACCATAAGCAGGAAGTTAGTTGAAGACATTTGCCGTCACGTAACGCTATAGAAACGTGCTCGAGGTTCGTTATAATAGGGAAGCTGGCCTTTTGCACCACGCGTGGTCTCTGTATGTTTTTCTTGTCTTCAATTTGATGTCCATTTATTTCAGGTAGAAGAGACTGAGGAAGGCCAGCCGCAGCACCATGCTGGAGGGAAACCGTTCTACAATCCACACACAGCAACGCAATGAAGAATCCGGGCCATGGACGAGACAATGGTGGCACTGCTTCTCGCCCGAAGCAGGTATTTTAGTTTGACTTGGAACAGCGGCACTGGTACAACACTATTCCTTACTCCTGTGGTACAACAGACGCGCTTTAAACATACCTGCTTTCGCCTCCTCGCGCATAACGCACACATACCTAGGCATGCTCGCCTGACAGCGATCTCCGCCTCTGGACGCCTGCGTGACGGCCCTCAGCCCTCATTGCCGAAGGTTTGGCAAGGGTTGCTGGAGACGCACTTTTCAATTCTAGCTTGTCCGTGTCTAACCGAAAAACTACCATATTGTAACCTTACCAAACTGGGTCGCAGCGTATCGAAAGTGACTCGAATTTAAGCCCTCCACTAGCTATTTCCGAGAATTGACGCTATAAGGGAACCTTAAATTTTCAGCATCGATTTAAAAACCTTCGTCAAAATAATCTCTAGACCAGTATACTGCTTCTTAGTTTCAAAATTTTCGAATTCAATTTGGTTCTGGGTCAGAAAACAACCCTTTTGAGGTCATGTTAGTGGTGCCGCGGGGGCCTAAATGCCACTCTACAGGGCAACAAATAAAGTTTCTAAAAAAAATGGAAAAAAAATTCTTATGTGATTTCGATGGAAGCGCTCTAAAGGGATAAAATTTCGAGTAGAAAGTCGTATCTTACGGTTTCTGAGATATCGGCATTGAAAGTGCAAAGCTCAAGCTAAACCGAGCAAAACCACGGTATACGCGGTTTTTGCACTCTCAATGCCGATATCTTAGAAACCGTAACGGATACGACGTTTTACTTGAAATTTTAGCCCTTTAAGACGCTACTTTCATCGAAATGATATTGGAAATTTTTTCCCAATTTTTTGAGAAACTTTATTTTTTGCCCTGTAGAGGGACCTTTAGGCCCCCCGCGGCAACGCAGCCGGCAGGACAAGCTGGCCAGGTCCCTCCTGTCGAACCGAGGTGCCGGTGGAGCGCTGCGGGACTGGCAACGAGATTTAACGGAGGGACGGGCCAGCTCTTTTTTCTTACCTCCTGCAAGAATCCTCGCTCGTCTGTACAATTTTAATATTTCAACATTGTAATACTTTTGTAGCTGGCGCCAGATCGCAAGAAACGAGATTCCCCAACTGAACAGTTTGTCATCTCTATGAGCCACTTCTGTCTCCAATGTCGTCACGTCTCCTCTGTGGTAAGTATATATTCTCTGTACATTTTATTTTTTGCTGCAACCTCAACCTCACGTCTATCTCTCCCCTCTCTTGTCAACAGTGCATCCTTCCTGTTCGGCGTTACCGAAGAGGACACTGGCGGGCTCCCGACGACCATCGATCCACAACGCTAATTTAGTGTTTTCGTGAATGCATTTTTCGCTTTGGGCAATTAGCTTGATGCACCACTCACTTTCTGAAGTGCGCTCGACTAGCCTGTTGCCGAATAGGCCTTTAACACTGGTTTCTAGTCTCGATCGCTGTCTGCTCTCCGCCTCAGCCTCCTGCAAGTCACTGCGTTCTTGCTCTTTACAACCTACCCAGCAGCAGGCTGGCGGCTCTTTTCACTAGCTCTACTATCAGTAATGTGGCGACGTGATAGGCGCTGCACTTCCATTTTATTTCGAACTGAGCAAGTCAACAGAGTCAGCAGCCAGCTGGTGGGTGTGCTGCACGGAGCAGGGCAGCGAGTGACTGCGGCCGTCTAAGGCTGTTCCCGGTTGAGCGCACAACATCCGTGCATTTGCAGTCTTGTCATCCGGAGTATTAGCGGAGTATCCTGGAGCCTCCGCTGACAGTACTGTCAAACGCTTACGAAAGTCGAGGTTTTCCACTGCAAAGAAATTTAGGGCATTCTGTTATGAAGTTTTTTTTTTGCAAAGCACTTCCGTGTAATGTGAAGGAAAAGTTGCAAGGAGGCTTGCAAAGAAAATCCTTCGTAAGCTTGCGAAGCTTTTCTTTGTAGTGCGAGTTTTTTCCATCGCAACGCAAAGAGATCCTCTGCAGAACAGCTTTGTCATAGTGTCCTTGTTTTCTTTCGTGAAGTTATAATAGTGTAGTGGCAAGTAGGAGGTGAACATGTGTCATTTTGTCGATAAGAAGGGTTTGCTTGGTTTCCACCCTCCTGATGGGTAGAGCCTACTAGAGCAGACAGCGATCATGGGAGTGAAACAGTTGTTCAGAGCATATAACGCCACTGGGTAATAATTAACGGGTATTAGAACCACTTTTTGACGGACTGGTTTCAGCTGTATACATAAACTGATATGAGGTGGCCCCATCGCTCTTTTCTTTCTCTCGTTGCTCGACAGGTGGCATGCTCTGTAAGCACTGCAATAGAAAAGCGTGTCCTTACGAAAAGCGCATCTTCGTACGCTGCGTTAGAAATATTTGCGGTGCAAATGTCAGAGGAACAACGTCGTCCCTCTAAAGGTTTTGAGCACATCCGGATTCAGAGACAATTTTGTCACCGATTGAGACAATGTTTCACAGCAGGCCACAAAATTGTTCTCTGGTTGGGTTGCGCGCAAAATATCACGAATGTTGTCCTTACGGTTAGTGTGCAGGTGGGAATATGATTCTGACGTAAATTACGGACACGACGCTTTTTGTGAATAATACTGTGTAGAGCCATGCCTCACTGCCGGACGAGTGGGCGAAACGGCCGACGTGACCACCTTCTAGTATTGGTGATCTGTGGACATTTTAGGATAGTTGTGTGAGCCATTGGAACGCTCTCAGCCGCAGCTGTGCTGCGCCATAGACTAGCATTATCGATCAGTTCGGCAGTGGAGACAAAGGGGATGCATATGCACAGATAGTATCGTGGAGTTATTATGTTGTTTCATCAACCACTGCAATCTGGTGGATGTCTGGTTCAAAAATATTCATGTGCGGTTCACTTGTACGTTTCTGCATTATATTGCGCATTTCTGTGGAATGAGTGCATAGGAATATACAAGTGCGCTATGCATTGCTATTTAAAACACATGCATGCACTGGACAGCGTGAATGGTTGTGCAATTACTCCAAAATATCTTTATTGTACTACTTCTTGATGGTTTTGTTAAGTAGGCAATGTTTAGAAAATTTGATATCCCATGTAAAATTTGATTCCGGAGGAAGACTCAGCTTGGGGCTAGGGCTCCAAAATGAGGTCACACAACCTTTTCTGATATAAAATGCGGAAGATAAATGGTGGGGTGGCCACGATGAGACCAAGCACTACCCTCCACATGTTCCGTCAGAAAAGGTCATGTGACCGATTTTGGAAATACTGGCGCTATACTGAGTCTCGATTCTGAAATTGAAAATGTATGCCCAGTTTTGAGAACAGTGCCTGTAAAGTCCCTTATAGCCTGAAATTAGGCGATGATCGTGGCATTTCCTTTTGCAGTAACGCTGTTTTCAAAGATATGCTGAGGGGGCCCTTTGTTTAAGTGAAAGTGAGAACTAGACAAGCCGACGGTTTTGTGCTCTTCATATCTTCGTGGTCGTATCATTTTCTTCGCGCTTCCTATTTACTTTCACATTTGAAACGACCGTACTAGGCGGTCGTATTCAGGGAAAGGTTAAGGAACTGGTTGTCTTCGAGCATTATGTATGTGGTTGTTGTATCTTTGACGACCGGGGGATGAAAAAGTACTCTTAGACAGTTCCACTGGGAATGAGTAGACGAGGAAAACCCTGGAACGTTTTCTTGCCCAGTTTTGTGCGAGGATCATGCCATATTCTCCCTCAAATTGGGTGGAGGATACCGTCCTTGCATAAAATTAGGCGAGGAAATTATCGGGAAATGGAGCCTTTCTGGCCTTTGTTGCCACAATTTGTGCGAGAAATTTTTGCGAGAAATATATTTTTGAAATGTAGGCGTGGTTCATAACTTCCAAGGCTTTCTAAGTCACAGAAAAAAATACGCGATACACTACGGCTGTTGACTGATAAAAAAAAATCATCGTTATTGCTGTATGTAGGTGTCCCTAAAAGGATCGAATCACTTTTTTCTGTCTAGGCTAGATGGTTTGTCAGTGGTGCATCATGCTATTTGTCAGTTAATGTCATTCCACTGTCACGGCGTATAAAATGTAATGAATGTAATGTGGGGAATCGTCACATTCTTCATAATTGGTATGATAGCATGTCTAGTATTTTTTGGGAGGCGCTCACCAGTTCTGGAGAATGTGATGCTTCTTGTGTTTCTTAAATGAAGAGTGTCCGTAGCGCAGGTCTCTGGTTATGTTCAAACTTTGGGGGTTCCGGGGAACTAGTATTTTTAGTACCTTATAGTATGCTGTCTGTAAAATGTAGCGTGTGACTCAATACCTGATACATCTGCAACACTGCTATAGCACTTCACGTCGCAAGACGCATTACCATGTACACGAATCTTGATATTTTCTTATCTGCATACATATTTGGGCACATAACTCTGACCATACTTAGCCAATACAATAATACGTTGCGGTGTGCATTTAAGGACTATTGTGTGTTTATTAGGGTAAGTGTGCGTTGTGTTTGTTACGATATATAATATATTGCATGTGTGTAGTTAGGTGCCGGCCATGACCTCTCAATGGCCGGCACATCGCCAAAATGTGCTGCTTGATTGTCGCTCTGCCGGAGGGTGGCACACGCCACATCAGCGCCGCGATGCTGATGGCGTGGGGTGGCGCTGGTGATCACTAGCAGTGGTCGTCCTCCCCCTAGTGGAGGAACGGACTCGGCTTTAGGCTGGCCAGCGGCACCTTTATCAACGCGGCGCCGCTATGGCGAGAGGAGCGCTTTGTTCGGCGAGCACTGCGAGCAGTGGTCGCTTTCCCTTTTGAGAGGGAACAGCTCAGTGCTAGACTGGCCGACAGTGCGCATTAGGTATTATTTAAGCAAAACGTCACTGCATGCCACTGCGTTAGGACAGGCACTGGAGTTTAACGGCCAACGAGAGCCGACTCGTGTCTACTACTATTCAGTGTACTGAAGCTGCGCTTGGTCGTGACTGCTTATGTGGGCACTGACTCCGACAAATCTCGTACATCCTTTTGAAGACGCGAACATTCCCTGGTTTCCCCACAACGAATAATACTTTGCTCTTCCCCTGTCCGACTTTTTTTGCGAACTTCGAACAAGAATCACACTAATTAACATTCCGCTCTCATTTAGGCTTTTTTCACAGCATCATGCATACGTGTCATTACACACTCGAACTACATACCTGACAGCGCTCACGGCGAAATACTTCCTGACTAACATAAAATTAGATTGCGTTAAGTTTAGAAAAATTGATTTTTCTTGTGTAAAGGCCTGCCTTTTTAAGTTATTTGTTCATTTACTTTTTGTACTTATTAAATGTACCCTCATGAATTTTGTTTCATTTTTGTGAATGTGTACATGTGCGTTCGTGTTTTCATTGCTTCTTTTCAGGTGTTACATGACTCCTCGTTATTCTGTAATTAAAATACACCAGTTTGTGCACAGTGAAAGTGCAGTATCGTTGCTATGTGTCTACACTGTTAGTAAGATGGGCTGTGAAAGGCAATGTGAGTTTTTTAGTCCGTACGTTATTGCTGACAATACTAATAAAACGGCTGCTATGTATTAATGTAAATTAAAAATCTGCTGGGATACGAATTAAATCTTTTATATTATTCTTAAAAGAACGAGACGGTTTCATGTTTACTGCACACCAAACCAACCAGTCACGAAATTAACTTGAGTCAGTGCCATTTTGCACTTTGCAATGCTTGGTGCTAGTTGTATGCGCTTTGCATTTTCGTTTGCACTGCGAAGTGCAATGGATCGACCGTAACGTTTTGGTGAGCATCTCCCGCCCCCGCCAACCGAAATAACGCCCCTACAGACTTGAATGTTAACATAAACTACAATAGAAAACTACAAACGAGCGAAAACAAAATAAGCTTCCACGTGCGTGATTTTCGCGGCTATGAAGCGATTAATGCAAATCTTTCGCAAGTTTAAAATTAAGAACGCAATATCTAACAGTATGTCATAATGTGAGGAATGAGCGCGTACTCTCTGGCAGCCTAATGGCCTATTGGTTTCCTTTGGTGCCTGTCCCACAGTTTCGCTTCTAACACTGGTCAGCCTTACCTAGTGACGCCCCCAGGCGAGCGGCTGGTCCGCCCGGGAGGTAGGCAGCCCATCGTGCTCGTCACCTCACAGGCAGGCGGTGATGACAGCGAGGCGGCGTGTCGATACCCCGCGCCCGCACAGCACGAGCGGCAGTGAGGAAATTAAACCGAGGAAATTAAATATCGACCGCTGTGGTGAGGAAATCAGGGGAAGAAGGGCGGCAGAATATTCTATTTCCCCAGGGGAAGAAATGCACGGAAAGAAACCGGGGAAGAGGGCCGGGAAGAAACCCCTGGGAAGAAAAATCGGAAGAACTGCCAGGGGCACAAATAAGATGTTCCCATACAAATTTGTAAAAAAATTTAAACTTTTGACCCTTTTGAATTTTCTCATTTTAATTATGGTTTGAATTTGAATTTTGATGAAGGCTCCACCTCTAAACTTATAGTTATTTCCCATCACGGCCGGATTACTCCGGATAACCTATGAGTGCTTAGTAAAATCCCGGATTGCTCGGATGACACGGAAACTGTCTCTCTGATACCCTCTGCTCACACCCCCGTTCCGTTTGGCCACTTACAGTTGCTGCCTCTGGCACCTGTAGCAGCACATAACCTATAGAGCTCAATATTAAAAGGCCATTCCGAGGATGACACATAACCTGTTGCGACGTGGGAACCATGTTCCCACGCCCGGTTGCGACGTGGGAACCATGTTCCCACGCCCGGTCGTGACGTGGGAACCATGATCCCACACTAAAAATGGCGTTGACTGCGGCGTGGGAACACCGTTCACACGCAAATTTGACCTAGACCAAAACGAAAGTCAGTTTGAGGTAGCGTCTGCTAAGGTGGGCTCAGGCGATGGTGGACATGAAGGTCCTCAGCGCCCACACGTCTTGAGGGCGCTCCGAAAAGTGGGAATTACGTTTTCGTAAAACATAATGTTTTCGTACATTTTGTGTTTTTTTTTGTTTTTTTTTTTAAGTTTTGGGGGCTTCATAAAACTGTGAAATACAAATTCGGAAATATTTGTTTTTTGGAAATCCATCTATTCCTATGATGGTCCTGTGCAGGGGATGGCAACGTTGTAGTGAGGCTGACTGGTGAAGCGATGCTGGCCGCACCCGTTCTTTTCTATTTGTTCAAATTCCAGAGCATGTCTACTCCATATCTTTGCACAATCTGAAGGCCTTGTGTGTTTAGGATGCACTAGGACACATGGCATCGTTTTAAATTGTCAGCGTTCAACGTTCTGCCTTTGTGTTAGAAAACCACCAGGTCATCTCCTAGGAATAGGGCAAAATTAACGAAATCGCAAACTTTGCCCCTATTCTGTTAGAACTTATGTGTATTTCCCGGCGCCGACAATTAGCCTATTACACCGCGTCAGTGCTATAGTTGAAAATGAAACAAGCACTGCAACTGTGCATCGTCTGGTTTTGACATGGTAAGGAAAGGCGATGGACACATTTCGACCCATATGCAGGCGGCCAGCATCGCTTCAGGCGATCCCTTCTGTGTTGCCAGCCCCTGTACTATGGAATCCCAAAGTTTGAGCCACTATGCTAATTTACACTTGTTGGCACTCCCTCGTAAGTGGATACTCAAATAAAACGGAACTTGTGTGCGTGCGACCTATGGGGCCAGAAAATGCGCGGCTTATGATACGGAATACTGAAAAGTGGTAATCGAGCCACACGGAGTAGTTTGGAACTGACTTACAATTCAATAATAAGTGTTGCTTCAGAATTTGCGGGTGACAAAGAGCATCTGCGGAGTCTGCAGTAAGGAAAAGGCTAACGATCCGCCCCCACCTTCCTCCGGTTCGCAGCTTTTGTCGACACTCAACTGAGACCCCGACTGCATGTAAATGGTAAGTTTGTCATCAACAGAAGTAATAACGGTCACAAATACGATCTACATTATTTACGCTGTGGCGTGGCAGGCTTTGAGCGCCTTGAAGCACTGTTCAGCGCTGCGCGCACAGCCACCGCTGTTCTGCCTTAGGCTACCCGTGTACGGATCTAGGAAACGAGAAATCGGCTCGAAAATCTGACTACACTACGAACTAGGTAGGCGTACGCCAGACCACGGCGTGGCTGTAAGAAGACGTTCATGAACTACGCGACCAATTTTGGGTCACTTTTTGCCCCCCCCCCCCCCCTTTATCGTGACCCTAACATTTCCATGCATTCGGGACAGGGTCGTGACCATGGCCTGAACCCCCCCCCCCCCCGCCCTAAAAAAAAAAAAAAAAGGTCACGTGGTTTCTAAACGTCTCCTAACAGGCTGTAGTGCCGCACCCGTCCGCGCCTAGCGCACACCTACCTAGGCCTGCCCGCGGCTGTCAGCCGCCCACGTGGAGCACTGCGAGGCTAACACGGTTACGTTAATCCATTTATTTTCAGATTCATATGACTCGTACTCCGATTCAGAAAGCTGTTCAAAGAGTTGGGGAGCCCCCACCCCCAGTTCGAACATCACGACGTTCTGCAGCAAGCGTTCTGCTATAGAAATACAATAGGGAGCGTTCAATAAGTACGTAAGGGAAATTTTCGGAGTATTGGACCCCTTCCTCCCTCCATGTTAGGGACCTAACCTAACCTTATGGAACGAATGCACGCACGTAACCAGGGATGTTAGTTAATTTAACGGTTAACGTCGTTAATTAACGCGTTAACGTCAATTTAACTGTTAGTATGAACAAGATAATTTCCCGTCTATCGTTAACGTTATCTAGTTAACGTTACTCGCGCACTGTAACGCATTAACGACCGTTGACGTTAATATTCCCCAACGAGCGCATTCAAATATTCCTTCGAATCCCGCTACTCTGCGCCACGGCGACAGCACTCTGCCCAGTCCAGCGCCAGAGACTCTTTTCAGCAGCCGGTCTGACTGTCTCTGATGTTAGGAGCAGAATGGCAGATTCTTATCTTCAAAAACTTGTGCTGCTCCGTTTAAATAAATGATTCTGCGAGTTGGAGTTTGACTATTTTTTTTTTAAAGTGTTCCATTTAAGAGCTCTCTGAAATCAGTACTGTATTTCAAGTTACATTTCACCACTTTGTACATACGTACTACGTTCTATTCTATTCATTACCTAGCATGAGTATTTTTTCTTGTACTGATTGTCTTATGCCTAGACTGTATTTGTGTGTTCCTTATAATTGTTGCTGAATTCAATAAATATATTTTATCATGGAAAAATCCTACCATAATTTCTGTTTGGTAAAGAGGCTACTTATGGTGTCCCCCCTTTATCAAATGTTAAATTAGAATAAAAACTCGATTAACGTAAACGTTCGTTAATGCGTTAATTTAAAGTGGAGTTGATAAGTTTCTGTAAGCTGTTAACGTTATCTAGTTAATGTTAACCGGATTGCGTTAACGATTAGCGTCTTCCAGTTCACTTTCAAAATTAACTTTAACATCCCTGCACGTAAGATATCCCCCCCCCCCCCTTCAATGCCCTTACGTAATTCATCAACGCCCCCATACCAGCCGCTATTGCGCAACAAGTGCAACCAGTTTAAATTTGCACAGCGCCCCTCAGAGCAAAAGCCACTGACACACAAAGACAGATCCGACACAATCGCCCGAGGGGCGAATCACTCGCGTAATCATGTGTACAAAATTCTAGAAATTTTTTAAAACAAATTGAAAAAAAATTGCGAATTGAAAGTTCGACTTGGACTTCATGCCGAAAAATGGCACCTACATAGGCTGAAATAGCCAGAAAAGCAATAAAATTCTAAAATTGCCGAAAACCACGGGGTGTAATCCGACGAAATCCTGAAATCTATGTACATAGTTTAAGTGAGTGGTTGCCCCCTCGCAATCGCCAATAACACCCAAACACTAAACACAACCCACAAGTCCAGCCTCAACATACCGAAAGTCCTCAAAACTCATTACGAAAATATAAATTAGAAAATAGTTATGGAAGTATTTGGTTTGGATAGAACGATTCATTGCACACCCTGGTAATTTATCTCTAGGACATAACGTCGTGAAGCGCCGACATTCCATCGTTGAGGTGACCGCAGACCGATGAACCGTCACAGCATTTCTCCTCAAAGCAAAGCGTTCAATAGATATTTCCAACGAGGCTCAGAAGCGGAAGCTGAAGAACAAAAACACTCCCAGCTCGGAAACTCTAGGGAGCAAGTGGAGCAAGTATGAGAAGTTTTGATGCACAAGATCGGCGCCAAATATGGCAGATAACCTCCAAATTCACTCAAAACGCCACTCAAGTTTCTCCTGCCTGACCTAGAGAGTTGCCGGTCTGGAAATATTTTCTTCTTCATGTTCCGTTTTCAGCGTCTCATTGGAAACCTCTATTCAAAACAATTGGTAGCGTGCAGCAAACGTCTCTTGGTGCAGAATAATTCTTACCAGTGGTCTTCACTTGCAGAGCCGCGCCATGCCCGCTCAGTGTGGTGTTCGTGACGGAGCTGCGAGCGCCAAGCCGCTGACGTGCGACGTGTGCCACAAGGCGTTTCGCTCGCGCGCCAACCTGACGCGGCACCGGCGCGTGCACACGGGCGAGCAGCCCTACGCGTGCGAGGCGTGCGCCAAGCGCTTCGCGGACCGCAGCGCGCTCACCGCGCACAGGCGAACGCACACGGGGGAGAAGCCGTACGCGTGTGACGTGTGCTGGGCGCGCTTCGCCAACCGGCCCGACATGACCAAGCACAGGCGGCGGCAGCACGCCGGCGGCCGCTCGCTGCGCTGCGACATGTGCCCCGAGAGGTTCGCCACTAGCGTCGCCCTGGAGCAGCACGTCGTGGCCGCGCACGTCGGCGAACGCCGCCACGAGTGCGAAATCTGCGGCAAGAACTTCAGCCGGGTCTACGACCGCAGGAGGCACGTGGTCAACGTCCACAAGGCCCCGTTCTTCTACTCCTGACTTTCGCCAACTCCTGTGCTAGCTCCTTCTGTCGTCCGAACTATTGTTGTGATAGCATATCATTACTTGTCGTAATCGACTGTAGTGTCAAAGTAGACAAACCGAACTATGCTCATTGAAGCCTATTATTATGCAATTTATACGCCATGAATGATTTGTTCTAAATTATTAGTAGTGCAGTAGCGTAAAAGTGATGTAACGAAAATAATAATGTAATATGAAATAAAGTTAATTACAACCAAAACAAGATGCAACATTACTTGCGCACGCCTACGTGGATGAATTGGATAGAGTGTACAAGAATAACAAAAATACTATTACACTCCGTGGAATACTTCCTAGCAGTGGCGCCAAGAAGGGGTCGACGGTGATGCACGTGCATCTCCGTCTAGCGAAAAAGGGAGGGAGGTAAGAGAGGGTGAGATGAGAGGGAGAAAGGAAAGAAGAGAAAGAAAAGAAGGAGAGGAAGGAGAGAGAAGAGAAGGAAAGGGAAAGAAAGGCAACAAATTCAGAAATGGTAGGGGTAGGGGTGGGTAGATTAGATAGAATAGGTAGGAGGAAGTTTGTGGGGAGGAAGAAAAAGGAAGGGGAGGGAGAGAAGAAAGAAAGCGAAAATGGGGATACGGAATGAAGATAAGGAGGAATGGGAAGGGAGACATCTGAATTGGAATCGTGGTATGGAGGAGGGGGCGGTGTGGTTGTAAGGGTAGGGTAAGGAGGTGAATTCTAAGGGCATAGTACTGTAGTACTACATCACGTTCACGTTCGCGAATGCGCTCAGGTTAGCTACCGATTGCTCGGGCAAGAGGCCGACCGCACCGCAAACGCGATGAGCGCCGTGCGCCAGCCAGGCATTTTCTGCTCTCGATTTAAATTTTTTGAAGTGAATCGAGTCCTGCCTGAAAGTCTGAAATCCAAATACGTTGTTTATTTTGTTTTATTTTATAAAATTGATTATTACTTTACTGTGATGTATGCCTAGTGGAAAATAAATATACAAAGTGCGTGAATAAATAAACACACGTTGAAGATAAAACATACCTTTATTCTCACTTTTTTGGGATGGCTCTGATCGTACTAAAAAGAACTGTACTAAAATCACTTCCGAATATCTTAGTCCAGTTATTTTTAGTACAGTGCGTATTCGGAAAATAAACATTAATTCCATATTTTATTTTATTTACAAAAAAATAATTAAAAATTCCATAAATCAATTTTTTTTAAATATGGAAATGAAAAATCATTTAAAAAAAAAATGTAATAAAAAATGATTTTTTTAATTTAAAAATTAAACGATTTTTTTGAAATTGGTTTGAAAATAATATTAATTGTATTATTTTCTGCAACGCTACGCCAGCGCAACGCCAGCGCGCTCGGTACAGCGAGTACAGCAGCGGCGGTCGTCGGAACCACGTCGGCACGGATCCATGCACGGATCCCCCACCACTGTCACTCGCGGCGCGAACTTTCAAATGGGACTGCGGACTGTCCTGTGCGAAACACAGAGTAGATTCGCTACCCCGCACTCAAGTTCCCGGGGAGGGGAGGGGATGGGAGGGAAGGGGAGAGTGACAAGAACGTCGGTGTTGCAGGTCGTATCTATTCGGACCGGAAACGAAGTCGAAACGGCGGAAGTTGTTGAATCATTTCCACTGCGACCACCCGAGCACGGTGACCAGAGCTTAGAACAGTAAAGGCTCTCTACCAGAGCTGTGCTCCGAGGTCACGGAGTCACGGCCCGGCCCAGTGCGCCGGGAGGGTAGGCAGCTCATACCTCTCCTACCGAATAACGTCATCGGACTGGCGGCAGGTCACACGGCGGTATAATCAGGCTACTTTCCGACTTGGTTTTCCTTTACACAGAAGCACTTCGGGAGATGCCCCGCGCCCAAGCGTCCAGGCGGTGCGCGTCTCGAGCATCGGGTATCTCCCCGACTGCCTTCGCAGGCAGCCGTCTAAGACGCGGAGATGGCGTTCCGTAATTTCTGAATGACTTTGAAGGCCTTTCACATGCGGCGCGGGTGAACGGAAAAGAGCCAACGGAAGTCTTTTCTAACAGAGGACACGCACGTGAGTACACGCTTGCGCGTTCCTCTGTTTGCGATAACTTGATGCCTGCCACAATGAAGCGCCCACTAGGTAGGCAACCAACACAACTCCGGTGGATCTAGTTCCAATCTCCAGCGCACGATCACCATCTCCTAATCACCACGATTTTTACACGGTCGCGTCCCACCCTCGCGGCCGGCCTGGGAGTGCCTGGCAATGCTCTGTTCTGCCCTACTTGTTGGTGGCCAGCCACTGGCCAGCCATTACGCTTCAACACCCCCCCCCCCCCCCATCCCACCCTCACCTTCACACACACACACACACACACGGACAAACACTAGGTGCCCGTTTTGGATCTATCAATGCTGCTACTCCCTTATTAGTGGTGCACATCCCCACTACCAACTTACTATCTGGAGCTGACTGGTTCATTCTGCTTCCTCGACAAACTCCGTTCACATTATGAACTTTAATAATTGGCATCTGTAAGTGATCTAAAACTAACAACCAGTCTTTATTTAAAAGGTTGAGTAGAAGGGTGGAGTTTACTTTTAAGTTGAAGCTATAAATAATATTTTTTGATGCCTTTATGTTACCTTCACGTTTGCTTTTAATACTTCTTAGTCACAACTAAAGCATGAATAGCTTACTACACTCATTATTAGATTGAAATAGCGAGCCATTTCCACTGGTTGTTCCAGGCCAGTGTTTCAGCTTAGATTTGAATCCTCATTTGTAATACTTACGCAGATTTTAAATGGAATAAGGTAAATAAAAGAAAAATCACTAGGTAACGTTTATTTCAAACCTTAAGAGAAAAGAACGTAGGTATATCCATTACTACTGTGTAAACCAAGGATTGTTAGAGCCAAAAAGAAAGATTCTTTTCCAACCTAGTTTTGGTTCAAACATGTTTTAGACTGGGGTTGAAACGAAGCAGCTTGCGACTAAGAGCATGAGTGGAAGGTGTAGGTAACTGTGTCCGTGCCATAAAATTTTAAGCTTGATGCAGGCGCGGATCCAGGAGTAGCCCAAGGGAGATGGAATGTGTCACTTTTTGCCTACTTCCAGGCGGAAAGCTTTGCAGTTTGCCAACATGTTAGGTGCCGTTCGGACGCCTGAATGGTCTAGAGGGGCGCCTGGCTTGATGAGGTATTTGCTCTTCTGCTTCACCCTTGAAAGCAACCTAGAAAAACAAACAAAAACGATGTAAGTATTGTTTGTTCAGAATTCGTAAAAGGATTTAGATCAAGTGAGTCTGAACTGACGTTTGGAAGGAATTCCCACTGATTACATAACGACTGCAAATGTTGTCTACTAACTACTGATAGCAGTACATTCGACGGTGAATAGATTCCAGTCACAAAAAGGGGAAGCCCCACGATGACAATCAGCATTTGATGATGATGAATACTTAAGTGCTGAAATGGAAATATAGAAACAAGTGTGAGTGGGGCTGTACCCGATAGGTGGTTCAGAAAAGGAAATTAAAATGAAAACACTGACAAATTGCAGCAGACATATTTTGGTCATGACCACATGTTTGCAAACCGAAAAGTGTTATCACTAACTGAACAGATATTGTCTACTCTTACAGGTCAACTAAATATTTACCTGGTCAGTTGTTAGTATATGACTTGACCATCGTGAAATGCCCAACATGCACACAGAGTTTGCAGCTTGTCATTTGAAATAAGAATCAAATTTTAATTAAATAGATAAAGATCTGTGAACAGAATACAGAAAAAAAAAAGAGATTACTTTGTGAAGTTAAGTTGAGTTGAAGTGACCTGGTCCTTCCTTGTGTAGTCTTTGACTACCAAATAGAAGACGCAGCAAAGCGGCCTTTCCACGGTATTAGTATCCACATATATACATGCACATACCACTGGAACACATAAAACAGACTGCCATTAGCAACAAATTGTTTTGTAATCAGTGACACTGGTTGTCACATTTCCTCTAGGAACATAATAGTATCAAATTCATGTTTAACTCAGCAAGTTGTTCTTATCCAATGTTCATGCAGACGACAGTCGAGTAACACCTTTCCCCCACAATTTTAGGTTAGGGCTTACAGCAGGGCAGGAATTAGCTTGATTTGAAAGGAGAGATAGTAAAATAAAGCGAACATCGTATGTCAAATCTGTTTCAGTACTATACGTTCCAGTTTCTTCATGGAACCTGCAGCAGACCACTTTAACCTCTCAACCACAATAGTGAACAGATGTTGTTTTTTCCCCAACGTATGAATGACACGGTACTCTGACACATTACAGAAGGAGAAAAATAGCTTTAGAAGCATCTCATGCCTTACATCAAAGGTAGTCAACGAATATTCTCTTCAAAATTACATTTCGGCAATCCGAAACGAGAGCAAGAATAACAAACAACCAAAAGTCAGGGGGTGGGACGGGGGCTGAAAGCAGGCAGGGGTCGTCACAAAATTAGCATCAGCCGACACAAATTACAAACTCGCAACTCACCTTTGATCGAAGTGCATTCCATCAGAGAAAGGGAAACCTCTTGAATTATCTTTTTGAACATGACGCGGGACACGGGTTAATGACGAAAAAAAGGTCATCGCAGCGACACAACCGAGACGCCTCGCCTTGCCGAGCCCCAAGCCCAGCTGTGCCGCGCAGTTGGTACCAAATTGAATCAGTCAATAATATTTCAAACTCCACTTATCGTAAAAAATGGCTCGCAGTGTTCTCCACCAATAAATATCGATTCGTAATGTAGAAGATAAACCCAATCTGTTGCGTGGTGTTTCTCAAAAGTCCGTGAGTGACGGATACATAGCCAGTCGTCGCGTGGTCCTCGGCAGGTGATCTCATTCGTAATTGCCGCCATATTGACTTAGGCTGCACCGCCCTCTCTAAAACTTCGGTGTGTCAGCCCGTGACTGCGGCGCTTCTCAACGAATGGCAACGAGTGGCTTTTACTGCTATAAAGTGTCGTTTGAACGGATTATTTTAAAAGCAGCACAAATTCGAACTTAGCCGAAGACTAGGGTGTCCTTGTACGAGGCTGGGGCCTTCCGCCATCCCACGTCACAGCTTTCTTAGGTCAGTGTGTTGTGCCGATCCGCGTTCCGAAGTGGTTGTCTTGTGTTGTCTTTGAGCTTTTTAAAAGCAAAGGTACTTATTAAATAACAACCACAAATGTTAAGTATGCGAAAAAAAAATTACTGTTATTGTTAAACATTATAGGAAACGTCAACGTCTCTTTCAAAAGGGGACGGTGTTTCAATTGAGCTTAACTGGGCAAAATTTGCAGAAGAACTAAACCAACCATGGACTATTACGGGAAACATCGATGAAGATGTAAAAGACTTCACGGTTGGGATTCAAGCAGCAATTTTAAACAGTACAACACTCCAAAAGAAAAAGGAAAAGAAAATGAAACTGCCCAAGGACCTCATGAACAAAATAAAAAGAAGAAAGGACCTAGAAAAGGAATACTACAAGAATAGAACAGGAAGACAGCAGCTAAACCACCTAAGGACTCAAACAAAAGAGGAGTACAAGCAGTATAAAGAAGATATAATGTTGGAAAAAATTCCAAAAATTTGATGACCCTATACTACGATGGCAAGTTCTGAAAAAAGATAGACCAACTCCACCGAGAATTCCGCAACTTAGAACTGGAGGAATAGTAGCAAACTCACAAAAGGAAAATGCGGGTCTGCTTGCTGAATCCTTATATAAATAATGTACAGAACACAACATGGTGAATCAAACAAGACTTCAAAAAGACAAAGTAGAGAACATCAAGTACGAGTTCAAAAAACAAAAAAATCAAAAGATACACTGTACTACACTTCAGCCAACTGGAAGACGCGCTTAAGAGCTGCAAAAGTAAAAGTGCACCGGGCCCTGATGGGATAAACTATGAACACCTTAAAAACCTCCCATCACCAGCCATGAAACAACTTCTGAAAATTTACCAGGAAATTTTAAAACACCAAATCTTTCCGACAAAATGGAAAATTTCAAGCATCACAATGCTGCTGAAACCGGGAAAAGACCAGAGTGACCCTAACTCCTACAGGCCTATCACACTCCAGCAGTGCATGAGCAAGCTCTTCGAGAAAATCACGGTCGGATATTGTAATCTGGACTGTATCCCACCATATCAATTTGGATTCAGAAGTAGACTTAACTGTTAGTACCAGCTGCAAAGACTTACAAATTCTTCGGCAGAAGTAATAAATATGGGTATTGGAGGCATGGTAATATCTCTGGATGTGGAGGCAGCCTTCGACAGGGTACCCCATGGCGAACTTCTACTAAAATTAAAACACCAAGCAACCCAGATGGCTCATTAGCATTGTTGAATCCTACCTAGACGGCAGAAGTTTCTATATCAAATTGGGAAACACCCTGTCAACAATCTTCCCCATCAGAGCTGTAACACCACAAGGGGGTGTTTGGTCCCCCAGGTTATTCAACATCTATATTAGCGATATGCCAAATAATACGCAAGGAACTTACCAGTATGCCGATGACACGGCACTCCTGTTCCAAGGCCAAGGAGAAGAACTAAACGCAAATGCAGATGAGTATCTCCATAAACTGCAGACTGGTGTGAGAAGTGGAAGGTTACAATAAACCCGACTAAGAGCCAGGCAATCATTCTGACGGGTACCCGAAACAGAAAGAAAATACAAATTAAGTATGCAGGACAAGTAATACCGATAACCAAATCATTTACCTACCTTGGTATCATTAGAGACCGAAATCTTCGGTTTCAGGGTCACATAGACAAACTGAAAAGTAAGTGTAAGTCCAAAACGGCATCCCTTATCAAGTACCTGCAGGGCAAGAATTCAGCAAGCCAAAAGGCACGAACAATCCTGTACACCACGCTAAACCAGAGTACCATCTTATATGGCCTACCTGCTTGGGCCTTAGTCAGTGAAAATCAACTAGAGCAACTGATGAAAATCGAAAGGAAGTGGATCCGGATCATCAAATTCCTGCCACGCTCCACCAAAAAACAAGTAGTAGAAGAGCTAGCCCCATTTCAAACCATACGCTCACTGAGACATACAGTTGCAGCAAAAAATCTGATTGATTTGCAAGGGCACACCAACCCCCTACTAAGAGAGATGAGTAAAGGGACTGGAGCCATACCATGTGATAAACGAATACCATCAATAGACCGAATCCTAAACAACCTATAGACAAGCCCACCCCAGTGAGGAATCTCGAGTGCGTGCCGCCCCGTCCAAAGTCCCCAGTCACCCCCCCCCCCCCCCCTGAGATGCTGCGGCATCAGATTCAGGGGTACTCGGCAGGGCACTCTAACACGGGTGACTTGCATCGCCACCTCCGACCGGTCCACCCGGTGGGGTAAAATGAGCAAAGAAAAACACCTACTCGAAAACCGGAAAACCCCCCAAAGAACAACGGCCTCCGGAATCAGGGTCCAGCCAGAGGCAAGGGTCTCGTAGATTGCGTTTCCCTTCTGGCTGGCCTTGACACTCCGGGGCCAAGGGAGCTCGAGGGCCCCGATGAAGAAAATCAAGATCACCAAACAACGACCCAGGGAATCAGGCTGGCAACCTGACACCCCAGGGGCAAGGGAGCCTGTGGGCCCCGCGGAAGAAAACCTCAATAACACCAGAGCAACGGCCCTGGGAATCGGACTTGCAACCCGATACCCCAGGGCCAAGGAGCCCGCGGGCCCCGCGCAAGAACATCATCCCCGAAAATGGCACCTCATCAACTACAGTAGTGACCCATAAACGGGGGTCACAAGTCATCATAAAATCATAGGGTCAATCAGGGTCCAGTGCAGGGAGTCTCGCCCCTGGCTGGCCCTGACACCCTAAAAACCACCACATCAGATACCCTGAGTTAGGCTGCGGCAAACCTCAGGGTATTGCGCAGGAGTTTAGTGGGTGAGACGCGGTCATCTTCCGCTGTCAAGTCCCACACTGCCTTTCACTCCCAGCTAAGGCGTCTAACTAGGGGAGTTGACTTTAGTCTTCTCTCTTGGTCACCAAGTCTTGCCCAGACAACTGGTGGCCAACAGGTGTGGTAAACCTGCTAGGAAAGATTCTCCTGCGCGCCCCAAGTCACAAAAAATCCTTTCATCCAGCCATACCAAAGAGAGGAGATAGAGCAAGGATCCTCGGTGAGCTCTTCCTCTAGAAATAACTCCTAGTGACTTGGGCAAAACAAAACAAAAAAAAACGCTTTCACTTGGGACGGCTTCGGTTCGGTTACCGCGTCACCCCGGCCTGAACTATAATCGTTGTCGCCTTAACTTTTAAACTAATCCTCATCACGATTCAATGACCGCGCATTCGGGGTACCGACGTCACCTACATAGGCGAACTTTTACAGCACTGAGATCACCCCCTTTGCTTCTGTACCGGAGGGCAGGGAGTAGGGGAGGGGGGGGGGGCAATAAGTGTGACATCGTCCGTCCCAAGCAACCGACCGGGCGCAGTGTTGCCAGATCCAGATAGTCGTTTTTCCCACGCAAGGGGTCAAAATTTCCCATTCCGACCCAAAATTTCCCATACCCCAATTTTGTTTCAAAATGCCTGTATTTACATTGAAAATAGTTAAAATACACTATACAAGTAGAGCATTAAATTATTTTAAGTGCTGCACTAGAAAGGTCTACTGTTAACCACTAAAAAGAAACGTGCACAGTGCGCGTAGCGCGGAGACGAGGTTGGCAACGCGACGCCCATCAACACGTTCGAGCAGGCAGTGCACTGGCCATAATAAGAAGCAGAAGCGTATAAAAAGAAGGTGCGCGATGGCGCGAAGGCAGAGACAAACACAACAAGGACATGTATGTTTATTAATAATTGTGATTTGAATGTGGCTGTTTCAAACAATGTGATTTTAATAATTAATGTGATTGTGATATGATGATGTTCCATAGTAATTTTACTGTTTACAAAGTTCCTAGTTCTGGTCTTTACAATAATAATAATAATAATAAGCATTTATTCGGAAGCTTTTGGTTTTGCATTTCCCACTATGAACGGTTCCTATACCTCTCTCTAAGTAGGCTGACAAACGTTTCAAGCACATCAAAGACCAACATGAAAGTAAAATTACGGTCTTTTGGGGGAAAAAAGGGAAATTTTTACCATACGCTCAAAATTTCCCATATTTGGCCCCTTTTGGAGGAAAATTCCCTTTTTCCCACGGAGGTCCAAAATTTCCCATGGCGTGGGAAATTTCCCACGATCTGGCAACACTGCAACAAGGGCCCAGATAGTATCCTTTCAGTCAGATCTATAACTGGACTGTGATCTTCATCTGTCACAAGCTGAGGTTGTCTTCTACTCATGGTTGGAGATTCGATGGAGTATCAGGATAAGTACTCGTTTTCCCCTCCTGTCCGTAATGTATCGTCGTCTGAAAGATTCTCAATCTCTGGAATATCCTCAGTGCCTAGAATTGCATCAGGTTCACCGGCATCCAATAGTGTCGCTGTTTCCTCCAATTCATGTTCAATCTGTTCGCTCTCCAACGTGAAGGATGAAGAGAACAGTCCTGTCCTATTCTGGGACATTAAGATGTGGTCGAAGTCGAAATCCGCTAGAGTTTCTATCTGCTTCTCAACTTCAGCAGCTCCGAGAAAATTATTCCTAAACCTTCCAATATTTTTGATGCTATTAGCCAGATTCCTCATTCTTTTCAATAACCCAAAACGCATAACATTCACTGCTACCAAACTTACAGTCTTGGGCCCTAGATTGAAATATTTATATTTTCTGTTGTTTTTTTCATGTTTTATAAAAGTATAAAAATAATATCTTTCATATCCTTAAGAATACATTTGTGTGGCAGTTGAAACCGTTTTCTCACTAGTGTCTTTCTAGTGATGAGATCTGTTATGTGCGTGTGGGAATTGGAATAGAGGAGACGTTCTGAGGATCGTGATTTATTGCGAGTGCACTCTAGCAAGGTTCACAACAGACTGAGGCCAGTAGGCCTCCTTGGTAACCGGCTCGGGAAGTCTCTACAGTGTTTAGAATAAGAGTAGGAGAGAGTATGGTCGGAGTGAGTCCTTAGGAAGATGGCGGCTTGCATGCCAGTGACCAGAATGGGTTATGTTTACTTTTAAATTACATCAGACCATAACATGACACCCTCCTAAAAAGAAAAGTAAACTTCCCGGCCTTACAATAATTGACTTTTATACTGCATTTTCTTTGAAGTTCTGGAAGTTCTAGAAGTGTAGACCTGTGAAAAACCCTAAGTACCAGACTCCCACCTACAACGGCTTGTCTTAGGCGTCCAACCCTTGACAGGGAATCCAGTACTATTCTACACCTCAATACTTCAGCGTTTTGTCAACAACATTTTCTCTTCGGGCCCACTTCCACCACAGTGTGGGTGTAGCCTTTTGGATACTCTGTCGAGACGTGAGGGGTAGGATCAACTAAGAAAAGGGTTAGTATTATTGGAATGGAGATGATTTCACCTGAAACACAATACACATCTCCCACAGTATTTACTTTTACCAGCGCCTTCCCAATCCTTAGGGTGGCTTGTCCTCATCCCTCTAACTATTATAGGGAATGCCTCGATGCCATCCTAGTCCAAATTTTAATCTAAGCCTACCTAATGGCATCACTACTATTCTCTTACTGCTAAGGATCCCTAGCACCAGTTTTCATTTAACTTAACTTTTAAAACCGCTCAACTGCTTGTGGACTGCAGTAGTTGGACCTCTGGGACACCATCATCTCAGTAGTCAGTAGTACGGACCTCTGCGTAGTTGCTAAAGTTTTCTAAAAGGGAAGTGTTTGGAAATGGGGAACTGGGACGTTGGTAAGATTTTGCACTTGATTGCATTCTCTTCGAGTCTGCTGTTGCAGGTTCATTCTCAAAATGAAAGTCGTTACTAGTTTTCAATAACACGAACAATATACTTTTTATTTTTATGCACAACTTTAGCTTGCCCAGTAGGTAGTACGGCACGAGCTCGGTGTCGGGTGGACCGTGTGGTCCTCCCGGCAATCCGGCATCATCCGGAACATCCAGTTATAAAAACTAGGCCTTTGGTAGTTTTTAACTACAAAGCCGAACCTTTTCGGCGTGACATCTTTGGCCACCCAGATCGTAACACAATATTGGGTCCTTCGGAGCGGGGAGGGCCCTTGATCCCCCATCTTGACTTCGAGGATCTCCATGACTTCTATCTCTGCATAAGAGTGAAGGGGAACATGCCAATTTTTCTAGCAGATCTAAGGACCGATTCACCGTAGAGGCCGGTTGCTGACTTTGACACCAGAGTTTTCACTTAAGAACTCACCGTAGCACTCGGGAAGTTCCCATTCCCTCTGATCTCTTTGCATTTCCGCCTCTTGGTTCATTTTAGCTTTAATATATTTTTTTTTTTTTGGACTGGGCAAAAAGGACTAGCAGTTGTTAGTTAGGAGTTGTCAGGAGTTGTTAGTCGTTGTCCTTGACAACCATTTCTCAGGATTAGTTGATCCTTCGTATTCGGTCAGCTTATCCGCGTTCGAGTTCGTAATTCAGTTGTTTTCGCGCCATACGGCAAAAAGGGTTACCACCTTCCGCCTTGGAATGGGAGTTGGCGGGGAGCTTTGCTCTAGGTAGGGGTCCGTGGTCTATTGGGAGCTTGGTTCAAACTTCTTTGAAGAAGAGTTCCCAGATGTTAGTCAAACGACTGATTTTATCAAATCAGTCATCACTGGAATAATTGATCCATGACTGGGAGTTGAACCGGCTACATTCCTCACCCGACGCGACACTCCTACCAACCAGGCCACAGGTGGTTGTGAGGGACGAAGTGACGTCTTTTCCTCTTGAAGCACCGAGGCCGTCTCTGACGTCTCCAGTATTTATTTTGACTTCATCAGTCTGAGTTATTCTGACTCCAGTGGTCGTTTAGCTTATCTCGTTTCCGATTGGTCGGCTATGTTAGCGTCGGTACGCGGAGTGCTAGTGTATCAAAAGTGGTGAGTAATATTTCTCCTTTATCGATTGCTTTCCTTTTACCATAAACAGTCAAGTTCATTTAAATAATAATCGTCTCTCTTCCTTCCTTCGAAAAGGTATTGTGTGTGACCATTTGTTTTGTTTTAGGTTTAACAAGTACTTCAGCACAGAGTGAGGTTGGTCCCCAAACAGGCTTATTGAGTACTGCAGTTAGGTTATCGGAAACCTGGCACAGCCGTCTGACAGGCCAATTGGTTCAGTATTGAATATTTCAAAAGAGGATTTCAGGTATCAACAGGAACACAGGTTTGTGGTTAAGGCTTTTATTAACTTTCACTCTTAACCTTAAAGGAAAACTCATGGCATTAGGCAATGGGGCAATTAGCACTTAACAGTCATTGGTGCTAGTAGTCCTCCAGGAACGTGAACGGCTTCGGGGGTTCGGGCAGAAAGGCAGCCGCCTCTCTCGCAGCCTGAAGTTCTGGCGGCAGCTTCTTACCTTTCTTGGGTGTTTTCAGGTAGAGTCGCTGCTGGGCCGCTGTTGCTGCAGCCTTCATCTGCCGTTTGGAGGGCCTCTTGCAGTCCTCGATCGTGTGGCCCCTACCACCGCAGTTCCAGCACCGTCGTTTGGCTGGTGGCTTTGGAGCTGCTGCGACAGTTGTCTCGACTGCCACTGTCGCTGCCTCTGGCGGTGGTTTCTTGGGCGCTCCGTCGAGGTCCAGATCAGCTTCTGAGACTTCTAGCTGCAAGATGTCCTCATCCGGCAAATTACTGGAGGGCTGTTCTGCTTCCACCATGTCAACCCACGACATGTTGGTGAGTCTTGACTGCTGGACAAAACTCATCATTTCTAAGGCGTCGTCAATTTCGGCGACCTCGCGATTGATTTCTTCTTTGTCCATTTCTTGATCAATTGGTTTATTCAAGAAATCAAATTGAAGAGTTTGTCGGGCTTCAATTCCCTCTGCAGTCTGCTCACTCATTTGCCTTCTTAGTCGCTGAGCCCTATCGCGTTCCTTTTGGCGTTGATCTGTTTGCCATTTTGCCTTTGCCTTTTCTGCCGATTGCAGAAGTTTCCTTTTTATCTCGTCCTTGCCTGAGTTCATTTTTCTATCTCTCAGTTTCTCTTTTTGTTCCCTGTTGTTGTAGGAATCCAGGGTGACGGCGCCACCCTCAACAGTGCCACCTGTGCACGGGGTAATGGCGGCCGCCAGGCTATACCCCTTGCTTGGGCGCCATCTTGACGCGGGGTAGCCACTTGTCGATCATCGGGAGTGTTCATGGGAGATGGTCTCAATCGATTTCTACCACCTCCACATCGACCCAGTTCAGCCAGGCGCCGACATGGTCCGTTTTTGGACTTGTTGGGTATGGTGCCAAACGGTCCATGTGGACAAACTGGGACTTCTGGGTGTTGTCGTCCTTTATTAAGGCGTTGCAATCGTTAGCAAGTGCGGTTACCGTACATGGGCCAGTCCATATTTTCAGTAACGCCTTAGACTGTCCCTTTTTCCGGGCGTCGTTAAAAAGGTAGACTTGATCTCCTGGTTTGAATGTCCAGTTATCTTTGGGTACATTTTTTAGATCCTGAACAAATTTATCATAAGTCAGCTGATCCATATTATCAGCTTCTGGAGGCCACAAACACACACTCCTATCTGCAGCCATCCACTGCTCTTGAACAAGCTGAGGGCCAGCTCTAAAATCGACGATGAAGAATGGCCCTACAACAGAAATAAAACAGTGTTAACACAAAACCGTAAAAACTTTGACAAGGAGAGTGAAATTAAGTTTATTTACTTATCGCCATGAATGAGGGGAACCAATGCATATCCACCCTTGTGTGGCATACGAAAAACCTTGTTTTTGAACTCAGCACATGGCCAGGTAAATGTTTCTGAAGAGAGGTCTGTGGCAAGGAAAATACCACAAATCTGGGACGAACAAGGGAATGAGTAAAGGTCCCCCACAATCTGAATTTTTTTTCCAATAAATACAGGTTGCTTCTGACAATGAGCTATGTTTTCAACCAAGATAATAGAGCCATCCTGAAGTAAACAACAATTGTTGGCTTTTGAGATAATGATTTTCATCTTATTAGGTGCTATAAAGGATGTAAACTGTGGATTCTGACAGTCGGCCGGAAGGGGACCATTGCAATGCAGGCCAGATAAAACTTTTTCTTTTACATCAGTTTTTTGGGGTTTTCATTTCAACTCTTCATATCTTCGTGCAACTTGTTGCAATGGTTTGTCTCCTTTCCTTATCATTCTCTTGAGTTTCTGCAGAAAATTCTCAGACTTAAAAGCGCTGAAGACATCAAGTGGTCCATGATTTTGAACGTCAATCCATAGATGTGAGAGACTGTGCATATTGTGATTGACATACATTTTCCCATAAAGTTTCTCAAAATTCTTGATTAAGTACATTATGAACTGCTTAGCATAGTCTAAATGCCTTTCAATCAGCTCAGGGCGTGCAAAAATGGTCAATGCCACATGGAAAACAAGAAAATGCTCAGAAAGGTGCTTTGGGAGATGAGATAACACAACTACGTCAACATAGAACAGGAGCAAGCGCCACTCCGTTCCTTAGAAACGTTTCACATACTTCAATGATCGAGTTTACCTCACAAAGTCATTAGGCACCCAAGAGCTCCGAAATTCCATGGCATTGGAGATATTGGCTATCACTACTCCTCCCCGGCGAACTTTTGTAGGCCCAGCAATCAGCATGAAGAGAAGAGTTCTAAGGTTTCCCAGCAAGCAGAGGTGAAGGTAGTCCAGGACCACATTTGTGACCGGACGGAAAGTTTTTAGAGAAGTCAATATAGTTGGACCGTGGTGATGATCTTCTTGGAGTTGATTGCGGAATGCATTCTCAGTTCTCAATCTACCATCAAAATTGTGAAAGGCCATCCTGCCGCCATACTTAATACCCTCTTCAGTGCATTTAGTGCAACTGCAATATCCGGCATGACCGTTAATGTTGAGGACAAAAGCTTTGGCAACAGCATCAAATATACCAATACCCATCTCAACAGATACATGCTGTCCATCACAATCAATACCATTCTCTTCTAAAATTTTTAGTTCAGCAACTGCCTCTTGTAAAAAACATCAGCATCAGCTGGTTTGGAAGGACCATAATACAACCCAATTAGATGCACTTCTTTAGAGTTGTTGAAACAGCAGCATATCGGCCAAAAGTCTGCCCCAGAGGACTTGGCAATGGGCAAACCATCCGTGCTGAGGGATACTTTCACAACTCGGCAACTATGTTTCCTGGCAAAGTCGATAGTATCCTGCGTTATCCCCCTGTGCCAGTAGTTACCAGGAGGTACCACTCGTGTTAAAATGACATTTGGTGTTTTCAGTACTGTTGCAGGACTTTTCTTGAAATCCCCAAAGTTATATTTTCTGAAAAACTGCAATAGAGAGCCTGTGGCCTCATGAGTAATATTGTGCTTCAGAACTATGTCCACAAAATCAGCTTTTATGTCTCTATTCCGCTTATCTGATTCAGACAGCAGATCATTCTCGTGGACATCAAAGTCAAATTTATCATCATCGTCACCATCACTTTGATCAAGATCCGAGTCAATAGCATCTGAACAGTAACTACAATGTTGGCATGACACTCCATCCACATGAACACACTCACTGCAATCGACACATTTGCATTTTACACATATGTCACAGTCGAAGACAATGGAAGATGAAAGAATATAATCAAATGCATCACTCTCCAACAGGTTACGTGCACTCTCTTGGAAGTCTGAGTCACAGTCATGTATAGGAGTAGCCGCCGAATCAAACTTGCTTTCACATTCAAGATTATCTGGTCTATCTGAAGCAGTGTGATGGTCTTGCAAGTGAAATGATAAAGAATCAAACTTATCAACGCAGCCACCATCATCAATGAAGTTTGAGGATATGTGAATGTCTCGCTTAGAAGACGAAGGAGAATCACGGACAGTGGTGCTTAGGCCTGACGATTCAAATGTTTCAACTCTCGACGAATGGGGGGCTTTGCATCTGGTTCTCTTCCGCGAAGCCTTCTTCGTAGTCAACTCCTGCCCATTCTAACAGATCTCTAGCAATGAGCTTGCGGGACGCTCTCTCGGCTTTTCTTTTCTCATTTTGAGCCGTCAACCAATCCCGAGGACGTTTGCGCAACATTACGAAAATTTAGCCTGAACAAGCTGTGAAAAATGAAATGCAGTTGCAGTGATAGCAAACGTGTAATCCGCGAGACTGCCTGAATGAACGTCTAACCTCAACATGAACGCCTATATGTGAGGGGAATGTGGCGATGAAATAAAGTATCTTACATTACTTACATCAGACCCTCAATTCACTTACATGACAAATACTCTGAGGTTTTCTCCGATTTCGCCATGATGAAGTACGATGCCAACTCGCCTGCCGCCAAGACAGAGGACCGTCCGTTGAAATGGGCGCGTAGCTGCGACTGCTTTCTTGCTCCGAAGTTCTGACCAGCGCCGCGTGCTGCACAGTTGTTCATTGTTACCAACCTCAGTATCGAGTAGGGCACACCTAATACTTTTTCCATAAACTTTCATTCAGTATTAAAGTATTCTTAGTCCCAATGCTTCTCGTATGCGGACAGCAGCAACTCGTAACTCATTGATAAAAATTGCAATACAATACAAATCAAGATCGATGGTTTACGGGTTAGGTTGGTACCCAGGACACTCAAGTTTTTCTGAGGTGAATTTGTAAACTCTGAGGCTGCAGGTATTATTCGAGGTTATTTTCAATTTCGGGAAAATCTGATTAGCAGTTAGGTGTGAAGTGAGATTCAACACATTTGGTTGAACTGGCAAAAGCAACTTTCTTTCAAAGATTCAACCTCCAAAGGATTCCTGTACTATCTAAGGATGAGAAATAAATGAAATGAAATCCTTCCCTACAGGAAAAGGAAGAAAAATACAAGAATCTTTGTAGGACATATCCAACTCATCCACAGCTCACAGACATTACATAAAATTTTGCATATCAGCTACGAATGAAATTCATTCCTTTTTTATTGAATGTTCTTTGATGATGAAGATATAACATGAGCAAACTCTCCATCATATGTCATTGAATTTGTATGTACAGGTGCAAAGATTGATTCTGCATAACTATCGTTACAATCAGTACTTGGGGCTAAGGACACTATTATACAGAGAAAAGGAACACATCAGTGTCATGATTTACACCCTGTTCCTGAATTTTGAGCTCATGCTGCAACCTAATTGATTTCCCTATCTTAGTCTTGGAAAAATTTCCAAGTTTATTGGCAATGGCTGTCCGTATTTTTGTCTTGAACTCCTCACAGTGCACTCCCTTCCATTGGCAAATGTAATCTGTAAATACCAATCACATTAAAAGGTATAAAATACAATTGCAACAAAATTAAATATTAAAAACGTACCAATTATACCTGCAACTTTAGATTCATCAATAGGATACTTTTTAAAAGATCCCCGAGACTTGTTGTTTATCTTGCCCTTCATTGAACACAATGCCATTTTTTCTGAAGAAATTACCAAAGTGCAGAGATCTGCTGCTAAAATTGTCTCCTTGCTGTGACGTAGTTTCTTGATACAACTTGATGCTATCGATTTTGAACCAAATAGAATCATAGTCTGGGGGGGGGGGGGGGGAATCAAAAGACGTGTTCCCAAACATGAATCACTTTCAGAAAACCCTTTGAAAAGATAGATTATGTGAACAGCAGGTCTTTAGTACCTCTCCATCTGATGAATTGTGAAATGAGATAGATGTGCCGTCATCAGGAATCTTTTCCTCACGATCCAGTGTCACTTTCTAAAGCAAATAAATGTTACCAAATCACCTTTTGATTGAATAATTCAAACATGTTTGCCATTTCAAAAAAAAAATCAGAAAAATTGATGATATTAAATAAATGTGACAGTAATGTTTGAGTTCCACACTTGCCGGTTGATGAAGATGCTTGTTTGAATGAGCAAAGTATTTTTCTTTTCTCACAGTTTGATCTCCATTAATTTCTGTTTGATATTTGAACAACGAAACCATTTCCTTTAATTTTGACTGCACACTTGATTTGCCTGAAATAGACAACAAAGAGAGTAAAACAGTTGAACCAAAAATTCATTCTGAGGGCAGAGTAATACATACAGTATAATTTATCAAGAAAGGTACATACCTTCAATAGTGCATGCAGCTTCCCTATGAAAAGCCAAGTCCTCTTCAATTTGCTGCACTTCACATTCTAAAGCTTTAACTCTTTTAAAAAATGATGCAGAGGAAATGTGGACAGTGCTTATAGTATCACTATCAACAGCTGAGCCGGGTGAAACACAGGAAACCTTCACAAAAAAATTCAGACCAACCAATTCAAGATGGCAGATTTTGTAACTTCTCAGAAATACTGATTAGAGGAATCAGTACAGCCTACTTGATTGATTAACACGAAACAAAATGTTGAACTATGCTCGCTTTAGTTACATCTAAACTGTTTCAGCTTGTCATTGCCATTTCAAACAACTTACTCAAAAATGTGGCTGGTTGGTAAATAGAAAAAAGCACACACACTATGTGTATTGCTGAAAGAATAACTATGAATCATGCAACAAATAAAATTTACCTCATCATCAGATGTCATAACAGAGCTGCTCCCTCCGACCTCCGGCGCGCAAGATCCATTACTGAAGGTATCATCCTGCTCCAATGACCTCACATTCCCATCATCAACACATAGAGTCTATGTAAAAACAGAACTTTATTGTTTCACGAGAAAATAAGGATAAAGTGACTGCAATTACACACCGTACTTACTGAAGCACAACTTGAGTCTCCTGGTTTTTCTACAGCCTTAGGTCTCAACTGAGCTGTTTCTTCACAGTCACTGCTGGCACTAGGCCCACACATACGTCTCTTGTGAAGTCCACCATAATCAAGGCAGGGTGTTTCTGCAGGAAGGCAAGAGGAATGGACATGATAAGGACAGTAAAAGTAAACAGGGAACGTGTGAAATGATCTAACATATAACCTATCAGAGAAGGGAGAACATTCATGACTGTCTCACTAAATTTTTAAAAAATCTGAAAATTTATGCAGAAAAAATCCCATAAAAAAAGTTACACATAGATCCACATTACTAGTCGGACGATCCACCTACCATAAATACATCGTTCCCCATTTCTGTTGACTTCACTTTCGTCTTCGTTGCCCAGCATCCCATCAGCTCAGGAGCTTTCTGCTTCTGCAGTCTGCTGTCTGCCAGTGGGACTAAAATCTCGCCCAACACCCCCTTACAAACTTACGTGATTGTGTTGTTCGTGCGACGAGTTTTTTAGTCTTCTATTTTACATAAAATTTTACAAGAAGTGTTTCTATTTCCCATGGATTTATTTATGCAATTGAAGGTAAGTTGTGTTGCTTTCTCGATGATCCCCGCTCCCCCTACCCCCTCCTCCCATAACATTTGTTGTGGTGTCTTGGTTCGAAACAAAATGCAATTTTGCAGTAAATTTTCATTGGCTACCTTTCGATACCTCGCGCTGAGACTCGCCTGTTTTCCGCCGCCCGGGAGACTCGCCTATCTTTTCCGCCGCTCCGGAGACTCGCCTAACTTATCGCCGTTTTCCGCTCGTCGCGTATCTTGGCGGCCGGAGCGCTCAGTCGCGTGGGTCTGCGGGGTGCGCGGAAAAGATAGGCGAGTCTCCGGAGCGGCGGAAAAGATAGGCGAGTCTCCCGCGTGGCGGAAAACATAGGCGAGTCTCAGCGCGAGGTATCGCTTTGATCCAAAGCATATTTTGGTTGAAAGGCTATTTTGTAACCTCTGTAATGCGCATCACAGCACCTTACTTTAGATAGACTGTAGCAACAAACCGGTATGTACCTCTGTGGTTCAGAGGTTAGGTATTCTATGCAAAACAAATCACAATACTTTACCATGTTCTGGACCAGATTCGGCATGGTAATTGTCCACATTTATTGTCTTTAAATTATGCCCATTCCTGTTTAAATGTGTATCCTAACCTTAAATGATTTTGGGGGAAGGTGTTACTGTACATAATTTATGTGAACACTTTGAAAATGTGGGTTATCAATTAATCAAACTAGCTTACAAAAGTGAATATGCAACCAGTGGTCATTGATGGAAATTTGTTGGTAAAGACTTTATGTTTGATGTGTTGCAGTTTCACATGAGTGTATATGTGTGGCTAGAAATATCGTGGCAAAGCCGCTTTTCTATGTTTGAGCATGGTTGTGGATGCTAGACGATGCCATCTCATGTTTCATGAAATTACAAGGTAAGCTTTTCAAGAGAGATTCTTTCTCTCTCTATATATATATATATTTATATATTTATCTTAGCTTTCATTCTTTTTTCAGATGACACTAAATCGCAGAAGGATAAGTTTCAAAACGTGTTCCACATACTGTAACATTTGTGGAAATCGAGAATGTTCTGGTTACACCGAAACTACAGACACTTTGGGAAAGTACACAATGGACAAATCTTGCTACCAGCTTGCCAGGTAAATGTTTAGTGGACCCGTCTGAGTAGACAATATCTTTAGTGCAATATATTTAGTGCAAAACATTTTGCATTATAGCCATGCCAAAGATTTATCTAAAACAGTTTCTCATTGTTTTCTTTTAGAACTACTTTTATATACTGCCAATCCATTACAGGACTGAAGAACATAATTGGGTCGTTGTGCTTATCTTTTGGAGACTGCAATTACTGTCGAGGGTACCAGTGTGAATTGTAAGTAGCTATGATATTTCCTTTGAATATGAAGACAGTGTGATTGTTTTCAAATGTCTTGATAAACAAAATAGATAGTTTATCCATATGTTGCTATTTCTATTTACAAGCCAATCATGCTGGATTACTGATATTGTTTTCTGTCTGTTTTTATCAAGATTGTATTGAATGGTAAAGCAGTGTAGTAAATTACATCAAGAATGAAATTTCATGGATTGGACATGGTTTCCCCCTTTTTTGCTGTCTTTTTCTTATGCCAAGTTATTACTCTAGCCTACATTATGTTAAGAATGAGTTTTACCATAGTGATAAGCACGTACGTATGTGACTTCTTTTTAAGGTTTGAATTAAATGAACTGAAGAATTTTTCATTTACCGTTTGCCATTTGAAATGTGCTCACTAAGCACAATTATGCTGTGACTATAGAATAGTTGAACATTACCATGAAGGCAACAGAATATAATTCCAAGCTGGTTCTTGTCATAAAACTCATTCTTATGCAACCTATTTAATACAGACTGGATTTAAACACCAATTATTGAACGAAGACACATTTTGTTGGGAAAACTCCAGCGTACGCACATGCTCTGCGGGCCAGCCTAACCTCCCGCAGGCGCTTGGTGTGGGCGCCTGGTGGGTAGGCAACTTACGTACATGCGTGCACCCGTGCATTGCGGGTCGGCCTACAGAAGCACTTTCAGGCGCTTCTGACACACTTAATTCACTCCAAATCTCCGCTCTTATCAATAATAGAAATTCAGATAAGTATAAAGAGAAAACTGATTCGCTCGCCACAATATGCGCAGAAAAAACGTAGCGTCCATAGTATCATGATGACCACAGCACATAGCGCCAGCCCCGAGCCCCAACTAGGCCCGGCCGCTGATCCTCCTGCCTATTGGTGGTGGGCGGGCTTGCCTACCGCTAGCTGACACGCGCTCAGGCAAACCACCGCATAATCAGGTTTTTATATAAACCAGAAATAAGCGTACAAATGACACGTCGACCTATTGACGACTTAGATTTGAAATAGACTGTCTACCATGGTCTAAAACACGTCTTTGCACAGACGTAGATAAAAAGACGTGATTTAGATGAAACTTAGACCATCTAGAATGTTTCTTCCGTTAGACGTAGATGAAAAGACATGATTTAGATGAAACTAAGACAATCTACAACTCATCTTCCGTTAGACGTAGATAAAAAGACATGATTTACATGAAACTTAGACCATCTACAGCACATCTTCCGTTACACGTAGATGAAAAGACATTATATAGATAAGACTTAGATGTACCTAGACCAGTTAGATGATGGAAAGATCATCTACAAGATCGAATAGACATTTATTTTCCGACTGGGTACCGTGCACCCAGCCGGGCGCGCAGGGCCTTGCGGCGCTCCCGCCGCTTCCGGTTCTGGGCCGTGCGCGCCTCCGCGCTCCTTGGGCGTGCGCGCTTTGCCTCCCCGGGGCTCTCCCCGTCGGAGGGGGCGCTTACGGGCTGCCGGCTCCTGCGTCGGCTCGCCCTCGGTCTGCGTGGTAGCCACCCGCCTCCGCACTACCTTTCGCCTTGCCAGGAGAAGTCGCTCTGCGGCCAGGGCCACCCGCTTCTGGGCGTTCGCCACCCGGGCCAACATGGCTGCACTGTCGGCAAGGGACTCCTGGAGCTGGTCCAGGGTCACCGGCCGCGGGACCCGGTCCGGCAACGGGGCCTTCCCGGCCACACCGTCGCCCTTCCCGCCGTCCAGGGACTTGTCCACCTCCTCGCAGACGGCCCTTCCAAGCTCACTGATCCGGGTGCGCTGCCCCTCGAGCTCCGACAAGATCTTGTCCAGGTCGGCGAGCACCTCGGGCGATTCATCTTCTTCCTCCGAACCCAGGAGCATCGCCTCCTCGGGGTCCCCGCTGTTTGCGGCCGGTGCCGGGGGCGAGTGGACCGCGAGGGGGTAGCCACTCGTGTATTAGTCGGGTCACCCAGACGTGCCATTACGCGTAATAGTAATAGAATTTGGGCGAATTTGGCGCAAAGTCGTCCCAATAACTGATATTTTAGGACGTAATAACTGTTTAGTAATAGCGTAATAGCGCGTGATAAGGGAGTAGTCGGGTCACGTATTTCGAGAGTGGACACCCCCTCGGTGGACCGCCACCTTCTGGAGCCCCGCCGCCAACGCGGTCTCCACGTCGGTCTGGGACGCAGCGGCCACTGCTCGCACTGCTGCCTGCGCTGCTGCCTCGAGCGCCGCCTCGTGATGGTCGTCCATGCTGGGCTCCCACGTGCCAACTTCGGCGCGCGCCTGGTCTACATTTAGTGTGACCAAATGTTTTCATGGGACATGTCTTGTGAAACTTGGATGTTTAAGGGGCGCCCGAAATTAAAAGGACTCATGTTCTGTTTAAAATCAGCAAAGAGAATGTGACTAATATTTTTATCGATGATACAACATCAAATGATTATTTTGGAGTAAAAATAACAATTAACAAAAAGTAACTGAACTCTTCTCTTTTCTACAGGGTGGATAGCATTATAGTTATACAATCAATGTAAAATGAAATTAAAAATTACAGTTTTTGAGCAACAGTCTCCTTAAATCCTTCAAAATATATAATGAAATTTTGAACCAAATCACTAGTCACTACAATTTGATTGCCATTCCTCCCAAAAATATTTGTCTGCCTAATGGGCATGCCCAAGCACATATCTGAAATGGTAATCTGTTGTAGTTGTTCTCTGAGACGTAATACTTAATGTGAAAATGGTTGTATGGTTAAAGAGAACTTACCGCTCCATGAATTCCATTGTGTTTTTTTACTGCAGGGTACTTTAAATGCATAATGAAGCAGAGGTGAAACAGGGCTATGATTGCATCTGCTGCATCGTTGGTTTCCACAAGAACAGCCTTGTCAGCACAGACATAGTACTTTTTTGCTGCGAATTTGTTAACATCTGTAGGACAAAGAGTTAAACTTTTGTAAAAATTGTTTCAGACTTCAAGAATAGTTGATCCATTGAGAATGTTCATACCAAAAGCAACAATACATGGAGCTGGATCCTGAAGGACTGAATACTTTAAGAGTCCTGGTTCAGAAGTTTTCTGAAAGCAAGTTCAAAGAAAAATTACAATAAAAAAGAATCTTAATCAGGATTGGGGAATCAAGATAGTTCTCCTTCAGTTACCTCCACAGGTATCAACAACTTCACCATATCCTCTTTAAAGTAGTTGTACATCATTTCCACCATGCCCAGAATTTTAACTGCCATTTTTTCTCTTTCAGTTGCCTGATAGGAGATTGCTCTTTCGACCTTCATGGTCACTACCAAATTGTCAACATTGACTGATGTGCCACAGCTCGTAACTAAAAACTGAAGCAACCTCTCCATTTTTTCCTTGGCAAAGTTGAGCAGCGCGCCGTGCAAATTTCTTCCAGTCAGTAACTGGTGATGAATTCTCAAGCCCTCAGCACTGAAGAGGAGAGGCCACAGGTCCCTCAACTCTTCAGTACTGTTTGTTTCAACTTCATTAGCTGCACCTACAACTTCCTCATCCCCTCTCTTTTGTCTCTTTTCCAGAGAGGTCTCTGCCTGCTGTTTGGCTCTTAAAATGTCATGCCTCTGAAGTTTAAATGAAGCTTCAAGTTTTACAGCGACAGCTGCCCAAGGTGTTGAGGACTCATTCTGAAGCTCTTGTCTGATTTCCTCCTGGATGTTTTTTTCTACATTCGCAAGTTGGGGTTCATATTGCTCTGGAATTACCCCAACTGCTATGCCTGTTTTTTTCACTGCTTTCCTTTTCAGTGAGCCTTTATCTGCTTTCATGTTATTTTCTACTGAAGTTTCCAGCTTCTGGGCAAAGAAGCTTGCACCTTTTCCAGAGCTAGGCAACTCCATTGCTGACTTTACAGCAGCACCATACCTATCCTGAATCTGTAACATTGTAAGTAAATTTGAAGGGAAGTTCAACATGTTTTTATAAGATTAACTTAATTTACTGAAGAACTTGGAGAATGTAACCAGTATATCTTAGAATCACCTGGAACCCAATGTTATTATACACCCTTCTTCCTGGGTGCTTTTGAGTCTCAGGGTGTGTCTGTTTCCATGACTTGTAGTCATGCACAAGTTTAGGACGTATGGCCTTCTTCAGCTCCATGAGCACCTCAACTCTGACATTTCTGTTGTCCTTCTTAGCCTCATCCATCTCATTAACTACGTTTTTTGGCATTAGTGCCCTTGGTACATTGTACCAGTAAACTTCAGCACTGAATTGCCCTCTTTGAAATGACGAATTTGTTTTTGCAGTCTGGTACCTGCTTGTGCTGGGACCAGCTGCCAGAAGTGCGGGATCAGCTCTCTCTGGCTGGTTGGTAGCGGCTGGTGGTTCCTGAAGTTTGGGATCTGCACAATCATTACGTGAAATGTGGTAAGTAAACAAGATCAGTTTGTTCTCACATTGCAACTGTGCAGAGAGAGACAGAGAGAGAGAGAGAGAGAGAGAGAGAGAGAGAGAGAGAGAGAGAGAGAGAGAGAGAGAGAGAGAGCAAAAGAAAACATATGTGGAGGTAACCCCAAGCTCATACCTTGAGATAAATTTTGAAGTTCAGAGATCATCTGCTTTCTTTTTATGATGGGCACCTCAACTATTACTGGCCACATATTGTCAGTAAAAAATTTCAGATCTTCTAAGGATGTTACTCCAATACTGACCATGTGATTGACAAATTGCCCCTTGTCGTCCTCTGACATCTGTGGACAAACTTGCTGTAACACCTTTTTAATTTCTATTTCCACCTGCATTAGAACTCAAAATCAGTTATTTGACATCTTCTCGTGGGTCATGATTTTGTTTTTGTTCACTTACTGGCATTGCCATCGTGTTCTCCAGTCACTCTAGTCACGCACGATAAATTGCCTCCTTTAAAGAATACCGTTAGTGATAAGATTACCGTTGGTGAAGCAAGTGAAGGTATTTGAACATTGCGGTTCGCAACCGCCGTCTGTTGCAGTGCAGGGGTACCAACAGGATGGATGCTCGCTACCATGTCGCTACACACACTGGTCACGACACCCATACGACATTCAAAGTACAGGACACCGGTGCCCTGTACGATTCAGCAAGGAATTGAATATAATTTTCTCACTCGTCTCTTTCATCTCATCATCTCTAAAACATGTGGCAGTTGTCAACTAAGTGGCAGGGAATGCAGGAATGTAGGGGGCAGCACCCAGCCGGGCAGACCTGACGTGCCCTCCCTTATTAAAATAAAAATTAAGAGATTTTCTCATTTCTGTGTTTGCTTTGTGCTGTGGCAGTTAAAATCCATTCTGTTTTCGATTCGGTTCGTCTACTATAGGTGTCTTGGTATTTGAGTTACCCTCCCTCCCAATTCGCTCAGGCAAAGCTCAGCGCCCCCAGGTTATAGTGGTGGCCACTTGCTGTACTAAAAATAGATAGTGCGAAGTCAAACGCGTCAAACTTTAACCCCAACTTCTTATAATTTGACGATGTCAATTTCGTACTCATGTACACTCCAAATCATTGAAACACTTTAAGCCTCACAATGTATTCCCCCCCCCTGAAAATTACACGCAAAACGCTCTTCCGTGCATTCGAGAGCGACTCTTTGCCAGTAAGGTCGTCCCACCTCCCCTTCTCCCCCTCCCTTGCCAGGAGGAGGAGGAGTGGCGTGGATTGTAGTGGATACGTGCGCAGAACAGTCACTCAAACTGTGCTTCAACTGCATCTTGTCTTGTACGCTGTGTTTGTGACTGGGTTGTTTAAACCTATATTTTTTGTTTTGCGTTCTTTCTCTTTTGTACAAATATAATTACTTCTGTTTCTTCCTACAACTTTTCACACTCATGGATAGGATAAGAGTGCAGATCATTTCCATGTGATACTGAAATCTGAAAGCGTTGTACTTACTATGGTACGGTTAGTGTTGGTAATGAATGCACAGTAAAACAAGAACGCTCCTTTGGAGCTGGTATTTGAACGCACGACCGCGATTTGTCTCTTCACATGAGATCAGACCAGCTACCTGGAAGTGAAAGTACTTGGTTACCCACTGGTTGCGGTTTTTACCACCTTCAAAGGGGTGCGCTTTTCTTACCCACACTCACAATATTTTGCCATGATAGTTTCAGATTTGTTTCGGTTTTTGTAGGTGCAATATCCAGTGAGGAAGTGAACCTGTGCGGTGGCAGTGTCAGGACGTCCAGCCAGCAGGCTCATGAGGCTCCCCTGTGATGTGTGTAACGTGTCTTGCTGCCTTCTGAAACTTGCTTACCACTGATTCCGAGGGTGAGAGTTATTAAGCTTCTACATCTCTTGCTAATATTGAGTATACCTCACCTATTTTAGAGAAGTGTTGTGCTAAATGACTGCAAAGAACCTCCTTAATTTGTGCCGATTTGTTACAGTTTTTTGTTTTACTTGGTCTCTGGGCTACGATTATATCTGCTGCCGTAGTCATTTTGTGTATAAGTGGAGATTCCTTCTGGACAACTTATTTTGGAAGTTTTGGTGGCCTCCTGTGTGACGCGTCCCTTATTTTGACTTCCTTAACAGACTTCTTAACTTCTGATTCTGGAGGTAAGCCTTATTATGCTTGTACATCCCTTCCTAATATTTATTATACCTCACTTACTTTAGAGAAGTATTGTGCTAAGTGACTGCAGAAAACCTCCTTAATTTTTGCAAATTTGTTACAGTTTTTTGTTTTACCTGGTCTGTGGGCTGAGGATTATTTCTACTTCTATAATAATTTTGTGCATAAGTTGAGATTCCTTTTGGACAACTTATTTTGGAAGTTTTGGTAGCCTCCTGTGTGACGCGTCCCTTATTTTGACTTCCTTAACAGACTTCTTAACTTCTGATTCAAGAGGTAAGCCTCATTATGCTTGTACATTCCTTCCTAATATTTACTATACCTCACTTACTTTAGAGAAGTATTGTGCTAAGTGACGGCAGAAAACCTCCTTAATTTTTGCAAATTTGTTACAGTTTCTTGTTTTACTTGGTCCCTGAGCTGTAGTTATATCTACTTCTGTTATCATTTTGTGTATAAGTGGAGATTCCTTCTGGACTACTTATTTTTGAAGTTTTGGTGGCCTCCTGTGTGACGTGTCCAGACTTATTTTGACTTCCTTAACAGACTTCTTAACTTCTGATTCCGAGGGTAAGAGTTATTAAGCTTCTACATCTCTTGCTAATATCTGGTATACCTCACCTATTTATATAAAATTTGCCTTCTCCAGGAAAATGGGTGTTGCACTAGATATTTACCGGTGTCGGATTGGCTTGTATGGTGGTAAAGCTTCATGTGGCTCTTCCATTCCTCTATGTATTACATTTCTTGCTATATGCCTTAGGGCAGGAAAAATTGGTCTTGTGTTGAGGGTACTGGCTCTGGCATCGATATGTTCTTATGTTATTATTTATTGGCAATGTGGAGGCCAATCCTGGCCCTGAATATGAGTGCACAGTGTGCTCTTTGAAGTTACAAACATGCTCCGCATACTTCAGGCACATGGAAATCCACCGCTCTGTTGAAAATTTGTCTTACATCTGCTTTCATGAAGGTTGTCTTGCTAAATGTTCTACATTGGTTTCATTTCAATTACATATGAGTAAATATCATTCACTGAAGAAGAAAACTGCAGCCACATCTGCTCAAAGTGAAGGTGTGCCGTGTCCCTTTAGTAGAAATGGTTGTATTGACATGCTTACTGATGTTTCCCAATACCGGAACCACATGATAAGTCATTTGAAAGAAAAGCAAAATTTTACATGCATTCTCAGGAAGAAGGATGGTCAAATGTGTGAAACCAACATGCATTCAGTTGCTCAATTTAGAACACATGTCAGTCGGTACCATCAAAATGACATGCCTTTACATCATGGTTCAGGGTTTCTTCCAAACACTGCAGGCTCTTGTTCTGATTCCCTTCCTTCTACTGATGGTGACAAGATGAGCTGTGATGGAGATACTGCTTCACAGAATGATGATGTTGAGATGAGGGATGTAGACGATGTGGACCTTTATCCTGATTTTGCCATCAAGGATGAACTGGCAAGGTTCTACCTCAAATTAGAAGCAGAGCATCTACTCCCTACTTCAACAGTTCAAACGATAGCAGAGGAGGTAAAGCTCCTTTCCAGCCTGTCGCATTATCGTCTGAAGAAAAGTCTTGTCTGTGAACTCAAGAAGTTGAAAGTTGATGAAGATCAGATAAATGCAGTGGTCAGAAAAACATTCTCTGAAGATACAGTTTATAATACCCATCACAAAGATCATGATCGTGTTCAGTTTGGTTCAAGTCACTTGCGCTCAAAGTATTGGAAAGAAAATTTTTCTTTTGTTGAGCCTCAGAGTCCCTCGTGGACCTTCTTCAGAAACAGGCAAACAGAAGTTTGCATACAGAGTACCTATCAGAGAAAATCAGAATGAAGTGTTTAAAGATCAAGAAGTAAAGAATACAGTAAAATAATCATTTAACCGTCAACATCAGGCTGTTCATGGTGATAACGAAGTTTTAGAAGATTTCATTCATGGTGCAGCTTTTAAAACCCATAACAAGTGTCATGAAGGGAAACCTTGTATTCAGTAATTTTTATTTACTGATGAATTTGACCGAGGCGCGCTCAAAACAGCAGGTCCTTCAAAACAGCAGGTCCCTCAAAACAGCAGGTCGGCATGATCGTGGGGGCCTGCTGTTCGTGAGCAATGCACGAGAACCGAACCTAACCTAACCTAGTCGAGCCTCAGCCAACCTTGCCTACTGACCTGCTGTTTTGTTGAGGGACCTGCTGTTTTGGTGCCCTACCAACCTGCTGTTTTGAGGGACCTGCTGTTTTGACGGACCTGCTGTTTTGCTGCGGTCCCATTTGACCCTACTGCATTTTCTTCAGGGAAACATAAGCCCCTTGACTTTTACTACACTCTTGGAAATGTTCCTGCAGAATTTCGTTGTAGACTTGACTTGATATTTCTTGCTTTTACTGTTTTGGGTAAGGATTTGAAAAATTTGCAATCAGAAGAATTGAATGATGAAGATAGATTTACAAAATGCCTTAAGCCCTTGATTGATGAACTTATAGATCTTCACCAAAATGGAATAGAAATTGATGGGCAGATTGTACCAGTGTGTGTTATGTTTTTGATAGGCGATTCACTTGGCCAAAACTTTATTGGTAGTTTTGTTAAAAACTTTTCCACCTGTCAGTTTTCCCGTAGATTCTGTCCGATGTCAAAAAATGATTTTCTTCCTGACCCGTGTGATACCAAGCCCTTTAGAACTGAAGAGCAATATGATCAGTATGTTGGTATTGCCAAGAAGAAATGGATATCAGATCGTCGTAAATGATTAAATGATGTTATGAAAGCTAAAGCCAAGGCAAAGGCAAAGAACCAGGATGCTCCGGAAACAGACAAGAATGAAGCTATGAGCAAAAGTGCTTATGCAAAGCTCACAGCTGTGAATTTCAGGGGAGTAAAATACCGACCATCTCCATTTAACAGGAAGGAGCTTAATTTGCATGTTGTGGGATCACAGCCTCCTTTTCTTGCTCATGACTTATTTGAAGGTATTGTGAAGTTAGTGTTACCTAAAATTTTGAAGCACTTCATTGATTTGAAGTGGTTTGATTTGGTAACATTAAATCGTAGAATTTCATCTTTTGAGTGCACTGGAACCGACGCCTTGGACAAACCCAAACCACTTAAGCTGTCCTCCACTGATCTCACACTGACAGGCCATGCTGTTGAAAACTGGAATCTGCTAAGGCTGTTACCCTTTATTATTGGTGACTTGATTACTGATGAAGAAGATCCTTATTGGGTTATGTATTTGACTCTCAAAGAAATAACTGAATATGCGTGTGCACCTTAAATTGCTTTTTCTCAACTGGATTATTTAAGAAACCTAATCAAGCTTTATCTTGAAAGTGTGAAATTGAACTTAAGTGAATGCCTTACACCAAAGCACCATTATCTACGCCACTATCCTGATCTTATTATCTGGTTCGGTCCTATAATACGACTTTTTACTTTGAGACTTGAAAGTAAACATGCTTTCTTTAAACGTATTATGCTGGCTTGTAAGAACTACACAGTAGAACAGAACATTTATATAAATGTTCTGTACACCATGGCCAGAAAATACATGTGCAGAGCTGCCTATGACAGGAAATATGGTTTATTACCTGTTCATATTGAGCATGACTTTCCTTTTCCAGTTGATGTGGCTGAACTTCCTCCTTCAGTAGCTGCTGACATGCCTCCTGATGCAGAGCAGCTGCACAAAGTTTCAATTTTTGGAACTCAGTATAAGCTTGGTAGTTACATGCTCTATGATTATGTAGAAGATTGTGGGCTTAGAGTTGCTTCTATAGAGAATATATTTTTAGATCCTAACTCCAATGAAATTTTCTTCATGTTAAATGTTGCTGTAACAACCCAAAAGACAGGCTACTATACAGTTCAACAGTCAGAAGAGTATATTCTTAGGCAGCATAGAGAATTGCTAGACCACTATCCCTTGTCGGCATATAATGTTGGGAATCAACAATGCCTATCATTAAAGCATACAGCCATCTTCTTCTAATTAAATTTTTTATCATGATCAGTATGGAGCAATGTTGATAGAGTTTTTTATGTTCTCCAGGAAAATGGAATTAGTAATAAGTTTAATTCTTGATCAAAGAAAAAATTATAAATTAAGAAAAAGTAATCAGTTCATCTCTATTAATATGGAGCAGTCTTTTATAAAAATGGACCTTGATACCATTTGGTTGCTGCTAACGTGCTCTAGGTGAATGTTCTGACAATTCACGCTCAATGACTTCAAAGAACTTCCTTAATCTTTGTCACTTTGTTACAGTTGTTTGTTTTCATTGGCCTTTGGGCTCTTATCTAATCATTTTGTGTGTAAATGAAGATTCCTTCTGGACAACTTCAGTCTATTTTGGAAGTTTTGATGGCCTCCTGTGTGACGCGTCCAAACTTATTGCGACTTCCTTGACAGACTTCTTAACTTCTTATTCTGAAGGTCAGAGTTATTAAGCTTGTGCATCTCTTGCTAATATTTAGTATACCTCACCTTCTTTAGAGAAGTATTGTGCTATCACAATAAAAGCGACTGCAGAAAACCTCCTAAAATTTTGCAAATTTGTTACAGTTTTTTGTTTTACTTGGTCTCTGGGCTGAGATTATATCTACTTAGTTATCATTTTGTGTATAAGTGGAAATTCCTTCTGGACAATTTCAGTTTATTTTTGAAGTTTTGGTGGCCTCCTGTGTGACGTGTCCAGACTTATTTTGGCTTCCTTAACAGACTTCTTAACTTCTGATTGTGAAGGTAAGAGTTATTAAGCTTGTACATCTCTTGCTAATATTTGGTATACCTCACCTATTTTTATAAAATTTGCCTTCTCCAGGAAAATGCAATTGGAATTAGTAATAAGTTTAATTCTTGATCAAAGAAAAAATTATAAATTAAGAAAAAGTAATCAGTTTATCTCTATTAATATGAAGCAGTCTTTTATAAAAAGCTTTTATATTAAGCTTGTGCATCTCTTACTAATATTTAGTATACCTCACCTCCTTTAGAGAAGTATTGTGCTATCACAATAAAAGCGACTGCAGAAAACTGATTCTGCTGTGCAGTGAAACATAATCCTCTGTACATCTTAACCCCGAAATGCAGTGGCTGTAGCAGAGGATAAGTACTGTGGTGTCAGCCACTCAGTTCTTAAAGGGAGTGTTATTTCTAGAAAATTAACTGAGCATGCAGCAGGGTCATGTTCAGCATGGCCACCACTAGTGAGAGAATTCACAAATACGGTGCACAAATATGAAAAACATGTGGCTTTATAAATTCATTGAATTACTACAGATGAAAAAGGCAGGAGTTGGTTAAAAGTAATTTGTATGAATTAGATTTACCTGAGTGGTCATAGGTATAAAAAAGTTATTTAAACAATCTTTTGAAACTAACACTTTTACACTAGGCAAGGCAAAGACGGTCCTGGCACAAGGCAAAGGCATGCTGACTGCCAGTGACGAGGTAGGGACACAGAAACAACGGAAAGACGAGGCGAGGACAGCCTGGCGGCCAAAGACAAGGTAGGGACACATCTAGGACACAGGGGAAATGGAAAGACGGTCCTGGGACGGGCAGGGACAGCCTGGCGGCTAACGACGAGGGAAGGACAGGCCGAGGACAACGGAAAGACGGTCGTAAGACGAGGCAGGGACAGCCTGGCGGCTAAAGACAAGGGAAGGACAGACCTAGGACAACGAAAAGACGGTCCTGGGACGAGGCAGGGACAACCTGGGGGCTAAAGACAAGGGAAGGACAGACCTAGGACAACGGAAAGACGGTCCTAGGACGAGGCAGGGACAGCCTGGCGGCTAAAGACAAGGGAAGGACAGACCCAGGACACGAGGACATCGGAAAGACGGTCCTGGGACGAGGCAGGGACAACCTGGGGGCTAAAGACAAGGGAAGGACAGACCTAGGACAACGGAAAGACGGTCCCGGGACGAGGCAGGGACAACCTGGCGGCTAAAGACAAGGGAAGGACAGACCCAGGACACGAGGACATCGGAAAGACGGTCCTAAGACGAGGCAGGGACATCCTGGCGGCTAAAGACAAGGGAAGGACACACCCAACACACGGGGACATCGGAGGGACCCGGTGGGAGTCGCTCTAGCGCTGCCGTAGGGACATGCTAAGGACATATAAAAGACAGCCGATGTCTCGCCGTCACCTAGGGATCCCTGGGGATACGTGAGAGACAGTCCATAGGGACCACGGAAATTCTGTACGGATGTGTCCGTGCACGGAACCTGTCCCCCTACGGAAGCGTCAGTCCCAGAAATTGACCGCATAATTTCCGTGGTTTCTTCCGTGGTTTTTAGCCCGTCCCGACACGTTTCTTTAGAAACGGCAGGAGCCGGGCTTATAGTCTGATGCCGCATGTTCGTTCGGGCGGACGTATGTTCGCCGACTTATCGTTCATAGAAAAACTTCAAATTTTGAGGATCAACTACTTTTTTTACGTAGAATCACGTGCGGTGGCAACAATTTTCGATTTGTATCGCATTTTTGATTAATGAAAATTTGTCTGTTTTTGTTTTTTGGGGTTAGGGTTGGCCGCCGCGCGCACACTATTACCATCGCGGCGCGCACAGGGACGGGCTCAGGTTAACGATTTTAATCGTAACAAATACATCTGCTATCGGGCACTTCTAGGGAGACTTGAGGCGGGGGCCGAAGGCCCCCGCAAACGCCGCCGGCAGGCCAAGCTGGCCAAGTCCCCCTGTCAATCCGAGGTGCCGGTGGAGCGCAGCGGAACTGGCACCGAGGATGACGGAAGGGACGGGCCAGCTTGTTATAACAGTGTATGATGCTTGAGGCACGTATTGTATTCTTGGGGCAAGCATATAGTATCCCTAAATAATCCATTATATGCTTCAATCAAGCAGAATATGCGCGTGTGATACTTGGTGTTACAAGCTTAAAATATGCAGGCGCGGACCCAGGGGGGGGGGGGGCGACGGGGCGATTTCCCCCCCCCCCCCCTCCTAAGGCGCCCGAAGGGCGCTCGAAATGTAGGCAATTCGCGTTACAATTCGCCTGAAAGTAGGCAGAAAGCGGTACAGCCCCCCCCCCCCAGAACCGCCCCTGGATCCGCGCCTGAAAATATGCTTAACTTAGAGCATATTATGCTCAAATCATGCATTCATTTTTGAGTGTGCGCCGCCTGGCCCTACGACCGACCGGGTTTGAGTCATTTTTGGGGCCTTCAGGGCCTCAGATGGAGGGGCCCAACCGAAGCCTAAGCCTTGCGCACGACGTGACGGTACTGAATCGAATATTTAGAACCTGATCGGCTCCAAGAGCCTCGCTTGGGCCCCGTCGAAGCCGGGCCCCGGGCCCACTAAATTTCGGGTTTGGTGCGGGGCTCCGGGCTCGTCTAGCTCCCGCCCTGGCCAGTCCGACGCTGCTTTCGTTCACCCTTAGATCCCGCATGTGCGTTCGGGCTGACCGATCGATCAGTTACGCTCGTTATGTTAGGTTCATTAGGTTAGGTTCATTAGGTTAGGTTAGGCTCGCTAGGTTTAGGTGCGTACTTCGGGGGGGGGGGGATCGCCCCAGTCTTTTGGTCTAACTGGGGTCTAACTGCCCATGCACCTCACGGTGCATTGCCGTAACCGTATTGCAAATCATGAAATAAATGTCTGTTGGGGTTCATATTTATACCACACTTAAAAGGTGGCTATAGAACTGTACACCCTTGTCCATAGGTAACGGCACCAACAATGACCTTCCTGGCCCACAACCTGTATCAAGGCATAATGACCATCAGCATCCTCCATTAGCCTTTCTACAAATGCATTCCGGATACTGCGCACAGCCTGGATACGGCGTACAGTCTAGATACAATGTACAGCCTGGATACGGTGCACTGCCACCACCGATGCATTCGGGGTTCGAAGCACAGCCTGGATACGGTGCACTGCCGACACCTATGAGTGCGCCATTCGGTGTGCAGCCGTCAGGAATGTCTACGGGATTCAGTGCTAAGCCGCCACCAATGCCGAATCTTGGCCCTCACGATTCCCTCTTATACGGCTATCCTCAGCACTTCGATACACTTTTCAAACACAGTAAGTTCCAAAAGTGATTTCTATTGTTCGTGCATGGCATGACACCTGATGACAAAAATATAACTTGCTCTTTGCAGAAGGTGACGCAGCAGTTGAAAATACCCCTCGTGAGTCCAAGTATAATGAACCTGTGAAAACGGAGGGCAGCATTCTGAGCATTTCCAAAGGTTTTTAAACGGGTTTTAATTTAACCAATCACAGTGTTTGTTGTCTAGAACTGATTTCCTAAGGTTCTGGTTTTGCGACAGATACCTTGGATGCTGCCATCCGGAACGAGCACATTGAAGCAGAAGAAACCAGTTTCAAATGGGGATTTGAATCTGAAGGTTTGTAAAAGTATAATAATTCCATAACTTTCACTATTTGTTGACATCTATCTATCTGGGTTTTGTGACAGATACCGAGGGACCGCGGACAACAGAACAAGAACGCGTAGAGACGCCACAGGGAGATGAAAGCCATGATTCACTTAATGTAGTGGATAATTCGTTTGATCACGAAGGTCCGTGCATTGCTCCATAGTCCTCGTATGTTTCAGAAGCAGTCTAATAATTACTAAGAATAGATCGTTTTCTTGTTATAGCCCAACCAGATGAGAAATTGACAAAATCCGAACGGGACCATGACCAACCAGACATTGACGAGACGGCAGATGGGCCTTTCGAAGCGCTACTTTCAGCTCTACAAAACAATGCATATGGTGAGTTAATGTTGTGCTACTCAACTTATTAATCAGATAATATGGGGATTTAATTATTAAACTTTTGCAATCTATAGGGGAAACTGTGACAAAGGAGGATGTTTGTCAGGAGGCGGAGGGTAAAGATATACGGTGTGACGAAAATGAACAGGATAATGGTATGATAAGGTATCAGGATTTGGCTTTATGCAGTTATTTGCGGCCTTTTAACTGATGTTTTTTTAACCAGTCCAAACAGGAGACGAGATAGGACCTAAGACTCCTGCCTTTTATCGAGGTGTCTACATGTACCTGAAATCAGGCGATTATCCTGCTTGGGCAAACACCCGAGATGAAAAAAAGGCATTTAAGAAACAATGCAGACCTTTCAAAGTAGAACAGACCAATCTACTTCACAAGACCCATAAGGGAAAGCATACGACCCTCGGAAGAGATACAGAGACTTTTCCGAAGTATGCGCTGGTTGTAACTGACAAGAAACAGCAGGAGGCCATCATTAAACTGGTCCATGAAGGTAATGATTCCAGCCTCGAAGCTGTCTCCCTGTCCGGTCATCGGGGCGAGAAGACAACAACGGGCATAATTAGCCGGCGAGCATGGTGGCCAAGATTTACAGAGGACATCAAACAATACATCAACAGCTGCGATACTTGTCAGCGTGTAAGTATCTATCGCATAAGAAACAAGCCAGAAGTACAAATACAAGAAATCATGACGTTGTTTCTTTGTATCACAGGTTCACGAGGCAGTTCTAAAAGCCAAAGATGAGCTTCATCCAGTCCCTCCACCTCGCTGCAATTTAAAACAGATCGCCATAGACTTAATAACCCTGCCAGAAGTGGATGGTTTCAACTTTGCAGTAATATGTATAGATTACCTAAGCAAGTATTGCCACGGGAAGCCTCTTAAGTCCAAAAGTGCGGCCGAAGTTGCCCGTTTCTTGTTTGAGTGGATCTGCTTATTTGGCTGCCCTCAAATCATTATCAATGATCAGGGGCGCGAGTTCTGCAACAAAGTGGCCCAAGAACTGACAAGACTTACCGGTGTACAGCAGCGAGTCACAGCGGCATACAATCCCCAGGCCAACGGCGAGGTTGAAAGGGAAAATAGCATCGTGAAATCTCGCTTGTTAAAGGTTTTGAGAAAAAAATCAAGGAGTGGCCTTCTGTTCTTGAGGGGATTCTTTTTGGAATCAGGACCCAAAAACAACGTTCCACTGGATATTCACCTTTTTTCCTCCTCTTTGGACAGGAGCCAGTTTTGCCAATAGATTTGCACATCTCTCAGAAGCAAGAGGAAGAGAAACACGAAGTAGAGGAAGATGATAGTGCTAACCAGGATGTAACTATTGAAAAGTACATCGGAAGTTATTCAGAAGATGATGAATGCAAAGAAGAGGCGTCACTTGCAAACTTCGTGGACGACTGGATGGACCTTCGCAAGAAGGTTTTATCTAAAGCATGACAGAACATAAAGAAATCGCAGGAGGATCAAAAATAGGCATATGACAAGCGTCACAGCAGTGGCCATGTTTTCGAAGTGGGAGATAAAGTGATGAAACAGAACCTACGAAGGCGAGATCGCAAGGGATACTGGGTTCAGGACCCATGGTCAGGGCCTTATGAAATTGTTGAAATAGATGGCAATAAGGGGCACAAATTGCGAAACATGAGAGGTCAAGTCCTTGCAAGAGCAGAAAGAGCTCGGAATCTGAAGCTCTATCACGGACGTGAACAAAATCCTGCTGAAGAGCCCAATGAAGATGATCCTGATGTAGTTTTACAAAAGACTGCATCAGTGATTCCACTGTCGGGTGACGATGTCTCTTCTGCAGACATGGCCCAACATCAAAATGACAACCTCGATCTGGAACCCGCTGAAGCCTCGCCGGACGAAGGACGCTCCGAAGACCTCAAACCTGAAATTCAACCTTTGGAGCCACTTCAGAATGGAAACTCGCGTGATCCCATGCCCATGACGTCTGCTAACAATCGCCTGGTCCGGATCACAAACACCTGTGCATTTGATTCATTGGTTCACATTATGGCTGACGCCTACAGAATAAGCGAGGACTACAGGTCTTCGATAAATCTGAGATTGGGGCAAAATAATGACACTCTGTTGCACTTTGTGCAGAAATTTGTCAAGGAAGGGCCATCGGGTGAAGTGTACCTTGAAAGAAACACACTGCTTTTCAATCACTACGGTCCTAAGAGGATAAACAGAGGCCATGGAATCCTTCAGGTAGGGAATTTTTTTTTATCCTTTTTTTTTTTTTTGGGTGGGGGGGGAGGTTAAATGGTATGAGAAAACCAAAAATATCGCGGAACATAAAATAGATAAGTTAAAAAAATGGGAAATTTGGTTTTGTTTGCAGCTGAACTGCAACACAAACGTAGCTCCTTTAGCCAACCGGCTATTGCAGTGTGCTCCAACGGCCGAGGAACTGCGGTTGTGCCAGGGCAAATCATGCCCGGAGCGCGCCAAGTCCACACCTCGGCCTGTAGTGTGGCTCAAGGTGACTGGTGATCTGAATGTCGAGGCCAAAGTAAAGGATTGGCTGGGTCACACATCAGCCTCACCATGCCATCTTCGCGTGTCCGCTAAAGAAGAGACAGATGACGTCGTTTTCTACGATAAACACTATCGGTCAGTCTTTTATGAAAGTTTCCTGATAACGTTCTGTGCCTTCTTAGTTATTTTCTTCATATTTACAGGAGCGACGGAGTGGTTAACGTGAGCAGGAAGTTGTGTGCCTCACACATTCTGTTAGAGTTGCAGGATGACAACAAGGACAGGCTAACGGAATGCTCCTGGACTTGGCCAGGCTTCCCAAGAAAAATCAAGCCCCTCGGCAGTGTCGAATTTCACTTAAGGGGTGTTGTCGAGTTCATTGGCGAACGGAAAGTGGACCGTATGGGTCACTACCGTGCAAGTGTCTCTCTTGGTAAAAAATGGGTGCGGTACGATGACCTGCGTCCCAAACCCGAGGAAGTCATCACTGGATCTCTCATTACATCTCACTTAGTTGTTTATTCCATCTAATATGTGATATTTGGTTTTGTTAACTATTTTGTATTTTAAAATACGTAAAGTTGTACTACCACATAAGTATATTTGAATTGCTGTACATACGTATTATTCTAGCGTGAAAAGTCTGTATTTTTGTTTTTGTCTCTGTTTTGTTTATCAATGAACATTTATATCTTTGTTTTCTAGCGATGACAAGCCCTCTTTGACATATGAACCATGTCAGTTGACAAGCATTTTTTTAAAAGCTTAAAGTTTATTTTATTTGAATTGCAATTAACAACGATGATGATACACAACTATTTCGGTAGTGGCATGTCTCTATTTACACATTCCCACCCAAGATGGTGGATTGTGCTCCCTTTTAAAATTATCATAAGATACGTGCATGAGATATGTGGACATAGGGCTAAATGGTAGACAGAGCACTATGCTTGACATTTCCGGTACAGCATCCTATTATTCTGAAAACCATAGAAACTAAGCACAAAATGCACCGTTCACCTGTAACGTCACGTATTTAAGCGGTCCGTAATCATTAGCTTTTTGGTGTGATTATTGGAGTGTAAAAAATACTATTACACTTCTTGAAATACTGGTAGGCCCGAAGTGTCACAAAATTGGATTTGGTGCAATTTTTTGATTTCTTTATTTTTGTAATTCGGAATTTTATTTGGTTAGTTAATTTTCAATTACGGAGCAAGTAAAGTTTCAACGTGTTTATTTTTTTAAAGCAAGTTTTTACTCTAGAATGCAAGTGAGAATAGACGGGTGGCGCATTGGCCGACACCGTGTTAAACGGGAAATGCCGAATTGTCGTAGTCAACAGCGACTGAACGCATTATGTAAACAGGAAATGTGAGGGGAATCGTGGCGAGACTTTATTGTCGATAGGTTGGCTAGTCGCGGCGCGGCCCGTAGCCCCCTAGTTCTCACTGGCACCGACCGGTTGGCACATCGACAAAGTTCCGCTCTGAAGGGCTGTGCCTCTTGTGCATACTCAAGGGTCCGCAGCGGTCCCGACTCTTGAGTTGCTTCCCTTTTTACGAGGGCTCGACTCGGCTCGGCACATCAACAATAAGAGCTGTTTCACAAGAAAGGGAGAGGTCCGATTTTTAGCAAAGCATGAGAAGGATGGATGATACTGACGCAGCCAGAGTTGTTAAAGTTAATTTAGAACTGTAACGCGCTAACGTTAACCCGTCACGTCACGTTTGGGTTTTAACGTAACGCGCTAAAGTTACGGCAATTTTGAAAACTTAACGCGCTAAAGTTACGTTAACGCATTAACGCCGTTAAGTTAACCATTTTTACCATTTTGGGGGCATTCCGGTGTGCAGTCGATGCGGACATAAACGAAGGTGAGGGGCGGAAAAGGATAGGTGGTGAGGGCAGAACGGTTCTTTCTGGGAGAGTTCCCAAATGAAGATTTTAGCCAAGATTTCAGTCGTGAAACTGACTAACTGCTGAACTTATTACGGTTCAAATGACGCTTCGGTAAACGTAAACGGCGCTAATGCGTTAACAAATGCAATAAACGTAAGTCGTTATCGTTACGAGCATTCGAAAATCGTAACGCGCTTCCGTTAACGCTAATTAACTTTAGCGTTAACGGCGTAACGCCGTTAAACCGTAACTTAGCTTTAACAACCCTGGACGCAGCCAGTTGACGAGCCGAGCACGCTAGCTCTGTCTTTTTCTTTCGCTATTGGATGGAGTGAGAAAGCTGAATTTGAACTCGGTTTCGAGACTGTCTGCGTCATTTCTGGAGTGTAAAATGACGTCCGACGCTCTCGTATGGGTACTATGCGCTATTCAGAAAGTTTTGAAAAACTTCTCACAGAGACTTCCTATTTTGGCGTAAGGGCAAGCAATATTGGAAATTAAAAATAAAAATAGTCCAATCTTGGGTGAAACTATAAAGTCACTCCGTGCCTAAAAAGTGTTCATTTGACGTCAGATATAAGGTAGCTGCAGGCAAGGGCCACGCTGGTGCTAGGCACCTTGCATTTGGGGCACATTCATCGCGCGATGAATGTACCCCTCTGTACGCAATTATTCGCAGGACGGATGCAGACAGGGAGCATTATTGGCAGAACGCCCTCGACTAGTGCTGTCAAAGTCATGCTGCGGTGACAATACAGGGGGTGCATTCATCGCGCTGTACATACCCCCCCCCCCCCCCCCCCCTATCGCGCGATGGATGCACCCCCAGAATCCGGCACGGTGGGGGTATATCTATCGCGCGATGAATGTAACCCCCTAAGGATCTGGGGGTGCAATCATCGCGCGATGGATGTGACCCCCTTGTTTCCTCTGCCTAATGGGGGTACAACCATCGCGCGATGGATGGACTCCCGGTACATTCATCGCGGGGGTAGGTCTATAGCGCTGCACCGGCAGCCTGGCACTGTGACCATTGAAATGTACTTCCGCGACGAACATGCCGAGCAGGGCCATCGGCGTCTTCTCGCCCTCGCCCCAGCGGAACGTGAGCCGGTTCCACGGCGACAACGCTGGCCTGCTGGACATCGCCAAGTACGTGCTCCGGCTGATGGTTGTGCGCGTACACGCACAGTCTAGCTGCAACTTCATGAGGGAGCCGTTGATGCTCACCTCAACTTTGACCGGGGGCCGGGGGTCGTCGTCGCTGGCCTCGACGGCTCCTGCGAACCGCGGCTCCGCGACACGATACAGACCGTCGCAGTCATCGCCCTCATCCCAGTCCACGGCAGCATCCAGGTAGCTGACCTGATTTGACGGTCCCGGTCTCGACCCAGGCGCGGGAGGTGGGGTGGCTGCGGGGGTTTCGACCGGCTTTTTCTTGGGTTTGGACTTCCCGCCCTTGGGCTTGCCCAACCCGCACACTCGTCACGTGGCCGGTCGCCTTGCACTTGGCGTACTTTAGAGTGCTCCTGTCATAGGGACACTCCCTGGCGTAGTGCCCTTCCCCGCAGCGGAAGCAAACTACTTTCTTCTTGCCCCCCTGCCCACCGACCGCGTGGACGTGGTCCACGCTGGCGCCCTGGCTGCGCACGGCCTCCTTGTGGGCCCGTGTCGCCTCCGTTTGCACCGCCAGTTGCAATGCCTTCTCGCGAGTCAAATTGGCGGCCTCGAACAGTTTGTCCTGCAGCGTGGCGTCCTCGAGGCCCGCGACAAACTGGTGTATACACATGTCGGCCAGCACCGTGCCCGACCAGCCAACTGTCGGCCCCACCAACGTGAGCGCCTCCATAAACATAGCAGCCGACTCACCTGGCTGCTGTCGCCGGCTGGTGAACGTCACGCACTGAACGGTCTTGTTGACGGAGGTGACGATGTTCTTGTCCAGCTCGGCGAGGAGGGCGGCGTAGCTGGCCGCCTCGAGGGGAATGGGGAGCGTCCACTGCTCGAGCCGGTCCAGGAGCGAGTCGTCGAGCGCCGACAACAACATGCCGCGCTTGACCTCCTCCTTGGTCGCCTTTACGCTGATGATGCACTTGAGCCTCCTGATGAACTTAGGCCATGACTCGGGTCTCTTGAAGTCGTACCGGAGTTCGATGTCGGACGACGACATGCTGGCCGTCGGCTTGTCCCACGATGGCACCTACTCACGCGCGGCGTCAACGTGAGAGGAGTTCGCAACTCGCCTCACTCACACACACACATACATACACACAGTCTTGCCCGGAGTTCTTCTCTTCGTCGCCAAATGTTGTGTTCAGATCTGATGCGGCAAGTAACAACTCAAGTGGTGGCGGTGAGGGTTTATTGCGAACTGACGATGGATACAGAACCAGCGGACAGGAAAACAGGTGAACAGATGGCGCTATGTGGAGACAAGGTGAACTACAGAGCATGGGGTACTGACATGGTGGGTAAAGGCAGGGAGTAGCGGCATGGTGGGTAAAGGCAGAGATACAACAGTTGTCGGACACGATCAAGTAGGGGTCCTCAAATCGAGAGAACGCGTCCCGTAGGCACGTAACTACGGCCTCTGAAGAGGGCCCTGGTACCCACCAGGCCTCTATCCACTTTGTTGCCGAGTCCGCCGCTACCAGGAAATACTCTTCCTGTCGCGGCTCCCCGAAATCCAAGTGTATACGTCCCCAGGGCCTGCTGTGCGGCCATGCGCGGAGCGGTGCTTTAGGCAGATCGGGCCGGCGCAACTGGCACACTTTGCACCTCGCTACCATGGCCTCGATCTCGGCGTCCAGCCTAGGCCACCAAAACACCGTCCTTGCCATGCTCTTGGTGCGCACGATTCCCTAGTGCGACCAATGCAGGCGGGACAACGCTTCCGCGCGCAGGGCCTTCGGGATCACCACACGGCTCCCCCACAACACACGGTCTTGGGTCACCGATATTTGAACCCGCTTACGCCACAGCTCGCCCGGCTCCCCCGGGGCTGCTGCTTAGGCCACCCTGCGCGCGCCCTTGCTCGCACTTGGCGGAGCTCGGGGTCTTTGTCGGTCGCTTCCGCGATGTCCTTTGCCGTTATGACTGGTCCGTCTGGTTGCCGGTTACCTTCCAAGCCGAGGTACCGCAGCGGCGGATCCGGAGGATCTTCCCGCGGGCCCCCTACCGGCAGCCGCGATATGCAATCAGCATTGCCGTTCAGGTGCCCTGGCCTGTATCGCAGCTCAAACGAATATGCAGACAGAGTCAACAGCCATCGCAATATCCTAGGACTCGTGACCGCCGGCGTCCTGCCCTTGAAAAGCCCGACAAGGGGCTTGTGATCTGTCAGGACGACAAAAGTCCTCCAAGCCAAGTACTGGTGGAACTTCGTCACGCCAAACACGATCGCCAGAATGCGCATGAAGCTGACCCGCCCTTTTCAAGTTTTGGAGATCTCACCAGCCAAGTCGATCGTTTAGCGTTAGTTTACGTTTGTTTTGCACATTATGACGTTTGTTCAGGCATGTTTATTACAAATTTTCACAAATTTCGAAAACTCTTTTGGGTCGGGCCAGCTTCCCCAGAGCCCGCCCAAAATCAGATAATTGATCTTTTCTAAACTGAATCGATAGTTTAGCGTTAGTTTACGTTTGTTTTGCTATTTTTGACGTTTGTTTCGTCCTCCTTATACCATCACTCGATTACCGTTTCCGGTGAAATCTCGGGAAGGCCAGACACACGCAGCCTGCCCATGCACCAAAACCATACTTTCTTTCTAGGAATCGATAGTTTAGCGTTAGTTTACGTTTGTTTAGGCACTTTTAACGTTTGTTTCGTCCGCTCGGTGCTCCTATCCAAATTTTGAATGAAATGGATGCCTGGGTAGGGCCAGTTACACGCAGCCGGACCATGCACATAAACGGTATTTTATTTTTACGAATCGATAGTTTAGCGTTAGTTTACGTTTGTTTCGTCCGTTCGGTGCTCCTATCCATTTTTTGTACGAAATGGATGCCTTGTGTCGGGCAAGCTTCACGCAGCCTGCCCATGCACCAAAACGATACTTTCTTTATACGAATCGATAGTTTAGCGTTAGTTTACGTTTGTTTAGGCATCGCTGACGTTTGTTTCGTCCGTTCGGTGCTCCTATCCCATTTTTGTACAAAATCGATGCTTTGGTCAGGCCAGCTACACGCAGCCCGCCGTCGTGTCGGTTTCTGTGGCCTACGCTTTACAACTTTTACCCTGGAAAGTGGCACTACTTTTACATTTAATTTCTTAGGCCAACCAATCGGCACTGATGGATCACTGCATGGCCACTGGGCACCCAATCTCTGTGATTCGAGTGAAACGCCGGTGAGCCACGCCCCTCAAGATTCCTCAGGTAAATTTCTGTCTGGTCACTGGTAGGACGGACGTTGTATTTTAACGCCAAAAACTGAGCTGGATGGAACTCTGTGTAGTCCAACGGTCACCCGGGAAAAACGGCAAGCAGATGTCATGTCGTGCACGTTCGAACAGGATGCCAAGCGTGGCGGCGGTTGTGTACTCCACGCAGCTGTCCGACAGAGGGAGCCCGCCGATGACCCAGATGACCCCCCTTCGCCCTGATACCGCCCCTCGCGCCTCACGGGCGTCTTCTGCCCACGACGGCGAGGCCAGCAACGCCAATGGCCGCCGCTGAGCCGACCACTAGTGCAGCGACCTTCCTCAACACTGAGAAAAATGGTTTAAACTGGGAATCAAAATTCTGGATGCGGTCATCGAAGTAGGTTCTATCCGTGCCGCATCATCACTACTATCAAAGTTTCTGGTTAGGGGTCGTCCACATATTACGTAACGCTTTGTGTCTCTCTCCCACTAGCGCACACTCCACAAGGTGTGACAAGGACAGAACGATGTGAAAGCGTTACGTAACATGTGGACGACCCCATAGCTGATCCAAAGTTTTGGGGTGAGTAACCAAACAGTTTGATTGCAGCGGAGATGCGGCACTTCGATGCTCTGTATTAATCATTTTTCTCAGTGAACCAGCGTCCATTTAGCGCAATGGTGTTGTGCTGACGCTGACGAACTTCCGGAGGCCGGTGCCCACAAAATATAGAAGGACCAGACGGTCAGCTCTTACGGGGCGCTCCCAACCTTCGGGACACCCGCGGTCGTTGCATCGTCTGCATAAAACAACATTGGTAACTAGTACGTTGAATAGACATTTTCTTTGTTACTCATTTGTAACATTTTCCACAAAAATTGGATAGGCGCACCGAATGGACGAAACAAACGTTAAAAGTGCATAGCAAACGTAATCGAAAGCTAAGCTACCGATTTGTAAAGAGAAAGTATGATTTTGGTGTATGGGCGGGCTCGTGTAGCTGGCCTGACCCAGGCATCCATTTTCTACAACAATGGGATAGGAGCACCGAACGGACGAAACAAACGTCAGCGGTGCCTAAACAAACGTAAACTAACGCTAAACTATCAATTCGTAGAAAGAAAGCATCGCTTTGGTGCATGGGCTGGGCAGGCTGCGTGTAGCTGGCCCGGCCCACCCTTGTAAAATGGTGTAAATTTAATTTACACTTATCTTTAGTTTAAATTTAAATTTATGGAAGTTTAGAGTAAATTATTTGTAAATTTACCACAAATTTAATTCATTAAGCTTGATGTCAATATAGGTTCCAATGGTTCAACTGTGGAAAAGGGAATGCTAATGTGAAGTACATTTCTTTTCAACAAGACAACCTTAAGAAACTTCTAAGTAGTTTAGAAGTAATTTACTTTAAATTTGGTTTCAGCTCATCATAAGTTTATTTTACATTCATAACAAGTTAAGAATAAATTTATATGTAAGTATATGTTACGGGCCAGGGCCGAAGTTCGGTCCCACCTAGGATGGCCCGGTCCAAGTTCGGTTGGCCCAAGCCCAGCCGGGCCAAGCTGTTCTGTGCTAGCTTGGACCGGGCCAAGCAGCTTGGCCCGACTGGCTCTTGGGACAAGTCCGACGGCAAGATGGTATGATACTGGCACGGGAGGGGTGGGGTTGTTCACTTATTTACTGTTGCATGCAAGTCCTGGGTGGCACTTAGAGGGTGGCGGGAGGGGTGGTAATTGTTGGCGGAGAGTGCGCTGGTGTTCACGGTAACCGTTTTCTTTTTCAACTTTCGAACTTCATCTTCAAAATTCAAAAAGTACAATGGAGCAATTAGAAGTGTTCGATGATGCCCTGCCTTCCAAATAAACATTTTACAAACGTCTCGACGAGTTCCTGCAGACCCAGAAAATGACAGATAATACAAATTATTTGGATGACGCCCTTTATGCCAAATTCATGCGGGAGACGAAAGAAGCATGATCCGCCAGCAGGAAAAGTACGAAGGACTACAGGAGAATGAAGCGGTTTGCGGTATGCGAAATAGGCGGGGAAGAGAAACTTATCGAGCCGCCGGTTCCTGGCCAGAATATGAAATTTTTCCTCAAAATCGAGGAACTGTACGACGTCATAAGGGAAGCCCACCTGGCCTCAGGACATAAAGGAAGGAACGTGCTTCTTGATTCCCTGTCCAAGAAGTACGCGAATGTGACCAAGGTGGCCATTCAAACCTTCTTGGATTTGTGCCCCACATGCTTAAAGAAGAAGCGAACCAAGAGACGCGGACTTGTGGTGAAACCCATGGTGTTCCACCAAATGAACGACAGGTGCCAAATCGATCTGGTCGATATGCAGAGCATGGCTGACTCGGGTGGGTTTAAATGGATCATGGTCATGCAAGATCATTTAACTAAATTCATACATCTGAGGCCTCTGCTCACTAAGCAAGCCATAGAGGTTGCTGCTCACGTGCTGGAAGTTTTCCTGGTATTCGGTGCCCCTTCCATACTCCAATCGGACAATGGCAGAGAATTCTGCAACTCTGTAATTGAATCCCTACGCCAGACGTGGCCGGAGTTAAAGATCGTTCATGGTGAGTGACTTTTCCCTCCCTGACTTTCCGTTTACCGCGTGTGGATTTCCCCCTATCCTGTTTATCCCCACAGGGCCACCCCGACATAGCCAGAGTCAGGGCAGTGTTGAGCGTGCAAATCAAGACATTCAGGACATGTTAACAGCTTGGATGATAACACACGGGACAACACGGTGGTCCGAAGGCCTGAAGTGGGTGGCGTATAAAAAGAACACTACGCTTCATCAGGGTACCAACAGGTCGCCCTACGAGGCAGTCTTTGGGTGCCCTCCGAAGGTGGGCGTCACCTCAACTTTGCCATCGGCTTTTGTGCCGGAGATGAGCACAGAAGAAGAGCTGGAGACATTCCTTCGCGGGCTACGCGTTCAGGGAACCAGCCCAGCCAGTCCAGATAGCCCAAACAGCCAAAGTTCTACCGCGGGGACGTCTCCGTCGTCTTCATACGTCCTTCCTGGTAGGATGGGTTGCTAAAAGCGTATCTTATTTTCCATGAGACAATAATCAACAGAAGCCATATGGTCCAGGTCCACCTGCAGGCCGGAGTCCCTTTGGACGTCAGGTCTCAAGGGTCAGCCCACCAGCACCAAGGGTCAGCCCACCAGCACCAAGGGGCAGCCCACCAGCACCAAGGGGCAGCCCACCAGCACCAAGGGTCAGCCCACCAGCACCAAGGGTCAGCCCACCAGCACCAAGGGGCAGCCCACCAGCACCAAGGGGCAGCCCGCTAACACCAAGGGTCAACTGGGGTCGACTACCAAGCACTTCCACCCCGCGAGTCACCTGCCCAGCACCAAGGGCCATCGAAACACCAAAGGTCACCAAGACACCAAGAACTGTGCGTCGTGTGACACAAGTCACTCCACATCGAGGTCAGACTTGGCAATGGCTGTCTGTTCCTGTTTCCCGTCCCTTTCTCTACTACAGCACTAACTACTGACATGTCATGACAGACCAGCTCGCTCAGCTCACACCTGTGTCAGCCCTGCGGTTCCAAGGGTGGGACGCCCCTGGGCCTTCTACCCAGAACTGCACGGCATGCGGCTCTTCGTGTCGGTTCGACGAGACTTGTGCGTCGTGCGGCCGGCCAACGCACCGTCGCTGCACCGTCGACGGCAGCTGCTCTCTTTGTCAGCGTAGCACAGCATACACACACACATCAATTTGTGTTCTGCTCAGAATCAGGGGCTGGCAACACAGTAGGGATCGCCTGAAGCTATGCTTGCCGCTTGCATATGGGTCGAAATGTGTCCATCGCCTTTCCCTAGCATGTCCAAACCAGACCATGCACAGTTCCAGTTCTTGCTTTATTTTTAACTATAGTACTTATGCGGTGTACTAGGCCAACTGTCGGCGCCCGGAAATACACATATGTTCAAAAGAATGGGGGCAAAGTTTGCGATTTCGTTAATTTTGCCCTATTCTTAAGAGAAGATCTAGTAGGTTTCTAACACAAAGGAAGAACGTTGACGTTGAACGCTGACAATTTTAAAGAATGCTATGTGTCACAGTACACCCCAAATTGGCCAGGCCTACAGTTTGTACAATGATATGGAGTAGAAATGCACTGGAATTTGAAGAAATACAAAAAAAAAAAACGGGTGCGGCAAGCATCGCTTCAGGCGATCCCTACTGTGTTGCCAGCCCCTGTAAGAATCATCAAAGCAAGCTGATGGGTAGTAGGTGCAAAAGAATTTAAAAAGGCATCATAATAATACTATGAACAACAATTATTCATTGTAACTATTACTATCGTAACAGCAGAACAGCCACTGCCACGAACTTTCAAAGTTTGAAAGACCGACCATTGATTATAGGGGGTGAAAAAAAACTTGTAGGACTTATACCCTCGTTATACTGGTCTAAATTTATCATCATTTTACATTCAATATGGACTTGGCCAGTTTTGGACTCTACCTGCCTAAGTTTATTTTAAATATAAGTTGATTTTGGATTCTGCCGACTTCAAGGCACTGGCTTCTTATATGTACCACAAATTAAACTTGAGTAAATTAAGAGTCCCCATAATGTATAGAGATTAAAATGATACTTATGTATCGTAAATTTGAGTACGCTGCTGACGAAATAAATTAACTTCGTCTCCTTTTAAATTTACAGTAAATTAAAGATAAGTTTAACCAAAGTGGCTAGATGTACAGTGAACCTACTGTAAACTTACAGCAATTGAAAGTAAATTTACGTTAAATTTATACGTTTTACAAGAGCAGGGATCCATTTCGTACAAAAATTGGAAAGGAGCACCGAACGGACAAAACAAACGTTAAAAGAGCGTTAACAAACGTAAACTAACGCTAAACTATCGATTCGTAAAAATAAAGTACCGTTTATATGCATGGGCAGGCTGCGTGTGAATGGCCCGACCCAGGCATCCATTTTGTACAAAAATGGGATAGAAGCATCGAAGGGACGAAAAAAACGTCAGCGGTGCCTAAACAAACGTAACCTATCGCTAAACTATCGATTCTTAAAAAGAAAACATGCGTTGTGGTGCATGGGCAGGCTGCGTGTGTCTGGCCTACCCGATATTTCACCGGAAACGGTAATGGAGTGAGGGTATAAGAAGGACGAAACAAACGTTAAAACTAGCAAAACAAACGTCAACTAACGCTAAACTATCGATTCGTAAAAAGAAAGTATGGTTTTGGTGCATATGCAGGCTGCGTGTAGCTGGCCCGACCCAGGCATCCGTTTTGTACAAAAATTGGATAGGAGCACCGAACGGACGAAACAAACGTCAGTGGTGCCTAAACAAACGTAAACTAACGCTTAACTATCGATTCGTAAAATAAAGTACCGTTTTTTGAGCATGGGCAGGCTGCGAGTAACTGGCCCTACCCAGGCATCCGTTTTGTACAAAATTGGATAGGAGCACCGAACGGACGAAACAAACGTCAGCGGTGCCTAAACAAACGTAAACTAACGCTAAACTATCGATTCGTAAAAAGAAAACATGGTTTTGGTGCATGGGCAGGCTGCGTGTGTCTGGCCTGCCCGAGATTTCACCGGAAACGGTAATGGAGTGAGGGTATAAGGAGGACGAAACAAACGTCAAAAATAGCAAAACAGACGTAAACTAACGCGAAACTATCGACTTGGCTATTGAGATCTCCAAAACTTGAAAAGGGCGGGCCAGCTTCATGCGCATATCGCCAGACCCTCCTTGTCGAACTGGGCATAATTCTTTTCCGCCGGCGACAAGGTCCTGGACGCGTAGGCAACCGGCCTTTCGAGCCCGTCCACTACGTGAGCCAGCACAGCGCCGACCCCGTATGGACTCGCGTCGACGGCCAGGACGACGGGCAGATCCAGGGAGTAGTGAACCAAAACCCGGTCACTACACAACTCGTCCTTGACAGCCTGGAACGCCCGTTCCTGCTCCTCACCCCATTGCCACACGGCATCTCGTGAGAGCAGTCTCGTGAGCGGTTCGAGCAGCTCTACTCGCCTGGGAAGAAATTTCTGGTAGAAATTTGCTTTCCCAAGGAAGGACTTCAATTGAGTTATGTCCTGGGGCGCCGGTGCATGCCGCAGCGCCTCCACCTTGTGTGGGAGTGGCGCTATGCCGCCGGCTGTCACCTCGTGCCCCAAGTACTGCACTTTAGCTGCTCGAAACAGGCTTTTCTCAAGTTTGATTCTCAGTCCCGCCTCACTGAGCCGGGACAAGACCTCGCGCAGGCGCTGGTCGTGTTCCTAGCTATATTCAGTTAAGAACCGCCGACTGGGTATCCGACTTAGCATCCGACTTGGGATCCGACTTGGAATCCGACTTGGAGTGGGAGGGGGGGGGGGGGGGGGGGGGACGGGAAGCGGGCAACTAGCGCCACCTAACGCCAAGAGCCAACAAATATTAACTAGAAACAAACGACGGCAGATACTCCACACCTCATTCTCGCGCGAACGAGGCAGGGGACAGGCGGACAGGTGGTTGGGGTTACATGGTTGGAGGCGTAGTGCGTCGTGTGCGGAGTGGGATTTGGAATGGAAGATTATTCCTTGTATGACAACGTAGGGAGGAGATATGTGGTGCAGGTTGATCATGCCACCGCACAGTCACTTTTCTACGGTAAGTAATTTCGCAGGCTGAGGACTCGTTTCCCACAGGATTGTACTAATTTTGCCTTTTAAATTCTGTCGATTTAGACAACATTAAATCTGCGAGACTTGAAGAATGTGATAGCCGCAGGGCTTCAGCCCAGTGATCAGTGCCCTACTTCCAGCAAGCCTGCAGCCCCTGCTGCTGGAAGTAAGCCTGGAGCCCCTGCAGCTGGAAGTAAGCCTGGAGCCCCTGCTGCTGGAAGTAAGCCTGCAGCCCCTGCTGCTGGAAGTAAGCCTGCAGCCCCTGCTGCTGGAAGTAAGCCTGCAGCCCCTGCGGCTAGAAGTAAGTGTGTATAGGTTAAGGTGCACTATTTTGTTTTCTCTTGAATACAGTGTGGCTCATTGTCATAATTCGTTTACAGGCCGTGGTGCTATACCCAAGAAACGAGGAGGCAAAGAACATGAGTGGGGCCCTGATCGCACTGATAAGTTCTTGAGAATGTGCCACGACCATCGCCACATTCTGAGGCAGAAACAGGTGCCTTTGGTTTTCTGGCGAAACCTGTCACTCTCCGTGTCTCAACAGTTAGACCGGCCCTTTACCGGAGAGCAGTTGCGTGACAACATGAAGAATCCGAAACAACCATTCAACACTTTCAAGAAAAAAGGTTTGGGGCCTCTGTCTTGGGGGCCTTTCAATCAAATGAAATTCATTTATGATGACGATATCTCCAAGTATTCCATGGATGGTACAGGTACGCCATTGCCGATGATTGGTTTATTCCTTACTGTCAACATTTTGTTCTACATTGGTGCTAACTTTCTTCAGCAGTTTGTAGCATGATGTCTGAGGTGGCCCGATTCTCTGCTGTTGAACCCTTGGTCCAACATGAAGTGTGTGTCCCTGCTATTGAATACACTGTCATCGGCGATGGTAGGTGTCACAGTCTGATGTAATCAGTGCACTTTGTTGTGAAGTCCTTTGCTGCCGCCTTTCAGTTTAATTCATGAGCTGCTCTTCAGGTGATGTTCTTTCAGTCATGTACAATAGCACACTTCTGGAGGTCAACGGAGATCAGTAGACGGAGAAGAGACACGCAGTAACATTCTGGCTCATGAAGAAATACCCGTCAGTGATGTTCCATCCGTTCATTAAAGCTATGGAGGTGAGTGTTTGGTTACATGCCTTGTTGCATTATTGTGTTACTGTTTTCTGCTACTGTGTTACCTTTTGCATTTTAGATGATGGTATTTCCATCTTCACCGATTCAGTGGCGAACCTCAGCATGAATATGGGTGATGAAGATGCTGAGTCAGACGTCCAGAAGCTGACTACCGATGCGAATAATAATGTGCAGAAATCTTCCCTATTTCCTGGCAACCGTGGTATTTCTTCTGCCTTCAGTGCGGGTGTGGAAAGCTTACCCAATGATATGTCAGGTAAGTAGAAACTGCATCTCCCTTCACTGTTTTGTTTATGGGTTGCCGTACAACCAACTAAATGATTTGTTATAATGCGCAGGACTAAGTGAAACCAACTTCGGCATGCACATTGGGGAACACAAGTCCACACCCAAAGCTGCAAAAAACTTGACTTTTAGGTCACCGCCAAAGAAAATCCCTGCGTCTACTGGTAAAAACCATTTCACTTCCATACTTTACCTTCCAGCCTTACTCTATCATTGTAAATTTGCAGTGTTCATCGCAGTATTTGGCTATAATCGTTGCAACTGTCAATGACGTTGCGATTGCCCACGACACCGGAAACGACAAGAAGATGAAGGGAATAACAAGCCAGTGGGTAGAAACACCCTAGGGAAGAGCAGGGGCCAGGCGCGAGACCGGGTGGAAAGGCGGGGCCGGAACGACATCGCTCGCTGGGGAAGGTTAGAACTTTTGAAACGAATCAATATTTTACAAAACGCGAAGGAAATTTGGAAAGAAGAATAATTTCTTCATGGGGTAGACGTTGTGGCGACGTACTGTACGTTGTGGCGCTGCGACACGAATTACGTAACCTTCAACTTTTCCCTTACTCAGTGCGTGAGTCAAGATGGCCACAGTCTTTTGTTTACCCGCATCAGTTTGTCTGCTGCACACCTACTATAATTGGTGTCGCACGTAGAGAATGTCGCCACAATGTCTACCCAATGAAGAAAGTAATCTTTCCGAATTTCCTTTGCGTTTTGTAAAATATTGATCCGTTCAAAAGTTCTAACCTTCCCCAGCGAGCGATGTCGTTCCGGCCCCGCACTTCCGCCCCGTGTCGCGCCTTGTCCCCGCTCTTCACTAGTGCGTTCCTACCAACTGAACAAGCGCTGGCTGATCGTAGGCATCACTGCGCAAGCGCAGACGTCATTTTCGGATGCAACAATCGCGAGTCACATGCGCTGCAGAGGTCACTGCTAATTCCGGTGACGTCAGCAGTCACAACGAAACTGACTATTCCACCTGTCAACATCGCAGCATTTTGCAGTGATGATCGCAATGTATTGCAATGATTACAGCAATAGTTGATTTTCGTATGTTCAGTGAGTGATTTCAATCGGCAGTGAGGAGCCTCTCAGCATACCCTCTGCTCGCAGATGAGGCACAGCAGGCGCGGCTTGGGCGGCTCATCTCCCTCGGGGTCCTCCAGCACCGGCACCTGGTACTCCTTGTCCAAGTCGTACTTGATCATTAGGCTTTGCAGCTTCGGAAGGCGTGTGGCCACCCGCAGGCACTCCAGTGTGGGGTTGACCACGGTGACCTGCTCCAGCGTCTCCCACTGCCGCTGCAGCAGGGCGCACTGCCACGCCAGCCGCCCGTTGACTTTGATACCGTAGATCTGCAAACACAACAGGCATCACTTGCCATGCCACAACTATGCCTTTATTGATCTACACTGAATCAAGATGCGCTAGAAGGTGCATGCCACCGGAAATGTAACCTCTTCAGGCTACTCATGGAATTGTTTTTAATATTTCTACCTCTTAGTAAATGATTTGGCTTTGCGAAATTCGGATGGCTCCGCAGGACCTATGACTTTAGTATTCTACCATGTATTTTGTCAATTTCATACCGTTGTAAAATTATAGGGCGAAAATGCCGGTGAAAAATAATGCTGAGCCAACCAAATCCTACAAATCCAAACCATGTACATGGTGAGAATAACGTTCATTTCTATTACTTCAAATTCCAGTGTATTTCTACTTCATATCTCTTCGTGATATCCAAAGGCCTGGCCTATTTAGGATGTACTTATACATATCGCAACCACAGCGTACTATTTCTGCCTCTGTGTTTGTAACTTTTGGATTGTGTTCTAAGAAATGGACAAAATTGAAGAAACTGCAACTTTGCCTTTATTCGTGTAAAGCAAAAGTTAATTTCTAGTCGCTGCAACTCTACGTCGTCTGGTTCAGACACGGTAATCACAGGCGATTGACATTTTTCGACCCATTTGCAGGAGGCCAGCATTGCTTCAGGCGGTCCCTACTACGTTGCCAGCCCCAGGAATAACATACTTTAGAGATTGGAAATCAAAGACGTATTATTTTTAGAAGTATTTATCACGTCCCCAAAAGATAAACAAAAAAAAAATGTTGCCAATCCAAACCGTTCAATATTTTACTAGCCGGGTATAAAAATAAAATTAACGGCCATATCCGAGAACCTGCGGTTTGGATCTCGGGTAGAACTGGCAGACAGCATCTCCCTCACGGCTATGCCCATTCCCAACAGCTGGGCACCTTCACCCTTTCGTTCGCCTGAGAGGGTAGGGTACTTCAAAAGGTGTCCAAAATTGCATGCGCGTCATGAAAGTGGTTTCGGGTGCCTTAGTCGCCTAATTTGGGGATTCCATGGTTTTACGATGTTAACTCCAAAACGGGGGTACGGTAAGGAAGGAGTAAGTAAGATTAGAAGGTACGAAAAACAATTACATGGAAATATCCTACGGCAGGGAGTACGGAGCCGTCCGTTAATTTTCAAGTCACATGCCAACTTCTGCACCGTATAGAATTCCCTGTGCACTTCTCCTCCTTACCCGACTGCTTCCCGTATCCCGATGGGAAAAGCCTTCGGGACGGCAATGAGTCAGCGGGAGGCAAACACTAACACCCTAGCCGTACTCACCTTACACGCTGAATGGGCCAGCGCCTTCCTTGCGGCCGGCTTCATCACTTTGCCGCACGTAAGCCAGCCGATGGCTGGGGCGAAGCGCACTGCCCTGGCGAAGTTCCGGGCGTTGTCGTGCCGCCATTTGGGCTTGCAGGGCAGATCCATGCGCTTCAGGAACGAGTAGGTCGCCGAGTCGTACACGAGGGCGGCCGGACGCCACACGCCGGGCCGGAGGGCCTCCTGCCGCCACGAGCGGCACACCTGCCCCACGGACACCTTGTCCTGGGTGTGGAGCTGGTCCAGTACGGCACACAGCGCTGTCGAGGGCAGCAGCGACCAGTCAGGGTCAACCTGCGGCAGGGACGAACAAGGCTCAGACACATTAAAAAATGATTTCTCAGTTTCATTTTGAGAACATTGAAATTGGATCAAGAGGGGATCAAGAATATTCCCTTCATCCAGTCCCAATGTTGTCAAAATCCCCGGTCTGGTCTCAAGCTGAGAAACGAGTTTTCTGGGTGGACACTCTTACAGACACCCGCATCGACTGGTGCCCCACTGTGGACTGTACGACCACAACTGGCTGAATGACAGCCAAAATCGATCAGGCGTGATTTATGGGACACCTTGTATCTTGTAGTACTTTAAATACTTATAATGCGCACTATTATGCTACTCTGCACACGGCTCAGGGGAGTCGGCGACCCCTCGGTTACGCCTTACTTACATGAACTGGGAAGCGAGTATTGTTATTAAGGACTCTACCCGCGCCTACCGCGCTACCCCTCGCCCGGGCACTTGCACCGCTGCTGTTCCTCTGACGACTGGACTCGAGACCCTGTTCCCTGCGCTCTGCCGTGACTCTAGGGGCCATCCATAAAGTACGTCTGCGAGTCTGGACCCTTCGTCGCCCCCCCCCCCCCCCTTTGGACGTCCATTTCAACAAATTTTGTTCAAAATGAGATAATTTTTAACATTTAATGTAAGGGAACGTTTTTTTTTAATGAACAAAATAATTATTTTATAAGAGCATTTAGATTGAGAAAGTATAATTTCTTTCTAGTGAAATCACATGTTAGTACAGGTCATTGATTTATCTATATTAACCATGGTTTGTACGCGATACCAATTTCCAATGTCCCTGACATTTCCCTGATTTCAAGTGCCCCAAAATGGGATATTTCGTCACAATTCCGGGCGTATTGTGGTAGGTTGGGGGAGTTGGTTAACGCAGTACCAACTGCAGCACTTCAAGATAAAATATATTACGCCCCTGAAATCTCGTTTCCCTGACATTTTCCTGGTGGCTTTTTATTTCCTTGACATTTCCCTGATATCCCTGACGGCTTTTCATTTCCCTGACTTTTCCCTGATTTTCTTGAGCGTACAAACCATGTTAACCTTATCAATTTTTACAGGATAAAAATCCTGTAAAAATTGACATGAATGTTCAGAATGTTCATTGCTAAATCTTATCAATTTGAAAATAATAAAAATATCGTAAAGCTGTTTAACACAGCTCTTCTGTTAAAGGACAAGAAATCACTCTAAAATGTTTGGGATCACAGAAAGCGTATCGCCTAGAGGCTGCAGGGTTGGCACAACATCATGGGCATCATCTTCCAGCTCCTCGACACCCACCCAGTCGAAGACTTCTTCCGTTTCTTTGAATTGACAAATTACTTCGCGACTTCCTCCCACGACCCGGCTGTTCTTATAGAAATTAATAATTGGACGTCCGCAGCCCCATACCCCCCCCCCCCCCCCCCCCCCCCGGCCCGTTTACGTACGTTTTTTAAGGACCCCTCTCCCCCCATGCCCCCGGACGTACTTTATGGATGGCCCCCTACTGGAATAGTCACTCTTTACTACTCTGACCCTTGGGGGCCGTCCACAAAGTACGCCCGGGTTGAGGGGGGGTCCCCTAAAACGGACGGTGGCGGACGAGGGGGAGGGGGTCGAGCAGTAAGGACATCCCGTGTTTAATTTCAAGAGAAGAGCGCAAGATGAATGGCAAACGGAAAAGGCACTCGACAATCTTCTTCTTAAAAAAAAAAAAAAACTTTCTAGATTGGAACATTCTTTTCTCATACTCGTTAATAGAATATTACATAAAATGGTTCAATGGTAGTGAATTGCCATTATTTAACGTTTGATGACGGTTAACATCTTAGAAGCTAAGTTCTGCTAATTTACACAACACCTAAAAATGCGAAAACTGTCCCATAAAATTGCTATTAAGGACTTTTTTGTTGTAAGGACGGACGTCCAGCAGGGGGTGGGGGTCAAAATCAGACTGAATTGGACGAAGGGTAAGGGAGGAAACGGAAGGGGGGGGGGGAGGGTCTAAATAGAGTCAAAATGAGCGGACGTACTTTATCGATGGTCCCTTGTGTGACCCTCCCCTAAGCCCCGGTTTCCTTAACAGTTTCCAACCTTATTTTCTTTACTCCGGCTTAGTTCTCGCAGCTGAGGTGATCAGAACATATGGTACCCAGCGCAGGACCACGACCGGCCTGAGGGGAATCAGGGGTCATCCATAAATCATGTCCGGGTTTATAAGGGGTCCTGGACAGAGAGGGGGAACGGGGTCGTAAAAATTAAACGTTCACATCACACTTCCTAATCGCGAAGCACTGAACCCATACGCCTAGGGCTGGGCGGTATCAGGTTTTCGAAACCGGTATAAGGTATTGAAAAAAACCGTTTGGCAAAAAGGTATACGGTATTCCGGTATTTACCGATATACCGGTTTTCCGGTATTTACCGATTTACCGGTTTTCCGGTATTTACCGATTTTCCGGTATTTACCGTTGTACCGGTATTTACCGTTTTACCGGTATTCCGGTATTTACCGTTTTTAACCTTTAAAATAGTATACAGGGTTCCATAACCTAACATAACACGTAACCCCAAAATGTTGCAAAACTTATATTTTTAGTCTAGCAATTACGTTGTTATTCATTAAATTTATATTAATTCCGAAGCTATTAACGTTAATGTTAGTAACATTAACATTTGCTTCCTGGTATGTTATTACGCTCCTCGTTATAGATATTCGCGTTAAAAGAAAAGCGTGTCCTTTGCCTAAGCCTCTAGGACCGGCCAGGCGAGTGTCAAAACCCAAGGCTAGGCGTTATTATGCCGTTATTTTATAACGTTTTTGTCGTAACATTTCCCCTGCGTTGAGAAGAAATAACGTTAAAACAGACGATATTTGTTAAAGTTATATGTTTTGTTCATAACATTTAACGTAACGACAATCCCTAATGTTACGTTAAGTTATGGAACTCTGCTGGTATAACGACCATTACCTTAAAATTAAAATGTTGAAAACCGTTTTTTCTGTCAGCTATGGGCTGCAAGGAAACCCAAAGTTGACGCAAAGAGGGGAAAACCGCCTCTTGCTCGTCAAAAAAACATAATTATTGATGTAGACCTGATAACCGCTACTTATTTGACTGATTCTATTCGCAGTAGTCATAAGGAATATTTAAAAATACAAACTATTGTGGGGCTGGGCGGTATACTGGTTTTACCGGTATTGTCGGTGTTATCGGTAGGCCGGTATACCGGTTTGGCCGGTATACCGGTTATACCGGTTTGGCAGGTATACCGGTTTTTTCCAAAACTCAATACCGTCCATTAGGTATAAAAAAAATACCGGTATGAAACCGGTATACCGGCATACCGCCCAGCCCTACATACGCCTCCCCTATGTTACAGTATCTTTGAAAATGCGTACACCTGCTCTGAACACCTTTTTTTTTTTTTTTCGAGAAACTAACACGATTTAAGTCAGATGCTAACTATTTTTATAATTGACACTTATTGAAACCTAGACGTCCGGGGGGGTGGGGGGAGCAAGCCCGGGGGAAAGGGTAGGCAACACGCAGGACAAACCGCCTGAATATAGGCAATAGCCCCCCCCCCCCCCCCCGAGCCAAGTCTAGTTACGCGCCTGGGGTCTCCAAATCCGGACATGGGTGGACGAGGGGGGGGGGGGGGGGGCTAAAATGTTCTAAAAATACTCGGACCAAGACTCTTACATTCTTTACGGATGACTCCTGATTTGGGCCACCGAGAGTACTTACATCCGCTTTCATTCTTGTTCACTTTTATCTTTCCCGGTTTTGGTCTCCAAAATATCCTTTTCCGCGATCACCGCCACGGGCCACGGCGACGTCATAAGTGGCAGGAAGTAGTACTAAGTACATGAATAAAATTTCCAACGAGGCTCGAGAGCGGAAGTAGAAGTACCTTACCTACAAAGCGGGAGCAAGTAGCGTGAGATATCATATTCCCACCGCGGGTTAGACACAGACCGCTTCAAGAAATTAGAAATTTAGCCCACCCTGCGGCTGGAACAGGGAGCCCAGCATATTCCTTAAATTTCCCTGACCCCAAACCAAGTAGTATACGTTCATTAATTACGTAAGGGCATTGATTGGGGGGGGGGGTCCCCTGGTTCGTTCGGGTTGCGGGCTTGCCTACCTCCCAGGGGCGGGTGTCATATTTCGATGACGTCAGCATGTCGCGTGCCGGGTGTCGTATGTCGCGCGCGGAGGCAATGCACTGTGGCGGTGTTCTCACTGTGAGTGTACTGCAGCGTCAGCAGTTTTCTTCTCTGTCGCTCTCGTTAGCGAAATGTGTGTTCTCTCTCGCACTTATTGTGTTAAGCGTGGTGTCGTCTAGGTAGTACGGTTCGCATCTGCGATATGCGCACAGAATTTTTCGCAGTGTACTACAGTGTCGAGCTATGCATCTCTCTCTGTCGCTCTCGTTGGCGAAATGTGTGTTTTCTCTCGCACTCATTGTGTTATGCGTGGTGTCGTCTAAGTGGTGCAGTGCACATCTGCGATATGCGCCTAGATTTTTCGCAGTGTACTACAGTGTCGAGCTAACCGTATTCTGGCTGGCGGTCGCGGTGCGCGGTCGGTTCGGCGCGTTTCGGCGCGGTGCGGCGCGGTGCGGCACGACCGGCGCGGGCGGGAGCGAGCGCGGTCCGGCGGGGTCCGGCGCGGCGCGGGCGGGCGACCGGCGCGTTTCGGCGCGGTGAGGGCGCGCGACAGGCGCGTTTCGGCGCGCTCGGGAGCACCACATATGCTTCTGACACTGCCAATATTTGGTGCTAAAATTGCTAAACTGGGTGCTAAAGCCTCTAAACTGGGTGCTAAAGCCTCTAAACTGGGTGCTAAAGCTGCTAAACTGGGTGCTACTAAACTGGGTGCCAAAGCTAAACTGGGTGCTAAAGCTGCTAAACTGGGTGCTCTAAACTGGGTGCCAAAGCTAAACTGCTTGGGGTGCTAAAGCCTCTAAACTGGGTGCTAAAGCTGCTAAACTGGGTGCCAAAGCTTCTAAACTGGGTGCTAAAGCTGCTAAACTGGGTGCCAAAGCTTCTAAACTGGGTGTTAAAACTGCTAATCTGGGTGCTAAAGCCTCTAAACTGGGTGCCAAAGCTTCTAAACTGGGTGCTAAAACTGCTAATCTGGGTGCTAAAGCCTCTAAACTGGGTGCTAAAGCTGCTAAACTGGGTGCCAAAGCTTCTAAACTGGGTGCTAAAACTGCTCAACTATAGTGGTAAACTTTCTTAAACCGAATACCAGCTACTTTCATATCCACCACGGAGTCAAGCAGACAAACGCGCGCTCGCTCATACACACACACACACACACACACACACACACTGCGAAGTATATATAATCTTGGCGGCGCACCCGAGAGAATCAGTTCAGTCTTGTCATCTAACCGATCACAACCATGACAGCACGTATCGTCAAATCCGTTAGGGGTTTCCCCGTTTATATTCCAGAGGATTCGTATATACTAAGCGACTAGAGAAAAATGAAAAAATGTACTGGAGGTGCCTTCGATCGCAGTCGGACTGCTCTGCCACTGCGATCACGAGACGAAGTGCAGATGGCATCCAAGTATTGAAGGAAGGTGAGCATAACCATTTTCCCCACGACGAGCGGGAGAATGAGCAGAACGACGAGTTCGAAGATGACGTTGATCAGGAGGACGAGAACGAAGATATGAGGGAAATAACTGGGGGCAAAGAATCAAGCGAAACAGAGAGTGAGGAAAGCAGCGAAAGCGAGGATGAGGACTACGATCCAATTCCCTGGAAAACATGGGAGGAAGAGAGCGATGATGAAGAAGAAATAGTGCAAACTATGACCGATCAGGACGAGGAGGAAAGTGACGTTGATGAAGAGGTAGAAGCAGATGACGATGAAGAAGACGATGGATGGGACGCACAGCGCTCGAAAGTGAAACTTCACAAAAATCTCCTACGCGTCCTGCGGGATGAAGACTATGAGATGAGGGAAGCTATTCTAAGATGCGCAAGTAAAGAATTAATTTGTTTTCTTTGTGAAATTTGTTTCAATTTAACGCGGGGATACTTCGGCTGCGGTTTGTCCAAGAATCAGAAAAAAATATTGCGCTGCTTTAAAGACGAAATATATACAATGATGGATACAGATATTCCTTGGCGTCAGAAAAAAGATTATCTCATAGAAAACGCAAACGATCCGTTCATCCCTACCCTGTTAAGTGTCCTTTGCGAAAACTTATACTTTTAATATCACCCAAAACAGAATGATCCTGTACTCTAGCCTGATTGCATGTAAACGATATTGACCAATGTACTAAGACAAATAAAATAAAAGAGAAAATATCCCACTGTGCATTATTCTTCCAAGAAAACCCACCAAGAGTCGCGCGCCACACCCCGTGCAATGCGCCGCCTAGACGATCACATATTTCGCTAACGGGAGCGACAAAGAGGGATGCATAGTTCACATAACTGCTAGCACTGCAGTACACTGCGAAAAAACACGATTGCAGAGGTGAGTGCCTCCGCGCGCAACATCCGACACCCGGCTGCTCGGCACCGGACCAGACCGCGCCGGACCGCCCGCTAGCCAAAAGACGCATAGCTCGACCCTGCACCTGCAGTACACTGCGAAAACATCTGGGCGCATATCGCTGATGTGCACTGCACTACCCAAACGACCCAAGTTTAGCAGCTTCAGCACCCAGTTTAGAAGCTTTGGCACCCAGTTTAGCAGCTTTAGCACCCAGTTTAGAAGCTTTGGCACCCAGTTTAGCAGCTTTAGCACCCAGTTTAGAGGCTTTAGCACCCAGTTTAGAGGCTTTAGCACCCAGTTTAGAAGCTTTAGCACCCAGTTTAGCAGCTTTAGCACCCAGTTTAGAGGCTTTAGCACCCAGTTTAGCAATTTTAGCACCAAATATTGGCAGTGTCAGAAGCATATGTGGTGCTCCCGAGCGCGCCGAAACGCGCCTGTCGCGCGCCCTCACCGCGCCGAAACGCGCCGGTCGCCCGCCCGCGCCGCGCCGGACCCCGCCGGACCGCGCTCGCTCCCGCCCGCGCCGGTCGTGCCGCACCGCGCCGCACCGCGCCGAAACGCGCCGAACCGACCGCGCACCGCGACCGCCAGCCAGAATACGGTTAGCTCGACACTGTAGTACACTGCGAAAAATCTAGGCGCATATCGCAGATGTGCACTGCACCACTTAGACGACACCACGCATAACACAATGAGTGCGAGAGAAAACACACATTTCGCCAACGAGAGCGACAGAGAGAGATGCATAGCTCGACACTGTAGTACACTGCGAAAAATTCTGGGCGCATATCGCAGATGCGAACCGTACTACCTAGACGACACCACGCTTAACACAATAAGTGCGAGAGAGAACACACATTTCGCTAACGAGAGCGACAGAGAAGAAAACTGCTGACGCTGCAGTACACTCCGAGAACACCGCCACAGTGCATTGCCTCCGCGCGCGACATACGACACCCGGCACGCGACATGCTGACGTCATCGAAATATGACACCCGCCCCTGGGAGGTAGGCAAGCCCGCAACCCGCCACCAGGGGGGGCGTATACTACTCACGCGTCTATTCTCGTCAGTAACTAGGAAATCAAAATATATCACAGAAAATCCACTATTTCGCTTGATCCATTTCAAACTTTTTAAAAAGAACTGCATCGTAAGTTGTAAGAATTAATGTATGGTACCAACACATTGAAATCTTCGGAAATTTCACATAAAATAACTTCTACAAAGTTTCCTTGCACAGAAAACATGTTTCACTATCACAACTTCATAACTGCGCATTGCAACGAACACAACTTCATAGTGTATCATGGAGGTGGACCGAGTGAAGAAGGCGCGAAGAACCAAGCGTGCTCTAATAGGGCATTTCACTACATCCAAACCGGAAGCAAGGAAGAAGATAGTGACTGCCAAAACTGTATCCGGTATGACAAATCACAAGTGAAACAACATGTCAACAGCACCGCTGTAAGCAGACTAGAGTACCAGGTTGTGTGCATCGTTTGGAGACAATAACAGCACCCAATTTCATGCCCCGGCAGAAATGTTTCTCGCGACAAGTTTCCCCCGACTTCCGCAGGGACAAAATTAAATACGAGAATCTAACATGGCGGACAGACGCCGGCGCGTGGGCGTTCCGCGGCCTGTATTTTTCATATCGGATATAGTTTGCGGCGTCATGATTTTCTTCTCTGGTTCCGGTTTGGATACAGTGAAATACCCTATTGGTCGGGGCGAGATTAAGGGTTCCCCAAATCAGAGCACGCTTGGTTCTTCGCGCCTTCTTCACTCGGACCAGCACCGTAATATACCACGGCGGCATGTTGTCATGCAATGTCAAGTAAATCAGCCCGACTTCCGGTGCAATTGTACTTTCAAGAAATCGAGGTCGATCCAGGTAAATAGAATATCTGCAAACCGCTAAACTCAACGCACGCGTAGGTGCCAGTTGCCACTCCCACTCATTCGTAGCCCGGTCCCTTTGCAGAGTGGTCGTATAACTCACCTCATCACTTCCGGTCTGCATGTTCGGAGACCGTAGAAACTTCTTCACCCGCGACATTATCCAGGCACGGTCTACGGAGAAAGCAGCGAGCGTCACCGTTGGCAGAAAGGTCCAGCAGCGCCGTCTCCTGCGTGTTCCGACAGGTCCGCAACCAACAACAATATTCGGGTCGGGTGGCAACGGCCACAACGAGCGCAGCGAGTTTCGCAGTCCTGACGCGGCAGCAGCACTGCTGAGCTCGGCTCGGAGGGATCGGGTCTCAACCTCCGCAGCGCGCAGCGCCACCTGGACACGAGTCACGAGTGCACCCCAACCCTCAGCGACAGCTGTGAGAGCGGCAGTCACTCAGACAGCGTTGGGGACGCACGCAGCAAGTGTTGTTGTGTCTGGCGAGTGTCAGTTGCTGGCAAGTCCAGGCCTGTCTGTGCTACGGCCTAAGGTAGCATCATTGGCGTAGCCGAAGTCAGAGGTGGAGGGAGGGGGGGGGGCAGTCCTGAAGCGGCGGCGCACCGGCAGCGTCACTGCTGAGCTCGGCTCGCAGGGTAGGGCTGGGCGGTGTTTTTTTGTTTTTTTCAATGTCAATACCCAATATTTAAAATATTGATATTGGACCCAATATCAATTATTGCTATTGAAATATTGAGATATTGAAATATTGAACTACATTACATACATACAAATACAAACGCTCGTTTTTTAAAACCCTGTCAATAAGGAGTAAATTAAAACAAAAAGACAGAAAGATGTTTGCATTAAAAGAAAGTGCAAGCAATTCACATTCTTTTGCACTTTGAGTTTACAATATTAAAACTATACGACCGTTGCTCATGCGCTGCGCCCCAACGTAGCGCCGCTGCACTGCGGACGCGAATGGACGTACAATCGTTTCGACCGTTGAATTTACCCGTCACTAGCTTAATATTACTACCTGCCTCGACATAAGAATATTGACCCTCAATATCAAATAATGAGATATTGAAATATTGGTTCATTAGCGTTCAATATGATATATTGAGAAATTGAAATTTTTGTCAATATCGGATATATTGGTCATTTCAATATGTTGATATTGAAACTTCAATATAAAAATTATTGAAATTAAAGTCAATATATTGAACAAGCTGGCCCGTCCCTTCCGTCAACCTCGGTGCCAGTTCCGCTGCGCTCCACCGGCACCTCGGTTTGGCAGGGGGACTTGGCCAGCTTGGCCTGCCGGCGGCGTTTGCGGGAGCCTTCGGCCACCGCCTCAAGTCTCCCTAGAAGTGCCGAAAAGCAGATGCATTTGTTACGATTAAAATCGTTAACCTGAGCCCGTCCCTGTGCGCGCCGCGATGGTAATGGTATACGCGCGGCGGCCAACCCTAACCTCTAAAAAACAAAAAGAGACATATTTTCATTGATCAAAAATGCGATATAAATCAAAAATTGTTGCCACCGTACGGGATTCTACGTGAAGAAAGGAGTTGATCCTCCAAATTTGAAGTTTTTCTGTGAACGATAAGTCGGCGTACACACGTCCGCCCGAACGAACAAACAGTCGGCATCAGACCGTAAGCCCGGCTCTTGCTTTCTAAAGAAATGTGTCGCGACGGGCTAAAAACCGGCCAGCCCTATCGCAGGGGTCGGGTCTCACGTCCGCAGCGCGCGTCGCCACCCACAGAGAACAGATGGTTTGTGAGAAAGCTTTTTGGTTTTTGTTTTTTTCTGTGTTGATGGACCCCTAACTAGTTACAGTTATAAATTGCTATCAAACCTTGTGGGCGGAATGAGTACTGAAAGAAAATCACTAGTAGCAGTCACGGACTGTGGGCTGAGCCTCAAGGCCCTCCGGGCATGAAGGAATTAGAAATTTTGTGTATTGCTTACAAAGATGACTGATCAGCTGATTTACAGATACAATTAATACACTGGGGGTCAAAATTAGCGGTCCACTTGTGGTCGGCGCTACCATTACTAAGTTCTTCAAGCTAGAACCTTGAAATTCGGTAGAGACCTGCCCCCAACATTGGTCTCGAGCTTCCCGAGGCGCCAAGTTCATGGGCCACCCCTCCAACTACCTCTTAAGTGTGGCAAGGTCGATAAACGCCGTGAAGGGACTAAAAAAAAAAAAACACCTTTAACACTAGAAAGCCTGACTTTCCCGGTTACCTTCTTTGTCTGAAGGTGTCATTTTGACCCCTGGTCGATCTACGTGTTTCGCATCGCCGAAAACGGCATATAAATTATGTTCTCGTTTTATTTCAAAGTGCTTAGTGACAGTGAGTCCTAACATTACCTTTTTCTGCCTAGGGAAGCTGTGCTGTAGGTAGGCAACCAGCACAGCCTATATCACTCGTATCAGCGTATATCCTATGTAAATGTCTAGGTAGGCGAGGTACGAATTTTTTCAATATGAATAGACCTCCACTCCCCCTTTAAATGACCCCAAAACCCAAGATAAACTGTCAACATCGACATCAGGTGCTGCTGCAGGTGCCCGTGGTCAAAACAGGGCCTTGTGGGCCTGGAACCGGAACGGGACTTCGGTGCGAAATGCGGACTTTTCCATCGTGAGAGATGCGAACTTTTTCACGAGGAAGAACCCGAAAACGAACAGGAACCAAGCTACAATGCCAATAAGACCCCAGGTGCTGCTGCAGGTGCCGGTGTGCAATGCAGGGCCCTCTTGGGCAGGGACTGGAACGGGAGGGCAAACTTCTAAAAGGTGCAGTATTTCAAACTTGATCATGGGAACCGACCCCTGCTACTTTTATCCTAGGATCCCAGTTACATTTTCAAAATCGACCCCAGGTGCTACTGCAGGTGCCAGTGGTCAAAATGAGGGCCTTCTTGGGCAGGAACCGGAACGGGAGGGCAAACTGCTAGAAGGTGCAGTATTTCAAACTTACAACAGGAACTGACCATTATTAATATAATCCTAGGACCCCAGTTTCATTTCAAAAATGGACCCCAGGTGTTACTGCTGGTGCCAGTGGTCAAAACAGGGCATATCAGGCTTGTCAGACGACCGCAGTCGCTTCGCTCGCGCTGAAGGTATTCCCTTCTCTTCGATGGCTCCGAAAATAACTGTAGTAACTCCAGCGTTAGCTTTCAACCAGAGTAACACAACGACCGGCGTACAAGTTGCGTAACTGGCGGATGGACGGAGAACTGTAGCAACTCCCGTGGCCTCGGAGAACTAACGGTAGTGGCTACTCGCCACTTCCGAGATGGAGGCAAACGAATGTTTGATAGCGTATTGGTGTTTGGAAGAGATTTAAGGTTGCTATATTGATTTTACATATGTTCTGCACGTGTTGAATAGTCTAATATGCTTCTATTTGTATGATGTGAGTAAATTGCAATTTGAAAATATACACGCACACATCATGCCAGTTTTCACAGAGCTATTATTGTGTTCTGCATGACGTCATTAGTTAATTTGAGGGTTTACACGCTTTAAATATTTGATTTTATGGTTACCTGCATTTGAACGCAGCCTGAGGATATTTTGAGTAATCCTTTTACGTTTCAGGCCATAAGGTTACGTAATCCTCTTGGTCTACTACCAAGTTTCATGAAATTATCGAAGTTATAATGTGAAGTAAGTGCTGTCACAGTAGTGTTATCATTTCAGGCCTCAACATAATTTTAATTAATAACACCTCAATATCCATGTGAATTGTGAAAAGGGGTGTAGATTACGCAACTGATGTAGATTAATGGAAAGGAAATCAGTTCACAATCTTGAAAGGCATAAAATTAGATAGTAAGGCAACTGTAAACAGTTGTTTGTAGCAGTGGAGTTCATATCTTCTGCTGCACTCTGTCCTTTTGTCTGGGATGTAATGCAAGAAGTGAATCACTCATGTCACTCTCAAACTATGTGGAAAGTGTATAAGCATAGATTGTTCTGTGAATTAGTTATTGTTTTTGCCAAAAATGCTTTCTGTTTCAGAAATAGCATTTTTTTCTCTTAACATTGCCTCTTCTTTTTCTGATTCCAGCTCAATATTGTTCATGCAAATGAAAACAATGAGTCTATACTGTTTCTTGCATGATAAGGAATGATACTGCTGAGTTATATTCAGCGCTGACTCCCTGACTCAGGGACAAAGCGCAGCAGAAGGTATGCATATTTGATTAAACTAGACTAAATGTTGGAATGCCCAATTATCTGCTCGAACTTTGGGAAGGTCAGTTACAAGTGTGTTAGCAGAGTGATTAGTTAGTAAACAAAGCTAACTGTCTGTTCCAAATCAGTCAAAATTAGTCAGCAATGTTTACGTGCACTTTGTTATTGTCGTCCAGGGTAGTCACGCTTAGTCATACCTGAATGTCGTAGGCCTTGGCCCTGGCCCGTAACAAAATTTTCAAATGCCAACCTCACTAATAATTATAGCCACAATCCACAATGTGCATCTATTTTCCTGATCTACTGAATTTTGATACAGGAATACATACTATGTAAGATAAATTACTACCAAATAATTTCAATTTCCTTTTTTGCAGTGAATATGAAGAAATGTGAATGGTATTGAATGATCTCATCTGATTCTCAATCCTGTTGCATCAAATTATTCATCGCATCTAAACTCAAGCATGCTAAATAAAAATTGTTGTATATTGGAAATAAAAGGAACTGAACTAATTAATTGTGGGAATCTTTACTTCTTTATTCCTTGATGAAGTCACAAATCAAGAAAAGGAAGAGTATCCATCCAATTTAAGAGTACAAAAAATAAACATTAAACATTCTTGATGTGAAAGACTAGCATATAACATTGATAACGGGAACACCATTACCTTGCTTAAGAAAATAAAAAGTATTTCTGATCAACCTTGCAAAATCAGTCGATCTTTAAGATTGAACACACATTGGTCACTAGAACACACATTGGTCACTAGAACACACATTGGTCACTAGAACACACATTGGTCACTAGAACACACATTGTCAGAGTCAGGAATTCTAATAACACAGACACAGGAGATATTTATTATTAAATTATTGGTAAATGGTATACAACATAAAATTATATAAAAAATCACATGGCCACATGGCAACATTTTAAAAAATTAGTGCCAACCCTTAACAATAATGTGGTCAGTAAAAAAAAAAAAATTACCATTCCCCAAATGAGGAAAACAGAAATACTTAACCCAGTCACAGCTATCCTAAACTAATCACAAAGATATATTGCACTTTGGGCATAGTCAGTCAAATGAATAAAACAAAGCAACAAAGCAGAAAACAAGGTATCTTAAAAACTAAGAACACAATTAGGTCAGTCATAAAAAACATCAACAACATCATCCAAAGCTGAAAGCGACTCATAAAAAGAATGTGCTCTAGGTGGAATAATGTTGTGTTGGCACAACACTTGAAGGTCCTTGAGCTTCAAAGAGGGCAGGGACTGTGGCTTGTCATAAGCAGCTGTATGTTTCATTGTTACGAGATTCACAGGGCGACCAGCAGACTTCTTCTTAATTTCAACAGGTACATAATCTACATCACCATGGTGATACTTTAGCAGCAATTGCCATGGGTTTTCATGAGAAACAAGAATTTCACAAATTTCAGTCCACCGAACAGCTGTCCCATTGGAATCTTTGGTCCACAAAGTCTGCTTGTCAACAAAGGTGTGGAAATCTTTGATATCTTCTGTTTTCATCCTGATAACATTGTACTTCTTGCCCGTCTTCTTGACATTTTCAATTGCTGCATACCAGTCTTCAGGAACAAACAAATCCATTTTTCCAGTTTTTCTCTCAATCAAGCCATGCATACCATCAGCATCATTTGTGGTGTGGCCTTTCATGAGGTATCTGTGAACAATTTTTATGCCAAGTTTAGCTGCAGCAATCATGTACATACCAAACAAATACCTATTTTTATTCTGAGCAGCACAGTTGTCGGACCAAAAATGAAAGGTTTTCACCCCATTTTGGCTACACTGTTCCAGGTATTGATAAATACAACTGGCCATTTCATTGGCACCACGCTTTGCAATTGACTCATCCCAAACATAGCAGTAGCCTTGACCTGCATTCTCTTTAATGGTGAAGTTGAAGAGACTAAGTTTTCTTTTATAATAGGCTTCTCCAGCTTTGCATTGTGGTAAAAGTAAAGTCTTTTGAAGATCAAACGAAGCCACAATGATACTAGGGTCTTTTAAATGGACTGCTCTGTCTTCCTTATACAGTGATTGAGCAAGATCTTTATGCAAAATATGATCTTCATGGCATTGCAGCTCATCAGGTGCACTTTGCTGCTCAATAGAAAGATTATTGTATGAGTAACACACATCACATAAATCTTTCCTTGGCTGAAACACTTTTATCTTCAAAGTATTGAATTCATCTGTGTATTGTCTTAGGGATGCTGCTTTTCTATCCATGTGATTTTTCTTCATCCACTCTAAATACAAGCGGTGCATGTTTGCAACTGACTCAACTCTCTCTTCCAAGTACTCGTAACTTGTGTCTTTTCTGCAGTAATGTGAAGCCACCCTGGGGAAGCTTCGGATATGATCGTGAACTGACTGAATCACATCACCAGGTATCATGCGTTTCACCCCTACCTTCCCTCTCTTTTCAGGGGACCCCCTTTTTTTTAAGGCAGTAGCAATAGTGGAGTCACTAATTACCAACGTGCTTTTAAACATTTCTTTGCACACTTTTCCTCTGGAGCCATTTTTTAGTTCCAAAAAAAATTCATTGTGGCAAGACCGATTTGTTTTCTTCTTGGGAGGGGTACCTAGGAAATCTTCATCAACTGTCTCATTGTTGGAATTCTTCGCAACAGATTTACTGCGCACAAAATTTGATATGAAGAGCCATTTCTTGGTTTGATTTTCATTCTTGGTGTAGTATCTGTCTTTAAAATATAGTCGGTCTTCTTCAGTAACTCGACTATCACATTTGTACTTGCAGGATGGACCACATGAGGGCCTAATAGCTTTCTCAGAATATGTCTTTCCTTCCTTACTCGTGTAGGCAAGGCCAAGGTGCCTTTTAACTTTGGCGTCATTTACCTTCCATGCCGAAGGGTTTCTAACTTTTTTTAAGGGAGCAGCTGGCTGAACTTTTCTATCTTTCACAAGTCCTCTCCCACTGGGTGGTGTTTTTGTTTCCGTTTCTGCATCATCATTTAAGTAGAATTCTGGGTTATTCCCTTCAACCACTTCCATGTGCACATCGTCAGCACTGATGACAGGAGCACTATCCAGAGTATGAAAAGATGGATCAGTGAGTAATTCTATGTCCGTGTCAGTTTGATCCTGGACAGGTTTGACAGGCACAAGGCCTGTATCACTCAATTCAAACACTGGCAAATCCGCATCACAACCTGAATAGCAGAATAAAGTATCTTAGAAATTCTTTCCAGCAGTGAATCATACCATCAGAAGCAATGCTAAATGGCAGTGATTTAGCCGTACCAGAATTGTACAAATGTTCAAAATCAAATTCTTCAAAAGAAAAATTTAGGTTTCTTTTCACAGTAGATAACTTAGGGAGCAAACCATCTGCAACCAAATCAAAAGTGAAAAATCAACTTACTTTGGTGACACTACTAAAGTACTAAAGAATTGTTAGTAGTCATCTGATTCATAATAATGACAATGATAACTGACTCACCAGTTGGTTTTATTAGACTGTCTGTGCACATGTTGATATTGCTATCTACATTGGTTCTCTTCTCCTCTGTTGCATGTGATGGAACTGAAAAAAAAATACAAAAGTGATTGCATGCAAGAATTCAATATAAACCAAGTATGAAACTGAACAGCAAATAATACTGTTTGTGAATTACTGCTGACAGACATCTGACAAATTCTGAGAGTTTTTATTTAAAAAATTCTTGCATCAAAAATTTATATTCTAGTATTTATAAAATTACTCAAATTTATTACTCCTTCATTTACATACTTGGTGAGGGGGTGGAGTAGGAGTATAATCAACCAGCCGCTTTGTTATAGTCTGGGCAGAATCCTTTGGAGGAGTATTAGCAGCCAGTGGGTTTGCTATAGTCTGCGCAGACTCCTTTGGAGAAGTATTAGCAGCCAGTTGGTTTGTTCTAGTCTGCGCAGACTCCTTTGGTGGAATCTTTGTTGTTGGTGATGCATCTGTAGTCAAAATAACAATAGTAATAACAAACATTATTTTTAACAAGAAGTCAGCAGAGTAATCAAATAACACTGACCGAGCCATTCTTTGCACTTCAACTTGACACTTCTGGGTGGACCTAGAACACAAGATTACCAAATGCATTAGCAGTAAATCCTATGAGTGGGAGACTCACTTAGCATACATTCTTGAAGGATGCAATTCCTTTAAAAGATTTTTTCTACCACACACATAACAAGTAAGTAGTGTGCTGTCCCTAGCATTGAGCATGGGACAAAATTACACATTTTTCTTCTCAGTATATGGACTAGGCACACACTAAATATTTGACTCTATCACTAATGGTTATACAGCTAAGTTGAGAAACTAGTCCGTACCAAAGAGAAGCTCCTGTTCTGACGGTGTGAAGGATATATTATCAGAATCTTGGTCATAATCTGTCAAAAGAAGGCACTGTTTTGAAACAAAGCAAGAGATGATGCACCAAGTATTTTCCTTTGAAACTGTGCAAAAAAGCTGTACAACAAGGCAATGTAAACAAAGCTTTGATAATGATTTAGAACATTTTGACAATACCTTTCCTATCATGTTGGCGTGTCTCCTTGCTCGCCGCTGCTCTAGTTAAGGCTGCAACAAACACAGAAGCCATTAACACACACAAAATTTAATTAAATCTGCTTTAAAAATGTGTCAAGTAGCTTTGGGTTTGGCTTCCAAAGCCGGGCCAAGACTCAAACGCGAATCCATTAAATTAGTAGTCGCTTTGACGGATATGTAAGGAACTCTTTGAATTTTCTCGTCGATTAAAAAAATTGGAAAGTCCAACTCGCATGCATAGTTGTGGAGGAAATATCAAACGCGGGTAAAACTAGTATATACACAGTGAGGCTATGTTTGACGGACAGGGGTTTCGTTGTCCTTGCTTAGCCGGCCGGGACACAGTATTTAGGCAGTCTAAAAAACACTTACCTGGTTTCTTGCCCTGCTGCTCAGCAGCGGCCTTTAGGCCCGCTTTAAAAAGTGATCGTTTTGACATGTTTTTACATCGCACACGCACTCTCCTTCAGTCTCACCCCAGGCGACTGCAGAGCAGGGGTGGGCGTCTCATCCGGCTGGGCCCGGTTCAGTTAACACAGTTCTCTTCGGAGATCTGTGTGCTGGTTAGGTTATGGTGCCGAATTCAAATCGTGATTGCACAAAAACTGTGGCTTCGATTGAAAAAACATTTTTCAACAACAAAGATTAATAAATAAAGATGTGGAATCTCAAAAAAAGTGAAAGTTGATCTCGAATGGGTTTATGATAGTTCTCTGAGGCCACGGGAGTTGCTACAGTTCTCCGTCCATCCGCCAGTTACGCGACTTGTACGCCGGTCGTTGTATTACTCTGGTTGAAAGCTAACGCTGGAGTTACTACAGTTATTTTCGGAGCCATCGACTTCAACAGACCCCCTTCGACAAGGTGACATCAAAATTTGAACGGGTGGTCAAACCCACCCCCTTGCCCACTTACCCCCACCCCCTGAGGGTGATTTTTTTGAATTTTCGAAATGGGCTGGAAATTGAGCAGGGGACTCCCCGGCAAACGGGCATCAATTTTTCACCCCGGGGGGGGGGGGGGGGGGGGGGGGATTGAGGCCGCTGTCGGTCGCTGGCCACTGTCGCGCACTGTGCTCGGGTTGCATTGTTTTCCAGAAGCAAGGAGGCCGCTGGCTCGGCTCCGCCTGCACTGGGCTGGCCTCGCCTTCGCTCCCTTGGCCAAGGGCCTCTGCTCGACGCGGCCTCGAAAACCGAAACCTAAAATTAACTTTCGGGTGCATTTGCCTCAGGAAGATGTTCCTCCCTTTAGAATATCTTCGGCTCACCCTCATGACGCAAACAAACTAACTAAAAACGCAACAAAGTTCTGCTTTCACAGACACACACATAAGACTTTATTTTGATAACTTCCTAAACGCTAAAGAAACTGGAAGACATTTGGAGTTGGTATCATCTGCTTTCTATTTAAATACGGTTCTAATTTTTTGCCCTTTAATCGCCTTTAATGCTTTCCCGTGGCTGAAAACACATCGGAATAGATGCCCGTGGCTAGTAACAACCTCGAATGAGAAAAGGCGGTCCCGAAACTTTTCTACCCCTACACAGGGGAGGCTACCCTGAACCCCTACCTAGCCGACCCTGGAGGGGGGAGGGGGGTTTCGGTGTCGGCGCCGGACGAGGCGGACCCCTGGCCACCTGCACACCAAATTTGAAGTCGATCGGCCGATAGCAGTAAGCAGGGGTAGCGTCGCAGTCGCTCGTCCGCGGCAGGGTCGCGGTCGCGCTATGCAGGCCGGAGTGGGTCCCCAGTGTGTCTCAGGTAGTCGGGGGTGACTGACCTCGCCCGTGTGGGCGGGTTCATCGGTTGTCCGACCTTCGATTGTCCGACCTCGGCGTTTCGGATGCCCTCCGGGAAAGCGAGTTTTTTTTGTCCGACCTCACTTTTGTCCGACCTAAAATAGTCCGACCTTTTAATTCAAAGTTAGGCAAGTGATCATTGTAACGTCCAATGACAACTCGATACACTCATTCTGTGATATTTACGTGTGGGTATTTGTACCCGGGTTCACAAGTGGTCTGGAATGCTGGTTGGCGTGCATTTCCAGCAGCAAGGACAATGTGGGCAAGTGAACACCCGCCGGGTAGGCTGACACGCAACACACCCGTGTGTGGCGGGCAACAAGAAGCAGGAGGCACTCGCGCAGCCACTGCGAGGTTCTTCGGTGTTTACCGCGGGATATTTTTTAGGCACGAAGTAGCCTATTGCAATCTTTAGGATTCCGATTTTTTTCTTGACATGGCCCCTTATGGACTTCTCCGAACGAAATTGTACGATTTCGATGAGAGTTTGCAAGGAGCAGGAAGGAGACACGCTGATTCAGATTCTGATGCCCATACGAAAACTCAAAGGCTGAAATTGGAGAATTTTGAATTGAAAAATTTGATAATTCGAGTCGAGCTGCAGGCTCTTATGGGCGAAAAGATCGAGTCAAGCAAGGGCCTAGCCGAGCCGAGGCAAAGTTGGTGGAAAGATGAAAATTACAACCAATCAGAGCACTGCCTGTTGCGTAGTACAGCCGCAACAAAAAACGAAAACTGCTGCGTTGGAAAAGTTGATATAGCAAGCTTGGGGTGGCCGGACAACAATGCGGCAAAGGGTACAGACTTTCAAACGTAGCCGTTGTGAGTCGACTGTACTTCTCTTCCGTCCCGAATTTTTCATCCAACACCATGACGACGTGTGGGTAAATAAAACAATTGAGGACACCGACGTCGGTTTCATCGGTTTTGAGTTGTGCGCGAAAGTTTTGATTGTGGTTGTGACGTGCCGAAATTGGATGATGAAGGTTCTTCAAGGAACAGCTTATCAATACCATGGAGTGTTTAAAAATGCTGGGAAGCAATGCTGTGTAATGAGTGTGGTAGCTTTATGTCATACTCTTCAAAAATTTCCAACCAAGTGAACCAGCCAAGATGTGGACGAGTCTTTGAAAGTAAGATTTATCAACGTTCTCATGCCTCATGCCTGCCCCTGACGTTGAAAGGAGCTAGTTCTCCTGTCATTCAATGTGAGCTGAGAATAAATATTTTTAAGTTCATAGGATTGAGGTTCGGTCGGTAGTTCCGTGCCCAGCCGACAGAGCGCGCTATCGTCGACCGCCAGAGACCGCTCTCGATCACACGATGACTGTTGTAGCAACCGCGGGGCGCCGCGTTGAATTGTTGGCGTACAGATTGAGAATTCAGTTGAGACCCTGAGCGAGACTAGGGCTAGCCAGAGTAGCCAGTGGTGAGAATGCCAGCTGCTCGCTGGAAAGAGCCTAGAACACTACAACTGCCAATCTTCCCACGAAATTCTAAACTCTCTTCCGACAAACTTTTTCGCTTAAAAATTGTTTAACTTACCCAAAAAATACAGTCCTTTTTCTTTTTGATAGCATTCCAATATTTATCCAATATTTTCTCAACGCATCATTCATTCATATCTCTTCTTCACACTTCTCATTCCTTCTACTCTCCTCTCCTTCCAGCCTGTTTGGTCACATACGCATTCGAAAGACACTTCAAACCATCAGAAAAACTACAAAATCTACAAAATCTACAAAATCTCGGCAATATCGTCTGACTCTACTGCGGGCCTCCTAGGATTTCACTTTGTGGAATCGTATTTTTTGTTTCTGACAGACAGGCCGAGCGCACTACTCGTTAATTTTCGCTTCTACAAGACGTATAAGAAGTACAGTAGTAGCAGCAAAGAACGAGTAAAAACATACGCCATTTGACAGGGGGAGGAGGATTTGTGAAAAATGATACCCGGGGGAGGAGAGGTGTCAAAATCGTCAAAATGTGGGCCAGAACCGATGACGCAAGTTGTGCACGCCCTTCAAAGTGCGTCCAAGTCTTGCTGAGCCCGAAACCGCGGACGTCAAAGACGAGCGCCTGCGAGTGGTCGGGTAGGCCAGCCCGCACGACACAAGAGCATGCAGAAGTCGAGGTTGCCCACCCCGCAGGCGCAGGCGCCATTGTTGCTCACATTGTGGCCGAACTAGGTTTGTGCATGCGACAACAGGGAGCATCTATTCAGCACGTTCAGGATATTGCCGTAAGCGCAAACCTATAATTTGGCCAGGGGCGCCTGTTGGGTAGGCAGCCGTGCATGCACGTGTGTCGTGCGGGCAGGCCTATAGCCCTGGATTTGCAGGCGCTCGGCGTCTCCGTTCGCTGTTCCAGGAGTGGTATGCGCCATTTTTTTAAATTTTTTTACCTTCTAATAGTATTATAGGCATCTGTCAGAGTAAGGCAAGGTACTCAGTACGATTCTAATTGAACCAAAAAGTGGCACATTGATGACCAAACCTTCTACGATTTTTGTGGACAGGAGTGTTATCCAGTCGCGGGTTCTAGCATCGAAACTTTGGCCCGCGTACATCTGCCTCCTTCCCCCATAGTGTTTATGAATAAAAAATAATTAAGTAGCCAGCATCGACATATTTTATTCATGAATATAATGCAAACCGTACATGGAAATTTTCAAATGTTTTGTGACCTCGATGTGGAGTCCAGCAGAAAAACCACAATTGCATAGAGAAGTACACCGAAACCTTGACCTTGAAACCTTCAGAGCTGGAGCACAAGAAATAATATATCATTGGCTGAGCGATAGCGAAGCCCTTACCCCACTGGCCCAAAAATGTTTTGTCTGTTTGTCTGTCTGTCTGCGTGTCTGTCTGTCCGCGCGATTTCTTGAGAACGGTTCATCGTAGAGTGCTCAAATTTGGACCCTACCTCCTTGCATCATACCGGAGTCAACCTCACCTCGGGGGCATCCTACCTCAGGTGCTGCTGCAGGTGCCGGTTGACAAACCAGGGCCTTCTTGGAACACGAGGGCTAACTTCTAAATCGTGCCGATTTTCAAACTTGAACCTGGCGACCGACCCCTTCTAAAATCACCCAAAGACCCAAGTCAAGATGGCAAAATCGACCCCAGGTGCTGCTGCAGGTGCTAGTGGTCAAAACAAGGCCTTCTTGAGCAGGAGCAGGAACAAATAGAAAAACTGCTAAACAAGCTGTATTTTGAGCTTAAAGATCGGAACCGACCCCGCTCAATATACTCTCAGAACTTCAATTACAATGCCGAAAAGGACCCCAGGTGCTGCTGCAGGTGCGGGTTGGCAAAACTGGGCCCTCTTGTGCAGGAACTGGAACGGGAGGGTTAACTTCTAAATCATGCCGATTTTCAAACTTACAATGCCGAAGAAGACCCCATAGGTGCTGCTGCAGGTGCCAGTGGTCAAAGCACGGCTTCCTTGGACGGAAACTGGTTTGGCTCGGTTTGGTTAGAGCAGCATTGAATGGTGAAGAGAAGTCTTCAATGAGTAGGTTAGTCTAGGTTAGGTTAGAGTCGGTTAGGTTAGAGTAGGGTAGGTAAGGTTAGATTTGAGCACAATTAAATACGGCAGAGAATCCCAAAATACAGTGGGAGTAGGTACGTCCAGCGGTTAGGTTAGAGTCGCAGCGAACCCCGCGCCCGAAGACCGGCAGGGCGCCGTACAGACTGATTAGCCCCGCAGGGTCCCACTCGCCCGGTGACAGCTTTATTTTTGTTACACATTTCGGTCCCGCTGTATTTTCAGGCTCGCCAATTAAGTCCTCGTCCTGACGGTTACAGTTACAGCTGATGGAAACCCTGGCCACCAGGGGCAAGCCCCGCGGCCAGAAAAACATCAAGAACTATCTCTCTCTTTCTTTCTCTTACAGTTGGAGGGTGTCTCTGCCTGAGAGCAGCCGCCTGAAGCCAGAAATATAAGATTATCTCGCTCTCTCTCTCTCTGCCTGAGATGTGTTCCGCCAGACCGTTAGGCCGTTGGGAAAGTCATGGATGGATGGGCGGTTTCGGTTTGTGATTCGTATTATGTCTGTGTTTGTGTGCTGTATTTGACAACTTAAATAACGGTTTTACTGCTACCAATGCTGAAATTGTTGAAACTGACACGGCACTGGCCCGACTGGCGCTGCTTCGGCGCGCGTGAGGGTTATGTCAGTTCACTTTCAATAGTTTGTTTGTTTTGCCTCGTCATTGCTCTGCGCTTTCATTGATTAGTAACGCTTTCATAACCCTTTCTCTTTGCTCGCTCTCATTGTTGGAATTAAGAAGTGCTCGAGACGCGTTTTGATGCTATGTGGTGGTATGTGACTGATAGTGTGTGTGTTCGCAGGTTGTAGGAGAAGAAGGAGGTGTACGAACGCCGATTGTCTTACGTCGCCTGGGTGTTTAGCATTTGTTTGCCGTGTGCTGTTCCAGGACAGGCAGATCCCATCGACACTAGTCAAGGTTAGTTTTGGGTGATATGTTGCGATAGTTTGAGCGGCATGTGATGAGGCAAATGACTGAAACCTGCCTAACATATAGAAATTTTCAAGAGAGCTTTGTTCTCTGTGCTCATGTGTGCTGTTAGTTGAAATTTTTTGTGTTATAGAATATGCTGCATCCTTTATTCGTGCCCTTGTGTTTGGACATTTTCACTCGTATGTTACTGGCTCATAATTTGGTTGTTTTTGTACAGTTTGCAGAAGTACTTCAGAGTCTGGTTCCACGTACCCGAGGCTGACTGCAATGCAAGGATCGTGTCCTTACCACAAGGTAAGCGCCCACCCAAATTAAATGTCTCGTACAAGAAATTTGTACTTGCTTGAGGTGTGTGTCTGACATGTCACGCGTCTGCCTTGCCCAGGGGCTCCTGTTCTCGCAAGGTGTCGGAATGCCTTCCATCATCACCCGATGTCCCGCTTGATGCTGGATTCTGGGTGCTGCGCGGAGCAAGGGCAAGACTGGAATCCCTCCCTTCACTCCAGAAGTTGACTTGAACTCGTCACTGTGTGCTGCAACCATCGATCAACTTCGCTACTTGTTGTTCCTCCGCATTATAATTGCACTGTCTGCATGGGTGGCTGGTTGCGTGTGCTTGCTTTGATTTTTGAATGTTTATGCCAAGAGCTTGTTGCATGCTTGCCTGATTTGATAGTAGTTCTTTACATTTCGATTCTCATTAGTTGTGCTCGCTACATTAGTGGTTGTGCCCAATTGTAAGCATGGCATGTGCTCTTTTATCTGAGGGTTTCTTTCCTTCTTGTATGGCTTCTGAGCATGAGTCCTATACCCCTACCTCATTATGCTGTGGATCAGTGACGTGACGCATGTGAAGTAATAATTATTTATCTGGTTGCTTGGCATAATGTTATTAAACTTAACGTGGTCCGCATGCTCATCTCTGTATGCGGCTTGTATGCTCTTGCAGCATGGGGGAGGAATAACACATAACAGCTAATCTCAAAGCATGCTGAGTATTTAACCATATGGCCTTTCATCTCCCCTGCTCAGTTGAAGAGAATGAATTATGTTTTAATTTATGCCCTGCAGGGTTCATTATCTTGACTCGGTGTCTACTTTATTGTTTGGTCTGTCTTACTGTGCATGTTGTGTGCTTGTGCTTGTAATGCTGCATGTTGATGCACGTTTGTATTATGTCCTGCTTGTAATAATTGTTGTATGAGTAGCATCTACACAATCAGCATGAATATTTTAGTGCAGTATTGCATGATATTTCAGATACTTGGCATGTGCCTGGCATAATTGCTTACAATTAGTCTATTGTCTCTTTGCTTCAGTATTCCTTTTTTCAATTAGATTGTTTGTTTGTAGATAGCTATGAAGTGGCATGCTTAGAGTTTGAAAATGTAATTGTGGGCCCTTGCGCATGCCATCAAGGGGCGGAGAGTTGACTTTGAAGTGATGCAGCACCAGGAGTTAATGTAGCTGGCAGACAACAGGCAGGATCGGAGTTCACAGCATGGAGGGGAAGCGCCAAGCCCACTGCTTCGCAAAATCACAGATACGTACTTTCTTTATTTTCATTATTACTTTATTGAACCGAACACATGCTTCTATGTTTTATGAAGAATCCTGTTTGCATGTTCCCCATACTCCAATCAGTTTCTCTCTGCATGGCATGCACCTTATATTTTTTTTCTTGCTGTTGTTGGTATTGTTGTTTTCAGGTGCTGCTTATTGTGTAGTGTAGACTTTTAAACAGAAAACTCTTGTATTTTGCATGTATCTGTAATTCTGCATGTTTTGAATGGACCTTTGTGGTATGGTATGGTATACTGCTTTCAGCATCTGCTTTTTGCATGTAGTGGGTGTTGAATGTTCATGTCTTGAAAATATTGTTCTCATTTGCCATTTGACTGGCCCTTGCATGGATGTATAGTTAAAGATTGATGTAGTTTATGTCCTCTGCATGTTGTGAATGAACCTATCTTGTATGATTTAGCATGTCATTTAATGAATGAATTTTTTTGTGCCCCCCCCCCCCCCCCACACACACACACACACACACACACACACAAACACACACATGCCCAAAAAAAAAGAAAACAAGAAACTCCCCCAAAAACCCAAATTGTGCTTAAAATAATATATTGTTTGTGTTTCAGGGCCACACCTGCACACCTTCAAAGGGTGGAGAGTTGACTTTGAAGTGATGCAGCACCAGGAGTTCTTGTAGCTGGCAGTCAACAGGCAGGATCGGACTTCACAACATAGAGGGGAGGCGCTAAGCCCACTGCTTCTCAAAATCTTAGATACGTACTTTCTTCATTTTCATTATTACTTTATTGAACCGAACACATGCTTCTATGTTTTATGAAGAATCCTATTTGCATGTTCCCCATACTCCAATCAGTACCTCTCTGCATGGCATGCATCTTATATTTCTTTTCCTGCTGTTGTTGGTATTGTTGTTTTCAGGTGCTGCTTATTGTGTAGTGTAGACTTTTAAACAGAAAACTCTTGTATTTTGCATGTATCTGTAATTCTGCATGTTTTGAATGGACCTTTGTGGTATGGTATGGTATACTGCTTTCAGCATCTGCTTTTTGCATGTCGTGGGTGTTGAATGTTCATGTCTTGAAAATATTGTTCTTATTTGCCATTTGCCATTGGATGGATGTATAGGTAAAGATTGATGTAGTTTGTGTTGTCTGCATGTTGTGAATGAAACCTATCTCGTATGATTTAGCATGTCATTTATTGAATGCAATTTTTGTGCTTCCAAGTCAGCTTCCAGTGGTTACATTACTGATGTTGTAAGATAAGGGAATCCCCCCCCCCCCCCCAAAAAAAAAAAGGACAGAACAAAAAACAAGTTGTGCTTACAATAACATATTGTGTGTTTCAGGGTCACACCTGCTTGGGGTCTCCTAATCTTCTGCATTCTAAGGTGGTTATGCCTTTCTGCAGTACACCATATGGATTTCCTGCCGTCGTCAACAATGCTCCCTGTCATTCTCTCGGAATTTTTATCCTGCCTGAACTGATCTGAATTTTTTAGCTGATAAACATAATAAGGTGACTGACTATCCATTATTACTCTGTGTTAATTTCTTTTTTAATTTTGGTATTTTGTAATACTAATGTTGGTGCTCTCCTCCATTTTCCAGATGGCAAGAGAGAGAACAGGGTTTTTTTCCCCTCCACGACCACCTTCATTTCACCACTGTCTGGTCCCCAAGATCCTTTTCGTACTGTGTTTGAAATGTCTTTATGTTAGAAGAAGACTGAAACTTAAATGTTAACATTGATTTGTGTTGAAAAATTCTGTGAAATGAACACCATCTTCTAATTAGTCTTTGTTTATTTCCTCCTTGTACATGAACCAAAGAGATAAACAAGTATTCATACCTAATCAACAAGAGTAAAAAAAAAGATAAGAGAAATGTCTTGAACAATACAACAATAACTTGAACAATAACACTTGTCACAATAAAAACGGCCTACACAAATCTGTTCTGTGCTACCATCACTATTACAAGCCTTAATCAGAATTGAAACAGGAGTACAACAACTGAGTGCTTACAATAAAATAAACAATCCTCGTATACAGTTTGCATACAGAAGCACTCTAATTTACAGACGCTTGAGGCATTATGGACAAATTATACATTACACTTGATATGAATGACTTAAAAACTTTAAAAACAGGCTACAAGAATCGAGACAATGAAAATTTACAAGGCTGATGATGTTTTCTACTTTTGGGGTATAAAGTGGCTGCAGTTTAGCCTCAGTGGAGGGTTTTGCCTTGTTGCTCTTCCGTACAATCATCAATTAACTATGAAGTGAGCACCAAAGATATGAATCAACACGGGTTAAAAAAGAAAAGACAACTTATATCAAATTCATTCATTTTCATCTTCCTCATCATCCTCATCATCTTCTTGTAGGCTTGTAATGTAGGCCATCAGCTGGGCCTTTGTCATCCTTTCGAGGGCTTCTGGAAATTCAGTCAACATTCCAATTCAGTATTAGTACACAGTCTTCACTTATCCAGGAAACCTTGACCTGCACACTATACTTACTACTTCCTCGCATCCTTTTTCCCTTTGGTTTACTCTGGAAGAAAAAAAAAAAATCACCTTACTAAATGACTAAGAAACTTGACCTCTGATGAAGCACAGTCAAGAGGATGTGCCCATACCTGTTTGGCAGCTAATTTCGGTGCTGATGGGGCTCCCGAATTCTGAAGAAGAAAGATAAATTAGACAAGTTAAGGAACATAAAGAAGAAATGCTGGTGGTGGTGTCCATGCCTGTTTTATGCTGGTTGAAGTCTCCGAGCTCTGAAAAATAAAAGACAGAATTTGTCAGACTTCAAGGAGAGCAGCTTACGGAGACAGCACTGACAACCTTTAAAGAACACCTTTGTCAAAAACACGTAAGAAACACACCTCTTTTTTTCTGCCCCCTTGATATTGTTAACAGTTTTGGCCTCTTTCTTTTCAGCCTCCAAGACATCATCAACCGTTTTCGAGTTCTTTTGCAGCTTTCCCTGCAATCAGAAAGACACAAGACACATAGACAAAACATTTACAAATCTTACTTGTTGTACATGTTACGGCTAAAGTCCGGACACCGGCTACTACTAAGATTAACTGACCAATCTTAGGAGTGGCCGATCCGAAGCGGCTAATGTTGTCGGAGGCAAAGTTTCTACTTAAGCCGTAACATTGAAGAACCTCAAATCTGCGAAGGTGACGGCAGGCTTCACTGGTTTCTCCCTCTTTGACCTAGTATCCTCCTTCTCCTCATCTTCTGAGGAAATTTGGGTGGCAGCTCGTTTCACTGGCCTTATGTCCGAATCACTTGAATCGTCACTTATGACCTGTCAGGTGAGAACAAAAAGAAATTGTATGTGACCCATCTCGTTATTTAAGAAGATAGAATGAGAAGGAAACACCATGGGGAATGCTGCTCCATTTTCCCTTTCGCAGTCTGGACATGAAATAAATGAATAGAAATTCGTTTAGAAGTGACCAATTGGCAATGGAACAGAGCACAGCCATTCCTAGTTTTAACCAAAACAAAATTACAACAGGAAAATATGGCAGTGTGTGGGCCTACCTCTTCCTCCTTGTCGGATAGTCAGTCATCCTGCCAGTCATTCTGAGAAAACAATTACAGTTCTCAAATCACAAAAACCAAAGAGTTTAACTGCAAAGTGACTAGCAGACTTACATCCACATTGAAGCCGCAGTCCAGATTGTGTACCAGATCCTAGAAAGAAAAGGAAAGGGGGAGGGGGAAATCAGTAGGATTGGATGAATCAATATATATAAATAAAATGTGTAACGAGGTAGATGTCTCACCTTGGGGGAGTTTTCTTCAAAAAGTAACTGCTTTGAGCCCTAAAAAAAAGGAAAACATTTCTGATTTACGAAAAAAAGAGAAAAAAAGGTTAATAATTGACAGTGGTATACAGAGCACTGTATCAAAGGGTCCTTGCTGCAATTGTTCAGATCCTCAGATGCCCTTTTAGGTGGTGTAGACAACTGAAAAAGAGATCAGGACCCTCTTAAGATCGAGATGAAAATTAAGAAAGCAAAATTGTCATAAGCATATCAAATGTCTTACCGTTGGCCTCGCAGACAGAGCAACAGAGGAAGTACCGATCTAAAACAGAAGGAAAAAACAAGTTTTTCTTACAAACGGTATACACATAATACAAGACAATATGTGAGAGAGAAATCATACATCTGTTTTCAGCCCTTGAAGGGGCTTTGGCTGGGAACTCCTCCTCATGGATCGGTGATGGAGCAGAAGGAATCTGAAATAAATGGAAAGTTTTTCTTACCCAACACAAAAAATTAGAATGACAGTACATCAGAGAAAAATCATATATGCGTCTCTTTCGGCTTCATTTCCCTTTGGGTGATTGGCTGGAAAAGAGTGATGGTATCAGAAATGCAAGCATCTTACTACAGGCATAAAATGAATCAGGCTCATAAAAGGTCTGTTTATCAAGGTCCGTTACGTTAGCACTACCCAGTTGAGCACAAATTCTGAAAATTGGCCAGGATTTAGTGCTCAATTAGTGCTACCACCAAGTCAATTTTTAGAATTTGTGCTCAATATTTGAAAAACATAGAACTGGTTAAAAGTGGGCGGTGCTAGAATAACGCTTGCACCGCCAACACGAGCACAAATTCTGAACCAAAGCAAGGACTTAGTGCTCAATTAGTGCTTTCACCTGGCCAATTTATGGAATTTGTGCTCAAGAACTAAATACTCAAAAATTGATCAAAAGATTCTAATAATTGGCGGTGCTAGCGTTACGCTGCACCGCCCACTCATCAGAACTTCCCCAGTGTTAGCTTGGGGTGACGGGCACAATTTGTGCTCTTCGAAAATCAGCATGCCAGAATTTGTGCTCTACTCCTTCATGCCCAAATCCAAGGTTTAAATTCATGAATTCAGCCTGGGAGCAACCCGCGCAGCCCACGACGTATTTAAACCCCAAACATAGATTTTCCTGACCGGAATAGTAAGTGCTCTTCGAAAATCGGCAGGCCAGAATTTGTGCTCCACTCCTTCATGCCTAAATTCAAGGTTTAAATTCATTAATTCAGCCTAGGAGCCACCCGCACCAACCACGACGTATTTTAACGCCAAACATGCCTTTTTCAGACCGAAATAATTAGTGCTCTTCGAAAAGTAGCAGGCCAGAATTCGTGCTCCACTCCTTCATGCCCAAATTCAAGGTTTAAATTTATGAATGTAGCCTTGGAGCAACCTGCACCGCCTACGACGTATTTAAACCCCGAACATAAAGTTTCCTAACCGGAATAATTAATGCTCTTCGAAAATCAGCATGCCATAATTTGTGCTCGACTCCTTTATGCCCAAATTCAAGGTTTAAGTTCATTAATTTAGCCTGGGAGCAACCCGCACTGCCCACGACGTATTTAAACGCCAAACATGCCTTTTTCAGACCGAAATAATTAGTGCTCTTCGAAAAGTAGCAGGCCAGAATTCGTGCTCCACTCCTTCATGCCCAAATTCAAGGTTTAAATTCATGAATTCAGCCTGGGAGCAACCCGCACCGTGCACAACGTATTTGAACGTCAAAAATAGATTTTCCTGACCAGAATAATTATGGCTATCCGAAAATCAGCTTGCCATAATTTGTGCGCGAATCCTTCATGCCCCAATTCAAGGTTAAAATTCATGAATTCAGCCTGGGAGCAACCCGCACCGCCCACGACTAATTTAAACGCCAAACATGGATTTTCCTGACCGAAATAATTAGTGCTCTTCGAAAATCACTATGCGAGAATTTGTGCCGGACTTCTTCATGCCCAAATTCAAGGTTTTAATTCATGAATTCAGCCTGCCCGTATGAATCTGAGAAGTCTCCTTTAGGCCTAAAACAGGGCGCGAGTAGTACGCAGCCGTGTGGACTAGGGCGTAAATCGACGGGCGTGGTGCGCTAAGAGTGAGCGCGACCATAGGGACTGGGGCACATCGTGGTCGCAGCACTGAGACTAGTTCGTCTTGGCGTCCCTCAGCATGCGGACTGGTGCACCCACCGGTACCGTCTGTCTAGACCAGGACGCCTCCCGTGCACCTCGGAACGCACTTGAACGCGAGGAGGTCCCGCAGCAGCACGTGCTGGTTCGCAATGAAGACGCGAGGGCTCGGACTTGTGCTTGTTGTGGGCGCGTGCACCTTGTACAATGGACTCTGGCATGAAAAGTCCTCGTCCAGCTCCATATCATACTCAAGCAAATTACCTCAGGTTCTCAACGCTAGTTCAAGTACTCCACAGTACTCAGTTTTTCGCGATATGATTAGCGGGGGAAACGAGAGTTACGCAGTAGCATCTAGTAGCCCCTTGCACAGCTGAAGATAGGCAGCCAGCAATGCACAAGTGTCTAATGGGTTGCCTATAGTCAAAGTTGAGTCTCCCTAGTTTTCCTTCGTCATTGATGCGCCCGAAAGATCCTCAACAACAGTGTGGCTTCTATTATTCTTCTTATTTTGAAAAACTCTCTTTAAATTTCACATACTAGTTTGAAAACAAATTCCAATGAAAAGACGTTTTTCCTTCAACGAATGTTCATAAGTTGGCACCAGTGGCACCACGGTCCGTGATTGGACGATCCATTTGTGTACATCACGGAGTACATATCCCCTTCGCCAAATTGTTCTTACCGTAATTATTGGCTCAGAAGGATGGACGAAGAAGTTAAAAAAAGAAGGGCTAGCGACCGACTGAAAGCTCGCCGCGTGCGGGCCAAGAGACAGAAGGCAGGGCAAGCTGTTGTCATCCCCTGTCTTTCTGATTCGGAAGCGTCAGAGGAAGATTCAGACCACAACGAACAGCCAGGTTAGTTTGTTTTTATTTTTAGTAGTAATTTTCTAGTTCTAGTAATTTTTATGTGTCAGTAGTGTTCATATGCCTCCTGAAATTCGCCATCATGCCATAATTAAACTACGTTCGGATAACCTTTTTGTCGGTATGGGGAGTTGGGATGGGGATGAATGATGATGTAATTCCTTAATAGACCTTTTATCCGTACCGAGCGCGCGAGCTACCCTAATGATGTTACCTCGAAAAACGAGATTGATTTTAGTAAATATTAAAAAAGATGTATGGACTGATGATTCATGAATGTTTTGAGACCAACGTGAAGTCGTACATCGCTATGGTTCCCAAAGTACAGGGCTCACAAAATTCCAGAACGGCTATTGGATAGAAGGTCTATGATTTAATGTGTCATGCTGTTTACTCTTTGCCTGTGCTTGCACCTCTAGTTGCCGCACTTAAAGTGATGTTATTACATTTACAGTTGCACGGTGTGATGATGTAGATTCTGATGACCTGGTAGAGGACGCACATCAGCATGGGATTGATATTGATAATGCAACCTCAACTGATGACGAAGAGAGACCAAATTTAAGTCCTGGTACTTTGCATTCAAATGATGAGGAAAACGCAAGAGAATCTAGTCCTGAACACTATGAAGGTAAATGTTTTTGTAATTTTCAAAACAGATTTTTATATTTCTTTGAAAGTTTCCCATTTTTTCATTTCTACATTTTGTCTACAGGTGTGATGAACGATTCTGCGAGTGATGGATCTAATGGTGGAAATGGCAGTGATGGATCTGATGATGAAAATAACCATTATGACAGTGAGGGTGAATTAGAAGGTAAAGAAATTTTGTTCTTTTCCTCAAGAGCATTCCCCAATTTAAAAGGATATACTATATGTAAAATTTTGTATATTTGTTTACAGATATGGATTATTATGCCTCTAGTGAGCAATCTGGAGGTGACAGTGAGGCAAGTGATGCCAGTGAAGCCGAGTCAGAAGAAGATGTTCCTGTTTCATCGGATGAGGAAGATCGTGACAACTATGATGGTGATGGCAATGACCCGATATACCCTGGAGCACCCATAACATTACATGAAAGTCTAGTGGCAATATTTACTCTTCTATTTGTTGAAAAACTATCTGGAAGACTTATTACTTATATATTGCAGCTTATTGCTCTCCACTGTCCTGAGGGAAGTATTGTGGAAAAGACATTGGCTACATTTAAGAGCTATTTTTCCAAAGTGGGTGCTGCACTTATGGTCTTTCACTACTTTTGTGCTGATTGCATTTATCCCTTAAAGACCAAAGCCAGTAAATGTCCAAAATGCAAAAAGAAAGATAATGTATCATACTTTCTGGAACTGCCTCTTCTCCATCAACTTCAAAATCTTTTAAGAGAGCAAACTTTTATCAAGACCTTCAGTTTCGTTTTAAAGCCAATAGGAAGCAGCACAATGACAATATTGAAGATATATATGATGGCCAGGTTTATAAAGAACTGATGGATAATGGATTTCTGAAGAACCCAAATAATTTATCATTTATGTGGTACACAGATGGTGTTGCTATATTTAAATCATCTAGTTTTTCTATTTGGCCTTTTTGTTTGGTTATTAATGAATTACCCTACAAGCTCAGATCATTACCAAAAAATATTTTGCTTGTTGGCCTCTGGTTTGGTAAAAGCAAACCAAACCCAAATGTTTTTCTGAGACCACTGCATAAAACTATGAAAAGCTTTGAGAAAAATGGCCACACATTCAAACTCCTTGACGATTCTGAAATACTTGTTAAGGGAAAGGTAATTTGTGGAACATGTGACTTGCCTGCTAAAAGCAAATTCCTGTGCATGAAGCAATATAATTCATATTATGGCTGCCCTAAATGTATGATTGAGGGAGGCAGGACGGCTGTGGGGAATACTACAGTGCAAGTGTACCCATACCAACTCAATATTGAGAAGAGAACTCATGCGGAAAGCCTGGATTTTGCCAAACAAGCATTGGAGGCTCGCAAGACAAACAAGGATGCTTCTGTCTTTGGTATTAAAGGACCAACTATTTTATCAAAAATAGTTCCTGACATTATCAAGTGTACAGGGATTGATATCATGCACGGGGTATTTTTAGGAGTTTTCAAAATGCTCTTGAATTTGTGGTTAAGTGCTTCCTATTCTGGCATGCCGTGGAGTGTACATCATTTGTTTGATGTTTTGGAAAAGCTGAGTAAAATCAAGTCACCCAGCTCTGCTGAGAGAACTCCCCGAGCATTGAAAGACATAAAATTTTGGAAAGCATCAGAGTATAAACAATTTATGATGTATTATTCAGTACCACTGCTTAAAAATGTCTTGGATGAAGTTTATTTGAAACACCACTGTCTTCTTGTCTCTGCTATCTCCTTACTAAGCCAAGACAGTATCTCGTTCACTCAGATTCAAACAGTCTCTGCTCTTCTCTTATCCTATGTATCAGATTTTGCTCGACTGTACCCTCTCAGATTTTTAGGACTAAATGTTCACCAACTAATTCACTTAGCAGATGTAACTATTGAGATTGGCCCTTGCTGGGTATACAGTTGTTTTTTTATGGAAAGTTTCAATGGGGTGATAAACAAAATGTTCCATGGCACTCAACACGTTGCTCTGCAAATTTGCTCAACTGTTTCAATGGTGATGAAAATTCCTAAATTCAGAAGTCTTTTGCCTCCTGACTCGGATGTCAAAGAGTTTTGCCATCGTGTTGAACAACGGTCTAAACAGCTCAAAATAGCTGATGTGATTGATGATGATACATATGCGATTGGGAAGTATTCTCATGACCTAACCAGAATTCGTCATTCCTCTCAAGTTGTCAGACAGAGTTTAAGGAAGGAAGACGGAACCTGCTGTCTTTTCTTTCGCCTGCAGAAAAGAGGTGTTTTATATTTTGCTGAAGAATATCCTCGACAATCATCAAGAAAAGAATCAAGCTTCATAACATTCCGAGAGAATGACACTGTTAAAATTGGACGTATTGTCAGATTTGTGCGCTGGTCCAGTTGTGGGAACTTATGTGATGTTAATTGCAGAGAGTGTGCTGCAAATTATGTAGCTGTTGTTAGAATATTTGAACGCCAATTCTGGTTCATCCATGATCTCAGGAATGTGAGGATTCATCATATATCACAGGTGCAGAGAACTGACATTATCACAGCCATTGATGTGGGATCAATTCTTAATTTATGTTTTTATTTTGAATCAGATAATTTGTCATATGTTGGAACCCCAGTCAATAGGCTTGAAAGGGAGTAGGGTAACATGGATCTTTCTTCGATCTTATTCACTTATGACATGACAAGAGCTTAGATCTATCAGCATGGACTGTATGGCAGTACTTTGTAAGACCGAAAACCTTGGTGTCAGACAGTGGCATAAGCACAATTTCCAATATTATAGAGACCGTTAATGTCACGTCCAAATTATTTCTAGAAATATGTGACCGATTTGTAACTCTGTGCACATAGGATCACCGTACGGAGGTCGGGCTCAGCGCTCTCCTTTAGGCCCCTGCAATTTTTAGAAGGTCGTGTACGTGATTAAGTGACAGCCCCCTCCTAACTTACTTTTTTTTTGTTCAACCCTTACAGCTTTAATCGAGCTGAGCTTTCGTACACGTGCTTATCTCGAACTCTTTGAACGTTTCCTAAAATATAATTCTGATCGGACCGGGCATTGGTGCTGTACGCCCGTTTTGCATTTTTGCATTACAGCGTTGATAGACTCAGCAGGGCGGGGAAGACACGTGCAACTCAGCTCAGCGAGCTGAAGTTACGCTGCAGTTACGCTGCAGTTGCTATTGCGGTTGAAGTTCCCCACCGAGGCCACCCCGTCAACATCAGGCAGACGGTCTTGTCCTCACGGACACGGCCGCCGAGCCGCCGTGGTGGTCGACGACGACCTCCCTCACCCCACCACGAGTGTGTGGCCGATATCTATTTTTCGTCGGAAACTCGTCTAACCGGTGCGTGGTCTCTCGGGGACGCCTTCCCCAATCAGGGAAAGCGTCTGCGCGTGAAATCCGACGGGGAATGACAGAGACGGCTGCTGGGGGGCCGTCACTAAGATACCATTTTAAAAATTATCCGACTGTTGGGTGTGGAAGGGGCTCGTGTGCCGTGCCGATCCCCACCTAGAAGTCGAGAGTGTGACGCGGGACGTGCGTGCTGCGAGTTTTCGAAGGGTTCGCTCATCACTTAAGAACGCTCCCCCTAAAACTTCGAAGCACTCCCGTTCGGCCCCCAGGTATCCGATCGGGCTGAAATTCGGTATGCGAGCTCCCCTTCACCCCCTTGAAGGATCCCTAGAATTTCAGCCCCGTCCGATGAGCCGTTTAGGAGGACGGGCATAAGTGACTTTTTGGATTTCGGCGCTGATCTTGGCTGCAGGTCGGAGAAGATCGCTGCAGAGGGACCTGGGCCTCGCAGGCGGATTCGTGCCGGAATTTCCACTCGCGATTTCTCGGCCTCTACGGTGCTGGCGGCGTCGCGGCTGGTCTCGCCGGGACCGTTAGAGTCCCGCCTACCACCGCCGTACCCGTTTTTAAGCCGCCGTGCCTATTTTCGTAGTTTAAATCACGTAAATATCGGGTCGGATTGTCTACAGCCGGCGGCACCTTCCCGCGCTTTCGTTCGTCGCCCATTGGCTGCGCGGCTCACGTGACCTCGTGGCAAGGGGTTACGGGGCAGCGCTCTGAAGCGTAACTTACACGATAAACATTTATTTTCGCCCGTAGATTCGATTTTCAATATGATATCGGTGTAATGATATTCCACGCTGTTTGAACCGGCTGCAATAACCCGCCCTTTGTCGAGCCCTCCCATTGGTCGCATCACGTGTGGCGGGCCACGTGACTTCAGACAGCCGAGCATCGGGAGCTGGGCGAGGTGTGGCGGTGGTAGCTCAACCAACGCGCATGCAACGGTCCTCGCAACGTGCGCTCTAGTCGATTGGAAGCAAATTTACGCGTGTTTCAGTAAACGCGAGACGACGAGGGCTCACTTTAAGTTTTGCCGAACTTGCTCTGCTGTGAAGCGTCTCCATAAATATGGGAACGAAAAAAGTAGTTTTGTTGTGGCCCGACACTGACCAGGTGTCCATCGAGGACATGAATATCGTCAATGAAGAGGACCGGTACCAAGGAGCACCAACGACAATTAAAATAGGCAACAAATTCCATCGCGCAGTTGTGCGCTTGATATCAAGTAAGTATAATTTGTAACGGTGGGGTTATGGGTTGCCTCCCAACCTCGTGTGGCGCATTGTGTAGCTGCCGCCAAGATCCGGCACGGCTGGCTGGTTAACGGTTTTGTTTTAAGGTATCAAGATTTGAATAGTCACATCTTAGTTACATTGACCGCGTGTTCAGTTTTCATTTGTTCAGAATATGGGAAGAAACTGCTCGCAGCGTACTTCACTTCATTTTCGTTATTAAACCCGTAGCGGGTTAGGAGGGAAGGACACAATTTTCTTATCGCTAGTAGATTGATATGAATGCCTGTTAGCTTCATTTGTGTCGTTCAAAGTATTTTTATTCCCTAGTTCGATCTGGTTTTGTTTTGTTTTACTGCCATGGGACCCGAGTTACTATTTTAGTGGCACATGTGGTGAGTTGAGGTTAATGTACCGGCTTGTTGGTTTAGGTGACAAGAACAAGCTCAGCGAGGAGGAGGATAGAGCAAGGGGTCCCTCACTCCCTTGAAAGGTGTACACAGGAGTATTTGAGAGTGTGAGTATGCACGAGTATCAAGGAGTTTTGAGAGTATTAGTGAGTTTGTCAGGAGTATGTGAGTATTTTCTGAGTATGTGGGAGTGTCCTTGAGTATTTCATGAGTATAAGGGAGTATGCGCGAGTATCAAGGAGTTTTGAGAGTATGCGTGAGTATCAAGGAGTTTTGAGAGTATTAGGAGTTTGTCAGGAGTGTGTGAGTATTTTATGAGTATGTGGAAGTGTGCGTGAGTATTTCATGAGTAAAAGGGAGTATGCGGGAGTTTTGAGAGTATTAGTGAGTTTGTTAGGAGTATGTGAGTATTTTATGAGTGTGTGGGAGTATGCGGGAGTATTTTATGAGTACGTAGGAGTGTGCGTGAGTGTTTGGGAGTATGCATGAGTATCTTATGAGAATGCAGGGAAAATGTTGAAAAAAACATAAATAGTGACGAAGACGCCGAGACTCATGGTTGGCCAGCTCGCTCGACACGCGTGCGTGCCCAAGTCGCGGTTGCCTACCCAGCAGGCGCCAATGCGAATGTGAAAACGATTGTGGAGTGTATCGTACTTGTCCAGAAACTAACACACATGAGTGTATTCCAATAGGTTGTTTTTTTCAACATTGTGTCCTGTTTCGTCTATTGGATACACATTTAAGACTTAATTCGAAAGTCAGGTTAGCTTACAGGCAAGTTAATTTTGAAAGCAACATAATTTTTTTTCCGGCTATGTAACTGCAGTCCATACTGAATGAAGTGTGAACCATATAATCTGCAAGAGTACCATTGTTTACTTTAAGCAGCTCTTACCCCTGCAAGCTATGTATTGGTAACTATTCAAGACAAAATTGTTGCATGTACTACAATAATCTCCCCCATTGTAGAATGTAATTATTTTTATCAACTTTCCAGTGTATCTCTCTACCATGCTTTTGTGATGTCTAAACTTTTCTAAAACTGCATCTTCTAAATTCAAAAATGCCACAGTAGTGTACCTTATTTTATTGTCAATGAAAGTGAAAAAATATCTATAATTATTCCAGAAAGCACCATCAGTGATTTGACACACATCTGTATGGATTATTTCTAGCAAATCATCAGCTCTCAGGGCACCAATCCTTTTGGAAGTTACTCTTCTTTCTTTCAATTTCAAGACAATTTCACAATTTTCAGATAAGAAATCCTGTTTATCAGGAGAGTGTGCAGGTCAACAAGGCTGTGGCTTAAAGAGAACACATGACATGAAGGGCAGATATATTTTAATTATTATATATATGATATAATACAAATATATCAAGATTAATCACAAAATGACATCACATTGCATATCACATACAACAGCCACAAGAAGATTGTTGGTGGCACACTTATGAAAACACAGGAAAGTACTTCAGGAGTGCCGCGAGCGAATGAGTAAAAGAGAATCTCGAATTTTCGAGGAGTATTTCATGAGTATATAGGAGTATGTGTGAGTTTCTGCGAGTGTTAACGGAGTATGTGTGAGTTTCTGCGAGTTTTTCGGGAGTATGCGTGAGTTTCTGGAGTATGGAGGAGTTTTGAGGAGTGAGTTTCTGCGAGTGTGAACGGAGTATGTGTGAGTTTCTGCGAGTTTTGACGGAGTATGTGTGAGTTGCTGCGAGTTTTGCGGGAGTATGCTGGAGTTCCGGGAGTATGGAGGAGTTTTATGGAGTATGTGGGAGTTTTTAGGAGTATAAAATCAGGTGTACACGGAGTTTTTGAGTGAGGGACCCCTTGGGATAGAGTGGCCAATGAGATCGAAGAGTCTATAAAGAAAAGGGAAGCTGACCTATCGCATCAAGGGCGTGGCCAGCGGTCAAAGCGGCAGGCTCAACCAGCAGCGGGGTCAGCATCGGGAAATCAGGTTTCATCAGCTTTAGGTGAACGCCTGAGGCCCACAGGCCAACAGGCTGAGAAAGCCAAGCAGTTAGCTAAGGCCAAGAAGGATTCCCTGAAAGCTCAGCGTGAAGCTCAGGTACTGAACACGACTTGATAGTTTCCTGTAGAGTTGCGTAAGTTTAGCTGGGCTGGTGTGACTAAATGCCTTGCTTTCTGCAGGATGAAGTGGACCGAAATGTCCTGGGGGGCACTGCTGCTAGATCTCTAAGCACAGCTGAGAGTAGGTCTATCAAGCCATCCATTCCTACTTGCAGCAGGGAGGTACCCGTTTCCAGTACCAGTAGGCAGCCACCCACTCCTGCTTCCATCAGGCAGTCACCCATTTCTGGTGTCAGTGGGCAGCCATCTGTTGCTAAACAGTTGTTTTCTGCTGACTCGTCAGATGATGAGGTTGCAAACGAAAGTGATGACAATGATGGTATTGATTTTGAGTTCAGCGATGATAATGACGTAGAAGAGAACCTTGCAAATTGCTGCGAGCATTGCATTATTCTTCGGAGAGCATGTATGTCTGACGAATTGCTTGCATTTCTTTTTTTTATGTGTTTGTGCTGAAGTGATTTATACTTTCCTTTATAGATCATCAATCTGGAACCCTCTTCGTTCAAGCATTAGGAACGTTTGCCAATATTGCTTCTGGAGTCGGTGTTAAGTATGCTGAACCCTTGCCGATTGATAATGATGAGCCTAAAGTGAGTATTAGTATTCTCTCATTGCTTCATTTTATATTGCTTTCTACACCAGCAACCTTGTGCAGAATTAATGGGTTTGTATTGAGACTAACCAAATGCCAATAAGGGAGTGCCAAGTGCAAAACTTATTGGATTAAGTAGTATCCATTATTTCTTTATCACAAGTTTTCAAATCTTTTTAATTACACATGTGTGGGGACGGGTAGTTCTGAAATGATAGGCTAGTTCTCTAATGTGAATTCCACATGCCCTTTAAGTGCTTTGAAATATATTTATTACATTTTTAAAAAAATTCTGTTAAGAGTTATTTCATTAGTGAAATGACTGATTCTTGAAGAAGTTAAGCACTCAAATTACACATGTAGGGTCTAGTCTTCTGAGAGTGTATTATAAATTGCTGAACTTGTATTTGTTTGTTCCAGGTTGAAATCACTAAGAAATCAAAAGTATTTATCAAAAATAGAGACAAGAATGCCATCAAGACTGAGGGGATGGGTGATCCATCCAAAATGACACGCATGGCTTTAGTTGCACTTTTTGGTAGAGAAGCATTGGAAGAGAATGCAATCACTGCGAAGGGACAAAAACTTGGAACTTTGGGAATTCGCAAAGGGTTGAGGGAAGCCGTCAGAGGTATGTATAGCTGCAAACTGAGTTCAAGCTAAATGAAAACTAGTCACTGTGCAGCTTCAGTTAAGTTTTCACTTGTGTCTGACACTTTTGAAATTCACAGCATTCGTCAACCGCAACAGAGGTGAGGCCTACAAACAACTTACTGAAGCCCAATTTAACAGAGTTATCAATCGCAAGAAAGGTCAAGTCCACAGAGTGAAAAAGCAGAGCCCCAAGCCAGGACGGACAGTGAAAAACTCTGCCTCCAAAAAGAGCCCCAAGAAGTCTGAGAAAGGAAAGCCTTCCAACAAAGACACTGAAGATTCCCAGAAGAAGACTCCTGTCAAAAACTCAACGACTGCTGTTATGAGTAGACCAGTAAATCAAGCGTTTCTTGGAGGTTTTCAGCAAGGGTTTAGTCAGCCTTCTGGTGTCATAGCCAGCCCCTCAAAAACCCCATGGAGCGTTAATGTTGCTTCTGCAGGTCCAGAACCCTCACAAGGTATGACACAATTGGCTGTAGTTCTTTTGATAATGCATCCACGCCCATTATGCATACTTCATGTTTATCACTCTTTCATTTTTCAGGTGGTAACCAAAGGTCTCATCAGTTTGACTTCATTTCTTACAGTCCGGCACCAACACCCAATCCTCAAGCAATGGATCAAGGTAAAATTTACAAATCTATAAGTGGTTTAAAAAAAATATCTTAGTACCTGACTTCTCATGCCTGTTGGCCTTTTACCCCAGGTTGCCACCAGTACAACCAGCATTCCAGCAACTATCATAGCTATGATACTAGTGGCCAGCAGCAGCAGCAATTTTACAACTACAACACCTATGAAGTCTTATAAGCTTTAGATTATTTTTATATTATTAATCTTTAGAGCATGTGTTGTTTGATTTTATTTGTTTCTAGTACTAATTGCTTTGTTTCAAATACTATTTGTTATGTTTCAAGTACTCTTTTGAACAAATATCTGAAAGTTTCTATTTTTCTTCTTGAATAATTTAGTGAGATGAGCAGCCTTCTCACTCATTTTTCTAAATCACCATTTATGTAGTGAAGGGACCATGAACCTGTTAGTTTGTGAACAGTTTTACCCATTGGTTATTTTCTCACTGTCTTGCATCAGAATCTTTCTTAAGCCTTATGCAAGCATGTAGTGTTGTTTGATTTTATTTGTATTTAGTACTAATTGCTTTGTTTAAAATACTATTTGCTATGTTTCAAGTACTGTTTTGAACAACTATCTGAAAGTTTCTATTTTTCTTCTCGAATAATTTAGTGAGATGAGCAGCCTTCTCACTCATTTTTCTAAATCACCATTTATGTAGTGAAGGGACCATGAACCTGTTAGTTTGTGAACAGTTTTACCCATTGGTTATTTTCTCACTGTCTTGCATCAGAATCTTTCTTAAACTTTATGCAAGCATGTAGTGTTGTTTGATTTTATTTGTATTTAGTACTAATTGCTTTGTTTAAAATACTATTTGCTATGTTTCAAGTACTCTTTTGAACAACTATCTGAAAGTTTCTATTTTTCTTCTCGAATAATTTAGTGAGATGAGCAGCCTTCTCACTCATTTTTTTAATTTCCATTTATGTAGTGAAGGGACCATGAACCTGTTAGTTTGTGAACAGTTTTACCCATTGGTAATTTTCTCACTGTCTTGCATCAGAATCTTTCTTAAACTTTATGCAAGCATGTAGTGTTGTTTGATTTTATTTGTATTTAGTACTAATTGCTTTGTTTAAAATACTATTTGCTATGTTTCAAGTACTCTTTTGAACAACTATCTGAAAGTTTCTATTTTTCTTCTCGAATAATTTAGTGAGATGAGCAGCCTTCTCACTCATTTTTTTAATTTCCATTTATGTAGTGAAGGGACCATGAACCTGTTAGTTTGTGAACAGTTTTACCCATTGGTTATTTTCTCACTGTCTTGCATCAGAATCTTTCTTAAACTTTATGCAAGCATGTAGTGTTGTTTGATTTTATTTGTATTTAGTACTAATTGCTTTGTTTAAAATACTATTTGCTATGTTTCAAGTACTCTTTTGAACAACTATCTGAAAGTTTCTATTTTTCTTCTCGAATAATTTAGTGAGATGAGCAGCCTTCTCACTCATTTTTTTAATTTCCATTTATGTAGTGAAGGGACCATGAACCTGTTAGTTTGTGAACAGTTTTACCCATTGGTTATTTTCTCACTGTCTTGCATCAGAATCTTTCTTAAACTTTATGCAAGCATGTAGTGTTGTTTGATTTTATTTGTATTTAGTACTAATTGCTTTGTTTAAAATACTATTTGCTATGTTTCAAGTACTCTTTTGAACAACTATCTGAAAGTTTCTATTTTTCTTCTCGAATAATTTAGTGAGATGAGCAGCCTTCTCACTCATTTTTTTAATTTCCATTTATGTAGTGAAGGGACCATGAACCTGTTAGTTTGTGAACAGTTTTACCCATTGGTTATTTTCTCACTGTCTTGCATCAGAATCTTTCTTAAGCCTCATTTTAATTTATGTATTATGTTTCTTTTAGCCTGTTAAGCACATTTATTGTTAATTTTAAGTTCTTCAACAGGACTAATGTGTCCAATCTGATTAATGTTCCTAGTGAAATACACTAATGTACCTACAGTGTATATTATTTGTTACAATTCATCCCTCTCAAATGTATTACAACAGAGGGAAATGGGGAGGGGGGGGGGGGCTGTACCCCCACCGCTCAACCCCCGGGTGCCTCCCGGGTGCCTTATTGGGTAGGCAACCCGCTCAGTCGGGACTAGTACGCGTTTGGTGAGCACGCGCCCTGAAAGCAACCCGTGGATTGGCTAACGCGGTGCCCTAGAAGCGTACTGGACACGCGGGACCAGGACGTGATGAAGTGCTCATTTAGTCGATTTCTGGCTTACGGGGCGAACTAGTCCTGCCATCAGGAGAGCACTGGAAGCGTACTCTCCAAGCGCCCTAAGCGCGCCCTGTTTTAGGCCTAAAGGAGACTTCTCAGATTCATACGGGTGGGAGCAGCCCGCACCGTTCACGACATATTTTAACGCAAATTATATATTTTCCTGACCGGAATAATTAGTGCTTTTCGGAGACCATCATGCCACTGTATTTGCTCGAATGCTACCAAATTTAAGGTTTAAATAAGGAATGCTTTACGTTAGGAAACTTTCTCAAACGAAAGTTTTTTTTACGGCATTTATTGCAAGCATTGAAAAACTCATTTAGTGATGTAAATGTTGTGTATACTTTTATTTTAGTTGTTACGAAAGCTAACTTAAGTGTTTCATAGACTTAAACAAAGATGTTTTAATAACAAAATTAACATTTACTGTAAGAAATATTTACTTCACTTCTAAAAACACATGTAGCGCTTGGAAATGGTATAAAAACGTTGGTTTTGTTTAATATTAAAATAATGTAGATGTTTGAAGTACACTTCAGTTCTGGAATATAGCTACATTGAAATGCTTTTAACATAAAAGAACTTAATGGCACTTCAAGTAACTTTCATTTAGGATTGAATTTCTAATTACATGAATTCTTTAGTTCTAGTTACATGGGTTAACTTAAAATTAACGTAAAAAAACTGATTTGACAGAGGACCCTGAATAAGATGATTCTCTATTTAGTCACATTTTGTGTACATAATCAAGTCAGTATTTACGATTTCTGTGCATTCTATCGGCTCCATTTTGGTTTTGCAGTCATCTAGGAGGTACCACCGACCGCCGATTCTTCTGGAGCACGTAAAGTAGTGCCCGAGTCCTGCACTTTGAAAGGTGGAATCCCTGTACAGTCGAGGGTGCTGTACAGCAATTATTCCTCGCAGCATGTACAGCACATCTTCAATTGCTATAATTTCGGGCACGTCTTGTAGCCGGCGTTCAAATGGAATTTCAGTGGCAGCTAGGTATTTGCAGTTTATGGCAGAACCCTGCCTTCCAGTTACAGAGATAAAAACGACCTCCTGCACCTGAGATGAGTGCGTTCTGAATCCTCCACACAGCACAAAAGTCGACACTGACGGATCTGGAGGGCAGTTTTCTACATCGCAAATGCCTAAAGCAAGAGCATTGCCTTCGATGAACGGCCTCCTGCAGGAGGTAATTTCAGAAGCTTCATTACGAAGTAGGGCCTGCTGTAATACACCAATTCCCTCTTTCTGCAGGTATGCCCCCTCCATCAAACTTTTTGGTCCAGCCGTCTGGGCTCCAGAGGCCTCTAAAGTAGGTCATATTTGATATTTGTTAAAAAGCATCCCCCCCCCCCAGTACCCCCACCCCCTAACCCCTTGAAAAAGACTTTAAAAAAGAAAAAAATAAAGAAAACGGGATGAAGACGCTGGAGCGAGTTTCGCAACAACGCTTCGAGACGAGAGTGGTGCTTCTGACAGAAAAACATGAAATAAAAGTTGTTCCTTATTTTTGATTACGAGAGAAACTAGTTGCGAATATCTCGCATGCATTCGGTTATTGACTTATCTGCGAAAAACTTATGGGACCGAATCACGTTCCAGCGGCTAAGTTCCGATTTTGGGGATCGAAAAAAAAAAAAGGCGAAACGCCCGCTCGGTAGACAACCACACGACTGCAGCATGCACGTGTGTTGCGCGGGCTGGTCTACCCTAGCGCTCGAAGGCGCTGTGTGTCGCCGTTAGAAAATTTGGATCATGCCCGCGCAACTCTCCAGCTGTAATAAGGCAAAGATCAGCACATTATCCGCTTTCGACAGCAGCTCTTATCCAATAACCTCTAAGGGTGTTGGTCGCCCTCACATACGGGGCCTCTATTACCACATTGGAGGGCGTAAGAAGTGCATCTCTAAGGGTGTTGTTTGCCCTCACCTACAGGGCCTCTATTGCCACCCCGAAGGGTATGAAAAGTGAATCTCTAGGGGTGTTGGTCGCCCTCACATATAGGGCCTCTATTGCCACCTTGGAGGGCGTAAGAAGTGCATTCCAAGGGTGTTGTTTGCCCTCACCTACGGGGCCTTTATTGCCACCCCGAAGGGTGTAAAAAGTGTATCTCTAGGGGTTTTAAGTAACACCTGGGAGGGTGTAATACGTGTGTGGCTCTAAAGGCGCCTTTTACTACCCTGAAGGGTGTAGTATTTGTCACCTCTGGGAACATACCAGTAGAGGTGTAATTTTACACCCTCAAGGAGATCAATTTATACGCCACGTCGGGTGTTAGCACGTTTTAACGCCTTTTCCGGGAAAACGCACACCGTGAGGGTGTAAATTATGGTGTACTTACTACCTCTTACACCCCTCTGCGAAAAAAAAACGCTGTAAGGGTGTAAAGGCCTGATCGGTAGGGTGTAATCCACCTAGAAATGCCCTTGCCAATAACAGTGTACAGAACACAAGTGACAGATTACAAATTAACTTGCTAATCCTATAGTAACAAATTTTAATAAAATACACTAAATTTCACTTTAAGAGCATTGTGGTGACTCCAGTAAATGAAGGTACGGCACAGTTGAGGAAATTTTCTTTCTGCACTTCCAACAAAGAACAGTGCCGCACACAGAGAACTCCATTTTGTTGCATCCACCTGTTTTCTAAAGCACACAAAAAGTAAAAAAAAGTTAATGGACAGAATACTTTCATCTGTTATGACACGCACACGCTCAAACACACACAAAAGACCAACTCACTTCAATAATGGTGAAGCAGGTGGGGCATGGTGCGCAGTATAGTCCACAAATTTCACTTGTCTCTTAAACTCCTTAATACACAAGAGCAATATGTCAGGCGACGAATCTGCCATGTTGATCCTCTCCAAATCACTTGCCAAGTAATGGGCTTGGCCATGAGCATACCCACAATCTAGAAACACATCATAATTCACTTCCACATAAGATGAAGAAAACAGGATTTTAAGTCTGGTATATGAGGCAGAACTTACTGAAGTTGAAATCACCATCCGACCCCATCTCCCACCACACTGTGTAGAACTCGCTCCAGCACTTGTGGCAATGATAACAGTGGGTTATGTTGTTCTCCAAGAGAATCTGTTCACGGCCATTTTTCTTGCCACACCATGGGCATGGGAAGTGGTATTTATCTCCAACAGCATCAGCAAGATGTCGCATAAAGCCACTGCTACTAGCAGCCTCACATACGGGATCTTCCGCTTTGAAATTGCTGCAAGCGATTTCGTGGGGTACTTCCCCACCACCGAGCACAGCAGGACATTTGATAATTTTCGACTGTGCTGCCCTGATGGAGCCGTCCAAACATGTTCCGCACATGTAGTGATCCCCAGGAATCTCTTTCTGGTCGCATTTCGCGAATTTGACAGCCCTGGAGCAGAGTTCCACCTGGAATGGGGAAACAAATGGAAACATCTTAACAGCCAGCACAGAGCACAAGCAGGATTTTTTGGGGGGCCACATGGTGGCTCGCCTGATTGAAGTTGAGCCATGGGCAGTTAACCTCCGCGAGGAACTTAGATTTAGCTGCCTTCACATCTTCGGCGCTGGGTTTCCTGAGCCTAAATTAAATCGGGGGCATGCACATCAGGCGCTCTTCTTTCACCCCTTCACTGCATCGGTACTTCACAGGATAGATATAGTTCTCCGGAACTGGCACCGATACAAACACATTAACCACGTCGGCGCCGTCAATGACTTGCACTGATACATCTCTTATGGGGGAAAAGTCAGATCAATTTCTTCGAAATCAATGTCCATGGCATCAGATATCGTGAAACGAAACAAGCTGATCCTTAAACCTTCGCGACTTCGCACTCGCAACGAACCGGCAAAACCGAAACTGCACAGTGAGGGAAGGCAGTGTGATAACGCTTTCTGGCCAACCTCTACACCGAAAATGTCACTACCCGAAAACTCATTTTATGAATATTATTCTCGTCCTCTTTTCAGCTTAAAGGTCCCCAGCGTTCTTCTCCTCGTGTTAAGATTGTATTTTCAGTTGATCTTTGAGTGAACTATTTTTTTCAAATGATTCCTGGTGAGAGACGTCGGCTGTTGTTACAGGTGTGTTTCCTCGTAACGCGTGTCCTGGGGGAGCGCCTAGCTAGCAGGCAACCCCTCAGGCACAGAGTTTGTGCAGCCGGCCGGCAGACGGCGCGGCAGCAGCCCCCCCCCCCCCCCCCCCCCCCCCTGCGCTCGCCTCCCTCCCCTGGCCCTCGCGGACGCGCGCAGGCCGGGAGGAGTGGAGAGCCGCCGAGAAAAACGGAGTCGAGTGTTGTGCGGAAGAGTAGGCGGACCAAGACAGCCGAGAGCTGGGCCCGCCGAAGGAGGACCGTACGTTTGGTGTACCCACTGCGGGTTTTTGGTGCCTTAGTGCCCTTTTGTAGTGCACTTGACTTCCGTTTTCGGCAAACAAAACCCCGGTTTCCTGCAGCGGTGAGTCTGGAAGACAGCTCGTTGTGTGTGGTACAGCTCTGGTGTCAGCGAGTGTGTTGTGCTGTGATGGTTGGCGTCTGCTTCCAACAGGACGGGGTGCTTAAGCACGGCTGGAGAGAGGGCTGAACTAATCGGGCGGGGACCCATGGTGTGTGGGCCGCCGATTTGCTGCATCCCTGCCGCCGTCGCGCGCGGGATGAGCGGCTAGGCGCGCCAGCTGTGGCCATCCCGGCCGGGGTGATGTAGTGGGGGACGTCGCCGGCGGTCGTCGTGGCGGCCGGCGCGCCGCCACACGCCGCCATGGGCTGAAGTCCCGCGCCTCCAGCTAAAGCTAGCGGGTAAAGTGTTTTTCCATTGTGTAAATTCCCGCGTTATGTTTCTTTAATGTCTAATGAAGCCCCTCGTTTTCTGCTAAATTTATAGTTATTATGGTTGTGTCTGGCAGTAGTTTATAGCCCTTCTTGTTGACTAAGGTATTTCCTTTTTAGTCTGCTGTGTTCTGCTAGGACTCAGGCGTGAGGGTTATGGGGAGGCAAGTGGCATATAGTTCGTGTGTCACTCTCCCATAACCTTAGCGTACTGGCCTTGACCTTATCAGGTTCTACTTTATCAATCATTCTTTGCTCGGGTCTATGGTGTGTGGGTGTTGAGGAGGCAAGTGTCTCATAGTTTGTGTTTCACTCTCTTAACGCTCTAGCACCATGGCCCAGTGAGTGTGGTCTTTGATTGATTCGGCTTTGTCAGAGTTGACTAGTATATCTTTGGGTGTCAGAGGCCAGCGTGGAAGGCAAGTGCTCTGTAGTTTGCGGTTCACTCTCCTCGCTGGCAACTGACCCCTTAGATCTCCAAATTTATTTAATGTAGCTAATTAGAATTCCACGATATAACTACTTAGGCGAAGCTACTGTCAGACTCAGCTTTTTACTCGTAACCTGGCTTTTTCCGTTTTCACTTTAACTATTTCTCATCCTCCTCTCATCTATGGGGGTTTTTGGCTGAGCGATAGCGAAGCCCTTACCCCACTGGCCCAAAAATGTTTTGTCTGTTTGTCTGTGTGCGTGTCTGTCTGTCTGTCTGTCTGTCCGTGCGATTTCTCGAGAACGGTTCATCGTAGAGGGCTCAAATTTGGACCACAATCTCCTTGCATCATACCGGAGTCAACCTCACCTCGGGGGCATCCTACCTCAGGTGCTGCTGCAGGTGCCGGTTGACAAACCAGGGCCTTCTTGTGCAAGAACTGGAACAGGGGGGCTAACTTCTAAATCGTGCCGATTTTCAAACATGAACATGGCGACCTACCCCTTCTAAAATCACCCAAAGACCCAAGTCAAGATGGCGAAATCGACCCCAGGTGCTGCTGCAGGTGCTAGTGGTCAAAACGAGGCCTTCTTGGGCAGGAGCAGGAACAAATAGTAAAACTGCTAAACAAGCTGTATTTTGAGCTTAAGGATCGGAACCGACCCCGCTCAAAATACACTCAGAACTTCAATTACAATGCCAAAAACGACCCCAGGTGCTGCTGCAGGTGCGGGTTGGCAAAACTGGGCCTTCTTGTGCAGGAACTGGAACAGGAGGGCAAACTTCTAAACAAACCGTATATCAAACTTCAACATGGCGACTGACCTCTTCTAAAATCACCCAAAGACCCGGGTAAAGATGGCGAAGTCGACCCCAGGTGCTGCTGCCGGTGCTAGTGGTCAAAACAAGGCCTTCTTGGGCAGGAGCAGGAACAAATAGAAAAACTGCTAAACAAGCTGTATTTTGAGCTTAAAGATCGAAACCGACCCCGCTTAAAATACACTCAAAACTTCAAATACAATGCCGAAAAGGACCCCAGGTGCTGCTGCAGGTGCCGGTTGGCAAAACAGGGCCTTCTTGAGCACAAACTGGAAGATATGGGCAAACTTTTAAATCGTGCAGAATTTTAAACTTCAACATGGCCACCGCCTCCATCTTAAGTCTCCCCAAGACTCCATTCAACATGCCGAAATCAACCCCAGGTGATGCTGCAGGTGCTAGGGGTCAAAACAGGGCCTTCTAGGGCACGAACTGGAACGGGGTGCCAAATTCTAAATCGTGCAGAATATCAAACTTTAATATGGCGACCGACCCCCTCTTAAATCACCCTAAGACCCCATTCAAAATGCCAAATTTGACCTTTAGGTACTGATGCAGGTGCTGGGGGCCAAACCAGGGCATTCTTGAGCAGGAGCAGGAACAAAAGGAAAAACTGCTAAAAAAAGCAGTATTATGAACTTAAAGATGGGAACCGATAACGCTTAAAATACACTCAGGACCTCAATCACAATCCTGAAGAAGACCCCAGGTGCTGCTGATGGTGCCAGTTGTCAGAGCCGGGCCTCCTTGGAACGGAACCGGTTAGGCTAGGGTAGGTTAGGTTTGAGCAGCATTGAGTACGGTAGAGAAGTCCACAATGAGTAGCTGAAGTTGGAGTAGGCTAGGTCAGAGTAGGGTAGGTTAGTTTAGAGTAGGGTAGGCTAGGTTAGAGTAGGAAAGGGTAGGTTAGGAAGTCCACAATGAGTAGGGGAAGTTGGAGTAGGCTAGATCAGAGTAGTGTAGGTAAGTTTAGAGTAGGGTAGGCTAGGCTAGAGTAGGGAAGGGTAGGTAAGGTTGGAGTAGGCTAGGGTAAGTTAAGTTAGAGTTCAGCACGATTAAGTACGGTAGAGAAGGTCACAATACTGTGGGAGTGGGTACGTCCAGCGGTTAGGTTAGAAGCGTAGCGTCCCTCGCGCCTCAAGACCGGCGCCCGCAGGGCGCCGTACTGACTAATTAGCCCCGCAGGGTCCCGCACGCCCGGTGACAGCCGCCGGCAGGCCAAGGTAGGTGTACGCCAGGCGTGGAGGGGCGGAACAGTGGTTCGCGGTGAGCGAAGCCTGTTACGCCACGACGCGGTCTGGCGTACGCCTACCTTGTAGTATTCCCATTGATTTTGGTGATTCCATTTGTGATATTTATATTAAATATTTCTATTTGTTTGTAAATTGTTTTATGTGCTTTTTCCTGGGGGCTGTCTGCACGGCGGTGGGAGTACCTGGAGTACCGATCCAGTTTTCTTCTTTTAACAACTATCTCATCCGTTGTTACAATTTTTTGAATAAATATTGGCAGTATCTTATTAAATATTTATGTGTTAGTGTATGTTATTTTGCCCATTACCATCTTCTGGACAGAGCTTCAAGCTCTTAGCGCCCAGTATTAAAAAATAAAGTCCAGAACCCGCCCACTCAACCTGTGGAGGCGTGAGACGCAAATTATGGGCTAGCCCGTGGCAAACACTACTCCACCAGTAACACTGTGGCTATGATACCAGGTTTTCTGCACTGTAATGAACCCAGCACTCTTCTAACCAACGAAACCAACGTCGACCTACTTTTTTAAATGATAAAAAACAAACATCATTGTTATTCCGTAGCCAGATAATTGGTGTTTTCGTGAGGAGGAAGTGCAGCATCCTATATCGTTTCAATACAGAAATGGAAACAAGATTGTTTTCTTGTACTAGAGCGTCGGTATTTACGTACCCTGGTGCTCTATTTAACATCTGAAACTTTAGAAGGTGAGACAAGTGTTTGTGTTTTCTGCTTTGTTTTTCAAGTTATGTACGCAACTTCCCACCCACTAATTGTTAATTGTTAAATTTGCTGTTTGTGTATCTCAGATGTTTGGAGTGGGTTAGGCATCTGGCAATGAGAATCTGCTGTTTGTCAGTCCCTTGAAGTTGTGGAAGCAGGCCTTTGAGTGTGTTACTCACTTCCGAGGGCATCATTTCCAGAGCAGGATGAAAAGGAAGTTACTACTGGATGCTGTGCCAACTGAGAGATTAAATAAACAATCTTATCTCTCATAGTAAGATGGATTGTTACAGAGTCTTTTTCTAAAGATTCCAACCACAGAGGTATAAAGCATGTCTTTCTCTCTCCAATTTATGATGGTGTGCTGATACTCAAACATATTGTTGTTTTGTTCTTTTTTTCAGGCAGACATTTGTTGACACAAAGCAGCAGAGGAGACGTGGAGAACTGTTTTCCACTTCAAAGACTTGAAACGAGTTTAGAATCGTATATCCCTTTGCCATTTTAAAATTATACCAACCATTCACGTCGTGGAAGAAAAGTGCTTTTAGGTGCACTGTAAAAATTAGGTGCACTGTAAAAAAAAGGGCCTGCCTTCTAAAAAGTTAGTCAGTCCTATCATTGATTTTATTTAAATTAAACTACCAATGTACCCATCATTCATTAGGAATTAGGCCTCATTCCCGTTTCATAGGCTTCCAACATGTAATTGTTGAGTTTGGTTTTGTCAGTTATGTATCACACAATTTTGATGCAACCTCTCCCCTTTGTTTCTAAATGCTGTCGTTTCACTTTAGAATACAATTCTTCAGCACATGTTTTCAATGCTGTGTGTGATGTGTATGAACTTTACCTTGCATCACTACAGTCATTTGGAAGGATTTGATTTCCATTTTTCTGTATAAAGAAGTTGGCATTGTGTCGTTTTCATTTTCTGACTTACATTTGAAAAGCTATGTATCTCCTGTCCCAGTTTTTAGCCCGCCCCGACACGTTTCTTTAGAAACGGCAGGAGCCGGGCTTATAGTCTGATACCGCATGTTCGTTCGGGCGGACGTATGTTCGCCGACTTATCGTTCATAGAAAAACTTCAAATTTTGAGGATGAACTACTTTTTTAACGTACAATCACGTGCGGTGGCAACAATTTTCGATTTGTATCGCATTTTTGATTAATGAAAATTTGTCTGTTTTTGTTTTTTGAGGTTAGGGTTGGCCGCCGCGCGCACACTATTACCATCGCGGCGCGCTCAGGGACGGGCTCAGGTTAACGATTTTAATCGTAACAAATACATCTGCTATCGGGCACTTCTAGGGAGACTTGAGGCGGGGGCCGAAGGCCCCCGCAAACGCCGCCGGCAGGCCAAGCTGGCCAAGTCCCCCTGTCAATCCGAGGTGCCGGTGGAGCGCAGCGGAACTGGAACCGAGGATGACGGAAGGGACGGGCCAGCTTGTTCAGAATGTTACAATAGCAGGGTTCATTTTTGTAACTTCTGAGTGAAGTAGCAGTGTGTTGTCAAGGGAGTGAGATACTGATTGCCAAGTAATTTGTCATTTAAAAGTGGCTATTCGTATCATTGAAAGTAATAAAAATAATCCTAGACAATTTTCTCCTTCAGATGCAAGTCCTCTTAGTGATGACTTCCCCCCTGTAACTTGTAATATTATTTCTTAATACTGTTGTGTAGCTGGCTTCCCCCTACGTGCCCTCTCCCCGTCCTCCCACGCACCGCCGGCCTGCCGAGTGTTCCCGAGCCTAGCCGAGCGCCGGGACGGTCCCTGATTGTTGGCCCGGCCGGGCCCGAGGCGACAAAGGGGGACCGGGCCCGCGGACTCTGGGCAGTTAGAGTCCAGCGCTGAACTGTGTCACATCGCCCTCGATTAAACCCGTTTCAACCTCCCCTTTCCCTAATCCTTGGCTCCCTGACACACCCCCACGAACCCTGACCCAGCGTTACAACAATACGCTCTTCAGTAAAGAATTACAATGACAATGTTCTCCCAGCCAATGAAGCATAAAGGTGTGGTTTGATTAATAAACTTCTATGAATCTAGCACTTTTTATTCTGCTTTTCCTCTCCCAAATCACTTACATCTAGGTTCAGAAAGCATTCTATGCCATAATCAGCCATAATGTGCAATATTCCCAAATCACTTGTGCTTGAGCGAAGTTCTACTCACAAGCCTCCCTAGATATTTAAATTCTTTCACTAGGCGGTCTGTGAGATGGAAGGGATTTTGTAAGAAAGATAATTTACTAAACAGCAAAGATTCCATTTATTATGGCACATAAATTACATGCACTACTTAAAAATAATAAGACAATACCAATTGAATGGTAAAACATATAAACACAATAAAACAGAAAGTCCTGCTTTGGTATATATAGATTACCAAGGGTGAACACTTGTCGCAAAATCATTTTCTTTTCTACAAAGCAAGTTTTGTAAATGCTAAAGTGTTCTGCTTTGCCAAGAGATAAGGAGGCCCCAGGGCATCACTGTTAGACCTCCTTAGGTCATGGACACAGAACACTTTAACATTTACAAGACCCACCTTGTTAAAAAACGAAACTGCGACAAGTGCACACCCTTGTAAATCACATAAAGTAGTTAAAAAGAACAATACAATGCCAGTTGGCTAGTAAAATATCGATGAAAAATATGAAAGAATAAAACAAATTCCTACTTTGGTAAACTACAAACATGGACGTCAATTTAAATGGTTACTGACTTACACAACAAAAATTTTCCTGTATCTGAGTACAGGTGCCCTGCAAACTGGGCAGCAGTTATGGTCAACTCGATACCTACATGCAAAAGGCACTCAGTTGAGGCTGTCAGTTTAAAAGGCGCTCAGTTGTGGCTGCCGATTCAAAAGGCACTCACTTGTGGCTGTCGTTTTAAGAGGCGCTCAGTTGTATGTGCTGGTAAGAGGGGCCCACGTAAGACTTGCAAATAAAACAGGCACTCACGTTTCGATGGCAAATAAGAAAGGCGATCACGTATGAATTGTTCGTTCATACTCACTCACTTAGTGCCGGGGTAGGACACCCTCAGAAATTCAGAAACAGGGTAGGTTAGGCTTTTCTCGCCCGTCTTAGAGCTAATGAAGGAGGAAAGAGACCAGTGCCGCAGAGTGCGTGAGGAGGTTGACCGTGCGTCAACGCTGCGTGCTCTCATTTTGCACACCGCGTGTAGAGGGGAGTGGGGAGTGAGGGGGTCTGAGCGGTCGGTACCGGACACCGCTTGTGGCTCGGGCAGGCAAGACCGAGAGGGGGGCGCTACTCCACGCCACGCAGCCCAGACTGAGGAGGTTGGTGCTGAGTTAAAAATCGTGCCCCGGGCGGCAGCGTTGGGACGTTCGAACGTGATGGCAATGGCACGTTGCAAGCAGTGCATTAAATTAAGCGGAGCGTGTTCGAAAAGATTCTCAATCGTCTACCCTGGCGTGGCTGTCAGCAGCCTCCGCTGTCGCTGTGACTGCCGCTGTTTTCGTGCGCGGGTGTCGCGGACAGCTGAATCCTCTAGCACCCTGAAGACAGGAACTGTTTGCGCCGATAAATTCACATGCGCGACGTTTAAAAACTACACCCGTTTTAGATTGAATTCTGCGCTTGTTTCTTTCGTTATGAGGCTGAGTGGACCGAGAGGTCTTCGGGCAAAGCAATGAGATGACACGCGTCTTTGCCTCTCGCTCCGTGCCTTGGTGGCGCCATTGAATCTATCATATCACCCTACTGGCATTTTCCCTGAGTGACTCTCGCTGCGCCTCCTACATCTTTCTAATTTAATTCCTTGTATGCCGCCAGCCACGAATTTAGAGAGTTTTTCCGCCCATTCCAAATACATGCACACACACACACACACACCAACGAGAAGGCTTGTCTGGTACAGTATCACGTGGTCGTAAAATTGGACCCTTTCTCATCTCTCTCGCACTTGCCCACTTTCAATACACCACCTTCGGTTGGCAGCAGTTTAACTGCTCTGCGTTTCTTCATCTACGTTATTTTACGCGTGTGCGGAGTAAGGATTCATTATTGCATCGTCTCACTCTGCCAGTATTACATTCATATTATATTCTGAGCGTAAGTGGCGAGTGGGCTGGAAATAAGGTGTGCACCGAGCCGGTGCCAAAAGGCCGAGACACTCCCGGGAATTTGGGGAGGGGGGGGCGTTGACCGTCGTGGACCGTACACCGGGTGAAGACTGATGGTACGGGGCGTCTGCCTTTCCATCTGCAACCGGGCACAATATTGTATCATGCACTATAAGGGTTCGGCACCGTTTTAGGGAACATCAAAATTCGAACTTTTTAAAAACAGGTTGTCCTTTTATACCACCCTCTCTCTCTCTCTCTCTCTCTCTCTCTCTCTCTCTCTCTCTCTCTCTCTCTCTCTCTCTCTCTCTCTCTCTCTCTCTCTATCTGTCACACACACACACACACACACACGCATACACTTCGTTTATTTGGCCACCCGCACGCTAAGCGAGTCTCGCTGAGCGTGCGCTGAGCGAGAACTCGGGGAGCGGGCCCGCCATGTGCCTCTAAGGCCACGTGACCAATAGGCACGCTTAAAAATTCAGTTAACGACCCTACGGCCATACGCTTACACGCAGCTCGCCCGGCGGCGGCAAGGCCTTATTTGCGCATTGAAATTTACGCTAGGCAGATGCGCCAATACGGAGCAATGATTACCTGGAACAGGGAACCCGAGAAATAATGCTTATCTAAATGTGGAGACAGCGACGAATTTTTAAAGCTACGCGCGTAGCTGGTCGCTAGAATCAGAATCATGCAAGCATGTGGGGCGGAAACGCATGGTTTGGCCGTGGCGGGTAAAAGACCGCGGCTGCCGGGGCAGAGCATGCGGCGGAGGAACGCGGTCCCCGACTTCTCCCGCCCCTTCCCCTCCTCTCGCCCTTCTCCTCTGCATGATGTCACCGTAGCTGGCGTTCTGTGAAAAGCCCAGTGGCTTCCAACCGAAGGTGGTGTATTGAAGGTGGGCAAGTGCGAGAGAGATGAGAGAGGGTCCAATTTTACGACCAGGTGATACTGTACCAGACAAGCCTTCTCGTTGGTGTGTGTGTGTGCATGTATTTGGAATGGGCGGAGGGGGGGGGGTCGTATGATTTCCTCATTTGTTTGAACTTGTCGCGTAGAGACGCGTTACCTCCCCCCCCCCCCCTCCTTTTTTTCGAAAACGGTGAGCAACGCATAGCTTCTCTCTTAGTCTGAACGGACCAGTTGCCTTTCGCAGGGGTCTCATGACCGCTGAGTACCTGTCTGGATTATCCCACTGGACACCGTGGTGTTCAAGTGGCCTCTGGGGTGGCGCGTTTACTTGCCACGGGATTTACGCTGGGTCTTAAAAAAATTCATCGGAGCGAGCGAGATGTCACAGCCGTCCGGCCCGAGCGCCGTCCGCTGTTTATAGAGCCCTGGCTCCCTGACTCCTGCCAGAGGGAGGGCGGACCTAACTTCAAAAGATCGAATTTCTGAATCTCAGTTTTACTTGCCAAAGTCCTGCGGGTCCGCAGATATGCTTGCCTTGCGAAGTTGTATTTACGCGTGCGCCTCATATCATGGGGTCGAAACGAAATACTCGGCGTACCATTAGCCCTGTCCTGTTACGCCAACATGGGTGAATTCGGATTGCCTATCCAAAGCGTCCGTAAGGGGCCATGCCACCATACTGATTTGCAATTCCGGATTCATTGATGCGGGCGTAAAGAATAATTATGAAACTTGCCGAGCAAGAAGGACCCCGAGTCCACTCTGAGAAATCATGATCCTACACAGTGCTGCTTCACTTCGCTCAGCAAAAGATGCGCCAGCAAGCACAATTCTGTCCCTCTCCTTCGCTGTCCCAGCCTCGTTCCCGCTTCTCTTCCACTGTAATCAATAAAAGAGACGCGCTGCCCCGAGCCACAGCGGCAGAGCCGTGCGATGCAGAGGTACTGTAACGATGATATTGCGAAAACGGCCAGACATATCAGTTTGAAATTTTGTTTCTCGACTAATAAAAGTTTGTTCTCGACGTTGGAGCAATCGCTTTTGCTCTGATGTTTCTCAAACCTGAGATAATTTCTCGAGGAAGGCCGGAATCGGCGCCCAGGAACTCGTAACTCACGCAAAATTTGAAAGTTTTCGCTTTAGAACGGTCTAGGCACGACGTTTCTACATCTTGTTTTAAAATCCCGGATCGATACCTTGAACGGTGTGGTTAGTACGATAACAGTGAACGTCTGCACCGCTGTTGGCCCCGCGCCGGCGCTCCCGGCCACGCTACGGCCAGTAAATAAGGGACCTGCCCCGGTGCCCCCCCCCCCCCCGGCCAGGCCCGGGAGGAGCTGGGCAGTGGTATCGCTGCGTCCTGCGTTCCGTGTCCGCATGTCGTCCGGCTCTGTCTGCCAATCCGTCTGTCATATCGCACCGCTTCTGTCTGCGAGGGCTCGCGCCGCGCCTGCCTCGGGCCCGGGCGCCCGGCCCGGCAGCGCGGCCTGCCCGAGCCTGCCCGCTGGCCCGTCTGGAGGTGGCGCGGAGTGGTGTAGGGAAGACGCGCGCGGACAGGGAAGTACAGAGATTCCGGAAACAGGAGGATGTCGTCGTATTCATCGCGATGGTACGCGTCTTCCAGTTACCTCCGAATACTACTCGATGACACTCCCAGATGATTTTAGCGTATATTACAGACTGTTGAGTTATTTCCAATAAAAAAAGTGTTCCTGTTCGAGTCGCCGAAGTATTTTTTTAAATATATGATGTCGTCGATTAAAGTAAAAAAATAGCGAACGCATACCCGTATGGACCACTTTTCCTCTTTCCATCCTATGGGTTTAATTGTGTGGAAGAGAAAAAAAAATAAAAAAAAAAATGGTAGAATCGTATTAATAAAAAAACCTCCGCGATTATATTTTCTTTATAATGAATAATCGAAATAATTTCTGAGAATGTGCGGTCAGTTCTTTGTTTTAATAGACTTGCAGCAATTTGCATCTTTTCAGCAAGATTTCACCCGGTGCACGAAATGGGCCACGACGGCCGGTCCGTGACGGGAAAGAACTGAAAGGGCCTAACTTTCAGGGGCTCCGACCCCGTTTTCGGCATTATTTTGCCTAATTTTGCGTTTAATTGCGTTTCTTGTGCGGTGGAGCAGCTTTTCAGACCTTCTGAGAGCCTAATAAGGGCTCTTCGGACCCTCTAGGATTCTAGCGGTGCGTCAGAAGGGCCCGGATTGATTCCTTTTCCTCGGGGCCCACCTCGGTTTTCCCAGGTAACCCAGGCGGGCCAGTCCGTATCTGACGGCCGGAACCCAACGCCCGCTGGCCCACGGCCTTGACCCCCCCCCCCCCCCCTCTCACCGGCAGCGTCTCGGCCTTTCGGCGGCGGCTTGCTGCACGCCTCCGTCCCTCTCGCCACTTCCGCTCAAAATATTTCGGAAAATATTTACATTGATAGAGTGGTGACGTTGCGGGGATGTATCTTTGTACTTCAACTGTGCACACGCGTAAAACTATGTAGCTAAAGAAACGAAAACGCAGTGAATTTGAAGAAAGTAGTGGAATACTTCTTTTAGTGGTAGCGGTGAGCTAAACGCGCGACTGCGTTCGGCAGTTATGGAGGGCTTACAAAACAAGTCAGTGGGAAAAGATTAATTTAAAACATTTTGTAACCGATTTTGGGAGGGCGGGGGGCACTGGTGGCCACCAATTGAGCACTAATTTTCAACTTGACGTCGCGTATACTTGACAAAAAATTGCTGTTTATTTATTGCCTTCCATGTACTGCTCGATTATGGCCCCATGAGAGACCCCTGCCTTTGGTAATAATGGCCGTAAACTACTTTGGGCTTGGGCGGGCAACCATGGAGTGTTGTACTGTGAACTTGCCATTTTCGAACCTCTCACAATTTGAACGTTATGTCATTGGGCAAAGGCTTCATAAGCACGGTGGCCACCTTGGAACTACTTCCGTTCCCTATAATTAACGCGAGTCTCAGTCGCAGTCTACTGCCATTTTGCAAGAATAAAGTATCAATTTTCTTATTCATCGAAAGTTCCTTTTTCTCAGCCCCCCCCCCCCTCCCTTCTCGCTGAGCTTGTACCGCCCCACCCGCACCGCTTTCAACGTGCCACTACGTTCAACGTCCCAACGCTGCTGCGCGGCGGGCACGATTTTAAACTCAGCACCAACCTCCTCAGTCTGGGCTGCGTGGCGTGGAGTGGCGCCCCCTCTTGGTCTTGCCAGCTCGAGCCACAAGCGGTGTCCGGTACCGACCGCTGAGACCCCCACACCCCCACTCTCCTCTCCCGCTCTCGACGCGGTGTGCAAATGAGAGCACGCAGCGTTGACGCATGGTCGGTCAACCTCCTCACGCACTCTGCGGCACTGGTCTCTTTCCTCCTTCATTGGCTCTAAGACAAGCGAATACAGGCTAACCTACCCTGCTTCTGGATTTCTGAGGGTGTCCTACCCTACACAAAGTGAGTGGCTTTACAACGAACAAATCGCACATGAACGCCTTTCTTATTTGCCATCGAAACGTGAGTACCTGTTTTATTTGCAAGTCTAACGTGGGCTCCTCTTAAACCAGCAAATACAACTGAGCGCCTCTTAAAACGACAGCCACAAGTGAGTGCCTTTTGAATCAGCAGCCACAACTGAGCGCCTTTTAAACTGACAGCCTCAACTGAGTGCCTTTTGCATGTAGGTATCGAACTACGTAGCCCTCCTCTGGGTCAGGTATACAGTGTCTCCCATTTCCATTGCCAGTCTGACATCTACACATTCCTGGCACACTCCGAAGTGGCCACAGTCATCAATCAGACACTCTGCAGGTCTTGTGAGACAGATGAGGCAAAACACACTTCCTGCAGGCTGCTGGGCTGGAGCAAGAGGGGCAACAGCTGGCGCAACCGCCACTAGCACAGGAGTTGCGATGCCTGCGGGACACAAAATAACAATGGTGTAAAGCACCAGAAGAAAGCGCAATAGGATCATGAAGATAACATAACATACCTCTCATCCTTAAAATTGCCTGCAAGTTCCGCACTAGAGGCTTTATAACATGCTCCGCCTGCTCGAGGTATGCCACTACACCGAGACGTCCCGTGTTCACCTGGTTTAATAAATTTTCTAGAAACTGCCCTTGGACATCAACGTTTAGATTCGGGCGGGCCCTTCGGGCTTGAATGTCTGGACTTTGCACCCTCTCCTCAAGCTCGCGTTGAAATTAGCGAACAGTGTCTGAAAAAAAAAATCACTGTTAGTTTGATGCCTACAATAAGATCTGCAATTCACAACTCAAGGATTCAAAACTTACCAAGAAGTTGCCAAAATGTTGGCCTTGGGTGACCACCTGTGATGGATTTAGTGACTTTGGTATGGAAATTAGCCACAGCAGAATCACGCTTTCGAGGAGTATCCCATGCAGACAGCTGTTCTCCCCGAACTTGATTGGCCCAGGAGTCCCTCGTGCGCTCCATAAGAGGTGCAAACGAAGAACCCCTGTTCTCTTCGACAAGGATGTCCATCGCTTCCTGCATCTTCCCGTTTAAGAGGGCAGCTGAAATCAGCTTCCTTAGGGGTACTAAGGGTCGATCAGATGAACCCCATGCTAGCCCCTCCTCTACGACCTCCTTGAAGAGAATCTGTAATAAAAGATCAGTTGTCAGACGAAACCCAATCCACATGTTACAATTGCCATATGAATGAATATCAGCTCACATTATTGAGTGAATATAGGGATGTCGTGACAGTGGCCCATGGCCACAAAGATCCTACTGCAGCCTTTATAGTGTTGCGTGCTTCGACTACAACATGAGTACTTGCATCTAGGCCATACGATGCCAGGAGTGGCTGCAGCACTCGGATCACCGACAAGCATGACATGTCCTCCATCAAAATGTAGGAGATGGGAATCATCTATACAGAGATTCCAGAAATTACGATATCAAGAATGTCACATTGTGCAGACCATACAGGATATGATATGAATACTCACAACCCACTCATTTTGAGGAAGTTCCTTGAAACACCCGAGTACCAGAATTTCTTTCAGAGTGGCCGGGTGCCTCGGCAAAGCGTCGAGGACACCCACGTAAAAAGTGGCGGCTTCAGGGATGTTGTCGCCAACAGAGGGCGACGCTAACCTACAAGACATTGCCCCCCGGCAACCGCCATGACACCCTTGTAGAAGGGAGCATCCCTGGTACGACAGCACAAGGTCTAAATGCGCCACTCGGGCTTAGACAAATACTTGTCCACGTCCTTTAAGTTCAAGGGGATTGGTGGCACGCAAGCTTCTCTGGCTTTTCTCATGAAAGCGCGACCCTCGACTTCAGTCAGTATGGACGCCCCATAGGGATGACTGAAACAAAAACAAAAAACACTTGTAACGTCCGTCGCACTAGCGCACATTGAAACAGGTTGCATGAACTAAGAACAGTCTTCTGTAGTATCAAACAAGACGAGGGCGGGATGCTCGTGGGAGCTCTCGGCGTGACAAAGAAATATGTTGCAACCTGCCTAATCGACCAACAATACCACTTACTGTGTCGCAGAATCTGCATAGATATCTTTGTAGTCTAAAGTGGTCCTCGATGCCTCTTCCCTCAGGCGCTGCCTGAATACTAAGCGATCCTCTTCGTCACGATCAGGAGGGTGCCCGTGGTCCGTGAGGACCCGTAAATAGTCATCACCAACACAAAATACAGCGGTGCCGGCACACCCATCAAAAAAACATTTGAGTTTCACAAGCGCCGGTGAGGACCTGGATGGTCTATAAACGTGGCTGTCCGCTATTTAGAGCTTGCCATGCGCACGTTCACCTTGCACAACGCGCACGCCCCACGCGTAATCTTGTTCCTCCACCATGATGCCTACACTACAGCACACAATGACAGTCTGAGCAGCACTGACGAGACGAGGCCAGATGAGGCAGTCATGCTTGGACATGCAGGTGGAACGGTAGGGGGTCTACAAGCACGACGCGCACGACCTACTTCCGTGCTTAACACTATTTCAGTAGCATAACAATATTCGGTGAGATTGCATGATTTTTAACTGCCCTCTTTGAAAAAAATGAAAATGTAACGCAATTTGTATCCTCAACTTACATGAATCCGTTACAAAAATGATTTCGAAGGGTCAAGGACTTTGGGGTGGAGGCTACAGCTGACGCCATCCATCATAGGTGCCTTTTCATTGGCCCATCATCTTAGGATAGGCAATGGGACGAAAACTCCATTCATATGGACCACCGATTCAGAAATTGCATGGCAGCATCTTGAAAAACAAAAAAAGATCCTGAATAGTACAGTGATTTCATTACCTGGATGTCCACTATTTTCATCCCAAAATTTTAAAAAATCCTTATGCTTTTACAGCCTGATACCTGATTGGTCGTACGGGAGGGAAGACCTATCTTTCCAGTCTCCTCCCCCTCCCTTTGATCACTCCTATTCCTGTTGCTTTCATTTGTATACTTGTCTTCCACCCATTGCTTTTGTCATAGTAAGAAATATTACCGACCGTGTTGGACTTTTTAAATTTGCATGTTTGATTTCTAAGTCGCGAACAATTTTTAGTGTGCGCTGTAAATGTTTTCTCTTAGTTGGTAATAGGGATTTAAAGGCCGGTAATAATACCGGTAAGATTCGGTAAGTTACCGTTACTTACGGTAATATTACCCGACCTCGAAAAAAGTGGTATTTTTCGGTAATATTCAGACTTGCAAAACTCAGAAAATTAGCTGTGCTTCCTGTTCAAAGTAGTGAAAAGTGTATTTTTTGGTCCTTGCCGTCACTGCAAAGGCTGAATCTACTCTAAAACGCATCCTTCATTATTACTTTTGCATGTTCAAGCAATTATCTGACTTCTCGCCCGAAGACAACCGTAGCCATACACAATCCTTAATTCTGACACAAACCTATATTTCAAGTGATGAAACGCGTCTGAAGTGTTCTAGCACATCAAGAATTGCCAGGATTTACTACTGTTACGTGGAAAAACGTAGAAACAGACACTATTTTAACAAATACCCGCTGTAAATCAATCTTTCTCATTATTACCAAAAATACCAGTAACTTACGAATCTTTCCGTATCTTACCGTAAGATTGAATCTTACCGGTATTTTTAAATCCCTAGTTGGTAACATTGTATGAGAACTTCGAACTGCTTCTATCTCGTAACCCTAAAATTTGTCTCTATTGAGTTCGTAGTATGTTTCTATATTTTGAAATCATGCATTGCATTTATGGAGTGTTTGTGAAATTTATAAATGTCATTATTTTTCTGACATGAGCTGAAATGTCTGCGAAATCGGTGATTGGGAAGCGGAGCGATGGTTCACTGATAGTAGACAAAGGTTATGTGTACAGTCATGTCAGCTGGAAGAATGGCAACCGCTATGTTAAATGTTCGGTCAGTATTTGCTCGGCTACTGGAGTCGTGCGGGTAAATGAGGACCATGTGTCAGTTTTGCGTTACCACTGCCATGCTCCTAACAAGGCTGATGAGGAACTTGCACTGTACAGGGACAGTATGCGTAATGAGGCCTCAGACCCAGTCCATAGTTGTGGTTTCCGAAATATTTTCGATCGACAAAGTGCGAGGTAGGTGCGAAGTTTGTTTGTGTGTTTACATTGTCTCCCTTCAGCAAGATTATTTTTGTTTAATCTACAGATTTCCAGCAGGGTCTCTCCTGCGTACATTTCCGCAAGACCAACAACTGATGAGAAGAAGTCGGGACAAGAATGTACCTCCTGTACCCAAAGATTTGGACGAACTGCATGATATATTAAACTTTCAGCCTTTGTGGCGCAGCCATGCTTTGGCTCATGATTTCGACAAGGAGTTTTTTCGGAAAACAGTCCTTCCCAGTCGCCAGCCCGATGTTCCAACTGACATCCCGGGGACATGCCATTTTCACCTCGGGACGTCCCACCCGACCCGCTCAAATGTCCTTCTTTTTGAAACATCCATGATGTGGTGCGCGACATGGCGGGGCATGGTGCGGAAGACGTGCCTTTGACATTCCGAGATCACGTCCGTCCCGGCCGCCGCGCTAACGTGCCTACGACGTCGCCCTGTCACGTCGCGGGGAGGTCGCGTGGTGTGCGCCCCTACGACGTCGCCCAGGCGCGTCGCAAGGAGGTCGCGTCGGCGCATCCCTTGGACATGCTAACGGATCGACGTGGGGTTGCCCTTGCGGTACTTTGTATGAATGTCACTAATCAGTACCTTTGGTACCTCATTCGGGGGTGGGGGTGGGGGGGGGGGGGGGGTAGTTCAGATATACCACGTACGGATGGAATGTACAATGCGTTTTATTCAATGCTTCAATTACCATTACATAAGGCACCCATATACAGTACTTCCGGCCGTTGGTCTCCTGCTCGTCTCCTGCCCATGCTTTAAAGCATTTGAATGTGCTGCGTGTGAAGTCCCGGTACTCTGGTCGTATCTTGACACGTCAAACGTACTGCATTCCTTCCGGCGCACTCTTGATGTTCGTAATGCTGCTGCTGGACTGCACACACGAATTCCTGCTGGCATAATGCAGAAAGAAAATGAGTGGTTGTACAGGAGAAAATTCGTAAAAGAAATCACAAAAATAACATCAAAAAACGATGGCTCGCTTCATCCTACTTTCCCATAAATTCTTTAATCCAATGGATAATAATAGAATAGTATATTCAACGGCTGGTGCAAATCGACAAATTACATCCCTATTTTGAACACTTTTTGAATTTGCCCTTGACAGCATCCTGACGTTTCCTCACAAATTAAATTATTTCTCTATTTATGGCGCTCTAGCATGCCCTAAAATATTGGGGATAGCAGTTACATACCAGACTTAGAAGATACTTTAGTCTGGAGTTGACCAGCAAGAAAAACTCAGAACAAAGTCTTATTTCTGAACGACATTAATGCAAATAAACTCGAAATTTGAAAACTATTACAACATGAGGAACGAGAAGTGTGCCATTTCTTATGCTTTTCTATTCAGTAGGCTTTAACACCATAAGAAATGACACGCTTCTGCTACCTGTATGCAGTTTAAGGCAAATTAGGAAAGGGGCTTTAATTTGGGTTGTGCGCGTAAACAAAACTACGCTATCAAAGTCTTACCTCAAGAATGACAGATTGGTGGTAATCTTTAACTGTCTACAAAATCTAATTATCCTGACGTGCTGGGATGATGCGCCTATCCTTGAGCTTGGCTGGTTGTGATAATTTATGCAAACCTGCAAACAGAAAAATCAAAGATGAAGAAATTTCAAATATTGCAGATTAAATCATTGGTTAATTTATTTAGTAACATTGAATGAAGTGACATTGAAGTACAGACAAACACCAAGACTCTACGCAATTTAATTTACACAGAGACATGTGAAATATCTTCTATAATTCTGAAGGCGGAAAAAAAGGCACAGCAGTCTTCACGCGTTGGTCAGAGAGATGGACTTTATTTTAAAATATACATAGAAAAACCTCAACAACGATCTTTAATGGTTCAAAATTATGGCCATATAGAAGTGCAAGCAATATCAAATACATCTTGCCATGCACCATATATCAAGGTGAATGTTCAAACAATTCCGAAGCTGTGAGTAGGACAGTGGCGTGTTAATTGCTACCCATAAATGGCTTTGGTTTAGAAAAAAATCAAATGCTCCCATATTTGACTAAAATTTGTCAAACTGCACATGACAAGACTTGGAGAATAAAAATAATTAAATTTGTTGATCTGTACCAAAATTGATTCATTATGATAAGAAATTAACTTTAGTTCTGCTTTTAACATTTTTCTGATGGCAGTATGGGCTCAGAAAAATGAAACTCAACCCGTGATCTCACTAACAAAAAAACTAAATCATAGGTGCATATGTCTTACATTGAAACAGCTAAATTTAAGTCCTTTTATCTAATGATTCAAAACAGAATCTTTTTAATGGTCCCAGCCTTAGACGCTATAGATGGACTCACCAGATACATGACAGCGTGACAGCACGAAGCAGCAATCAGCGGTGAAGAGCCTCCACACAAAATAGTATTTTCCATTGCATTCAAGCAACACTAAGATAAGCTGGAACAGAATGAAAACAGTAAGGTTACTTTACTTACTCTACTTTAACAGCACATTGGAAAAATTAGGATTACATCATTAATTTCAGTAACTACCATTCAAACACATAAAAAGGGAACACCAAGAAGGATCGTTCCAAATCATACCTCTGCCAGCAGTATTTGGAAGTGATAATTTTGTAGCTGGTTGGGGAAACATCTATTTCTGCTTGCAGCAGCACTCATCCATATTATAGCTAGAAGTAATTGAGACAATTAGAGGAGTTGACCAACACAATGTTTTCAATACAAATAGAAACACACTGTCTACCTAGAAATAGTCTGATCCCGCCACTTGTCTGTTGGAAACTTATTTCTGGGAATCTTCTCCTGGGCAAACTGCAGAGAAGAAATAAGCTTGGTTCAGCATTAAATACCATAAAATGAAGCTATTTGTTAAAGAAAACCATCGGCACTGATCAAAACTTTTTACATATTGTAAATAAATACTCACAGTTGAGGTTAGGAGGTTAGGTTCCAGCTCCGATTTCAATGCTTTCTCTCCCCGTGTTTTTTTTAATGTGATGCAAAGTGTACGTAAGATACCGCAGCACTGATACATTTTGACGACTTCACTTCTTTTGCAACATCCAAACAAATGAGAGAAAAGCGTCACTTTTAGTTTTTAGGCCACAAAACTTGTCAGCCTATAGCACAATGTACTTTCTAGGTGCATTTTCAGTGACATTCCGCCAGCACCGTACGCCGCATTCATCACCACACACACACTGACACTTGAAAATCACTTGAAACCCATACAATATGTGCTCACTTTTGTCTGTGAGCGATTAAACATCAAAAACTTTTACATTTACACTACAGGTTACGAATGCACTCGGTCCCGCCTAGCCTCGCGCCTCACCGCACCGGCCGGTTGGTTGGTATGACGTCACAGTAAACCGGACAACTCTGCGCAAGGACTAAGAGAAGTAGTAAATAATTTTGAACACAAAAAAGATAGACATATTGTTTCTGCCTATCTCAATTAAACTGAAAACACAGAACATCATTTTTAGGCAGGACCTAGCATTGACCTATGCTGAGCAAAGACAATTATAGAATTAATATTATTACAAAGAGACCACACACCTCTTGTGCCCAAACATAATAAAAAGGAAGTAAGTTTATGGAAATCATGGAAATACCATTCCAAAGAATATCTGAATTCAAGCAATAACCTATACTACATTAAAACCACATTACAGACAGTTTACGAGGAAGAGCATGGTCTGAAAAGAGGTTTCGCTCTCTGAGGAAAGGCACGGCTAAGATCAGAACAAACACAAAGGATTATTCTTAATATATTGCCTCCACAAATTACTCATTGGTTTGCAGAGCTAATGAAAGGATTTATGATTAAGATCAACTCAATTTGAAATGTTTAGCTTAAACCAGGATCAATATAAAACCAAAGTCAGGGACTAAAATGTTATGTCAGGTTGTCAAGGTACAGCAAGGTACAGAAAGTGACCAAAGAAAGCATGTAACTATGTTCTAATCTTACAGATTTAAAGCCATATTTTAATAAAAATTTCAATAAATATAAGGAGCGTATGATACCCTCAGTACAGTACAAAATTTCATACCTTTTCCAGTTATCCGAACTTTCTCACAGACAGCGAAACCTGATTTAAGACTTATGGATTTTCTCGTAAACTGCCTTTAGTACAGCTTGTTGTAATCTAGTTTATTTCCTGACTTCATGTGTTCTTTCTTAAAATTAGTGTCTCTTTATCATGTTTTGCCTCAAGCATGGCAGCTATTTTGAAAAAAACAAAAACAAACCATTGATGCATTAATGCATGGATTTCCTCGCAAACTGTCTCTGATGAAACTTGAGTGTGATAAAAATTATTTCCTCACCTCAAGAAAACTAGTGAAGTACCTGACCAGCTGAAGAAGCTTAGACTAAATTTTACTGTGCAGATTACTGTATTTATTGACAACCCTAAAGGAAAAGAAAACAAAAAAAAATTGTCTTTACCCGAAATTGTCCCAGTGAACTATGTAGGTTTAAAAGAAGTTTCAAGCTCTATGGAAACAACATATCAAAAGGTAGCACGCACTTCTTTGGTCATGGCATGGTCGGTCTTGCTTGATTTTTACCATTTTTCTAAAAATGAATCAATTCTGAGAACCATTTGAGAACATTTTTTGGTAATGTTTACGTTCTTTCTTTGGTGCAGTCTAACAAGTATTATGCAATATTGCTGCATGTGTCAAGCACACCACAATTATTTTTCGGTCCTTCAGGTGAATACACTTTCCCTCCGGACGGCTATGTCCCCTCTGGCACTCCAGCCTAAGGCTCGGTATTACGAGTACAGCCGATACTGAGACTCTGTATCATGGGTACAGCCGATACTGCGGGAACTGGCGTGGGTACAGGGGATACAGGGCAAATCCTGTGTAGCGTAGTATCCTGCTGAACCGCATTTTCCAATGTGAACGTCCCAAACGGGCGGATCTGGAAGCGGCAAGCCCCCCCCCCCCTCTAAATCCGCTCTTGGTGCCAAAAAGGAGTCCCGAGGGCACGTCGGGAGCACGTCGTGGCGACGCGCCAGCAACGTGGCAAAAGGGCGTTCCGAGGGTACGTCCGCAGCACGTCGTGTGAACGAGCCCACAACGTGCCAAAACGACGTCCCCCAGGCACGTCGTCAGTGCGTCGTTGGGACGTGCCGACAACGTGCCAAAACGACATCCCCCGGGCACGTCGCGAGGGCGTCGTTGGAACGTGCCGAAAACAAGCCAAAACGACATCCCCCGGGCACGTCGTGAGAGCATCGTTGGAACGTGCCGACAACGTGTCAGGAGGAGGTCTCATGGCGCACATCGGCAGGGCGTCGTGGGGGATGCCAATGGGAGACGTCCATATGACGCACAGTTAGGGAGCTGACTGCGACGTTTCGACGACCACGTTGGACGTCGATTGGCGACTGGGTTGCAAGTGATGGCTCACGAGTATCTGTGCTGGTGTGCCCTTACATTAGCCATTTGTTGACAACTGAAGGAGTAGCTCTAGCTGCAGATGCTACATTTGGTGTAAGGTATTTAAAAAAAAAAAAATTTATAAAAATTTCTTACTGTGAAGTATGCTTGTAAAGTCTTTCCTATGTCAAAAATAGTATCTCAATGCTCCTCTGCTCCTTTTTTTCTAGACCTCTGCTTCCTACATCGGAGCAGCTTTTGGCTCTTCTTGTCTTTGAAACAATTCATGGTAGAATGTATGTAAGTAAATTAAGATTTTAAAAATGTTGGGAAAGCACTATATATGGATTAGTTTAAAAGTTTGGTTTTGAATGTAATTTGTAAGCCCTTAACCCCTGGAAAAAAATGCTGTGTCCTTTTGTACAGAGTTGGCCATGTGCTTATGCTTTGTTGGAGCGGAAAAGTCAGGCAGCTTATGTTGCTGCTTTCACTTCCATTAGTGAGGCTGTTGAAGGACCTGTCCAGCCTGGATCTCTGATGGCAGATTTTGAGAAACAATTGCACAATGCTGCTCAAGAAGTTTGGCCGGACCTGAGGACTAGTGGCTGCTGGTGTGTATTAATTTGCGATCTTATGATCTGTCCCTAGCGGAATGTTGTGCTAATCAACACATGTCTTGAATTTCATAGGTTTTAGTATTGTAATGCTGTACATGAAAAAGCATGCTCACTCCATTTGGTGGATATTTGTGCTGTGAATGATGTCGCTGATAAATAGTTTCTTAAGTTACTGGCGTTGCCTCTTCTGCCTCCGGGAGAAATCTTGAATGGGTTTGCCATTATCACAGACGAATTGAAAGAGAGTGGATTATATCCACCATTCCGGCCTCTTCTTCAGTATTTTGAGAATGAGTGGTTGGGTGAGAGAAAAGTGGGTGTTGAAATGCTTCCCGTGTTTGAACTTGACTCCCGCACCAACAATGATGTAGAAACATCGCACTTCCAGCTGCACAGAAAGATCAACAGCAACCGAGCTAATATTTAGATTTTCAACAGTTAAGGTGCATTCAGACTCGTTTCGTTGCGAACGTAATCCATAAGCCATGATCCATCAGCCATGAAAATCAAAACAAACAACATTCGTCGCAATCGTTGTCTAGCCGTACAGAGGGGTCTTGAAACGCGGAAAACGGTTGGGAAACGCCAACTACTAAGAAAGAAAGTGATCCGTTGAGTCCTCCAATGGAAATCTTTCTATTTTTACATTTGGCCATGTTTGTGCATACTTTGTTAGGTTATGAGCGTCGTGATCCATCAGCCGAGTTCGTCTGCTGCTGATGGCTGACGGCTGATGGAGATGGATCACGACGGTCATAACCTTGCTTAGTCTGCACAAACACGGCCAAATGTAAAAATCGAACGATTTTCACTCAACGGATCACTTTCTATCTCAGCATTTGGCGTTTCCCAAGCGTTTTCCGCGTTTTAAGTCCCGTCTTCGCGGCTAGACAAGGATTGCGACGAATGTTGTTTATTTTGATTTTCATGGCTGATGGCTGATGGCTTATGGATTACGTTTGCAACGAAACGAGTCTGAATGCACCTTAAGATGGCCCTCATCTTTGTCATTCATATTTATCTCAGTAGGAACTATGTATAAATATTGTTGAGTTCTGTTTGCTGAGGTGGTCTAACTTCTACTTCTCTATTTCAGTTTCGTTGAAAATGTATCTGTACTCAAAATATCAAGATAGACTGAGAGCTTTAAGTGGTTTAAGGATTAGAAGACAGAGGCCAACAAGTTCTGTAACTCAAGATGAGAACATTAAGAGCATGCAGACCCAGTTGGCAAATGGCGAAATTACTGTGCAAGCTTTTTTATCAAAGCTTGCCATTCGGCTGGAGGCTTACAGAAACGTCTGAACAAGAGATATGCAAGCATCAGAAACAGGCAGGGGAATGTGCAGGACTGATGTGTTGTCATTGGTTTAATATCGTGTATGTCATTGTCTATTGTTTCCCCTAGTGTAATGGTTTAATGACATGTATTCACCAATGCCGTTTAATTTAAACATGTCAATGCCAATTTCTTTTAGACAGCGTACAACATATTAAAAGATAACCATGTGCATTTGGGAAGTAGCTACTGGGATACGAACATTTGAATGACCAAATATGCCCTCCTGTAAATAACATTTAGATTCTATCAAAATCTTCCTTCATCAGTGCATGCCTTTCATTCTAACATATGCATTTATTGGTAAACATTCTTCCTAGTGAGCGTTGTCCCTAAAATTCCAGCTTGAGTTCCCCAAATTTTACATGAGTAGCTGCAGGGTATTAGTTAAGATTCTTGCAGCACAACTTAACAGTCTGAAGATCTTATTTTTTATCTTTGAAATATTTTCCCATATTGCTGTGCAAGTTCAACACATTTTAATATGACTATTTTTTCATGCTGTTGTGTGTAGGCAATTAACTGGTCTCGACCAGTTTCTGTCAATGTTGGACCTTGACAGGCTCGTAATTTTAGTACTGTGCTCTTCTGTACTTAATGGTGTCTGTGATATGAGCCTTAAGGTGAATTAGTTTCGTGAATTGTGGCTGCAGAAAGCTAGCTTCCCTCCCGGGTAACTTATCAAATGTTTTACTTTTTCTCCATAGTAGATTTTTGAAAGTATTTGAGTAAGGAGCGAGGCTAGCTTACAGCCATCACTCATGAAACTAAATACACCTTCAGGAACTGTGTACTCTGTTCCATTTTCTTTTTACCAGATACTGATAAAATGCCATGTTATGATGTGTCCTAATCGTTACTTACCCATGTTTTTGAACTCTTCCCCATTCAAATCATGTATTCCAATATATTTATGATTCAAATGAAATGGTATACGGGCTACTCTTTTTTTTTAAATTATCAATCCATTTTTGACAATTGGTGGGTGCACATTTCTTGACCCCCCACAGCATTTACTATAAATTCTTGACAGAAAAAGATGGGATCAGAATTATTAATTAGCTCTTCACATCTTTCACTATCATGGCCTATTGACTTCCTAGAACTGGAGGAAACAGAAAATGTTGCTGACCAATACCTCATGGCACTTCTTCTTGCGCTCTCTCTCTCCCTCTCTGTACACTTTGATATATTTTTGGGAAGAGGGAACCACTATGTGTAGCCTCAGATAATTTTATAGGAAACCATTCCTTATCAATTCATAATATGTGCCTGTCGGCTAGCCTTGGTTGGGGTGTGAGTTCTTTAGGCTTTTTAATTTTGAGAAAAGTGTGGGTGCCAGGTAGATTGGTACTACCGCCAAAGAAATTAGTCTATCTCAAGTTGAAGATAGAATTATGGTTAATAACACAGGCCAATCAATACAACAATGATCTTATAAGTAAAAGTACATACTACATATATTCTATTATAACTGCAATATTAACCAGTCATAATTTCTTGCTTTTGTGGGTCCTCTTTGTTCTTATCTTCCTGCCTCAAAGCCAAAATGCCTAAATAATTCTCAAATTATGATGCTTTTTGTTTTTCATTCTATGATTCATCTCTTTAAAAAAATTTATTTGTTTTCCTTGTTTATTTTGTTAACCATTTATTAGGTTTGCCATGCCATCCATGTTGTGTTGGTAAATCTTCCGCTGCTAAAGAGCCAAAGAGCTCATTGGGGATTATAAATAAATGAATAAACAATTTAAAACTACTTAATCATAGATGCGAATCAACTGATTCCAGAATTCAAAACTCCAACCGTAACTCAGACGAAATACAAATGACTCAACAGAGTACCATAACAAAAATAAATTTCATACAAAGCAAATGCAAATCAATCTTCGATCACACTACAACTTCATTGATTAAATTAAAACACTCGTATCACAGTCTCATCACAGGTCCATCACAGTTCCTCATCACTTGTCCATGATCACCACCATCCATCACTTATCGCAGTCTCCACTTCATTGACAACTCAACATATCACAGCTCAGTACACAGCCAATCAATAATTATCACAGCAACTAATCACTTTGTACTGTCTCATCTCAACATCCAATCATTATCACAATTTCCATATAGGTTTGCACTGAAGCAAAGAGAACACGGAAAATAAACCCTGCAAAGAAATAAATAGCCAGAGTTAGAACAACTGTTTTCAAAGTAATAAACCTTATTTACACGTGGATCACATACCAAGGCTAAAGCTCATAAGAGCTTGGTGTTCACAAATGATACCATTCTCTTGGGTTTTAACAGCACATAACCAAATAACCTGGAAAACAACACCATAGTTTAACAAGCGTACAATTTAAATAAAAGAATGACAAACATTGATGACAACTCTCAGAAAATATTTAAAATGGCTCACCAATGGCAAAGACAAACTCAAACAGCACAAGGCATTCCATAATAGTGCACGAACTGCGCCATGGCAAGGTCCCCAAACCAAACCGAAAACACCAAACCTCAGTTCTCCCAACTACGGGCATTGTCACATTTCCAATTTTCTTTTCACAGGACAGTTAACCATATCAGTTGAATAGATATGAAAAATTACAAAGCCATAATCAAAACAAAACACAAATGCTGTACAATTTTTCATACAGTGACAAAACGGCGGCAAACGAGCTAAATTTGACAAGTAAAAGGGAAACCTGCCCGTTACATATGGCCAATCCGAGCGCAAGTCCTAACGGGTAGGCAACACAACACCGCCTCTTCCATTGACACGCATGTCGTGCGGGCTGGCCTATCCTGCCGACTCACAGGCCGCTACCCTTCAATCGGTCGCCGTTTCAACTTGCATGTCAAAGTCCGATGTACCGGGTGTCCCTGCAAATGCAGTGCAGTTGGCGGGTTGCCTATCAGCGCCTTGAGGGCGGATTTACATACTCTGTGTTCTTTCGTCTCTAAGGCGCTGATAGGCAACCCTTTCGACTGCGCTGCATTGGCTGGGACACTCGGTTACACTTGAAATATTGTATCGGTCTATGGTTCCGGGGAAGCCCCAACAGCGAGTGTCAGCACGAACTTCGCGTAATGTCTCCTACCCGTTTACACATTTTGATGCTTCGGGGTAAAATACCGGCCTCAGCACTGGCGGCGGTCATCTGGAATAAGGGGCGGAGGGGCGGTATAACGCGGATTGACTTCTTTCAGAGGTTTTGTGAGGTTTATTGCCTACCCTGCAGGGGGTGTAATCATGGCCAACCAGTCAGAAATTCACCAGAGTTCACCTCTCGCCCCCCCCCCCCCCCCCCCCCCTGATTCAGAGATTCAGAGCCGAGAAACGGGCGGGCAGCAGCGGTTTCTGGACGCTTCCGAATACGTCTCCTGTCCCTTTCTGTCTAGACGGAACGACAGAGACAGAAGACACTTTTTAATTGAACCGAACGCGTCCGGGTGTCCGCTGCTCGCCCGTTTCTCGGCTCTGCCCTGTTTCCCCCAGTCGTAGAGTGTAAAAGCGCATGCTTGCCTGCCAGCGTCTAAAGGCCTGCTGAAGGGCTACGTTGTTTTGTCCATACGGGGTCTGAGACTGCTGTGAGGGAACCCACCGGCTGTGGTTTGACACTAGACACCCGATTTGAAGGGACAACAAACTACCCGCCCGCGGTAAACACCTTAGAACGTTCCCTATCTCGTTGCAGCCCGTGGTGGCTACGCGGGCTCCTGCGAGGTATATGTATGCTTCTCACTGCCGGACACAAGTGGGTGCTGCGGGCTGACCTATCCAGCGGGAGTTCACACGTCTCTCCTTTCCTGCAGGGTAGGTATTTAAACCCGCAACCTGGATTTGGTCGGCTCGGCACGTCACCCTCAAACGTAAATCAGCAGTGCAGGTACAGAGCTGATTTGCCCGCTGCAGCGCTCGCATGACGCCTGAAATGTAGGCAACATCGCCTCTTGCGTACACGCATGCGCTGCGTGCTGGCCTACCCCGTCAACTAGCAGGCGCTTCTCGCCTAGTCGCTTTTACACGCTTCAAAGCTTCGGGCTTAAATGCCGGTATTAGGTGCCGTTCACAAATTACGTCACACGATTTAGGGGAAGGGCGTGTACCGAAGCGTGACTAAGTGTGACAGAGGGGAGGGGGTGTCAGGGCAGTGTGACGTCACGTTTCCCTAATGGGTATTAGAACATGTTGCGCGCGACAATTTGACAGAAAGGTATGTATCCAACACATTCCGCGTGACCTCTTGAATTAAGTTCGCAGTATTTATGCAAAATCCATCTTTTCTTTACATCCCAATTATCTGCGAAATTAGCTGAGGGACAACAAAGGCGTACGGCTAGAATTAATTTAGCACAATTATGGGTTACTACTACAGGTAATCGTGACGTCACGGGAGGGGGAGGGGGGTCCTTAATTCGTGACAAGCCGTGATAATGGAGGCGGGGGGGGGGGGGGGGTCAAAAGGTGACTCAAAAAGCGTGACGTCATTTGTAAACGGCCCCTAGCATACTATGGCGGTATTAAAGTCAGCTGATGCAATGGCGATGTTATGTATGTTTGAGACTTGCCTGCTTACAAAGATCTTGTGGGGCACATTGCCTACTTTCAGAATAGGAGGGGAAGAGGGGGGGGGGGGTCTCTCGATTACTTTGGCAGGGCGACCGCCCTTCGCCCTCCCCCTCAAACCGTGCCTGGGTCGGCCGGGTCCTCTGATTGCCATACCTTCAGTAATTATTCGCCCACACACCAGCCTGTTAGAGGACAACATATATTTCACCTTAGTTACGGGAGCTTCTTCCTCCACATGCTGCCGTGCTTGTAAAAGAGTGGGAGGGGTCATAGAGAGAAAGCCAACAGAGAAGCCAGAATATGGTCATGGGTAAATGTGATGAGCGTCTCAGAAGAAAAAAATACTATCCCACTTTGTGAGATACTGGTAGGCCCGGAGTTTCACGGGGGTTTGGTTAAAATAGACGTTAAGTTTATATTTTGTTCTTTTTGGTTTTGTTTGCTTCCTTTTTTTTTTTAATTCATGGAATGAGGATTTTGCTTGAGCCTTGTCTCAGTTTTGGGGTGGTTTGGGGCTGGTTATAGAAGTTAAGTTTATATTCTTTTCTGGTTTTGTTTGCTTTCTTTTTTTTTTTTTTAATTCATGAAATGAGGATTTTGGTTGAGCCTTCAGTTTTGGGGTGGTTCGGGGTAATTTGTATCTCCTTCGAGAGGGAGAGGGAGTAGTTGAAGAGCTAGGGCGTCTAGGTAGCGGCCAGTGTAACGCTTGCATTCTCATACGCGGGCCGCCTAGCGCTAGCCTCCTGCAAGTCTGTCGCACTGTTGTCCCCACCACCGGTCCCAAACAGTCCTGACTCTTGAGTCGCCTCCCTTTTAGCGGGGCCTCGGCTTGCCTCGGCTCGGCTCGCCACATCGACAATGGGTACCCGGCAAAGGCTACGCAACAAAAAAGAAGGACGTCCGCTTTGGCTGTGCTCTGGAGAGGGACAGAATGATACTGAGTCAGGCAGAGGTTGCTGATGCAGCCTGCTGACGAGTCGAGCATAGCTCGTCTAGAGGCGTTGTAACAGTAGCTCTGTCTCTTGCTATCACCATTGGATGGAGAGAGCAAGCTGAAGTTTGAAGTGGTTTTTCTGATCACTATGATATTTTTTGAATGTAATAACACGCTAGACTATTTAATACGACTATTGTCCGTAATTCTGTTAGACAGATTCTTGATTCTTTAGATCGTTTTGATTTTGGACTAGTGGTACCTGTTGACGAGGTGCTCTGTCTCTTACTTTCCCCATTGAAAGGAGTGAGAAAGCCGACTTTAAAACTCGTTTTTAAACCGTGTGTGATATTTTTGAAGTGTAAAAACACGTCAGCGTGTCATGTACGAGTACCCTTCGATAATCTGGAGAGTTTGAAAAACTTCTGTCAGTGGGCCATATGGGGCTATGCTTCCAAGAAAAAAAAAAAAAAAGGTCCAATCCGCTACGAAACTATAAGCCAACTCCGTTTCACTCCGTGCCTAAAAACGGCGGTGCAGGAATCACTCTGCCAACATTAGAACCTGAGAAGTCGACAAACTGCGCGCTGCCACATATCATTTGCAGTTTTGTATCCATTTCCGCTTTGCCTGTAATCTTCGCTACGAAGATATCTGAACATCCTCAATCACACCGCGCAACGTCCGCCCCGGCGCGCGTGGGGCCGGGTGAGGGTAGGGGGTGGCGTAGGGTGACCCATAATGTAACACAAGTCTGAAGTGGACCGCGACTTTTTAGCCTTTCACTTTTCAAGGGGTCAAGGGGTCGTGCCCCCCCCCCCCCCCCCCCAAGAAAAAAAAAGAAAAAAAAACTCGGTGCCCGGAAGGTCACCACCCGGAAGGTAGGCATTCAGCCTGTAAGTAGGCGAAAAGCGCGATGTGACCCCCCCCCCCCCCCCCCACGGCAACCGAAATCCTGCGTACGCGCCTGCACCCCCGGCACTTGTACTCTGGCACCGGGCACCGGGCGGACATGGCACGGCAAGGCTACGATCGAGCGTGGTTCGTCTCTCTCGCACTCACTAGGTTCTTACGAGTAGACAGAGACAGAAGATTTCGGTTGTGGGCCATAACCGAGCCAAGCCCGGCTATGCCCGCCCGATGCAGAACACCACAAAGTCCCCCGCCCCTGGCCGTGGTGGCCAGTGGCGCTCACAATTATTGGGCTAGGTGCCACCACCGGTGGCTACGCGAGGGCCTGTAAGGTCGTATGCTGCTCGTTGCCCGCCACAGTCGTCTAAGCCGCGGGCTGGCTTATCTCACAGGCGTTCCAATGACTCTTCTGCAGAGCGAGTGTATGAACCCACTTTAGAGCCCGCAGAAGTTCAAAAACTGGACGCGGTCAACACGCGACGCTCTACGCAGTGAAGAACCGTTATGAAACTTGTTGGCGACTGATACTAGTCACTCATGGAAGCGTCACTAGTGTCAGACATGGGATTTAAACCCAGGTGCCCCGCGTCAGCCGCGCCAAGGTAAAGGTAGGCAAGCCCGCAACGCACTAACTGGCTCTTCCTCTTTCTGGTCTCGACTAGACAAGTGAGAGAGAAAGAGATGGCGCTAGTGCTTTGCGGGCTTGCCTACCTTTACTCAAACATGTGACTATGGCATCAATTATGAGGTATGTCCACGATGTTGTCGAAGCGCAAACGTAATTTGGCATCTCTGAGCACAAATGGCGCCTGTTGGGTAGGCAGGTAACTACGGCTTCTGCATGCACGTGTGTCGTGCGGGTTGGCCTACCCTGACACCCGTAGGCGCTCCGCTTTGCCGTTCGCGGTCTTGGGGCAGAGGGAAACTCGGACACATACTTAATGGGCAACGCCAATGCACTCCTAACCAAAATATGTGAATACCATACGCCTACCAGACAGAAAGAGACGGAGATAGTGCGTTGCGGGCTGCCAAAAGCATTCGTTTCCAGGCGTATGAATGAAATCCATGCGCTCCCAAGCATACGGTATTCACACACTTCAATTAGCACTATGGTGTCGGTGTCCGAAACCTGATTTACCACCGTACCGACACATGCAGGAGCGATATTGAGCCTTTCGTGTTACGTTAGGTTTGGATGCCCAGCAGCCGATTTGCACCACAGAACAATAATGACTGCGATTATTTTGTTACGTTTCCCTCTTGATTCCAGAGGGAGTTTCGTAAACTTTTCCAGTCTTTCTAGCTCAGCAAAATTATCGGGAAGATTCTATAAATATTTCGAATATTGCCGAAAGTATTTCCGGGTCTTGAATGTCCTCCTTAGCAAGGCTTGGTCGTACCTTACCGACTGAGAGCCGTCAGCCTGAATGAGTAGGCAACCCAACGTACCGCCGAGAGTTCACCTTTACAGTGACGGTGACATATAAGGAACTCAACCGGGAATGTGTGGAAAGCATTGTACTTACAAATGAATTTCATTTAAAGGAACTGTCTGTAATATCTCTTGTCCTTGTAAACTTCCGAATTCCGTCTCCGTGTAAAGAATTCTTTTATGTGCTGTTATAAGGAATCCAGAGTGTAATCTGAATTCTTTAAAACACACTTTTGTGTGAACCGAACGTCGTTTCCTCATAAGGATCAAAGTCGGCATCGTTTATTTTTAATCCTGTAGGAAGGAACGGTCTTAGAAGCACACATTCCTAATAATTACAAAAATAACAACTTTTCTTTCTTACTGGAGATACTTATAAGAAATATTCTAGGCTATGATGCAAGCCCTTCTGCATTGGGCGGGCATGGCCGGGCTTGGCTCGGTTATGGCCCATAACAGAAATCTTTTGTCTCTGTCTATTCGTAAGAACCTAGTGAGTGCGAGAGAGACAGACGACGCTCGGTCATAGCCTTGCCCCGGCCGAAAATTCCGGTTACGATGTCCGGTTACGATTCCGAACTCTGATTAGGACATCGCAATCTAAGTTGAATCCCGATTACGTTCGTAATTTGTAACAAGTTCCGGTTACGGTTCCGAGGTCAGTTCCGCCTCGGAGCCCGGTCACGATCGGGATGGTTGACCCAATCCCGGTTACGATTGCGCCTGTCCTTAACGCTCGCTTGCTCTAAACCACGATTCCTTAGGAACACAATAGCTTCAGAGCACTCCTCTTTATAACTACAGCTATTGTTAAGCATCTAATTGCGTCTTACTCATAGAAAACAGCGCTTCTAAAGACTTTGACTCATAAGGACGCGCCATTAACAAGATTTACACTAACAAGGAAAATATTTATAAGGAAGAGGACGCAAGATGTCACAGCATAGCTGCAGACGCGCAGTTAATGAGCCAGCAGAAAGTCTTTATAAGGAAACGTCATTACAAAATCTTCAAAGACGCTTCCTTATAAGCGCAGGTCCTTATAAGAACTGCTGGAATTTGTCTTTATAAGGATTTTCCTTATAAACGACTTTCCGGGCTACGATAGCAACTCCTCAATTGACGACGCCTTGCGCCGATCCTTAGATTAAGACTTCTAAAGAAATGCTCAATGGATAAAGGATCTAGTTAAAGAGGAACGGAGATTACGACATACAAGGACTGACGCTTTCAAAGATTCGTAGCTTCAGGGACACACCGCTATAATGATGCGCGTTTCCAAACTGCAATAGTTTTACTGCACTATCTTATTAATAAAAGCATGTTGAACTATAGAAAGCCCTCAGCCGCCGTTGAATAGAAAGCGGCAAAACTAGATATATGTATACCTAGACCCGCAGTTATAAAGAGGAGTTATTGTACAGAAAATTACTTTCCGTTACTTTCAAACACCCCAAGATCGCGTCTTGAGATCGCTGTCCATATAAACGATTCTCCGCGCTATGATACCCATCCGAGTGAAAAAGAAAATGTTGCTCAGAGAATCTGTGACGACCTTACGAATAAAAAGCTTCTTCCCGTTATCAAAAGCAAGGTAAGTTCGTCTGGTTTTTCTATCCTGCCTATTCGTGGGGGTATCACACGTATAGCGTTTTACTCAGTCTAAAACGGATCTGGGACGAGTTAATACCCGAGTCAGGCGTTCATTCGTATCTAAGGCATTTTATTCTGCTGTTTGGCTTGATTCTGGGTGGTGACGTCGCTTCAGGACGGTCCCCGAGAATGTTGGCCAACATCAAGGTAGTGAAGTGTGCTTGACAAACTTTGGCAGCCGTAGTGATGCCAAGTTTTGTCGAGTTTCCTTGCCACATGAAGCGTGCTCCGCCAACCAGCGTCAGTCTCAGAAACGAATATTTGAATTAAAGCAGAACGTTCGTGAAATAAGTATGCTCAACGGAATAAGTTGAACCAACCCAAGAAAGCTTTGTATCAAATCATTTTCAAGAATCTCAGCTATACTTGAATCAGGAAATCTCATTAAATATGGATGTTTGATTCAAGCATCCATATGCCAGATTCGATATTTAACGGGATTCCTTGGTTCAAGCTTAGTCAATTTTCTTAGCGTAGGTGCTTGTTTCAAGCATGTGTTTGGCGGACAATTCGTGGCTTAAGCACAAAATGCATTGGATCAAGCGTTTGTTTTTGAGTGTGGATCCCTTGCAATGCGTCACTGCCGGCTATCAGCTATTGTTATCAGCACTGTGAAGCACTCGCCTCTCGCCTGCACCACCTCATCGGAGCCGTTCCTTAGTAACCCGAACGTTCTGGCGCAACGAACAAGCACCATGAACTGCGAGATCTGCCAGGATGCCTTTAACTTGGGGCTAAAAGTGCCCAAGAGCTTGCCGTGTTTCCACAACACGGTCTGCCTGGACTGTCTGAGCAAGCTGTCCCAGAAGCGCTGCCCGCTCTGCCGCAAGGTGAGAACGTAAGGGTCGTCCACATATTACGTACACATTTTAGGGGGGGGGCACGATTTTGTACGATAATGTACGTGGGGGAGGGGGGGGTCGATGCAAAGTACGTACGAGAATAAAATAAACAAGTTTCCACGCGTTGGAAGTTTATTAAAAAAGGCGCCAACGTCAGCCCAGATGCACTGCTTAAAAAGCTGTTAGAAAACGATATTTTTTTGGACGAACTTTTCGTCATAACGATCATGGTCGTTTGGTCGTTGTTATTGTAACATAACGAAAAAGTCGTCGCTGAAAGAGGAATGTCATTACATAACGAGATTTCACAATACGACAACGAAACGACTTCTGTCGTTTTTAAACGATATTTGTCGGATGAATACTACGGAAACGACAGTCGGGCTGTGCGACTCTGGCAGTGTAAATTTACGACAGAGGTTTTTAGAATGTGAAAGCTACGCAGAAAGCCTTTCAGAAATTCCAGACTACTGAAGCAGAAGCCGGCGTGCTCCGTAGAATCATTCCAAACTTCGCTCCTCATGTACGGGTGATTCAAAATGTAATCTCTAATGTGTCATGTTTTCATTTCCTTCCAAAAAAGTTATTGGTTTTCTCTATCCCTGTAGTCATTTATATGCTATGCATGATTATTAAAATTCCCTGAAGTACGTACATTTCGGAAAGGGGAAAATCGCGTACGTAATAATATATGGACGGCCACGAAAAGTCTCGACCGCTTTTCAGCCCGTCCCGACCGACACGTTTCTTTAGATACGCCAGGAGCCGGGCTTATAGGAGTCTGATGCGTACTGTTCGTTCGTTCGGACGAGTGCACGCCGACTTATCCTTGATAAGAAAACTTAAAATTTTGAGGATCAACTCCTTTTTTAACGTAGAATAACGTGCGGTGGCAACAATTTTAGATTTGTGTCGCACTTTTGAGTAATGAAAAGATCTGTTTTTGTTTTGTGAGGTTAGCGTTGGCCGCAGAGGTAGAGGCCGAACAGTTACACGGGACGGGCTCAGGTTAACGATTTTAATCGTAACGATTACATCTGCTGTCGGAATCTTCTAGGGAGACTTGAGGCCGGCAGGCCAAGCTGGCCAAGTCCTCCCGTCGAACCAAGCTGCCGGTGGAGCGCAGCGGAACTGGCACCTTACGTTTGACGGAGGGACGGGCCAGCTAGCTTGTTCCCACACTGATAAATCTGTCACTTTTTACGAAGGGATGTCGGTGCACAGAAATGCGCCTACTATATTAGAAATCCAAGAAAACTTGCTGATTTTCAAGCGTAGTTTTCTAATTTCACCCACTTTTTGTCATTGTGCCAAATTCAAAGTCTTAAATCATACATATTTTATTGGATGTGGGTATTGATAGCGGTTGTCTGACAGTAAGTAGTGAACGGAACAAGACCCGTCCCTCGTCAAACCTCCGCTGCGCTCCACCGGCACCTCGGTTCTACAGGGGGACTAGGCCAGCTTCGTTTAACGTTTAACGATTACAATCGTTAACCGGAGCCCGTACCTGTGCGCGCCGCGATGGTAATGGTGATAACAGAAATATTTTCATTGCTCAAAACTGCGATACAAGTCGAAAATTGTTGCCACCGCACGTGATTCTACGTTGAAAAAGGAGTGGCTCCTCCAAATTTCAACTCTTTCTATTCAGGATAAGTCGGCGTACACACGTCCACCCGAACAAACATGCGGCATCAGACTATAAGGCCGGCTCCTACCGTTTCTAAAGAAACTTGTCGGGACGGGCTAAAAACCGCCGAGACACAATGAGACATTGGCAACCAGTACCTGCAGGCCATGGGTGGTGGACGGAAGAACTCACCGCGTGTTATGGGGCCCGTAAGCGTAAGGCACTCGGCACTGATAGCCAACCCGCTCTACTGCGCTATTTTGGCCTGGAAGCAGTGCCAGACTGGCTAGAAACCCGGTACACGGGATCGCGGAAATTATGGAAGCAGGAAAGGGGTTTTCCATGCGACGAAAGTTGGTACAAAGCATCGCTCTTGATGTTGTTATAATAGTGCTGTTATAATAGTGCTGTTATAATAATGCTGTTATAATAGCGTGTAGTGTAATACCTGTAATACCTCTGTAGTACTTGTGTTACTTCTGGGTGGTTCTACAAAAAGCGGTCAATTTCTGCCTTCGGGCCTGTATTTCCAAACCGTTTCACGTAGAACTTCGACGAAAGAATTTATGCCCAGGTTGAAATTCTCGCCGCCTTCAGCGTCCAGGTGACGCTGTTGTCGTCATGTCGCCGCGTGTTCACCGTCCCCAACGCCCTAGCCGTCGTTTCACGGCAAGATTTTTGGCATCCCCACCGAGAAGGCCCGGGCCCTCGCCGTCCACACCGCTGCCTCGTCGTATCCACTTCACCGTACTCACCGTCTCCTCGACAGACGGCATGTTTCACCGGGCTCACCGGGCTCCCGCTGTCATTTCACTGCCATATAAGAAAAATTCCCCGACCGCATTCGCCGTGCTTTCGACGGAAACTTTTTTCACCGTATCTTACGACGTTTCGACGCCACAAGGTCCAAGAAAAACTTTTTAGTGTCCACATTCGAAGATATCTGAACTCGCTTTGCAAGGAAACCAGCACATTGCTTAATTTCTGGTGCTTTAATAGTCAAATCCGTTATGCCTGCCGAAGTCACCGGAAATTTTGCAGGCTCAAGGGAAGATAAACATGCGCTGATCATAGCTTCGCATGTGAAGCGGTTGGTTTCTGCCCCCAATCGATATTCTATGTAGTGACCGAGGGGCTCTAGAAATTAGAGGTTCTGAAACTCTAATTCTGGATAATTGCTTGTAAACTCCTCATCTAAGTCCTAGACAAACGTAATATAATAGGTTTGTGACAATCTCGAAAATTTCGTATCTAGTCCTTGTAATGTCATAAAGGCTGTTAACTTCCCGCCTCCTCTGAGGTGGTTGATAGGGGAAAACACGTCTTCCAAAACTAACCTGAAAGCCATTTTCTCATAGAACAATAAACAGAAAATTGACGAAATTTCCTGATATGGGAATCAGGGCTGTTAACGTTAATTAACGATTAACGGCGTTAACTAACGTTACTTAACTTTTTTAAACGGTAAACGTTAACGCGTTACATTTCTAGTTTCCATTAACGGTACCGAAGTTAACGTTAACAAGGTCATTAACGCGTTAACGGCGATAACGTTAATTCTTTTTTAAATGTCGCTGCATTCGGATGATGCAAATGGCCAAGCTCTCCCGAAGTGAACAAGACATTTTGGTCAACGTAATTTTTCAAAGAACGGCTAGTCCTAGACCTGCTTATATTTCTGGTATTCAGTCATCGATCCTAGACCAAAATCCTAGTACTGGATCCTAGGTGTTTTTATTTTTAGAGATCATAATAACCAGCAAGGTAGACTAAGGCAGACCACGTTGGGGCGTGCAAGGCATCGCTCCTCTCAAGGCGCTGTTCCGCCCCTCCGCGCCTGCCGTACTCCAGCTGCTGGCGGCAGTCTTAGGGCAAACACATCACTTATCTGTAATGGTCAAACGAACTAAAACTTTTTACTACGCCCCACCCGAGTGAGGGCATCGCATCTGATGCCCCAGCTACCCCTCCGGCTCCCCTCCCCGCAGCTCCAACCGGTTTCCGTTCGGCTGTGCGGACAAGTGGACAGGTCGACATAGGTACATTACAACTGTGTTGGTAGCCTCATATTTATACACAGAGTACCGTGTAACGGAGCTCCCGCACCTGCCCGCCGACGGCCGTCCTGGTGGGTCCCGTTGGGCACGGCGCCGGACCACCGACGCGATCCAGCGACGCCGAAAGTGTCTTGGAAAGAGGCGGGGACCCGAGGGGTCCACAACTCTAATCTAACGTGTACACTGATTGTGTTGATTGTGTTGAATTTTGCAGCTAATTTTCAGAAAATTCGAAATTTTATTTTATGAATAGCGTTCTTCGGACGTTTTTAGCCCTAGAAGGTAGCTGAAGCCTGCTTATACTGAAGTTTTGATGATTTTTGATGCTGGATTGTGTTTGATTGTCTCAAAATGTGTACACTGATTGTCTTGGGTTGTGGACCCCTCGTGGGGACCCCCAAAGGGCCCGGAGCCGACACAAAAGGGTCTGGAACAAGCAAACGAAGGGGTCCCAAAAGGGGTGACAAAACGCTAGGCTTCCAAGGACTTAGTTTGAAGAGCAATGGCAAAATCGAAAGGACTTACATGAAGAATCGTCGCAGGCGAAGCGAGCGCACTGTCACGGCATGAAGTGAAGTGACTCAAAATTAAAGATCAATTTTCTTCAGAATTTCAGCAGGTTTCGCGCAGTGATATCCCCCACCCCCAGTTTTTTTCATGTCATATCGCCTGGTTTATAATCCCTGCTGCAGGAATTCAATGTGCCACCAGCAGAGCTCCCCAACAACTACGGACTGACGCGGGTGCTGGAGGCTCATCAGAAGCAGAAAACCTTCAGCAGGTGAGTGGATTGGCATCCGCACTGGTCGGACGATCCAACTCCCAAACGCCTCATACTAGGTGCCGTGGGTGTGACCGATTTTCTAGACACTGTACAATTCTGGTGTTTCAGGCCCGATATCGGCTGCCAATGCTGCAAGTCGGTGCTCAAAGAAGGCTGCGTGGCGGCCGGACACTCCGTGTGCACCGTAGCCCAACTGAAGCAGATGCGCAACGAGTTCGTGGCGCCGCAAGTCGAACAGCTGCAGCGGGGAGTGGCCGCCGGAAAGCAGGTGGGGCAGCTGCTGAGCCACGTGGACAAAGACATGCACGGCCACCTGGAGGCGTCGCGGGCGCAGCTGCGGCAGCTGGAAGGCGTCCTGGGGCAGCTCAAGGCAGTCGCTGACCTCGAAATTGACCTGGACAAGGTCGTCGACGTTGCGACCCAGCAGGCACGGCAAGTGCCTAAGCTGGAACACAGCGCACAGCTGGCGGCCGTCCGGGGCCAGTGCACCGTGGTGCTGGAGGCCGAGGGCGGCGCCTCGTGGAAGGCCAGCGTGCAGCTGGGGGAAGGCCAGCGCCCCCTGCGCTACCTGCTGATGCGCCTCCTCCAGGACGGGCTGCTCCAGAAAGGCTCCCAAGAGGTGAGCAGGCTGAGGCCGACGGCCCAGAGGCCATTTCTGTACGAGGACTGCGACAAGTTGTCATGGCCCGTCCGAAAATAAAGTTACAAAAAAGCTGCAGTTAAAAGTACCAAGAAGCGCTTTAGCTCTGGTTTATAGCTCACCTGGCTGTGTCTATATCCTTTTTAGCCCGTCCCGACACGTTTCTTTAGAAACGGCAGGAGCCGGGCTTATAGTCTCATGCCGACTGTTTGTTCGTTCGGGCGGACGTGTGTACGCCGACTTATCGTTCACAGAACAACTTCCAATTTGGAGGATAAACTCCTTTCTTAACGTAGAACCACGTACGGTGGCATCAATTTTCGATTTATTTCGCATTTTTGATTAATGAAAATATGTATGTTTTTGTGTTTTGAGGTTTGGCTTGGCCGCTGCGCGCACAGGGACGGGCTCAGGTTAACGATTTTAATCGTAACAAATACATCTGCTATCGTGCACTTCTAGGGAGACTTGAGGCGGGGGCGGGCGGGGGCCAAAGGCCCCCGCAAACGCCGCCGGCAGGCCAAGCTTGCCAAGTCCCCCTGTCGAACCGAGGTGCCGGTGGAGCGCAGCGGAACTGACACTGAGGTTGACGGGAGGGACGGGCCAGCTTGTTAACGAGAAAGAAAGAGAAGCAAATAACGTTGGCTCGGATCGGCCATGACGACAATCGGAACGCAGTCGGCGCTGTGTTAGAGTCAGCTGGTGGTGACAGCTCCGACCCGAGTCTCTTAATTTTACAGAGTTAATACAGATTTTAAAAGCGCTTCACAAGTATCATTTGTGGGGGTATTAGGTACTCTTCTGCAAATTTTAGACAAAATTTAACAGGCTTAACCCAGGCGCGGCTCCAGGATTTTGCTAAGGGGGTGTAAAGTAGTGCTTTTTGCCCACTTGCAGGGGCGAAGTAGCGATTTTTGCCTACCTTCCAGGCGGCTTATCTAGTACCCAAGGGAGGGGTAATTACCCCCATTACCCTCCCCCTGGAGCCGCGCCTGGCTTAACCCCGGTTTTCATCACAAAAAGACATTGGTCGTAATGGGCCATGTTATCCAAATCCTGGATCCTACTATAAGGCTACTTCGTGCCTAATAGATACGATTCCACAAGTGAATCATTCGTGCGACTTCGAGTTAATTCTCGCTAGAACAATTTTCTGGCCAGAATATTTTTCTTCTTTAAATCTACTCCTGTTCATTCAAAACGTCGAGATGTGCAAGGAAAACAATTTTCACAAGTATGGTTTGGACGCTGTCACGAGTTCAAAATTCAAAGTTCTAGGTTGAAAATTCGATTGGCATAGACCAGCTCCGTAAGTGCTTGGTGGCCTCGCTATTTCGATCGGTTATTTTTATAAACTTAAATCTAGTGAGTGTTTATGCCGAAAACCACAACCCGTGTTACTCCCTGGTGCGACCACTGAGTTACACCCAGCCGGTTTCCGAGCCTAGGTACATCGAGTCCGAGTGCCTAGCTGGTAAAGCCGACAGTCACGAAGTGCCCTTATGAACAGTAAAAATCAATGTTTTTTGAAAAATAATAAAAATATCTAAGGTCAATCTGGTCAAAGTAGGGTCCCAAACGACTAGAATTTCAAAAGAAACATTGTACGGTTTTCGACATAGCGGCGTTTTAAGTGCGAAAATCAAGCAAACCACCGTTTTTCCTGGTTTAGCTTGATTTTCACACTTCAAACGACGATATCTCAAAAACCGTAACAGATGCAGTGTTTCTTTTGAAATTTTAGTTCTAAAGAGTCCTTGTTATCCACGCACTACCAAAGAAGACGGTGTACTGTCTGTGCGAAATTTCCAAAGATGGGCCAAAGTATAATCGATTTTGTTGAAACTGTACCAATTGGTGCAAATACTTAGTCAAATCAAGCAAGTCTTCGTCGAAATAATTGTTGACGGTACTAGTCGCTTGCGTTCTGCACAATCGAATTTTTAGTCGCGCTCTCACGCGCATAACAATGTTAGCCAATTTGACTACATGTCTCTTTTTTTATGTTTATTTTTGGGACAGAGTAACAAGCCTGTACGGCGCTGGCAGGCAAACCCGGTGAACTGCGCAGCGTGGGCCTGGACACCCGGTACCGCCCGGTGCACACAAACCTGCACTCTCTCTGACGGCGTGTTTGTCGCAGGACCCAGCGGAGCAGCCTGCCGAGGCGGAGCAGCCCGCCCTGCACACTGTTACCAGAAGTCGTAATTTTATGACAATAATCTACACAAATAGTATCGTAATTCCACTGTACAACTAATGCTCATAAAAGTACGAGTAATTTTGTCTATTTGCAGACACAACTCGTAAACCTAAGATTACGAACCAAAGTTAAACTACGAATACCTATGTAAATGTAAAAAATACTTATGGCCCCAGCAGGAAATACATTTAACGATTCCTTCTGTAAATCTACAGTTTTAAACGTAAAATTAAACAAGATTCTGTTACAAAATTTTGTTGACACATGGACTGACAAAAACGACAGATTCGTAAAATCATGACCAGATCCAAAGACTCAGAGAACTTGGAGGGGAGATTAATTTTTTTCTCGCATACCTACAGTACAACCAGTCTCAAAGCAAATTATTGAGAAGACGTTTATGTTGTAGACACAAAATAGGGCTTGCTGAAGGTCATGGTCATAAACAAGGCCTTCTTTGATTATAAAAGACATATCGTCTTCCCGGGTGAAAGGATCTGAAGTTATCACTACAGTCTTGGAGTACAAGTTTTCTGCATTCCTAACTGAAGCAAAAGCATGTTAGTATTCAATTGTTTTTGCTACTTAAACTCCAATTTAACTCCATTCTATAGTTAAACTGAAGAAAAACTATAGTATAACTGCAGAAAAAGTAGCAGTTATTTGGAACAACTACAGGATTTTTTTAGCAGTTTGCCTTGCACCTCCTAGCCCTGTCAAACTCTGAGTAACACAATCTGTGGGCATCATCTCTTTCCTGAATGAGTCTCATCTGCTGCTGTAACTAACCTGTTAGACAATGTCTTAAGTGAGCTGGATAAACCCTTCAGTCAACAGTCCAAGCCAGGACCTGGAGTCCAGGTCCTGGTGACCTGCCCTTGCTTGCGTTTTCACCCACATACAATTAGTAAACTGTCCACATGAGCAGCTGGCATGCTGGAGTACGGTTTGAAGTGAGAGTGGCATAATAGGCACGTTAATCACTTGTACTTTCGTTTTGCCGAAAAAATTGGCAGCAGGATCCAAAGTTGAAGTGGAGCCGAAAAGACGAATGGCTCAGCTGCATTGCTTTTGCATTGTACAAGTGTAAACAAAAACTTTCGAGAGGGGGCGTCGGCGGCGTCTTTCGTCTGCTCTGCTGCAACAAGGGAGTGATTTGAATTTTAATTCCCTATTCACCTTTAGACCTACCGCAACTGATAAAAGGCAACATCGGCCCATCTCAAATGGCTCAGGGAGCCACTTCTTTCTTCTATGTACTATCTTTTTAAACCATGTGGGTTTGTTTTTTTATATGAGAGAGTGAACAACTTTGCCTGTACAGAGCGTATATTCGCAGGTATACCTGCAACCTGCGAATATACGAAAGTGCAGGTAATGCGCTATTCGCACGTAATCAGTATCTGGCTGTTGGTGGTTGGTAGCACTGTTTCCGTGTTTTGGTTTTTGTTGTTTGTATTATTTTCATTAATACCGATTTAATTCGATCATTCGATACGTTGTTAATTTTTGCTAATTTGGCCGACTGTTGCTAAATTTTCTACGATGTGCTCGATTGGCGAAATACCTGATGATGATACTGTGTGCGGAAGAAAGTTGGCCTCTACTGAAATACAGAAGCGGCAGCTCCGGCCAGAAAACTTGTTGGAAGAACCACGAACTTACGTATTTAAAGCCTTTTCTCAACCGAAACAAGCACTGTTGTGACCCCCAAAAGTTGACACCCAGCCGCCAAGAGGAAAGTGTCCAGTAGAATTCGCTTGCCAGTAAGCAGGAAGTCCTGGCATCCAGAATCTTGTGCCAGGGAAAGGTTATGTCGGTCATGTTGTGAGGAAATCCTTCCCAGCTTCAAGAAAGTTGCGACCCCTCCATCTGACACCGAAAATGACACGGCAATGAAAGTGAAGGAAGTGAAACTGGAGATGATACCATTGTGCAGGGAGAAGGTAGCCAAGATGCTATGATTAAGGCTGATGTGTGGAGTGAGATGCTTCTGTTGATATCTCCTCTGAGTCTTTAGCAACGGACTTTGCTGCAAAGGTACATTTTAAGTTCTAGTGCAGTTATATACATAGTTGTCATTGTTAAAACTTAGTTTTGATGTTATGTTTTTTAACAGGATTGTGGATGAAAGCAACTCACTATTTCTAGAAAAAGTTATCCAGAAACGCTACTGCGCTCATCTGAACAGGTAATGTCTAATTTAAAAATGTGTCTTTTGCATGATAGTGTTTGAAAATACTTCTTTCTTATAGAGGTATAATTTCAAGTATTTCTACACATTTCAGATTCATAGTGATGGTGGAAATGCAAGCAATAGTGAAGTAGCTTTGGTACCTACAGAAGAGTATCCTGGAAAGGTACACAAAGAATTATATTTTATCTTCAAAGTCCACTTCTCATGCATCCACATCAATGTGCAAACGTTCCTCTGTCCATCCACACAATCCAAAGATGTTACCGATGTTACCAGAGCAGCTTGCTATATTAGAGGTAATCAAATTAAATTATTAATTGTTTGTAACATACAGAATTATCTATTTTATTTGTTATCTGTCTTTGTGATTCTGTTGATGCACTTCAATATTCAATGAAGATGCTTAAATATGAGAGAAAGTGTAGATCATGGTGATGAACATTTCATCAGAATTATGTGCAAGTGACAGAGTAGCAGTTCAAAGCATCTGATGGCTAGAAGATAATTTAAGTGATAATGTATGTTGTAACTTCTATGGGAAAGGGAGAGGGTCTCAAGTGACATCTCAAGTTAATTCTAATCTTCAAAAATTTTATTTTATTGATGGTTATTCTATTATCAAAATATAAATATTTTTTTTTGAATGAACCTGTTAGTATTTTGTAGAGAAAAATAAAACAGTTTACAATGCTTGTTATTAATATAAAATCAGGACTGCTTATTCTGAGTTGATTTTTATGTCTTATTATTAATGATAAATAATTAATGATAAATATAAGGAATCAAATTTAACTAAAACAGGTCATCGCCTCCATCCATTTCAGAGCCTTCGGTTTCCTCATGCTCTGCGAAGTACTCTTCAAACTTCGAGTCCAGTTTTGGAAGTGCCGGATGCACACTGTAGGCACTGAAGTGGCCCCCTGCATCTTTCTTCGGTCTCTTATTCCCCCGAGGTGGGTTGATGTCTGCAACACACCTGTAATTGAGCAAGAAAAGGTTATTACTCAAACCAAATATAAATCTTTAAAAATTTAAGTGATGTGATTGACTTGCCTCTGGAAGAACTCAAGGGTTATTTGAGCAGTTGCCTCATATACCAGGTTGAAAACATAGTAGGACCCAAATAACAGACTGAATCCTTCAATTAAGGTTTGAGCAACTCCAACCACGGTGCCATCCATACTGAAGTAAATTTTCTGATGCTGGAAGATGCTTCCACCTGCACAAATGGAGAGATCATTGCCATCACCTGCAACACCATTGCAGAAACGGTTTGAAACTAGACAATACTCTCACTTACCAGCGATTATGAGGTGGGGGGTCTTTGGGATGGTACAAAGTGTTGGAATGTCATCCTCAGTTGCAGTTTCCTGCAAAACAACAAAATGATGAAAATACTTTGAAATATTTTTGATAATTCTTTTACAATTGATTTTAAAAAACAACTAAATATTACTCACATCTACAAGGATGAACAGTCCTGACGCCTCCTCTTTAAATCTTTGGAGGAGAAGAAGAATTAGGGCAGCTAGTTTTGAATTGGGAGCCTGTAATGGAGATCTTTTCATTCTCCTCTTGATTTTTTTGGTATTCTCTTTGTTTGTTGCAAACAGATAGACTACAATGTCTTTAATATTTTCTTCTAAAAAGGAAGTTAGTTTGGATGAAAAATCAATGTTTGTTAGCACTTGAAAATGCTGGAGCATTACCCGTGGCACTGTAAGAAATGGCCACTTGTCTCTCAAAGTTTCTGTCAGGGTAATTTCAGTAAGTGCCTCAGCTGGTGTTCGTTTTTTATTCTTCTCTATTTCAAGGGCTTGTTTGTTGATATCAGCTCTTTGAAGACCGTAAGTTTTTTTCATACCATTTTCTATGCGCTCCCAATCCCAAGACCTTGGTCTCACTTCCTCAAAGTATTGCTTGAGGGTTTGCTGAATATCTTGGAGCGATTCCATGGTTTCATCTTCAGGCAAGCAGGCCACTCGCCATTTCAGACAACCGTAAGCAGCTTTTATTGATGGAGCTTCTTTTTCCATAATTGTTTTCTTATTTGGCCTTTTGTCATTGTCAAATTTATTTTGCATACGTTTGCACAGGCTTCTCTTAGACAACTGTCCATTAGCTAATTCGCCAGAAAATGTGACAGGGTACTTTTTTTTCATGTCCTTTATAATCTGTCTGAAAATGCTGCGTTTAGCACCTGGAACTTTGTTTCTCACCTGATTAACTAATCTTTTGACTATTTCACGTTTCTCTTTACTTCGTAGTTTCTTTCCTTGTTCCAGCTTCTGCTTTATGTTAGAACTGATATTGAAAATGTCTGTCCAATTCAATTTAAATTTCCAGTCTCCTTGCTCCTCTTGTCTTTTCTCTGTTTCTCTGCGCCTTCTCTCCTCTCCATGATTTTCATGAGCATCTTGATCATGGTCCCTTGGTGGCTGATTTTCTTTGTTTGCAGTATTTTGCTGTCCTGTAAAAGGATAAGGAAGAAAAAAAAACATAATAAAACAAAAATATGAGTGGGTTTGCTTTGCCAAGCTTACTATCAATCTAATAGTTTTCACTTTAACTGCCATATTCCATTCTATTGTATATATAGTACCATCTTTGCTCAAGAAAATGAAAGTAGTTTCCCTCTAAATACTGACAAATTGAGGCCAAATATAACAAAAAATTTCCCTTTCCCTGCCTGTGACGATCAGCATGGAGCTTCTTACCTGCGAGGGCCGCAATTAAAGCTCGGGCTTCAAAAATAGAGACAACATTGACAAGGTCTGTATCTTTGACGAAGGTCAACTGATCGATAGATGTCATCTGTAGGTCATCAACTAAAGTACTCGTAATTCGAGATACTTTTGATGCCGCCATTGTTGGCACTGCAGCTGATAAGCACGCATACAATTCCTCTCTGAACTCCATGGTTTAGCTGCAAAGGAGAGAAACAAAATCACAAAAAGAAGATTCGACTTAGTGATAGACTCAACACAAACTTATTGCTGTACCAAAATATTTAGCGGAATGGAATCGGTTTAACACTGACTCTCAATATAGTTTGGAAATGGAAACTGGCCAAGGCGGCAATGGCAATGCTCCTGTGGACTCAGTGCCCAAGTAGGACAGGACTTAACTGTTCTTATTTACTAAACACATCGATGCCGTTAATCTAGGTGTTTCGTTCCTATTGAGCAGTCAAAACTCACCAATAATTCTGAATATACTCAGCAGTCAAACTTGGTTTGGTGACACAGGTCAAATAACTTGATAGAGGACCGTTAAACGAACAGCTTCGTGGACCTGCAACACAGTTCAAACTCTTCGCGGATAATCGGCGGTTGTCACGCGGAAACCATGTGCACCAACCCTACCATCTTTTCTACCATTGTTTGTCTGTTTTTGCCGCGTATTCATCAGTTTTGAAACAAAAATAATAACTATTGCATAAATTTACTACTATATTTATTATTGTCATTTTCAAATTGATTGTTAAACGCTTTTGAATTTGATCTTTATGCTACGTGTTACTGCAGGGGTTGAACTGCCTGATCAAGGGCAGGCAGGCAACGTGACACAAACTAAAAACGTTAAAACATGAGAGAAATTGTTGAAATAACTAAGTAGTTCATCAAAATTTTATATTCTGTGATTGAAATAAGAATAGGGTGACTTGAAGCTCGATGCTATCAGCTGGTCCAAAATCCATAAATAATTGAGCTATTTCGCTTTTCACGTCCGCTTTGCGCTTGTTTCTAGCCTCATCCCCTCAAACTCCTCGCAACATCTCTCAACCTTGCGGCTGCGAACTGCGAATGTGCGAAGTTTTGTGAATGCGTAGGAGAAAAAGAAAAAATATTTCTTCTTGGTTCGAGCCTTAAACCGTGAATCTCACAATTTGGATAATTTCACTAACTAGACGAATTGTACACGAGTTTGAAGTAAGTGTCAGGAGTTCCAGTTCGCATAAATTCGAGGTTCGTGTTTACTTTCTGCACAAGGTTTGTTATCAATCCATTGGATTGGTTTTCGTTTGCCGGTATATGATTAGGTTACGTTAAGATTTTATTTAATTTTATGCGATAAGACCGTAAGGAAGAACATTAAACAAAGTTTGGTATGTCAGATAAACTTAGTCCCTTTCTTCTGTATCGACAGGTGTTTCCACCTGTCTTTGTTGAGAAAATTTCTGACTTCGGTTCATCTTTGCAGCCAACTCCACTCGAGGTTCTTGTCCTCCTTGTTTTCATTCTGTTAGTTTTTGTGAGTATTGTCTAATGAAGTTAACTCCTGTTCTAGGTTTCTACTTATCATGGGAACATCAATAGATGCTTGGCGTCAAAGGATCGGCCTGCACAATGGAGCAACATCTGTTGGTCTTCAGTCGTTTCACATCCATTCTAGTTTACCAGCTGGACTATCTTCAGCTATCCACTTGTTCCTCATTTTTTGTATGCTGCTAGTAATAGGTAATGTGGAGTTAAATCCTGGACCTCAGCCTCCAGTTTCCCTTAAAGCTTGCGACTCATGTGGGTCTCAATTCAAGACAGCTCAGCAACACATCGAACATCAAAGACTCCATGCGAATAACTTCAATTTTAGTTTTGAGTGTCCTTACTCGCTCTGTTTATCAACCTTTGGACAGTTCAAGTCTTTGAATGCTCACATATCTAATCACACTGTAAGAAGAGATCAGATTGTAGGAAACCATGTCAGTTTTAAGTGTTCATACTGTGATGAAAAAGTTAGTACGAATAAGGAGTATTGTAAACATCTGAAGGAGCATTTAAATGGTGGCTTGAGAGTGCAATGCCCTTTTCATTTTGACAACTGTAGCAGGACAGAACTGTTTTCCTCTCCAGATGTGTTTAAAGTTCACCTGAGTCAATGCCATGGGGGCTGGCGCAAGGACTTAAGCACCACTGCCTTGGAATTGTTGGAGACACAACAGGAAATTTTCATGGAGCAAGAAGGTGGAGACGTAGTCGTTCATGAAGATGTCTCACTACACGGAGACACTGATGCTTTAGAGTATAATAGCTATGATGATAACGATACTGGCTCAGAATCAGGATCTGAATCTAGTTATGGTGTTGGAGGTTTTGATCATAGTGAAATTGTTCAATATTTTGCCAACTTTTATGCTATGTTGGAAGGTGCATTACTTGTTCCAGAATCTACAGTGGATGTTATTGCAAAAAGTCTTGCATTCATATCTGCAACACTTCAAGATAAGCTAAGGGCAGATTTATCCCGATCATTGGAGTCAGTTGGTCTCCCAGAAGAAACCAGAGAGAGGGTGATTGAGGCTGCTTTGACAATGGATCCGTTCTACAATGTACATCACCTCAATGCCCCGGATGAATGTTTTTTGACTGGTGAGCGTCGTCGTACTTATTATAAGGATCATTTTCAATATCAACCCGTAATTGAGATGAATCTTAGAAAAAACCCCTATGATGCTTCCCACTACCTGCATTACATTGATCTCAGAGGTACAGTGAGTATTATGCTTCAAGACCCTTCTATACAGAAAATTGTTGATGCATCTTTCCTTGTTCAAGACTCTGATGGTTCTGTCTTGAAGGACTACACTGATGGCACTGTGTTTAAAACCAGCAACATCCCACGCAAAAGAATTGACCTTCTGCTCTTTATGGATTCTTGTGGCTTTTCAGATGGACTTAAAAGTGCAAAGAACAAGTACAAACTGCATGGTATGTACGTAACACTTGGAAACTTAAAACCCTATATGAGATCATCTTTGAAAGCCATTCGTTTGGTTTCATTTGTCAATAATGACTCTCTCAAGAGTCAAAGAATGTACTCAAAAGTTTTTGATCGAATCCTTAAGGATTTGAAAGAACTGGAAGACAATGGTATCTCCTACAAGAATGAAATAATTCCTGTCAGGCTCCAGTTTATACAAGGTGACAATCTCGGCCAGGCAACTCTGTCAGGCATGGTTGAGTGTGCAACTGCGCATTACTTCTGCAGGTTTTGTTTGATTACAAAAGCAGAGTTCAAAGCAGATGCAGCTGAGGACCGTCCAGTTTTTCGCAAGGCAGTGATGAGAACTCCCCAGTTATTTGAAGAACATCTTCGCACCAAAATAGCAACCAATGCTGATAATGTTTGTGGTGTGAAGAGAGATTCCCCGTTTCATCAACTGACTCACTTCAAGGTATGCCAACCTCGACTTGCTCCATGCATTTCTCATGATCTCTTTATAGATGGAGTTGCTGAGAATGATTTGACTGCTATGATAAATCATTTCATAAGGAAGGAATGGTTTACTAGAGAAGAGCTGAAAATGCGCATCAAAGGCTTTAAGTATCTTGGAAATGATGTTCGGAACAAGCCATCCTATGATTGCTCAGAAGCCAAGTTAGGAGGTCATGCCATTCAAAACTGGAACCTAATTCGCCTTCTGCCTTTTATTATTGGACACAAAGTTCAAGTTAATAATAAGGTTTGGAAGCTGTACCTTCTTTTAAAGTCCATTGTTGAGCTTGTGTGCTCTCCTGCTCTGACTAAAACCCAGGTAGAAGAAATGAGAGTCCTTATAGACAAGTATTTGATGAAGAGAAAGCGACTTGGAACTAAATACAAGCCCAAGACACATCTGTTCAGTCACTACCCCGACTTATATCTTCTCTTCGGTCCTTTAATCCATTTATGGACAATGGCTTTCGAACACCGACACCAGTATTTCAAGAGAGTTGCAAGGATCTGCCGAAACTTTATAAATTTAGGCTCACTTCTTGCATCTAAATTTCAATTGCTGCAAGCTTACCAGAACATGGGTCCTCTCTTTCCCAATAGACCTATCTACTCTAACAGCTCACCTGTGCAGCCAGAAGAATATGAAGGAAACTTAAAAGATGTAATAAATTCATGCAAATTTTCTCAAAGTGCTGTGATTGTTCCTAGAATTTCTCTGAATGAAATCAAGTATAAAAATGAACAGTGGTTATTATTGGAAAGAAATAGTGAAGATATTGTTCTTGTGGGTCTAATTGAATTGCTGATTTATGATAATCGTACTGGTACTTGTACAGCTATCCTCAAGAAGTTTGAATGTAGCTTTTGGAAAGATTTTGGGTTATATTATGTGACAGACACTGAGCCAAAACTATGTGCTGTTTCCCTCCTGGATCTTGAAAACCCATGTCCACATGCAGTTTATGAGTTTCAGGACATGCTATGTTTTTCTTTAAAACATGCATTTCTTGAAAAAAAGGGTAAGAACCATGGTTTTAATTTGAGAGTACTATTTGTCTTCAGAACACTCATGTTTTTCTTTTCTTTCAGGTTTCAGAAGAGGAAGATTATGCTGACACTAGACAGAATTGATCACAATTTAAAATGTTCTGTCCTCTACTTGGAATCAATCTTTCATTACTGAGGTAAGTTAATCAAAGTCTCCATTTTTTTTAAAATACAAAATGACACACTTTTAGTCATTTCACTGTTCTCTTTTTTCTTTCTGGCAGATTTATTATTGATTGGTTTACTTCCACTGTAAAAATTAAGCATCATTTAGTTGTTTTTGAAATTAGTATCAGTTAGAAGAATTTTGAGATATGCGTAGCTTTGTAAGCATTTTTACTGGTATTTTATTTTCAACTATTCCTGGTGAGTCATAAGTATTTGCACAATTTTTCTTTATTAATTTGTTGTTTTACCTTTCAGATTTCTTTTTGCATAGGGCCCTAACTCAGCATCAAAAGGTTTCTACAAGTTGATTGAGGATTATCTAGCCTTGGCGGCAGCTCATTCTCTACCTACTTCTTGGTGAGTGGGTAATAATTGCATATGTCCCTTCTTTTATTCTCTCTTGTGTTTATTCTGAGTTAACATTTGTGTGTCCTTTTTTCACTAATTTCATGTCTTCTTTTGTCTTACCAGATTATAATATGACTAGACCTTTGTGAAGGAAAAAAATAGCGACATGAAGAAAGTTTTTAAATTAGTTACAATTTGTGTAACATTAGGAGCGAGAGCTGCCTAGCCTTGCTTTTTATGCTCCACCTATTTCTTGGTAAGCTGGAAATTATTTGTACTAATATTTTCTTCTTTTCTTTTGTCTTGATTTTATGATATTTTGGGGGTACCTACATAATCAGTGTAGCTTTATCACAATGCCTTTCTTTTCTTTTTTTAGATTACTTTTTGATTGAGTCCACCTATGTCCAACAGGAAAAATAAGTACATCAGTAAAATATTATCATATCAATGACCTTATGTGAAACATTGGGAGACAAAGTTGCCTATGCTTGGTGGCTCTTTATTTCCTTCCTATTTCTTGGTGAGTGGGTAATAATTGCACATGTCCCTTAGTTTATTCTCCCTTTTCTTTTTAATTTACACTTTCTAGAAGTAACTTTTTTTTGTTCTTTTCCCCTCCAGATAAATTTTTTGTTTGGATCTTTCCCAAGAATCAAACGGTTACCATAGCATTGACAGTTTGCCAAACTTTTTTAGTTCCCTCACCTAAGAGCCTTGTCTTCTGCAACTTAATTTTCTACTTAAGTATTAGTGAGTCAAAATGTTTGGACAGTATTCAATGTGCTTTCATTTTCACCTGTTAAATCTTCTTAAATTTTACTTGACTGATGTTTCATTTTACCCAGGTGTTTGAAGAGTTTCTCTTTACTGGGGTCCTAACATTCAGGCAGCAATTGTTCAGTCATATGAGATGGACTTCCCAACTTCTCAAATCAGTAATCTGCTTGGTAAGAGTTTTAAAATACAGTTTGTCATGAAATACGTTATGGGATATCAGAATTAATATTTCAGTTTTCTTACTTCCAGATTTCTTTTCAATTGGTCATCATTCTTGAGGAAATAAGTACCCAAGGAGGATTACAAGTCTCTTCACTTCACGTCATTTTGAGTCATCTGGACGTCTAAAAGTTCCCTACATATGACCACATAGCGACTTTTTGTGTCAAATTGATACCATTTTGACAGGAAAATGACTACCTTTCCTCCTTGGACAGTGGTTTATTCCCAGTATTGATTCATAAATTTCAATTTTACCTGTCCTTTCAACTTAATGGTAAGTTTTCTCAAAATTTATTTTATTCCACTAAACATATGTTTTACCTACTGTACTTGTAATGGTTACATTAGTTTTTCTCCTTCACAGTCAATTGCTGAAAATCAGCATCAAGCAATCATCTAGTTTACAATTCAGGGTTTACCTGAGAAGGCCAGCACTATTATTAGGCATTTCTTTCTATTATTTTTCCTGCTAAATGTATAGGATGCTCTGGGACACATCAAGGTACTTGAAACATCATGCTCACTGTAAGTCTTTTTGCGTTTTTTTATTAATTTTTTAAAATTAAGTTAAAGCATGTAGCAAGTACAGTGTGCCTGAAGCATACTTGCATGTAAGGAATAGGGCTAAAGTATTCATACATGTGCACCATGACGGCTCCATAGCTAGTTTGTACATGCCATGTATGCTGCAACTATAGTCCTGTGGCCCACAAGTAGCTTTATTTATCCTGAAATATATTTCTGGTTATGTAATTAATCTAAATTAATTGTAGATATAATGAACTTTCCGTAATCTATGTAATTTCTCAAGGAAGGCCACATTATAAATTTATAGCTTTCATGGAAATTTTACGAGTAGTTCAGTTTTATTCATTTTTATGGACCTGGAATACAATCTGTCTATTTTTGTATTTTTACAATTAAAATTGTGTTATTATGATTAAAATTGTGATTATACGAATATTTCTGTTTTATCCACACCCCTCCAATATACTTTGGATCTTGGTAATTTTACGAATTAAAGACGTATAAGTATGAACAGTTCATCACAACATTTTACGAACAATTTGTAGTACAAAATTAACAGGTAATTAATCGTAAAATTACAAAAAAATCCCTAACAGTGCAGGAGGCGGCCATCCCGGAGCTGGACGTGTGGGACATCACACAGAGAGGACCCACTGAGCGGCAGGAAGATTGCGGGCGGAGGGGGTGAGTGACAGCCGGCACAGCCCTGCACTGCGCCAGGTCTGACCGCACCGCTTGGGCCGCCTACCGCTGACCGCATCAGAAATCCCGCAAAGGCCTCTTTTTGATCCATGTTCGGGGAGGGTTAACAAAACATGAATTACCCCCACCCGCGTTTTGTTTAGAAATACTGTCGGTTTTTCCACGCTTTATAGTATCTATACCAATAATCCAAATGACCGCTAGACGTGATGTCAAGCGAAAACATTTCTTAGCTGACGTACAATCGACAGTTATAATGACCCACCTCGCGACTAGTTAAGTCCATTCCTTGGGGGGGGGGGGGGGGGGGGGGGGGGGGGGTCCGGCCGTAAAGCCGCATAATTTCCGGCCGGAATATAATTTCCTACCGTACTCTTTTTTACGACCGGTGCCTCTATTTACGGTCGGATTGAAGTTGCTCCGGCCGGAACGCACGCAGAGTGGTCCGGCCGGAATGGATGGGTACGACCATAATGTGAGATTTTACGGCCGAGACCTAACGTACGGACGGAACCTGGAAAGTCCGACTGGTCTCTTGGATTCCGTTTCCGTTTTCTCATAGCTGTAAAATCTTAAGTATTGTGAATTTCGATCTGAAAGTTTTCATGCGTTGTCTACATGAGAAATTAGTAGGCCAGTTTCAATATGAGCTTGATTCTGGCACCTCGAGAACGGCTGGTGATATCGACAAACCGACAACACATTTGGATAGAGCGCGATTTACACGTCCCATGGACGAAATTCGAATAGTTATAACCATTCTAACTGCGCCTTATTCTTCATTCTTTTACGCTGTTCACTGTAATTTTTACTGCACTGCTTTTATTGGGTAAGTTCATGCGTCAAAATATATTGACATAAAAAACTACGCATTTAAAAAATCCCCCCCCCCCCAAACCGAAATCCTGCGTACGCTCCTGCTCACTCACATACCTAGCACAATGTTCCGAGGGGGTATCCACTCGCGTAATAGTCGGGCCACTTGCCTAGTAATGGTTGTGTAATAGGTGCGTAATAGTTGTATTACATGTAATGCCGTGTATTACTGAGTAATAGCCTCGTAATAGACCGTAATAGCAGTAATACTTCCGTAATAGACGCGTAATAGCTGTAATGGGTGCGTAATAGTCGTCATAAAAACATAATGGACGTAATACACGTAATACGCTTGATGGGCTGCTTATCTGATTGGCGTGGTCACCGCGCGACTTTTCGATAAAATTTTACCCATATCGTACCGGATATGGATTTTCTCGTGTTTTACACGTAATATGCTTGTTAAGCGCGCAATACGCTTGTAATAGTCGCATAATCGCGTAATAGCCCGTAGTCGCGTAATAGCCCGTAATAGCAGTAATATTTCCGTAATAGACGCGTTATAGCTTTAATGGTGCGTAATAGTCGTAATAAAACATAATGGACGTAATACGCGTAATATAAATCTATTACGGTATTAGGTAGTAGTCGGGTCGCGATTTTTAGGAGTGGATACCCCCTGTTCCTCAGGCCAGTGCAGCGCAGTCGGATGGGTTTCCTATCGGCGCGTGCTGTGGAGCGCAGTACTGCTGCGCTGATGGGCCAACTGCCTTACTGCGGGATATTGCCTGGACATGGACACAGTCATCATACCTTGATTATTTCATTTTGGCGAAAAATTCGTTTCTAAGCGACAATTTTTTACAATACACAAATTTGCAGAATTTAAGTTGCATTGTTTGGTTTGCGGAGAATTTTGCTTCATTCTATGCACCAATTCATTTGCAAGATTGCGAAAAACTATGTTGTGAGCTCGCAAGCGAATGAGTTTGCATTATAAATCAAGATTCTTCACCGTACAATCAAAGTAGTTCGTAGGGAACAATGCTGCCTAATTGTTCGCATTCTGAACATCGGTCTCGGCAGCAGTGCGCTCCGAGTTGACAACTGAACCCTGCGGATGCCAGGTGGGCCGTGCTCTCCCCGGCCGCTGCCGCCCCACCGACTCCCCGTGGACACCCGGCAGCGTCAGCGTCCGGCTCCCAGCCACCCCTTCGGCACGGCGGCCCTCCGCTCTGTGTGACGTGTGTGTCTGCTGCAGGTGCGCCGGCTGAAGAGTGTCAGCTGCAACCGGGACCCAGCGTGGAGCCTGCAGCTGCTGCGGGAGTCCTCCCGGACCGTGGAGGAGGTGTCGGCGCTGTCCCCTAGCCGGGAGCACCTGGCTGTGGTGCATAACACGCCCCGGCTGCGCCGCCTGTTCGTGTGGGACGGCCGCACTGTGGACGCTGACTTGGAGCTGCCGGCCCTCCCAGCGGGGCGCACCAGCAGCCTGCACACTCTCAGAGTACACCGTCTGCCCCGTCGGCCGCTGGTGTCGCTGCTGCGGGCGCACGGCTCCGCGCTTCACACGCTGCAGCTGGATGTGGGCACGCAGGGGGGCAGGGAGTGGCCATACAGCTGCAACGACCTGCCGGAGCTGCTGGGCCAGTGCTGCCTCACGGCGCTGCGTGCGCTGCTGCTCAGGAGACCGACCCTTTGCACCGCACAGCACTGCGCTGCCCAGAGGGACGCGGTGCGGCGAGTGCTGCCGGCGGTGCGCGTCCAGTGTACAGAGTGTGACAATGTGCAGCTAGAGTACTTCTAGCGGGCGCACAGCGGGGAGGCCGGGCTGCGGCAGGCTGCCCTCTGCGGACGGGGCCTTGTTGAACAGCCGGCCGGAGGGCCGCGGGGAGGACTGCGGGCGGAGGACTCAGCGTGGACTCTCCCCCCGAGTGGCCCCACAGCCGGTGTTCTGTCCGCAGCGGCTGCAGGGAGCTGCGCCCGGAGGACAAACAGCCCGGGACTACAGCGGATGTGAGGAGAGAACTTTCAGTTAGCGGCAGCGGGGAGCCGGGCGAGCAGACTTTGGCAGGGCAGAGAACAACGGGGAAAGAATGTTGAACAGTTTGTGCTGCAAGTTTTCCGGTGAAAATTATTATTAATGAGTTGATTTCTTGACGATATGCAGATTGTTTCCAAATGGGGCAATCTCCTTAATTGTACGACTCTCAGTTTTTGAACTTTCGCGGAACATCCATAAAATCCTAACAATTTGTGCTGCTAATTAATCTGTAAACTCAACAATGTGGTCACTGTACTTATAAGTGAATTACCCACCCCACTTAAGATTAGAGGCCCGAGTTAAACTCGGCTGGACGCCACAACTTCAAAAATGGTTTGCATGGCTTTTTCCGAAAGAAAATTACTAGGTTGGTGGCAGACATCATATTAGCTACCCCAAATCGTATCTTGTGCATTTTCGATCAGAACAGATCATGTGCCCCCGCCCCCAGAATGGAGCTGACCTGGGAATGTTGCAGGAACATGCGTCAGTTGTTGGGCGGAACTGCTGCAGTAATCCAACGGACCTGCTGTAGACGCGGAAGACACGCCACACACCGCGTAGCAGCCGCCAGTGTCAGCCGCCCTGCACTGTCAGCTGATAGGATGGCAGGCACGGCTGAAGCTGCCCAGAACACTTCACAGAAAGAGTTTTACTCACACACGGAAAAAAATGTGTTCGCTGGGTTAGCGAAAGTGTGTTTGCTGGAGCCTTTTTCGCTGTTTTAGTGTGTGTCTTCGCTGACATAGCGAACGACATTGCTTGTCTTGCAAACTTCCACTTGCTGTTGTTGCGAACCCATGTTGCAGCCCCTTGTTCGCTGATCTGGCGAACACGTTCGCTATGTGAGCGATCGTGTTTACTAGATCAGCAAACAAAGCAGAAAACAGAAAAACCCTGGTCCGCGTCTTGAGTACGGCTTCTGATAGTGGGCTAGAGGGTGTGTCACGTTGGTATAGCGGTTAGCGAGCCTGAGAGTCAACGCAAAGGTCCTGGGTTCAAATCCCAGCTGGGACACGGTGTGCGAAGGCACTAGGAGTCAGAACTAAGCCCGGATGGTACAGCCCTCAATACCGCCGTAACAGCAAACATTTTAGCTGATTGTACAGCAAAATTAAAATCGCTGTAGCAGCAACATTAGATCGCTGAATCAGCAAACAATTCCTCAGCAAAAAAAAATTGCTGTTGCAGCAAACATGTTCGCTATCTCAAAACGAGCGAAAAAAAATCGCTGCTGTAGCGAAAAATTCGGTAACACAGCGAAAGTATTTTTTTCCGTGCATTATGCAACAAAGAGAGACTGTTTTCGTAAATACTCTCGGGATTCTATACCTTTAGTACGTAATACAAACATTTTTGTGGCACCGTAATACACACACGAAATTGTGTGTATTGCAAACATTTTGTAATGCGTACTTTAGGCGTACACAACACGCACTCCTAAATTAGTTTATAATACAGACATATAGTTTGTAGTGCAAACACTAGGTTAGTGTCGTGCCGCGGCAGTCTAAGGCGGTACCAGCGGTGCGCCTGGAGGACAAACAGTCGGGCCGAGCAGACCTTTACAAGATAACTAACGAGTGGCAGAGGACACTGCCATCATATTTTTAACAGTTTGCGCTGCAAATTTTCCTGTTCAAATAAATCGTCAAAAACTTTGTTTCTTAACTGTATGCAGATAGTTTCCAAATCCGGAAAGGTAAATTTTGAGACTTTTGAATTTTTGCGGAAAATCCGGAAAAACCTAACAATTTGTGCTGGTAGTTCCTCTGCGAACTCAACACTGTAGTAAGTATAGTACTTAAGTTACCGCAGATGCCCACTGAGCCGTCAAAAAGGCACGGAAGAGACTTGAGATCTGAGACCGGAGTTATACTCAGCTTAACGCCAGAATTTCAAAAAATAGTTAGATCAGGGCGAAACTGTTGCTATTTGCGGGGAATTGGGCTTGGGTTGGTCTGTAACAGATTGTGAGAACCCTGTTCTTGGGGATACCGAGAGAGTACTTTACACAGGCATCTCAAGGGCGAACCATGAAGCTGCGGACCTAGCGCCTCCTGGCCTGTGGGGCCTGTGGGACCTGTGGGGCTGTGGGGTGGGGGCTGTGGGGCCTGTGGGGCCTGTAGGGCCTGTGGGGGCTGTGGGGCCTGTGGGGCCTGTGGGGCCTGTGGGGGCTGTGGGGCCTGTGGGGCCTGTGGGGGCTGTGGGGCCTGTGGGGCCTGTGGGGCCTGTGGGGCCTGTGGGGCTGTGGGGCCTGTGGGGCCTGCGGGGCCTGTGGGGCCTGTGGGGCCTGTGGGGCCTGTGGGGGCTGTGGGGCCTGTGGGGCCTGTGGGGCCTGTGGGGCCTGTGGGGGCTGTGGGCCTGTGGGGCCTGTGGGGCCTGTGGGGGCTGTGGGGCTGTGGGGCTGTGGGGTGGGGGCTGTGGGGCCTGTGGGGCCTGTGGGGCCTGTGGGGGCTGTGGGGCTGTGGGGTGGGGGCTGTGGGGCCTGTGGGGCCTGTGGGGCCTGTGGGGCTGTGGGGCCTGTGGGGCCTGTGGGCCTGTGGGGCCTGTGGGGCCTGTGGGGCCTGTGGGGCCTGTGGGGCCTGTGGGGGCTGTGGGGCTGTGGGGCTGTGGGGTGGGGGCTGTGGGGCCTGTGGGGCCTGTGGGGGCTGTGGGGCCTGTGGGGCCTGTGGGGCCTGTGGGGCCTGCGGGGCCTGTGGGGCCTGTGGGGCTGTGGGGCTGTGGGGTGGGGGCTGTGGGGCCTGTGGGGGCTGTGGGGCCTGTGGGGCCTGTGGGGCCTGTGGGGCCTGTGGGGGCTGTGGGGCCTGTGGGGCCTGTGGGGCTGTGGGGCTGTGGGGTGGGGGCTGTGGGGCCTGTGGGGGCTGTGGGGCCTGTGGGGCCTGTGGGGCCTGTGGGGCCTGTGGGGGCTGTGGGGCCTGTGGGGCCTGTGGGGCTGTGGGGTGGGGGCTGTGGGGCCTGTGGGGCCTGTGGGGCCTGTAGGGCCTGTGGCCCGGGTGGAAGGATCTTGAGAAAAACTGTAGTTGAAACTACAGCATCAAAACTATAGTCGACAATCACCAGTTTATTCTGGACATAAACCGAAGAAAAACTGAAATATTTACTATACATTTATTGTATACTTTGAAGTACAGTTTTTTGCTATCCAAACTATAGTTTTTCTCTAGTTACAAAGTGTAATGTCCAGTCAAGATTCATATACAGATACAGACTATTATTATTTTACAATTTATGAGTAAATATTCTGACGTTTCATAACCATTCCTAAAGTTAAGTTTTGTCTAGAGGAAATCAAGGAAATAATACCTTATACTGCCACAAAAAAAATACAAATATAAAACGATATGACGGACCAAGTTTTTATGAAGGTGTAATCTGCTGTTCCTATATGCAGTTCATATCTCCTTCAATGAGCAGTTCTAAAACACAATCCTGTCTGTTAAAATAAAACGTGATTTTGTCCTATTATATCGCTGGTAGTAGGCCTGGAGAGGCCTGGAGAGTAGGCCGCCGGACACACAAGTGCAAGGATGGCTGCCTACCCTACATTTCGCAGGCGACATCGAGGCCGTCGGTAGGGAAGGGGAGGGGAGCGCGGAGGGGGTGAGGGTGGATATACGAGAAGAACAGAAAGAAAGTAAAGAACGTAGGAGGGGAGACCAATCCCTGGCCGAGAAAGGGAGGAGGAGAGAGTTTGGGAAACGCACGTGTGATATGCTGTGTCAGTTCAGTGCACTGAAGTTCGATTTTCGGTCAACAATGGCAACTGGCAGTAGCTCAAGGTTAGTATCTGGAGGGAGTGTGTGACATGGAACTATAATGTGAAACTCACGAGATAGTTCTTCTTCTGTCAATTTTGATGTAGATTATAAGGCGATTGAGAAATTTTCTGGTTATGACTCTAACCTGTCCCTTTCTGTTTTTACATTCCGAATTACGTCAAAGGTTTCCCGACTTCTTTATTTATGGTGTTCTCCTGGAGGACCTCTCTTACTTCAGTAGTCAGATTTCGACGGAAAGGCTTCTTGAACCAGGAGATCTTGTCCTAGTGAGGCGAACTTCGGAGGATGCATTTGAAACGGCAGTTGTTTATGGATTTGATGGTGAGTTATTATACATTCCTTGATAGGCACTAATATTTCCTATTGTAACTCTGCTATGTCAGGAGATACTGTCAAATGACAACTGCTCTGGTCACTTTTGGATTCATGACTTTAAGATCTTAAAATTTTCTGTCATTTGACATCATCTGACAGTTTAATGGTGAACCTGTTTTACTTTGACGACTGATTTTGTATTCAAAAATTTACTGTCAATTTTTCTATTTGTACAGCTTCCCAACGTAAAGCCAAAGAAGAGTCAAAGAGGTACATAGCAGAAGTTCGTCGCCTGCATGGGGTTGTGGACCTCCATCAGCCAATACAGATGGGAGAATCGCAAGTCATGGAATAGGTGAGTGTGTACTGATTAATAACAATTGTCTGTCTCATAAACATGAGTAATGCGCTTCATTCTCCTGTAATGGCAATCAAGATATGTTCTTCCTGTTTCAGGCTCATCTAATCTGTGGACTGATGTGATATGATCCAAATTTTAATCTACTGTTGTGATAAATTCAGAACAATCATTCAAGTTTAAATTTCAAATTGCTCTCAAACAAATAAATAAATAAGTCCATTTTAAATATTTTGTTTTCCCATTGATGGTTGTGTGGATGAAATGTAATTTTCAATATGGTTGTCATTTTATGAAAATTCAGTGATATGTGATGTACCTTTTACCATTCTGTAATGAGATTTTCGCTATGTAGGCTGGTTTTAATTCTAGTCAAACATGTGCTGAACAGATTTGTTATAACCTTCTTAATAAAGATGTTTTTGTTATGGAAACTACGCCTGGGTATGTAGCCTTTTTTCCCGAGGAATGATGAGAAGCAAGTTAGCATAGCTCATTTTTATTCTCGAAGCTACAGTGACAGTACAGTCATTGATTTAAAAGAATTTAAATTGTTTCGCTCAGTGAGGATCGCTTCTCTTTGAATTGCAGTCCAGCTGTTAGAACGCAAATGAAATAATGCTCATTATTTAACCTGATTGTTCATCATTCGTTTAATTTGATGTCCACATGAGTTGCACATCAATATTATCAGTATATTGATATACTGGCACATGTCGGAGCACATGAAAAAGTGGCAAATTTCCATTGAATGATGCTCATTACTCTTTCATTTACAGTGAATGTACGAAGCAATTTAATTTTATTCTCCTACACAAAAATTCTGCTTGGATTAAGCATGACACTCCTGAAGCAATCATAAAAAACCTTGCAGCCATGCAAGACTGACATTTACCAAACTGAAACCAAACATCACATTTGGGTACTTCAACTCATCTCTGAGTCAATGTAACCACATCTTGAGCAGTTATATTTTAAGAAATAAATAAACTTAACGTTCTATAAATAAAACAACCAACATGAGTCATATATAAAAGTGAGACTCAGAACATACAAAGAGTAATTGCAGTCAGCAAAACAACATATTACAAAAATTTGAAAACCTATTTAATAGACTACAAAACTAAAATTACCTTAACATCTCAGATCTAAGTACATTGATGCAGCCCATTGCCAAACTTTCAGTATCTGAGAGTTTGACTGTAAAGAAGAGAAGTTTCAAAGCTATTTCCTCCACAGGAAAACATCTTAAAACTCCCTCAACATTTTTGTTCAGTATCTTAAAATGAGGTATACTAGGAGTGCAAAGATTTTGACGAGGGTTTTCTAGAATGTAATTACCAATCATATAACAGCACTGAGAAATCACCAGAAAAGAGACAATCTTAAACACCCTTTCTGACTTAAGTAAAACGACACTATTGTTTTGCCTTGACACCTTTGAGTACTGTGCAGAATGAAATACTTCACCCTCAAATTCACATCTATCATAAGCCGAATACATATCAAACTCATTGAATCTAATCCCTGCTCTGCGCAAAGACAAAATAAACTGGTGAGGGAGCTCAGAAATTTTAGGCTTACCAAGAAGACCGACTGAGTTAATAATACAGTGTGGGTCTGCAAGAACCTTTGTGCTTAAAGAGAGTTTGTGCAGAAATTTCTTTTCATTGTCATTCATTTTATGAAACACTTCTTCTTTAAGTTTCTTTAAAGCTACTTTCAATTGCATACCTTTACAAATTTGGTGATTAACACCATTAGAGCTTTTAACACACTGCTTAAGTTCAGCATTGGCACTTTCATAAATAAAAGCAGAATGTGTAAATGGCTGCGAAAAATCTTCAACACTCCTTTTCAGGTGAGTGAGAAGGTGGACACTAAAAGTAACATGTTGTGGACCATACAAGTCATCAATTTCAGTGACAAACTGAACTAGATACCGGTCAGCATACACAACTTCACTTTTAGCTACTGAATTTTGCATTAATAATGCAACACCATTTACAAGTAGGGCCCAATGATTCAAAAATCTAGCAGGAACAATATTTTTAAGAACTGGTAAACTGTACATAACTACCCAGTAAAACCATTCGTGACCCCGAAAGTCAGACCTGTCACTCAGAGAACGTGGAGCACAAGATACTTCAGATGTAATAGTAATAGAAATCATACGTTGGTTAACTTCAGAAAGCCTATTATATACATTGCAAGGCAGATTTGTATATTTCTCAGAGAGCCACAAGTTTGCAAATCTTTTAGCAACATTAACAAGTGCATGAAAGAAATCTAAATCTAGGCATCTTACAATATTAAAGTCTGGCAGTTCTGATAAAATGGAAACACCCTTAACACCCCTCTGAACAGTCCCTCTTTCTTCAGCAAGTGCAGCTAACACCATTGTCTCTTCATGAGTTCTTAATGGGTATACATTTTCTAAAGTACTGTATGATCTAACAAAACCTCGTCCAAAACGCATTCTTAGCCCTGGATGATAACACAAACCACATCCAAACCGACCATTAAATTGATTAGTATTACGAAGCATAGGCCTGGCAATAGAATCACTGACACATACAAGAGGCTTAAATTTCTGAATTTTCATAACACCATTCTTTTGGTATGAGACACCATGTGTATAAATTTCATTGCTTTCTCTAATGAATGGTTTCAGATACTCTTTAGGATTGGGTTTTGACTTCCCAAGCCATAAGCTTGTCATTAACACATATTTTGCACGAAGATGTGGTTTCAGTTCATTTAAAGCTAAAAGAACAGGCCAAGCACTTTTTTTACTAGTTCTTGCAATTTGGAGACCATCAACAAAAAAATTGAAAGACATATACTCAGGCAAGATAAATTCCTTATACAGTTTACCATCACAAATATCTTCATAGTTAAAATTATTTGTTTTCAAACGATCTGATTTGACAAAATCATTGTCAGAGAAACAACATTCCAGCAAAGCCTTTAACTGATCGTGTAATGATAAATATAAAAATACATTGCCCTTCTTTTTGTTAAGATTGGTATTAAAATTTCTGTTGCACACCATGCACACAGAAGTCGGAGTGGTAGAAATGCCATAGTAAGTACTACAGTGAGGACACAAATGATGTTCTGTCAAACTACAAGAATATTTAGAAATTACTGATTTCATAAAATGCCGTGATGGCTTGAATGCCTCATCATCATTAAATAAAACACCTGCCAGTTCCATAAAAGTTTCAGATGCAGTGTATGAGAGATGATATTTTGCTTTTGTGGCAAGCAGTAAAAGCATTTTGATCTTCTCACCAACACACAGGTGCAAGTCAGTAGCAGCAACTTCATCATCAGATTCTGAACCTGAGGAATCAGGATCAGGATCATTTCCATTGTCTAGCAGTTCTTCTACTGCCTCCGGCCCATCCTCCTCCTCTTCCTGCTGCTCTTCACAAACTTCTTCACTCATTTCCTGCTCTTCCGGCACAAATATGGCTGCGTCCCACACAGGTTGGATAAGGGGCTCATCAATATCACTGCAAAAGATTTTGAAAGTAAATATATTTGCACTTAATCCTACCATAAACACAGTTGAATTTGAAAACAACAACGACCCAAGGTTACTTACAGTGTTACATTATTGGCATTGCCAGTCGTCAAATGTGCATCAGGTGCCACCAAGCTCCCCACCTGCAAGGCAAAATCCAAATGAGATTCATACCTTTAACTTATGGCACAATGTAGCTAAACAAGAATATGCTTTGTGATTCAAATTAAACTTCCCAAAGTGCAAAATAAAAAGAGCGTTCATCATGTACAACAAAATGATACAAAATACACAATGTGCAAACCTTCTTTCACATGACAAGGGCATTGCTCCCCAGTATAGCTCAACTGCACTCACATCATGAAGTGGTGGTGGTGATGGAGGTGAAGTCGTTGGTGAAAGTGGTGGTGGTGAAGATGGTGCTGGTACTGGCCCCTGTTCAACATCAGCCTGAACAGCATGCTGTAACTGAGATCAGAAACCAGTTATTATAAGAAGCGCATGAAACATCACAACACATAGCGCACAACAATAACAATGTCTGGAAAGCAAATTAAAAAAACAAGGATGATATGAATATATCACTTGCCTGTGTTACTGCTGCAGGTGATGATGGCGCCTGTAACGGAGGTGGCAATAGTGGCGGAGATGGTGGTGGCAAGGGTGGTGGAGATGCTGGTGGCAATAGTGGTGGAGCAGGTGGTGGAGAAGGTGGTAGAGATGGTGGTGGAGATGCTGGTATTCGGCTGTGCGCACGAGTACTCCGTTCTTTTACCTGCAAACAAACGATGTCAAAATTGAATGAGAGTGCCTGTCCCTGCATTCTGTAAACACTTGTGAAAAATCACCTGAGTGACATGAGTTTTAACCTCACCTGCTGGCGCGATTTCGGTTCCAATTTCGTCACATTACGAGAGTGGAGGGTACTCCTTGGAACTGGTCGGCTTGGAGCCCCTTTGTAGATGTACGCTCTGTACGGTCCCCTGACTTTCTTGGGTGGCTGGTTTTGAAGGTCGTCGTCTTTGCAGGCTCGTTTCCGTTTCACGCGAACCATTTTGGGCAAAAGGAAAATATATCAGACTCAAACAATCACTGGCAGGTACAAACAGCTGACTGACACTTTCAAATATGCTCCCCTCTCCCCTCCCCACGCCTCTCCTGCGCATCCCCCCTCCCCCTCCCTCCCCCCTTCCCCTCCCCCGGTTTTCCTACTCAAATCAAAGATTCATTGGTATGGTAAAATATGACGATTTACGACCAAACGCTGTTTAAATTTAAATTTGAAACCGACTCTGAACAACAGCTTTCCTCCGCCATTAAACAAAAAAAAAAAAAAAAAATTAGTGCCATGATTTTGATTCTGGCGGTTTTGCCTTCCCTCTTCCTCCTGAGCACGAGCACCGAACGGCAGTTAGTGACAGCGAGGCGATCGTCGTGTCGTGTCGTGTATCTAGTGCTCAGTGTAGTGACAGGGAGGTATTCGTGCCGTGTCTGTTCTCTAGTGACAAGGTTGTCGTACGTCGGTCGCGAGTAGTACCAGCTTCTTTTCGAAACTAGCGAAAATTTTGCTTGGTAAAGTGGCAATGGCTCCCACAAACAGGAGTAATGCGGAGCCAGCTAAACAGTGGGCTTTAGTGAAGTGGATCACGGGACAACATAAGGGAACATTCAGCCATGATGTAGATGTAAGGTGGCTCTTGGATTTCAATCCATTGGACTTTAATCCAAGTGACACAGACACATCATATGTGTGTGAATGGCGAGTCCCATCAAACAAGCCACTGAAGGGTTGGCCTGTGTATGACTGCCTTGTCCTAGACGTCAGCGGTGAGTAAAATTATTTACTGTCTGTAGTGTCATGAGATCTTAATTCTGATGTGTCAGGTTTGTCTTGAGTAGGGTAAACGTGAGTTACTGAACAGCATAACTGAATTTCTTATCTTGCCTCTTAGACGACAAACGTTACCTCTACCAAGAGATGAAGAGCAAGAAAAGGTTGGATTCTGGTCCCAACTCAGAACATCAAACCAGCGGATTAGAATCAGAAGGTTCGTTACACCCACTTTGTTTACCCATAACATATTGTTGCCTTCATTCAAACTTCCGATGTAATTTTGTATTGCAGATCTCCAGCAACTAATTTCAAGGGAGGTGCAGAAGAGGCTTCAGGCTCTGGCTCCCTCATTAACGCTGTCCTCACCTGAAAGCACATCGGCAGAGAGGGCAGGTGAAACAATGGTAAATAAGTCTTTGAACTTTTAGTGCTTTTATTCATTTCTTTCATGTCACTATCACTAAATCTATGGGAACTGTTTTTTTGCAGGTTTCTGTAGGGGTGAAGCTGAAAATTTCTAAGACTGCCTATCAAGAGAGTATTGCTGCCCCAACTGCTTCGCGTATGACAACGGTACTAGTGAGGGCTGCTTTTACCCCAAAACGCTTGAAACGGTCCACATACAGTGGCCAGAAACGTACCGTGAATGGTGAGGTACGCCAGTCACCAGGACTAAAAAAGTACCAGAAAATGACTGACGTTCAAAGTGAGTATAATAATTCAGATTTTAAAGAACGTAGATTGAAATTTTAGTGCTGAGCACTAATTACTTTTTTTTAATTTCAGCATTCGTAAAGGACCGCTTTAAACATATGACGCAGTCGCAATTCAGTGCGGCTGTTAACAGCGTAACAGGGAACAAGGCCATGACCACCAAAAAAATAACGGTTAGAGACTTTATACTTTTCTCAAGTTAGTTAACTTTAAAGCCCTTCTAATTTTTACTTTCTGTTTCAGTATGTGGACACCAGCAGTGAAAGCGATGAAAGCGGGGCAGAATAGGGTTAAGTTTTGTTTTCTAATTATGTACTTCTCCTTCATTACCATTTATATTTACATAGTCATTAAGATCTTAGCAGTGTACAAAGTAAAGGTGCAAATTAAAACAGTTGTCCTACAAGTCATGTTTCATTTCCAAAACTAAACACACTCTGAAAGATTTAGTGACTCCATTCATTGGATCAAGTCTTTCGAAAGGATAGTCATGCGACATGCCTCTGGCGGCAGCGCTGGCTGGTACTGTAACATTCGAAATTTCAATACCTTAGTAACTGCCAGTAACTCCCACTTTGCTTGCAGCATGTCAAATTATCAGTGAGCCAGACATCCCCATTTAACTTTGCACCAGTCACTAACGGTCAGACTTCAGATATCGCACTAATGGTGGATATATTATAGTGAAGGCCGTAGTAAATTTAACCTTACCTGTGTATATCTTTTATTTTCTTGTCCTTTTCTTGTACTTTCTAAGCACGGCCACAGACTCACGGAGGTTATCGACGCAATGTGGTTGCATGTTTTGGTTTTCGTTTCACGACGAACATGTTAGTCTGTTCGCAGTGGCAGTGGCGCTGGCGGCGCAGACGACGAGACGTGACTTGCTGTGCTAAAGATTTTTTCGCTAGTTTCATATCCAAAATATATTCTTGTCGTTTTGTGTGTGCAACTTAAAATCGAAGTTTTTTTAAAAAGGAAGAAAAACGATCAAGACGATAACTATGCTTCGCCCTACGCATTCTTCTGTCTGCTCGGAAGCTCGTAAGTGTTACAGGCTCATGGGTACGTAGATCCAGGCTAGCCTACGCCATAGTCAACAGAAGTACGTAAAGTTTAATCTTCAAATCTGAGGGAATTACAAGTCCTCGATCGGCAAATCATTTCCGTCGTGGTAATAAGCTTTTAGTCGATTCTAGCCATAGTTTTGCGCCTCTAATGTGATGAAATAACGAATGGCCTAACCCTCATAACCTCTCTGATCATGTTTGTTTGCTTGCAGGGACCAGTGAATTTCGTGCCAAGGAAATGCTACCGTTGCCAAACTAAAATCAGTTTTGACTTCAGCGTCAAAGGCTGTCTTCTTTCCATGGAACGAGTGAGGTGAGTAGAAGTAGAGCTTTAATCAAATATGTGAGTTGACGTTAGATGGCTTACGATCACCATACTCTTTGTGTGCGCAGTAATGAAGAGTATGAGAAGTGTTATCTTCAACAAGCTCCATGGGATGCAGAAACTGCAGTGGTGGTATGCTCCATGGTCTCTACAGTAGTGGTGTTGGTAAGATTAGCAAATGATTGTGTAGGTTCTTGAAAAAAGTTTGACACTGAAATCAACTAATGTCTATTTCTTTTCACTGTAGGCATGGGGATCATTATTATAAAGAAAACAAGGTAGTTCATGTGCACTGGTGAGGGGCAATAGAGTCAGTGCTACATATTTCTGTAATATTTGGAAGACAAAGTTTTGGGGTTAATAGTACAAGTATTTTGTTTCGTTCATCAACAAGCAGAAAGTGCATGGTGAGTTTTTCGACATTGGCTACACTTTGCTTAGGTAATCGTGTTTCCTTGTTACCTTCTAAATGTTCTTGTTCTGTCTGTCCTATTTTAGCAGTTGTTCATACAAATTTATGAATGTGGAGAGTGGCTGGATTATCAAACTCGTTTGAAGAGGAGAGCCTGGCTCACATCGTCCACCTTCGCACGCCAATGGTTGTAACTAATTTTGCTCCTACAGTAAGGACAAGAAGGACCCCAAGTGGTAAATATTGTTTCATGTGATGACATGTAACATCTAAGGGTGATAATACTCTTTGTGATATTAATAAAAAAAAAAAAAAAAAATTGTTCACACCATGTCTAAGCAGCTTTGTTTGTACAGAAATGTGAAATAACACTATCTGTAACAAACTGCATGGAGTCTAGCTGCACACTAGCGCGCCACTATCACTGGCTTCACGTCTGTGGACTCCACAGTGTGGTGTAGGTAAGATTCATGAATGATCGCATAGGTTCTTGAAGAAATTTTTGACACCAAAGTCAACTAATGCCTTTCTCCATTCATTGCAGGCATGGGAATCGTTGCTACTAGGAAAACAGTGTAATTCATGTGCACTGATGTGAAGTGTTAGTATCAGATTCAACACTCATCTGATTCACCTTGGATAGCAGGTCATGTTGAGTGTCTTCACAAGTACTCTCAGCAGCATATGCAATGATGAACAGCTTGCGCACACAAGATGTGGACCAATAAAATGGGTGGCACGACCAAATCCTTGTAATAGGTGAGTTCTTCATTGGAAATCATACCTCTATGTAAATTTTGCTCTAAGTGTTATGACCTTTTTTTCTTTTTTGCAGGTGTAAAGAGTGTCGGAAGAATGTGTTTCTACCATGAAGATTATGAGAAAATTAAAAATAAAACTTAAGTGCCTGTACTTCTGTGTTTCTTTTAACATCCCTTATGTAATTTTGACATATAGTTTCAAAGGCATAAAAACTAATGTCGCACTACAAGAGGAAGTACCACAGGGTTACAGTCACTGCCATATTACATCTCTACAATTGAAGTGCAGTTTATAAGTATCTTGAATCTGGATCCAAAAGTAAAGATATTTTATGGAATGGAAGGGAAGTTACAACAAGCATTTAGATACAGCTCACCTAACACAAATAGTACACATTGCAGCATGAGTTTCCTCTCTAGTCAGAATCTGGAAAATCTTACTATATTAAAACCATAATTTGGTCTGTCAAAAATTCAGTGTTTTTCTGCAGTTGTAAACTGTACACAAATCTTGGAAAATCTTGGAAAAACTGAGAAAAACTATAGTTTGTCCGAATTTAATGCAGTTTTTACACAGTTTTTACACAGTTTTTTTGTAAAATATGTATAGAAAACTACCCATTTTCTGCACTTTAACACTACATCAGAAACCAGGTTTTCTCCATAAATTTCTGTAGCAAATTTATAACTTTGACCACCTTTTCAAATGAAGTTTTCTTGTACATTCTGCATGTGAAAACTGCAGTGTGCACATGAGTTTTAGAATGGTTCACAAACATAGACTGGACTACAGATCCTTCCACCCGGGGGGCTGTGGGGCCTGTGGGGCCTGTGGGGCCTGTAGGGCCTGTGGGGGCTGTGGGGCCTGTGGGGCCTGTGGGGCCTGTGGGGCCTGTGGGGCTGTGGGGTGGGGGCTGTGGGGCCTGTGGGGCTGTGGGGCTGTGGGGTGGGGGCTGTGGGGCCTGTGGGGGCTGTGGGGCCTGTGGGGCCTGTGGGGCCTGTGGGGCCTGTGGGGCCTGTGGGGCCTGTGGGGCTGTGGGGTGGGGGCTGTGGGGCCTGTGGGGCTGTGGGGCTGTGGGGTGGGGGCTGTGGGGCCTGTGGGGGCTGTGGGGCCTGTGGGGCCTGTGGGGCCTGTGGGGCCTGTGGGGCCTGTGGGGCCTGTGGGGCCTGTGGGGCTGTGGGGTGGGGGCTGTGGGGCCTGTGGGGCCTGTGGGGCCTGTGGGGCTGTGGGGTGGGGGCTGTGGGGCCTGTGGGGCCTGTGGGGCCTGTGGGGCCTGTGGGGCCTGTGGGGCCTGTGGGGCCTGTAGGGCCTGTGGGGGCTGTGGGGCCTGTGGGGCCTGTGGGGCTGTGGGGTGGGGGCTGTGGGGTGGGGGCTGTGGGGCCTGTGGGGCCTGTGGGGGCTGTGGGGCCTGTGGGGCCTGTAGGGCCTGTGGGGGCTGTGGGGCCTGTGGGACCTGTGGGGCTGTGGGGTGGGGGCTGTGGGGCCTGTGGGGCCTGTGGGGCCTGTGGGGGCTGTGGGGCCTGTGGGGGCTGTGGGGCCTGTGGGGCCTGTGGGGCCTGTGGGACCTGCGGCAGTGCGGGGGCCGCCAGTGGGAGTCGAATTCACCACCACAGCGGGCTGAGGTGCGCCAACGGCAGTGTGTCCCCGCACCGGCCGGCAGAGGGCGCCACAGGTCAGCAGCGCTCACTACACTGTTAATGGCAGCCAGCTAAGGGGCCATCCATTAAGGACGTTTGGGTATTTTCAGAAGATGTTTAGATGTTAACTCCCTCCCACCTCACGTCCACTCATGTCCGGATATGGAGAGACCCCACCCCTACCCCCTGGACGTCCGGTTTCAAAAAGCGCCAATCGTGGAAGTATCTAGTATCTTCCTTATATCTGGAGGATATTCCTCTATGAAAGGTGTGTTGGTGTACGCATTTCTAAAGATACTAAAGCATCCAGGAGACGTACTGAGTTCGATGCTTCGTGATTCCGGAGGAAAGTGCATTATTTTGGCGTAATTTTGTCGTGGGCGTTACTTTTTTTATCCCCCCTTACGTCCACCTATGTCCGGTTTGTAGGACCCCACTCCCCTAAAAACCCGGACATCCCTCATGGATGAACCAATGTGTCTCCAGCGCGGATAGCAATTATGCTGCGCTATAATAACTTTTTGGTTAGATCTGCAACAACTGCTGCTTTGAATACATAATTACTAAGGAGAAGTTAGAAGAGGGAGCTAGAAAAGGTATAAGCAGTTGTTGTTTTTGTTTTTTTTACTCCCAAAATCGAGTGATTTTTTGTCAGTGCAGCGGCGTTACAAAGCACGTGATTGGATTTTTTGCTTCATCGGCGTTCTTGTTGATTAGAACGCCCTCCTTCTGTTTGGGCTTCTCCGGAGTTCGCTATAACAAACTGGTACAAATCGACAGCCCCGCAGCAGTGCACTTCGCTTGCTCCATGTGACTACGGCTCCCTCACAGTAGGGTAATCCGGAGAACACCTGAACTGGAAGCTGGAGGACGGTAGCAGCCAAAATGGAGCAGGCGGTGAGAGAGATCGCGCGCCGCCGCAACTTTGTTCTTTAATTCGTGGCGTTTTCACCAGCCATTGCAGACTACGGTGAAGGCTGTGGAACACTCGGCACCCGACGCTAAATGAGTTGAACACGCGGGGAAACACGTTACCGTGAGCGGCTTGTGGGGCTCCAACGGGGCGCGAGAGTGAGAGCAGGACAAGAGCGGAGACATCTCTGCCGCGGGTCGCCTCTAACATTTGTCAGCTAAGCGCGCGCTGCTAATGTGTTGCGGCCTTCATGGAGTCCAAACACGTGCAGCTTCTCAGCGCGGCCTGAGGCAGGACATCTGCGGCCCCGCGGAGGAGCTCTGCTCTGGGTCAGCCTGTGAAGCGGTTGTGACAGCAGCACTAGCGAAGCTTTCAATGTGTGAGGTAGGGTTTCGAGTCCCGGGAAAGTTTCCGGAAAAAAAACGGAAAATTTCCGGATTTTTTCCGGAAATTTTCGAATGCTTTGGAAAAATGAAAAAAAACGGAAAACAACGCGGCTATGGTACGGTCTTTTTACGCTTCTCTTCCATTGCTCTTGCACTCATAATTCACACAATAACAATGCGTAATTTAATTGTAATTAAATATGAAGGGTTTTGGTCAGTTGAAGTTCAAATGGAGTTTACGACGGCCAATTAATACCACAGCTTTTCTCACCTAACACGGTTTTTACCTGTTATTGGCTTTTACATACACGAGAACGAGACGGAAAGTCAGCAAAGCTACGGTCAATAGATTGATTTTGGACCCCCTGAACTTCCGCGGGATGTTAGTGTTTTTATCAACGGTTAGGTGGCAGCGCATCAAGAAGATTAAAAGGCGAACGTTTTCACAAGGCTGTGGGAAAGGGAAGGCCTCCAGCAGTCCACTACCACTGCCGTGCGGTGCAGCTGTGAAAACAGACGGGCGCCGGGCGCATCAATTGCTCGTTAACCATAGACGAACTGTAAACTGTGTTCACGTTATATAATCCATAAAAACCACAAATACGTATCTTTTGTAGGTATCTTAATTTCCGTAGCGTGTTGTAGCAAAAACCTAAAAATTTCGAATTTTTCCGTTTTTTCCTGAAATTTTGGAAATTTTCAATTTTTCCGGAAATTTTCAGAAACTTTGAAAGTTTCCGGAAAACTTGCATCTTTAGTGTGAGGCGGCTCGTGGTTGACCCGCGGCGGAGATACTCTCCGCCGAGCGATTTCTCATACCTTTTTCCGCTCGGAAGTCTTTTAGTTCTTCTACAACATTGGAAATGCGCCACACAACTAAAAGACGTCTACTAGATGTCTACCACCCATCTAGTAGATATCTAGAAATAGTCTATCAGTAGACCATCTACGACTAGTCTACGATGTCCCTTTTTGCAACATCTAGTAGACGTCTACTTATCCTGAGTGCAGTTAGACGTCTACGTCTAGATCTAGCATAGACGAAAAGCATAGACCTCACGGGTATCGAACCCATGATCTTCTCTTCTGTTCTCCCGCTCTCTAACCACTCAGTTATGACGCCACTTGAGGACATTGCGTTTATTGGCTATATGAACGAAGGTGTGATCTTCTTACCATCTACATACGGTCTAGTGCTAGACGTGATCGACCTTTTTCCCCCTAACGCGCAGACGAAGTAGACCTTAGGTAGGTGGTCTATAGATATCGATCTTAGATGTCTAGATGTAGACATAATATAGACTGTCAATAGATCCTCCGCTCAGATCTATCGGGGTAGTTGTTTAGACATAGACGTATTTTTTATCGTCTATAGACGTCTACGTAATGTCTACCAATAGACGTAGATCTGGAAGACTTACTTTCGACCATCTATAGACGACTATAGACATTGTGGCTAGGTACGTGTCCGCCTCCAGGACACCAGAAGACGCTACAGCTGACAGCCGATGTTCACGCCGAGCTGTCGGCCAGAGGAGACAGAGGAGACGCACATTTCCCGGGACATAAAGCCCGCTTCAGGCCGGCTCCAGGCGAATCCTTGGTGTGTTGTGGGAACAGTCCATGGCGGGCTGGGACCTCTGGAACAGAGACAACACGGTGAGGACTTCCGGACAGCGTCTGTTGGAATACCCTATGGCCTGGGCTGCAAGTGCTGCCACCGAGGGGCTGCGGGATCGTTGTGAGGAGTCAACGACATGGAAATGAAAATAAAGCCGTGATAGCTGGTCATCAGGCGTAGGTATGAAGCATAGTACGGAAGGGACATTGTCCGGGATTTGTCGGGCAGAGGTGCCGCAGCGCCTTGGAAGCTGAGGGGTGTGAAGTATAATAACGAAGTCCGACCCACGTTAAGACCCATAGATCGCAAGTTTCGTCCGTTTTCGAACTGAGAGCAAAATATGCTGTACTTCAAACTGTACAGCACTTTCACCATTTTAACTCAGAGGCCGTTGCGGCACCTATAAACATTGTCCGACCAATCCCTGTCAATTTTTCTCCAGAAACGGAACCAGAAAATGGAAACACCGATAATAAGTTCAACCTTTCTGCAAATTAGGCACCCTAACAATACGGTAAGTCAAGTTCAGAATCAGATCGATCAATGAATCTAGATGGTAAGTGCTCCATTTAATAAGAAGTTGACCAGCAGATTTATCGATTAAAAACAAAGGAATCTTTCTTTAAAAAAAAATACTATCCCACTGTGTGAGATACTGGTAGGCCCGGAGTTTCACGGGGGTTTGGTTAAAAAAGACGTTAAGTTTATGTTTTGTTCATTTTGGTTTTGTTTGCTTTCTTTCATTTTTGAATTCACGGAATGGGGAGTTTACTTGAGCCTTGTTTCAGTTTTGGGGTGGTTCGGGGTGGTTTGTATCTCCTTTGAGAGGGATAGGGAGTAGTTGAAGGGCTAGGGCATCTAGGTAGCGGTCAGTGTAACGCCTGGATTCTCATACGCGGGCCGCCTAGCGCTAGCCTCCTGCAAGGCTCTCGCACTGTTGTCCCCCCCACCGGTCCCAAACAGTCCTGACTCTTGAGTCGCCTCCCTTTTAGCGGGGCTTTGGCTTGCCTCGGCTCGGCTCGCCACATCGACAATGGGTACCCGGCAAAGGCTACGCAACAAAAAAGAAGGACGTCCGATTTGGCTGTGCTCTGGAGAAGGACAGAATGATACTGAGTCAGGCAGAGGTTGCTGATGCAGCCTGCTGACGAGTCGAGCATAGCTCGTCTAGAGGCGTTGTAACAGTAGCTCTGTCTCTTGCTATCACCATTGGATGTGGAGAGCAAGCTGAAGTTTGAAGTGGTTTTTCTGATCACTATATTTTTTGAATGTAACAACACGCTAGACTATTTAATACGACTATTGTCCGTAATTCTGTTCGACACATTTTTGATTTTTAGGCACGAAGTAGCCTATTCCAATCTTTAGGATTCCGATTTTTTTTTTTTTTTTTTTTTTTTTTTGACATGGCCCCTTATGGACTTCTCCGAACGAAATTGTACGATTTTGATGAGAGTTTGCAAGGAGAAGGAAGGATACACGCTGATTCAAATTCTGATGTCCATACGAAAACTCAAAAGCTGAAATTGGAGAATGTTGAATTGAAAAATTTGATAATTCGAGTCGAGCTGCAGGTTCTTATGGGCGAAAAGATCGAGTCAAGCAAGGGCCTAGCCGAGCCGAGGCAAAGTTGGTGGAGACCGTAAAATTACAACCAATCAGAGCACTGCCTGTTGCGTAGTACAGCCGCAACGAAAACCGAAAACTGCTGCGTTTGAAAAGTTGATATATCATGCTTGGTGTGGCCGAGCAATAATGCGGCGAAGGGTGCAGACTCTCAAACGTAGCCGTGAGTCCATTGGGACTGTACTTCCCTTCTGAATTTTTCATGCAACACCATGACGACGGCTAATGGTAAACAAAACAATTGAAGACACCGACGTCGCTTTCGTCGGTTTTGAGTTGTGCGCGAAAGTTTCTGGTGAAAAGTTGTGAGGAAATTCGATTATGAAGGTTCTTCAAGGAACAACCAATCAGTATGATCGAATCTTTCAAAATGCTGGGAAGCAATGTTGTGCAATAAGTGTGGTAGCTCTATGTCATAGTCTTCAAAAATTGCCAACACAGTGGACCAGTGAAGATGTGGATGACTGTTTGAAAGTAAGATTTATTATTAATTTTGTTAGTATTCTATAGAAATTTAAGGTTTTTTATCTTCTTTTTTTCTTTTTCAGGTTGGAGATAATGTTTATGGGAATTCCAAGTCTCTGTACAATCTGCAGCATGAGTATATGTTTCCTCATGAAGTAGTTTCAAGAATTGTGTTTCTTAATGGAAGGGAATTTGATATCAAGGCTGACCTTGTTCCAGCAGTTGAGGGTTTTGTTGGAGCACATCAACAAATTCCAGAAAGTGTTCATGCTGTCATCAATTTTCTGGAACTAGAAACTGGACTGGATGTTTTTTTTGATGGTTGTGTAAGAGGTGTAATGACTGTTGGTGAATATTCCTTTGCAGTTTTCAGAGCGTGTGCTAAATTTTGGATTTATGATTCACATGTTCACAATAAAAATGGATATACTGCTATTAATGGTACTGCTGTTTTAATTGAGTTCCAATCAGTAAAACAAATTGCATTGTACATTCGTTCGAAATACAGGAAGGAATGTCCATACAATATCACAAACGTAAATTGTGTTTTTCTCCCTGTTCATGAATCATTAGGCAATGCACCAGTTTGTTCTAGTAAAAATGAAGTAGGTGGTTTTTCTGTAAACCAACCTTATCATGTAGGCAAATCTTCAATTTGTCCTGATGAAAACACACTAGGCAAAATTTCATTTTGTCCTGAGAAAAGTAACGTAGGTGGTTTTTCTGAAAACCAACCTGATCTTTTAGGCGAATCTGTGATTCGTCCTGATCAAAATAATGTAGGAAATGTGTTTTCAAATGAACCTAATGTTAATCAATCTACTTCAAAGCAAAATAATGATGTAGGTGTATGGCAAGTTGTTGTCAATAAGAAAAAAGCAAGAAAAATGCAGCTTGCTCAAGCTAGACAAAATAGATTTCAAAATGAAAAGGAAATTAAAGATTCCTTATCAGAAAGAGAACTTCGAAAAAGAAAAAACAAAAATGAAGGAAAAAACCTGTACATGAAAACAAAGTTGGAAAATGACATTGAATACAAAGAAAGAAATCATCAAAATGTTTTAAAACGATTGAGGACAGATGTAGAATATAAAGAAAGAAATCATCAAAATGTTTTAGAACGATTAAGGACAGACACAGAATACAAAGAAAGAAATCATCAAAATGTTTTAAAACGATTGAGGACAGATGTAGAATTTAAAGAAAGAAATCATCAAAATGTAGTGAGCCGTTTGCAAAATGATGCCAAGTACAAGGCACGTAACCAAGAAGGTGTTAAAAGACGACTTGAAAGTGATAACAATTACAAGGACTCTCAAAAAAAGTTGAAACAAAAATTGGATCAAGACAAATACATAAATCACGTTAGTAAAGATCAGGAAAGATATAAAAGTTTACTTGAGGAAAATGTTAAATATAAGGGATCCATAGAAAGATATTATAAAGAAATTAAAGATGGGCCAATTCATATCTGTAGTTGCTGTGGTCAGTTAAATTTCAAAAATTCAACATGTACCATTATTCACTTTAAAACAGAATCTTTGAAAAACCATTATGAACAAGTATGTATAAAAACTGACATTCCAGAAAATTATCTTGTTTGCCAAACTTGTAAACGATATCTTGATAGATATAATATACCTAGAAATGCTCTTATTAATGGTGTGTCATGTCCACCATTGCCTTTAGGATTTGAAAAGTTGAATAAGCTGGAGGAAAGACTTTTGGCTGTGCGTCAACCTTTTATGAAAATAGTGGAACTTAATCCACATGTTGGAGCTCAATTTGGATTACGAGGAAACTGTGTTAATGTTCCAACAAACATTAATTCGACAGTTTCAGTTTTGCCTCGTAATCTTGAAGAATCAGAGACAATCTTGGTTAAACTTCAGAGAAGAACTACAGATAAAAAGCCATACGTTTATGATCTTATTAGACCAGAATTGGTTTATAGAGCTGCTGAAATTCTTGTAGAAACAGAATTATATAAGAAACATAATGTAAAGTTGGATAAAAATTGGCTGGAAAATATGAATAAAGAGGTGGATGTCATAAATATAAATAATGAGAACACTGTTGAAAATGTTGATACTTTATTGAAAATACATGAATCAAAAGAGTTTGACACATTCCAAAATGAAGATGACAGTCATATACAAGAAGATGAGAACAACAATAATACTGATGACCATCAAGAACACACAAGTGACACTGACTCATTTTCAGATATATTTGGTAAAGAAATAAATGATGAGAATGATTTATTTGAATCTGATTCAGAATCTGACAGTGAGATATTAGAAAAAGACATTCAAAATCAAGAAACATTGATAACACCAATAGACTTACCTGATTATTTATCACGAGATACTGGAATCATTCTTGCACCTGGAGAAGGTGAAACTCCTTTGTCAATTTTACGGGATGAAGATGCAGAAGTTCTTTCATTTCCAACTATATACTGTGGAGTTCCTCGTGAATTCAAATACAAACTAAAGCAAGCTGAACTAAGAAAATTTGAATTAAAAAGCTTTGATAGAAGAGCAGCAAAAAATATACCAAAAATATTTATGAGTTTCTGTAAGGCAAGACTGCTTCGTCTTGTAAGCAGAATAAGTATTGCCTTTAGAAAAAGAAAAGGATTAAAAAACAGTACTGCTGGACAACTGTTAACCCCTGGTTACGTTGAAAGTTTACTGCATGAAGATGAAGGGTTTCGTGTTCTTGATGTTGATCGTTCAAGTCCTGCATATTGGGAAAAAAAGGAAAAGAAGCTATGGCAATGATCAGACAATTTGGACCAGCACACTTATTTTGCAGTTTTTCTGCAGCTGAAATTTACTGGAATGAATTAATAGTCATGTTAGTGAAATTAGAAAAAGGGTTGAACATTACTGAAGAAGAAGCTGAAGCTTTACCAAAAACAGAAAAGATTGAATTAGTAAAGAATGATCCATCAACTTGTGCTCGGTACTTCCACCACAAAATGTCTGCTCTTCTCAAAGTCTGGAAAAGTGGCACAGGACCTTTTGAAGATCTACAAATTAATCATTATTTTAGAAGATATGAAGCACAAAAGAGAGGGTCATTACATTGCCATATTTTAATATGGCTAAAAAGTGGTCCACAATTTGATTCTGATGACCCTGAGAGCATTATGACATGTGAACAGTTTATAGATAAGTTCATTACTTGTGCTAAAGATGAATCATTGGGACAAACACTAAAAAGGCACTATCACAAACATACAGTAACCTGCAAACGACCAAATACCAAATGTCGATTCAACTTTCCAAAGCTTCCCATGAGAAAAACGACAATACTACTACCATTGGAAGATATCGAACCAGTAGAAGTTCAGATTTTAAAATTACAGTACAAAAAACTGAAAGAAAATATGGAAAAAATTGCAAAAAAAAAAAATGAAAATTGTACCTATGATGAGTTTCTTAATTATTTAGATATGGATGAAGATACATACATAATGATCATTCGCTCTTCCATTAAAAAGCCTACGGTATTTCTCAGAAGAAACCTCAATGAAAGAAAGATTAATTCATATAACAAAACTCTTGCAGGTCTTATGAATTCTAACACTGACATTCAATTTATACTAGATTCATACGGATCAGTAAGATATGTTGCGAAATACATGAACAAAGGTCAATATGGTATGTCTCAACTATTAAGGGATGTTGGAGAAAATTTAAAAAAAGGCAATCTAACATTGAAAGAAAAATTGAGAACATATGTCAATGAATTCACAAACAAAGCTGAAATTTCCGCCCAAGAAGCTGTTTGCCATCTTTTGAGTATCCCATTATCATACAAGTCAGAGTCTGTTGTGTACATAAATACATCACCACCTGAAGAAAGAATTCAAATGATGAAATCTAAAGCAGAACTTGAAAAGCTAAATGAGGAAAGTACAGAAACTGCTTATCAGGGAATGATATTTCATTACACACAACGACCAGACTGTTTGGAAAATGTGTCCCTAGCAGATTTTGTAGCAATGTATAACTACAAATCAAACAAAGCACTTCAAGGAAATACATTCGGGTTCGCCCTGTTCCGTCCACAATACTTTCGATCCACAATAAATTTGTATTATTATTAATTAATTAACGGGAAATAAGTTCTGCTTTTTGGTGAATATTAATCGCCGATGTGTGAAAAAAATGTTGAGAATAATAATAACGTAGTTAAAACATATTTAAAAAATAATTAATTAATTAATTTGTTCTCTGAAAAACTGTCAGAAAATTGCGAAAATATTTCGCCAGTTTTTTGATATTAAACAACGCATTCCTGATTGGTCCACATTTAAAAAACACAAGAAAATAATATTTTAAGAAATAAATATAATAATAAAGAGAAGAACGATATAAAATGATAATAAAATGATGTCATCTATAATAATTATAATGTATATTATTTATTTATTTATTTGGAATAAGATTTGCGTTTCCGCGAAGCTAGACCTTCCCGGAAAGGCTAGGTCCTGGACGTAAGTAACCGCATTGGACCTACTCCACGCTGCGCGGTACTTCTTGGCAGAGCACGGCGTACTCGGTATCGCTGGCCCGTCGACATTGTGAGTACCTCTCCATATGAAATCCCTCAGCTGAACTGACCGGCCTGCATTTGCGCGCGATCGACATACTGTCTGATAGTTGCGAGGTTACTCTCTCATACCTTATCCCACGATGGCCTCGTTTTCGGAGGGACCGTGCACATTTTACGTCACACCATTCTGACTCATATTATTAACGTCCTCTGTCTTCATACGATGTCACGGCTGTGCGCCTCAGGCAGGCAGCGTACTGCCTGGGCTGATCATATCTGACGCCGGTGACTTTGACCATCCAGTAAGTTTTAAATAGAGGGGGCAATCAAATGGCCTTTCGCCACTGCGATTTGGAAAATGATGGGCGATCTCTTCTAATTCAACACCCCTGGTGAAAACGAAGTGTTCAGAGTGTGTTGTAAGTAACTCACTTTATTGTGTTCAGAGTGTGTTAGTATAACACGATTTTGATGTTGAAAGTGTCTAAATTGGGACTGAAGTGTGTTAAGACTGTTAGTAACATTTATTTTGCGTTGAAAGTGTCTTCATTTTCCCAAAGTATCGTAAAAGTGTGTTAGTCCTCTGAGTGATCTAGGAAAACCCTTGGAATTTTATGTTAGAAGTGCAGTAGAATCGTGTTACAAGAGTCTTCCGTCTTCGAAACTGTGTTCGGAGTGTGTTGAAAGAGCACTATGCCACCGGAAAGGTGTGTTACGGTTGTGTTAAAACGTTGTGAGCGTTACCCCACCTGTTATATTATCGAGTTCGGATCATCTCTTGTTGACTGAAGGTTTGCGTGTATGGAATAATTGGTGAACACAGAGTTAATGCTAAGACAAAGCTTTTATTACAGAGTGGTCTAGTGGATTGAACAGAGTCTTAGTATGGTCCCTGCCGCAGTGCCTGGAGTCAGAGTTCGGGCTTACCCAAGGAGGGAACGAAGCACAGTCCTGAACAGTAGAGTGAGCAGGGGAAGCTGGGTGCTGACAGAGCGAGCGGGGCTGGCTGACTGACAATGAGCTCTTAGCAGTGATTTCTTATATAACCTTGGATAGGGCCTAAGTGCAGAGTGGGGGGTGCCGGGTGCGTGCGCCGGCACACCCCACGTGATACTGGATTGGTTCCTGGATGTAAGCAAAGCTGAGTCTTCCCAACTGGAGACCAGCGGATCTAAACAGAGGGGAAACCGAACGGCGGCATAAACAGTATAAATTAAACAAGTCGTAACGAGGGGGGTCCTGTCAAGGGTCCGTTGATGTGTGTCGAGTGGCGAAGCCACAGGGCACGATAAAAAGACCTCTACGGACTCCAAAGTGTGTTAAGAATGTCTTCTGGCAGCGGCGCTCCACCAGAAAAGTGTGTTCCGATTGTGTTAAAAGAACGCAGGAGTGTGTTAAGAGTTTGTTAGGAGCGTGTTGCCGCACCGCGCCAAAACGAACTTTGAATACACTTTTAACACACTTTCAACACAGTTTTTTCCCCCGGATGCAATAAATTACTGTCAGGCTCGCTCTGCTGCCGTCAGCTTTCTTTGAATTACAAGGGTCATGGCCTGCTGGAAAGAGACAAGGTATATACAATACGCACGCACACACACAAACACACAGAAACAACAAAGAATACGCAGGGACACACAGATTGGAACGCAGGAGCACCAACTCACCAGCCCGCCACGCTGCCAATGAGCTATGAAGGAACACTGAGGGTGCCGCCCATGTGTCCCCATCCCAATGCAGGCCTCGCTCGGCGGAGGAGGCTTGCAGCGCGCCGAGGGGTACTCACTCTGTATTTCGAAGTACACAGAATATTGAATACTACTGAATACTAGCGAATATTAAGAATATTGTGGAATAGTTAGGAATATACGATTTTTCTTGAAAAGGAATGAATATATGGGAATACCAGAGAATAGGGGAGAATATTAATTGAATACTAGAGAATAGGGGAGAATATTATTGAATACCAGTGAATACCAATGAATGTATCTGAATATTTCATGAAATCAGCTGAATACTTCAGAATACCAGCGAATATTAGTCAATATCTTTCTTGAGGTGAAGCTTCCCGCCCTTTCCGGCAAGTCAGCCAACTGCAGCCAGTGCAGCCAACAAGCAGTTCAGCAGCCCGGAGTGGCTCGCGCCCGCAGCAGGATGTAACGAATGGACGATATGAATACATATCAATACATATGAATCATATGAATACATATGAATATCACCAGAATATGTGTGAATACTATTGAATATGTACTGAATATGTATGAATACCTGCGAATATCAATGAATATTTCAATATATTCCGAATACAAGGGAATAGTTGTGAATACCTCAATACTTTTGAATATTCGAGAATAATTGTGAATATGAATATGAATATCCCAGGCGTGTACACAGAATACTTCGAGTGAGTACCCCCTCGCAGCGCGCGCTCTCGAGCTACCGAGCCACGGCCGAGTGGGGGTGGGGGAGCGCCGGCGGCGACTGCTCGCATATCAACGACCGCAACGCACCTCACCTCTCAATAAGTTCTTGTATGGATCCAGACTAACTTCAAATCCCTAAAGATATTAATAAAGCCTTTAACAAATGACTCCTGTATAATTGCTTGAGGTGCATTCCTGTATCATGCTCTGCGTACCCTCTCAACCACTCTATTGAATTCTCTCAGTGACTGCCCTGGTGAGCTACTCCGGGACAGTGGATGGTGCCCAGTGCCCGCCATCGCTACACAACACTACCCTGCACTACCTTGCACTGTACCGCGGACGTGGCTATCCGTAGGAATTACTACTGATAAGATAGCGGAGACCTATTCGTAGGAATTACTACGAATAAAGTTTGACGTCTTTTTTCGAAGGCATTAATACGGAGGGGGGGTTCATGACCCCCCACCACCACCTGCCAGAAACGCCTGGCAGGTAGGCAACCAGCGTAACATCCCGCCTGTAAGTAGGCAAAAAGCACGGCCTGACCCCCTCCGTAAACTCAGGCCAGCTGCGTGCCTGGTTTCTGCTAAGACACTTGCAACTCAGTATAGTACGCAAATTGTGTTAAAAGAAGGTAAGGTGATGCAGGAGTATAGTGTGTTAAGACTGTGTTGCGCTAACACAGTATAGTACGACTCAGTATAGTACGCCGACAATTTGTTAAAAATTTTTTAGGTGATGCAGGAATAGTGTGTTTAGACTGCGTTGCGCTAACACACTTTCGACTCAGTATTGTGCGACGACTTTGTGTTAAAAGATGGTTATAGGTTGTTGGCGAAACCCCAAAAAGTCTTCAAATAACGAAGTTAACGGTAAGTATATCGAGACGGATTCATACTTTGGTCACCGGTAAAGTTGATGCCCCCGAGTAAATCCTGTATGTTTCGTCGAAATCGGTAGGGGGTACGGGGTTCAAATCGAGGGTCAAAGGTCAAAAATGGCCCTAACTGTTTTCTGACTTTGCGACGCTCTAGCGTGAGAACGATAGAAGATATAGAAACAATTTCTTTTCTGCGGCGTAATCCTTGGCATGTTCTGCACATTCCGTTCGCTGCTACTTGTGAGGTCCGACAATTCCTTCCCACCTTAAACAGACCAAATTTGAAAGTCACTCGCCGAAATTTTTTTCATCATTTCAAATCTCACATCGTCGCACCGAAATAAGACTAGATATCAAAAGATTACTCAAAGCAAACCGAATGCGGGCATTTTTCAGCTCCATGACAGTACCCTCGTTTTTTTCGTCAGTTGAACGGTTGCCGACATATCGGGTTTGAAGATGAACGCTGCAGCCCGCCCGCGCCGGCCCGGGCGGCAGGGCCGCAGCCGAATGGCGTGATCGCTCTCTCTCCCTCTGCCTGCCCGGCCGTGCGTGCGACGAGGACGGGACGAACCGCTCTCCGGAGCAGCCGCGGTACCGCCCTGCCTCCGGCCTGGCTCCGGCAAGCGGCAGAGTATCGCAGGGAATATTTATTGATTGAAGTAGTAGCGATGCTTCAAATGTACGGATGTTCGGCTCTACGGACGCACTAGACATTCACGAAGATGTCTCCGTACATTTCATATCGAATTAAATTTAATTAGGCATGGGATTTGGGTGAAAACGCACGTGGTGTCACCACATTCAATATTCAAATCGTTCTGAAATCGAAGAAGTGCACTTTTAAATGTGCTAGGATGGTTCGATTATTCTCAGACTATGCCTTAACTTTAAAATTCCTTACATGTACTTTTTACTCACGCCGATTATTTAACGCCTTAGTAGGGTTTCGCTTAAGGGTCTCCAATCGCTCTCCTACTCGCGGAATGGTCACGCTTATTAGTCAAAAGTGGGGGTGAGAGGGGTGGGTAGGCTGACCTCCTCCTCCCCGCCGGCCAAGGTGGCAACACCGCTGCAACCTCGTCGATGTCGGTGTCACCAGCCGGCTCCTGCTTCCCGGACTAGAGTTTGGCTCAGTTTCGCTCTTTTTCCGGAATTTTGGCAACTCCAAGTCGGCTCTAAAACCTCGTACGATCTCCATTCAAAAACGGAATCGCACTGCCGGGAGGCGGCGAAAAGGTTGGTGTGAGTTACAAATGTGAAAAATTTGAACGTCAAAAGTTGATTTCCGCTGGGTTTAAAAGGACAGACCGCGCCAAATCCGTCCTATTGTAATGTTTATTGGTCTCCGGTGCTCCGGCAGACGTCGCGAAGTGTTGCAGCGGTGGGAGGAGGGGGAGGGACGTCTTCCCCGCACCTCGCACCGCCTCACCCCGCCACGTGCGAGAGAGAAGGTGTAGCCTGTCATTGTCTACTCATGCCTGGAACTCGAAAAAGGCGTTCACTTCAGCATGTCAATCTCAAGTTCTAGTTGACCTAGGTAAATGGTAGGGATCTGAGCTTGTAGAGGAAAGATGAGGCTATGCTCTGAATATAATTTCAATTTGGTAAGCAATCGCCTTCCATGCGAAAAATTGCTGTAACATCGGACCACTTTCAGTTGATTCCAGGAGCCTTCCTGGAATTCCCAGTGACACGAAAAAGTATTCAATGCACAGTCCGAGCAATATACTACGGCCCTCCAAATTTTCAGCCCGATACCTACTCAATTTCTTGAGATTAACATGCCGAAAGAGAGCAAAAATCGAAGGTTTGGACAGCTCTAGAGCAAAAACTAGAGGGCCTAGCGGGGACAGACACATATCATTAGAATCGGCGTGTTCTGAACTATCGATTTATGAAATAAAAAAAAGAGCGATTGGAGACCCTTAAACTCAAAAATGGGGGTTTCACCAACAGCCTATTAGGTTGTGCAGGAGTATAGTGTGTTAAAAGTGTGTTGCGCTAACACACTTTCGACTCAGTATTGTGCGACGACAATGTGTTGAAAGGTGGTTGGGTGATGCGGGAGAATAGTGCGTTAAAACTGTTACCGTAACACAATGCTCACACAATATTTGGTAGTGGGACCCACGGTGCGGTGGTGTCATGCGGGACCCTCGATTGCCTACTGTCCAGGCGCAGCAGAAAAGTGATTGTAAATCCTTAAGGAGACGTTTGCGACCCTAAGTGATCTATCTCAAATTGATACCCATAGGGCCCCCCGATTGAACGAGATTTGCCTCAAAACCTGTTGCGAATGAAGTCCGAATCAGCCCGGGAGGGCTCGGGCTCCCCAGAACGAGTCCGATACGGCTCAGGGCTGCCCCGACATCAGCCCGCTCTGGGGCTTGGGCTGCCCCATTTTAGCCCGGCGTTCTGTGGGGTAGCCTGATTCTAGCCCCATTCTGTTGGGGCGAGTCCGAATGCAGCCCGGAAGTTCGGACTAAGTCCAGATTGACCCGGAGAAGAGAACATAGCAAATGTCGGATCTGGATCGGGCCATTCGGCATACTGTGCGTTTTTTGTCTCCTATTTTATTTCCTATTGGTCTAACGCTTCTTGGGCTTTTAAAATGAAATATTATCGCTACCAGAAATTAGATTACATGACAGTAGGTTGAGGATGCAACGCTCGGCACAGCGTCGAAAACCGCACAGAGATCTGTCCATTACTTTGCCTTCAACGGGGCGAAGAAGTGGTAGACTCCAAAGCAGTAGCCAGCTCGAGACAGGGTTCCACACATGTCCGGTTAGCACTGTGGGTAAAGGCGATAGCTAGGAAGGGAAGGCATGATGGTTCGAGTCCGCTTGGACTCGCTCGCGTCATCGGGTTCAGACACACCTCGGGCCAGTCCAAGGCTTACAACCCGAAAATAGCCCGATTCGGACACACCCAAAAACCTTGCCGATCCTGTTACGTTCTGGGTGTGAATCGGTACTAGCCCATCGCGGACAAGTTTAGGGGGAGCCGGATAGCGGACTGGTTCCGGAGCAAATCTTTTTTAATCGGGCCCTACCTACCCTCAAAGTTTGTCCCAAATTACGAGACGCATTCCGTATGTCACGTAGCAAGGAGGTACATAAAACCCGTCCCATAGTAGAGGTTTGCTGTTCCGCCTGCATGGCTGACTCTGCGGGACTGCCTACCCGAGTTCGTTGTAAAGCGCACTGACAACGTGAAGGTAGGCAGTCCCGGTGCATGCGGGGCTCCAGCACGGAAATTTTGGGCCACCTGATGCTGAGCTGGCAGTCTTAGCGATCATTCAGTTGGTTCTCGAAAGCATAGCAATTAAACGTACCTAAAACGGGAAAATAATAAAAAAAATAGTAATTACGGAGATGTTCCACGAAAATACTAATGATTCCGTACGCCGAATGGGGATCACTAGTATGCACCAAATTGAACTCCCATTGCTTGGCACGCCACCACACTATCTTACCCGTCTCTCAGTGGGCGCAAATTATTTCTTGCGATGGGATGCGACATTGCCACGCGTTCCACAGCACGGTTTTAGCGAGTGCGTATGGCCGCAAGAGGCCTTGACGCATCACTTCCTTGCGTTGCGCCCGGCAAAGCAGCAATCGGCCTGGGCGGGTTGGCAACCCATCATACAGGTCGGCGCTTACTTAGGGTAGCGGCTTATCACTGCGGAAATGTAATTGTCCCTCAGTTCGCAAGCCAGACGCGATAAGCGAGTGCATCAAGACATGCACGCTTTTTAGCCCGTCCCGACACGTTTCTTTAGAAACGGCAGGAGCCGGGCTTATAGTCTGATGCCGCATGTTCGTTCGGGCGGACGTATGTTCGCCGACTTATCGTTCATAGAAAAACTTCAAATTTTGAGGATCAACTACTTTTTTAACGTACAATCACGTGCGGTGGCAACAATTTTCGATTTGTATCGCATTTTTGATTAATGAAAATTTGTCTGTTTTTGTTTTTTGAGGTTAGGGTTGGCCGCCGCGCGCACATTATTACCATCGCGGCGCGCTCAGGGACGGGCTCAGGTTACCGATTTTAATCGTAACAAATACATCTGCTATCGGGCACTTCTAGGAAGACTTGAGGCGGGGGCCGAAGGCCCCGCAAACGCCGCCGGCAGGCAAGCTGGCCAAGTCCCCTGTCAATCCGAGGTGCCGGTAGAGTGCAGCGGAACTGGCACCGAGGATGACGGAAGGGACGGGCCAGCTTGTTACTATTCAATCTTGGGTCGGCATGACTTTTTCGGTAAATATATCGTGTACCGTCATAAAGTGTAGTATTCCGACGTGGTGTTGCGTTAGAAGAGATCACCCATCATTTTCCAAATCGCAGTGGCGAAAGGCCATTTGATTGCCCCCTCACTTACGGGATGGTCAAAGTCACCGGCGTCAGATATGATCAGCTCAGGCAGTAGGCTGCCTGCCTGAGGCGCACAGCCGTGACATCGTATGAAGACAGAGGACGTTAATAATATGAGTCAGAATGGTGTGACGTAATATGGGCACGGCTTCTCCGAAAACGAGGCCATCGTGGGATAAGGTATGAGAGGGTAACCTCGCAACTATCAGACAGTATGTCGATCGCGCGCAAATGCAGGCCGGTCAGTTTAGCTGAGGGATTTCATATGGAGAGGTACCCACAATGTCGACGGGCCAGCGATACCGAGTACGCCGTGCTCTGCCAAGAAGTACCGCGCAGCGTGGAGTAGGTCCAATGCGGTTACTTACGTCCAGGACCTAGCCTTTCCGGGAAGGTCTAGCTTCGCGGAAACGCAAATCTTATTCCAAATAAATAAATAAATAATATACATTATAATTATTATAGATGACATCATTTAATTATCATTTTATATCGTTCTTCTCTTTATTATTATATTTATTTCTTAAAATATTATTTTCTTGCGTTTTTTAAATGTGGACCAATCAGGAATGCGTTGTTTAATATCAAAAAACTGGCGAAATATTTTCGCAATTTTCTGACAGTTTTTCAGAGAACAAATTAATTAATTCATTATTTTTTAAATATGTTTTAATTACGTTATTATTATTCTCAATATTTTTTTCACACATCGGCGATTAATATTCACCAAAAAGCAGAACTTATTTCCCGTTAATTAATTAATAATAATACAAATTTATTGTGGATCGAAAGTATTGTGGACGAAACAGAGCCATCCCATACATTCAATGAAGAAGACAAAGAACTCTCTCATGATGAAGATGAACAGTGTTTTGAAGAAACTGCAAAATGGCTCTACCTGAAAAATGAGAAAGGTGCTGTTAAGAAGATGAAAAAGATTAGAGTCATTCGATTCAGAAATTTCAAAATTGTTGATGACGAAGAAAATTATTATCGTGAACAAGTTATGCTTTACCATCCATGGAGAGATGAATCAAATTTGATTTCTAATGCTAAAAAAATCTTTTATGACAACATAAAGATGATCGAAATCATAAGAAACAAATACAATCACAAAAATTGTGAAAACCTTGATGACTTACTTAAAAATAATGACAACACTGATGATAATGATATTGAAGAATACAATAATCAATTAAATATAGCAGAGGAATTCAAAATATATGAACTGAATGCACAAGATTCAGACATCGCTTTGGAAATTCCTTTGATGGATACAGATGATGACAAAAACTATGCCTATTTTTCAGTCCCACAATTAATGCCTGAAAATGATTACCTAGACCTGCTCTCTTCACTTAACAAAAAGCAGAGACAATATCATGACAATATTATTAACATTTTAAAAACGGAACCTGAGAAACAAAGTCTTCATTACATAGCAGGACCAGGTGGTGTTGGAAAATCCACCCTTGTCAAAACTATCACTCAAACAATGTGTAGGTTTTGGATGCATCAATTAGACAATGAAACAGAAGATTTACATATACTACTTACAGCTCCAACTGGCAAAGCAGCCTACAACATAGGAGGCATTACCATTCATGGTGCTTTGGGCATGCAGCACATTTTAAAAAATACCCCAGTAAAAATGACAACTGATAAAGCAAACACTTTACGGTATCAATACAGAAAACTAAAGGTAATATTCATGGATGAAATTTCAATGGTTTCTCATGAATTATTCCTTCAGGTCCACAGAAGATTACAACAAATCTTTGAAAACGATAAACTTTTTGGTGGAGTTTCAATGATATGCATGGGAGATTTCAATCAACTGAGCCCCCCAAGCAATGAATGGGTCTTCCTTTCAGGTTCAGACACTCTATCAGTATTGTCAAATCTGGAAAATGAAATCCACTAAGACTGTATCTTCAATTTGAAAAAGAAACAACAGGTGAGATTGCTCGCTCATTACATAAACAAAAAATGATTAAGGATAAAGCAAACCCGTCTTGGACTCCAATAGAAAGAGTAACTAGAACAATGGCTCTCTCATCTGGGTCCGCTCACAAAGTTACAAGAAAACAATTTCCTTTGGTTTGTGCACAGTCTTCAACAGTTCACAAAGCTCAAAGCTCAACATACAATAAAACATTAGTTAAAATGAAAAAACTTCATAGAAGATTGATGTATACCGCATTCTCAAGAGTAACTGAATTAGAAGGACTTTTCCTTGAAGGGAAATATAAGCCACCTCCACCACCAACCAAATATGACTTGTCATACAGAGTAATAGAAATTATGAAAGAACAATCTCCTCTTCAATTTCATTTGAAATTTCCAGAAGACACAAATAGAAATTATGCTATGTTTCATAACATAAGATCTCTCAATCTTTATAAAAAATACGTAGTGAGCAACACATCATATATGTCAGCTTCAATTTTAATGTTCGTAGAGACCAGATTTATGAAAAACGAACAGCACACTTTTCCTGGATTCATCTCTCTCAATCGACAAGATTGCATTTTGACTCAAAGACATCCATTTGGATCAGCTCTCTACATCAAAGAGAATATTTTTTCACAATGCACACTATTCTTTACAAAATGTGATACCACATACTCAAATAAATCTCTGACATCTTTTCTATTAATCACTGGCTTCACAATTAAAAAACTAGCAATAATATTTCTACACAAATCACCAAAATATAGTAAAGTACAATTTTTAAAATACTTAAATGAAGCTATCCACTTTAAACATACAAATGGAGAGATTGAAGAAACAATAATAATAGGTGATTTTAATCTTACTCCAGATCATCTAACATCATTAATAACGACATCAAATTTTCATCTTTCTATCACGCAAAAATATTCAACTGATAACTTGAATCTTGTCGATCTCATGTTCTCTACTAACAGGCATAGAAAAGGAATCATCTTTGAATCACCCGTCAGCGATCATAAACCAATATGGTTTCATTTCTAAACTGCTTCAAAAAAAAATGCTGTCCCTCTCTTCCTTTAATATGTAGATACTTTTCCATTAATTAACACCAATCAACAGCAGACACAGATTTTTTATCATCAGCTTCATCATTCCATCATCAATGTTTAGCGCTGGTATGTACAACTTTTTCAATCAACTTCACTTGACCTTCTTCGATCAACACTCCAACCAACCTTTTCTTGAAATGTAATGTTTTTTTTTTTTTTTTTTTTTTTTTTTTTAGAAATGCCTAACATGTGCCAACTTTTCGGAAAACCCTGAAAATGACAGCAAATTTTATAAAGAACAAAAACAATCAAACCATATTATAAACAAAACTATCCACTTCAAGAAACAGCAACAGTACCTGTGCATAATAGATACTTCTTCACTACTTCAAATCAATGGATTCTTCCTAAAAAAGTGAGTTTAAAACAACATCTTTTCATCTCTACAAAACACTAAATTCAAAAGCTAATACTACCCCTATCTTTCTTTTCCAGATACATGCTTCTTCATTAAGACAACAACAGCCAAAAGTAATTTCCATCACCTTCGAATCACCTTGACCATCCTGTCTACCATTTTAAGTTCCGGTGTGTACAATTTTTTAAATCCACTTTCCTTCCCCTTTGGGATGAACACTCCAACTGAACTTTTTTTAAAATCTAAGATTCTTTCTTTGCTTCTTTAGAAACAACTGACGTGTGCCAACTTTTCTTAATGAAACAATCCACTTCAAGCAAGACACGCTCATCATGAACGCTTCTTCAATACATCATCCATGTAGACTTCCAGTATCTACAACCAAGACCATTGTAACAATAATGAAGCTTCCAAACAACATCATTCTAATGAACCAAACCACCCAATTCAAAAAACAGAACAATGGACTCCTCATTCAATTCAATAACTTCACAACTACTTCTGGTAAATTTCTATATCTCATTCTTTTTTCTTCAAATTGCAAACAAAACATTCAATAAATAACACTGTCCCTGTCTTCCTTTTGCAGATACATGCTGATTTTTGGAGAAAACGAGTTGTGTTTTTCTACAAACACCTCAGGTCTGCTAACTTTTCTGTAAAAACTAAAAATCACAGCAAATTTCATGAGGAAAAAACGATCAAGCAACATCCATCTACTCAACCAAACCACCCACATCAAAAGAGACAAAGTGGCCCTCCTCATGTAGTACAATGACTACATTGCACAGACCCACCCGATCTGTGAACTAATAAAACTGCCAGTTATGTAATGTGAATTTGAACACCATATTAAACCATACCATTCAACTTATCAATTATACGTTTTCAGTTTCTCCCTTACCAGTTGTATGTGAGTATTCACTCAACAGACGCACCTGATCTATGCACTAATGAAAATGCTAGTTTTATTATGTCGATTACCATCCCCATTCATAAACACCATGTTGACCCATGCTATTCAAAACTGCCAAAACATAAAAATTGTGTTCCCAGCATGCAAAAGAAAAATTGTTTCAACCTTAACTTTAACCTTAACCACCACAAGATCACCATACCAAATCAGGGAAGACAAAAACACATTTCAAATTGTATTGTTTATTGAGAACAATATAGTCTAAGAAAGAACAGAATAACACAAGAAATATATTTTAATTTTAACAATATTACCACCATGCAAAAGATTGACACCTCAAGGCATGCAAAAATGAAGAAATTTCAACAAAAAATTCATAACACACAACACAACCTCCGTGAAATTACACTTACCCATGTGAGCACAAATTACAACGACGCCGTCAAAAATTTGTGCTCAATTAGTGCTCTCTGCAGGTAAAGTAACGAAATTTGTGCTCGTCATCTAATGCGAGAAAAATATTTTTTAAAATGGGTAAGGTAGAATTCACGATGGACTTACCCAAACGAGCACAAATTTTGAATATAGGTCAGAAAATATGTGCTCAATTAGTGCTTTTGAAACGTGTGAAGACTTTAATTTGTGCTCATCTGGTTCTAGCGTTAGAAAGGTTTCAAGTTGGGTAAGTGTAAAATCACGCTGACTTACCCACAATATATTTTACGCGAAACAAGTAGCTCAGCGTGATCTGCTCAATTAGTGCTCTTCGAAAATAGGCTACTTGTAATTTGTGCTCCACTCCTTACCTTCTAAAACCCCATCTTAAACTCGGTGTTTCGCGGGTGGGGGTAGCGAACTTACCCCAACGAGCACAAATTTTGAAAATAGGTCAGAAAAATTGTGCTCAATTAGTGCTTTTGAAACGAGTGAAGACTTTAATTTGTGCTCATCTAGTTTGAGCGTTAGAACGGTTTAAATTTGGGTAAGTGTAAAATCACGCTGACTTACCCACAATATATTTTACGCGAAACAAGTAGCTCAGCGTGATCTGCTCAATAAGTGCTCTTCGAAAATGGGCTACTTGTAATTTGTCCTCCCCTCCTTACCTTCCAAAACCCCATCTTAAACTCGGTGTTTCGCGGCTGGGGGTAGCGAACTTACCCCAACGAGCACAAATTTTGAAAATAGGTCAGAAAAATTGTGCTCAATTAGTGCTTTTGAAACGAGTGAAGACTTTAATTTGTGCTCATCTAGTTTGAGCGTTGGAACGGTTCAATGTTGGGTAAGTGTAAAATCACGCTGACTTACCCACAATATATTTTACGCGAAACAAGTAGCTCAGCGTGATCTGCTCAATTAGTGCTCTTCGAAAATGGGCTACTTGTAATTTGTCCTCCCCTCCTTACCTTCCAAAACCCCATCTTAAACTCGGTGTTTCGCGGGTGGGGGTAGCGAACTTACCCGAACGAGCACAAATTTTGAAAATAGGTCAGAAAAATTGTGCTCAATTAGTGCTTTTGAAACGAGTGAAGACTTTAATTTGTGCTCATCTAGTTTGAGCGTTAGAACGGTTCAAAGTTGGGTAAGTGTAAAATCACGCTGACTTACCCACAATATATTTTACGCGAAACAAGTAGCTCAGAGTGATCTGCTTAATTAGTGCTCTTCGAAAATAGGCTACTTGTAATTTGTGCTCCACTCCTTACCTTCTAAAACCGCATTTTAAAGCCGGTTATTCGCGGGTGGGGGTAGCGAACTTACCCGAACGAGCACAAATTTTCAAACAGGTCAGAAAAATTGTGCTCAATTAGTGCTTTTGAAATGTGTGAGGACTTCAATTTGTGCTCATCTGGTTTGCGCGTTAGAACGGTTCAAATTTGGGTAAGTGTAAAATAACGCTGACGCTGTTATTGAATCACGTCTAGCAAAATTTACTGAACTTGAACTTAAAGAAATAAAACTGCTATGAATGAGAATTGGAGTAACTAATGCGCAATATGTCACACACGCACTGAACCCACACACATAATTGCTGCATTTAATTCGCCTGGATTTTAGAACCTAGTACATCTTGCCCTAAAATTAACGAAGAGTGGATAGTAAAAGTACTCTTATGCATATCAGAGGGATTAGTCAACGGTAGCAGGAGGCAGTATGAAACAGCGGTTAATAAGAATAACATGTATACAAGTTAAAATACACAGGTTACAAGATCAGTCCTCAAGTTACAAAACACAAGTTACAAGTTGTGATACAAGATTCAATACGAAAGTAACAAAATTGTGACCTACTCAACTACTGCGAAAATCGCCTACTTTAAATTTGTGCTGTACTCCTCAGCTTATAAAGACTATTCCAAAAATCTGATATTCGGGCATCCAATAGATGTGTACCGAACTGGATCCTAGACACGTCACACGCTTCGCTGGAGCTCCTTCCTTACGCTATCGGTGTTTGGTCCCGACCGTTCGAATACCCGCCAACCATGACGGAAAATCGAATGCTCTGCATCGAGGTATCCTGTCGGTCGCTCCTCATATAAGCCCACGGAATTTAAATCCCTGCGGAGCTCACCTAACAGAGACACTTCAAGCAGTACAAGCAATTTTAGCCTGTTAAATTCATAATATTACGCACCTGCACCTAGTGGCACTTTTTAACTAGTGAGCGCGATTTCTCTGAAGTGGAACTGCTTCCCCTTCTTCCACGGCCTCTGGCCTTTTTCTGTACGGCAGTATTCTTAAAGTAAACCCAATTTTGCGACGAACCCAGTGACCGCTGAAGAGGAACCTTATGTATTTATCTTTGTTGTTGCACATTAAGGTGTGCCATACTTCATTTTTTTCGAAATTCGATGTACGCGTTAGCTCAATTATGGCCATTTTTCATGCTGATTCCGAGGAATTTTTTCTTTATTTTTTTTTGGAGACCGTTTAGGGGGTCCGACCCGCCTCGGTCGGCCGTAGCGTGGCCCTTATGATCAGTAAAAATCAATGTTTTTTGAAAATTAAAAAAAAAAAAAATTCCTAATGTCAATCTGGCCATTTGGGCTAAAATTTCAAAAGAAACACTGTATCTCTTACGATTTTTGAGATATCGGCGTTTAACACGACAAACGAAGTTTTGCTTGATTTTCACACTTTAAACGCCGATATCTCAAAAACCGTAAGAGATACAAAGATTCAAAGTGTACTTTTACTATCCACTCTTCGTTAATTTTAGGGCAAGATGTACTAGGTTCTAAAATCCAGTCGAATTAAATGCAGCAATTATGTGTGTGGGTTCAGTGCGTGTGTGACATATTGCGCATTAGTTACTCCAATTCTCATTCATAGCAGTTTTATTTCTTTAAGTTCAAGTTCAGTAAATTTTGCTAGACGTGATTCAATAACAGCGTCAGCGTTATTTTACACTTACCCAAATTTGAACCGTTCTAACGCGCAAACCAGATGAGCACAAATTGAAGTCCTCACACATTTCAAAAGCACTAATTGAGCACAATTTTTCTGACCTGTTTTGAAAATTTTTGCTCGTTCGGGTAAGTTCGCTACCCCCACCCGCGAATAACCGGCTTTAAAATGCGGTTTTAGAAGGTAAGGAGTGGAGCACAAATTACAAGTAGCCTATTTTCGAAGAGCACTAATTAAGCAGATCACTCTGAGCTACTTGTTTCGCGTAAAATATATTGTGGGTAAGTCAGCGTGATTTTACACTTACCCAACTTTGAACCGTTCTAACGCTCAAACTAGATGAGCACAAATTAAAGTCTTCACTCGTTTCAAAAGCACTAATTGAGCACAATTTTTCTGACCTATTTTCAAAATTTGTGCTCGTTCGGGTAAGTTCGCTACCCCCACCCGCGAAACACCGAGTTTAAGATGGGGTTTTGGAAGGTAAGGAGGGGAGGACAAATTACAAGTAGCCCATTTTCGAAGAGCACTAATTGAGCAGATCACGCTGAGCTACTTGTTTCGCGTAAAATATATTGTGGGTAAGTCAGCGTGATTTTACACTTACCCAACATTGAACCGTTCTAACGCTCAAACTAGATGAGCACAAATTAAAGTCCTCACTCGTTTCAAAAGCACTAATTGAGCACAATTTTTCTGACCTATTTTCAAAATTTGTGCTCGTTGGGGTAAGTTCGCTACCCCCAGCCGCGAAACACCGAGTTTAAGATGGGGTTTTGGAAGGTAAGGAGGGGAGGACAAATTACAAGTAGCCCATTTTCGAAGAGCACTTATTGAGCAGATCACGCTGAGCTACTTGTTTCGCGTAAAATATATTGTGGGTAAGTCAGCGTGATTTTACACTTACCCAAATTTAAACCGTTCTAACGCTCAAACTAGATGAGCACAAATTAAAGTCTTCACTCGTTTCAAAAGCACTAATTGAGCACAATTTTTCTGACCTATTTTCAAAATTTGTGCTCGTTCGGGTAAGTTCGCTACCCCCACCCGCGAAACACCGAGTTTAAGATGGGGTTTTAGAAGGTAAGGAGTGGAGCACAAATTACAAGTAGCCTATTTTCGAAGAGCACTAATTGAGCAGATCACGCTGAGCTACTTGTTTCGCGTAAAATATATTGTGGGTAAGTCAGCGTGATTTTACACTTACCCAACTTGAAACCTTTCTAACGCTAGAACCAGATGAGCACAAATTAAAGTCTTCACACGTTTCAAAAGCACTAATTGAGCACATATTTTCTGACCTATATTCAAAATTTGTGCTCGTTTGGGTAAGTCCATCGTGAATTCTACCTTACCCATTTTAAAAAATATTTTTCTCGCATTAGATGACGAGCACAAATTTCGTTACTTTACCTGCAGAGAGCACTAATTGAGCACAAATTTTTGACGGCGTCGTTGTAATTTGTGCTCACATGGGTAAGTGTAATTTCACGGAGGTTAACACACAGCATTCATTAACGAAAACAACTCAATGAAATTTTAACACCATGCAAAAACAAATGACATGCCAACAACATGCAAAAAACACCATGCAAAAATAGATACATTTCACCAGAACACTCATAACATACAACATTCATTAAAAAAAAACAACTCAATACAATTTCATGAACATGCAAAAACAAATGCCAACAAATACCAATAACATGCAAAAACATACAATTACTTTTTGTTAAACCATTTCACATCGAACCTGAACTTACCACTCCGATCACCAACTTTCCCCTTGTATAGAAAAAACGCACGCCTCCCCTTTTTCAAAGCCGTATCAAAAAATTTAATCTTCTCTTCATTCCAACCTCTAACCAAATTAGTAGGCAAGTAGAACACCTGCAATTTCTCATCATCATCCAAAAGACAATTCGCAACTACGGCACACTCATTAACCGACGTTTTGCAGGCTCTCATTTCCACCACCTCATGCAAACCTACTTTTGCATCATTCATCGAACATGGGTCAGGCAACACACTAGCCTGTAACATCTGTAAGAACACAATAAATTTCACAATTCAAATCCTACAATCAATAACTTCATCATCAAATCCACATTTTTGAACACTTACATCAAACATCTCATCATTGTCTTTGGGAACATTGATATCATCTTCATCTCTCTCAACAGTTTCTGCAGCTTCTGCAGTTTCCACAGCTTCAATTACAGCATTCACATCCTGAAAAAATTTACATCCCATTACATGAATTTCACATTTTCCTCACACCAAATTAATTCATACACATGTATAACACTTACATGGTCATTCAATGCATCAATTGAATCGCCAGCAGCTCCGACATAACTGTCCACTTTCAGTCTTTTGCTCTCCCTTCCACCATCATCCTCACTAATCATGCCACTCATTTTCTGCAAAACGAACATAAATTTATGAAAAAACAAAGGTAATTTCACACATCGTCATTCAATGATAAAAATGAACTTCTATGATTTGCATGGAAGATTTCAAATAACTACATCACACATTACTCGAAATCTTTTCTCATACTCCATTCTAGCTAAATATTGAACAGATAATGAACAAAACTCACCTTGAAGAAACTCATCTTACAAATTCGTTACACTAGATTCAGCAAGATTCAGTCAAAAGAACTTATTAAACTCCAGCAAGATGCGGTTTCACACACACGAATCCAGACGCCGGAATCAGCAACAATGAAAACATGTGAACAACACACCAACGAAACGCCAACATGAGAAAACAACACAGACAAATAAGCAAAACAATCCAAAACATCACAATTTTTTTAACAACTATACCAAGATAACTTAACCTCATTCCAATAATATTCTTCCACAACAAAAATCTTGACAACAACAGTCACGCCAACATTAACAACATTTCTGCAAATAACACAAACTGCAAATAATCAAAATCGTTCTGAAGGACCCATACACAAAGAGTATATCTATCTGCAGGCAAGAAGTATCTACACAACACACCTTCAGATCTGCAAATAACTAGATACGCAAGGAGTATATCCAAATATACGTTGTCATAACAACATCTCATGTTCAAACAAACTGTCTCCATCATCCACAATGACTTCTTCAAAACAACATTTCCTCACTATCATCAATGGAAAACAAATCCTACAAGAGAATTGGACTCACAATCCTGTAAAGTGCCCTCTTTGCACAGAACTGTTCACAAAAAGAAAGAGTTTTTTATTCCATGTGCAACATCACATTTCCCAAACACTCGTAAGTAAACAAACTTTCTTGCAACCAACAAAAAATTGTCAAAAACTCATTTTAATTCTTGTTATAGGGACACCCCATCAATGAAGACTGCAACAGCAGTATTGAAATCTACAAAACGGGATGTGAATTGGTTTATGGTGCAGTACTTGAGTGTTTCATTTGTGGTGATAAATTTGAACACCCAAAATTCCTATTGACCTGCATGTCGTCCCACATTGATTAAATGATAAAATTATTTCAGATTAAAATATAATACTCCAATAAGGTTTTAACATCTCTTTCCCTAACTAAATTTCCCTTCAATTCTACACATTCACTTCACACTCAAAATTAGACAGACAACTAGTCATGTCAACACTCCATGTTTCAAAATTTACGACAATGCCACATGCAATTCAACTCAGTTCCTATAACACACAGTCCAATAACTGGAATAAAAAAGTCTGCAAAATTACACATTTATATAACACAGCACCCAAACAAACCATTGACCAACATCAATCTGATCAAAACAAGTTACCCACTTCAAGCTCCCATACAAAGCAATATACATCCCACCTTCTATTTTCAAAGTCACATTAAGCACAAATTTGGAATATTCCACATTCACATGCAATCTACATGCCCAACACCAAAAAAAAACAATTTCCGTCAATGCTGTCCCCCTCAATCTTTTGCCCACTTCCACAATAAATCTACAACGTGGCATATCTAAATAAACCATCAATCTAATAACCCAAACAACACCCTTCAAAAAAAATTACACTGTCTGTAACCTTTAATCACTTTTATGTTACTGCACATTCTACAATTCACACGACTTAATTTTTATTGCATGTGTTATGTGCAAATACACTGTCTCCCCAAATCCTCCCGTTGCAATTTACCATCCAATTCCTAAAATATATCAATACTTTACTCAATTAACCATACCAAACAGAACAAAAACTTTAAAATCAGCCAAACTAACACCAACCACCAAGTCACTCCTACACCAAATGAAGAAAACACAAAAACACATTTCAAAATCTTTCCTTTATTTAGAACAGATGCCATTACCACCATGCAAAGAAAATTACAACTCCACACCATGCAAAAATTTACAGATGTAACAAACAAAAAATCCATAACACAAAACACACATAACATGCACTCAAAAACAAGATCCCCACCATGCAATTTTTTCTTATTATAACAACCCCAATTGAAATCAGAACTTCCCACTTTAATCACCTACTTTCCCCCGGCACAACCAAATTGAACAGCAGATAACAACTTGGCAATCTGAAACTTTCTTCCAACATGCATGTCATAATTATACCACATTCATTTCTCCACATTTTCCAACAGTTCAAGCCAACCAGCTCATGTAAACCAACTTTCACTGAATTCAATGACAAGGCATCAACCAAAACACTAGCCTCCAACACCTGCAACAAAACAAATAATCAACATTTTCATGCCTCGTCAATACACAAATAAAAAACTTTAAAAAGTGCATCAATATCCTAAAGTGCATAGAAATCCTCTTACAAAATTTAATCTAATCTTCACACCAAATCAATACATGCAAATCGAAAAACTTACATCTTCATTCACAAGACAATCATTATCACCACCACCACTGGCACTTTCAGGTTGTTCATCACTATCAACCTATAGTTCTTCACATCATTTGCCCACGCTTGGTCACTACCCATCCAGTCATTTCCTACAAAACAAAATACAAAGTACATAAAAATCACAGAAACAGATTATACAGACAACCAAAAAATTATTGAAAACATCAAATTACCTCAATGAACACAACAACCTCTCAAATGCACAAATCCGCAAACCGCAATCAAAAACAGTGGAAACACAAAAACACCACAACAACGAAACGCCAAATTCTAAAAACAAGATTAAAAAGAGGATCAAAACTTACAAAAGGTACAATTTTTAAACAAATATCCCAACTTAACTTAACCTCATTCCACTTCTATTCTTCGATATCAAAAATCATGACGGAAACAGTGACACCAACATCAACAAACTTTCTGCAAATAACACCAACTGCAGATAAGCAAAATCCCTCTAATGAACGCGTATACAAAGAGTATTTCTATCCACACCCAACGACAGCAAAGAGTCTCTACCCACCACACCTTCAAATCTGAAAATAACTGCGTTCACTAAAACAGTACCCGATAACCCTTTCATTACCTTTTCCACCAATTCTATCATTTCTCAAACTTTCCCACAATTCCATACAACATGCATAATTTTTCCAACACCCTTTTCATTACGATCCACTTCAATACTTCCATTCCTAAAGCAAATTGAATTCCCCATTCACCAAGTAGTAAGAAATAAAAACACACATGTAACATTACAATTTATTGTTCAAAATAAAAACAAACTAAATGGACACCACGTCAATCCAGGACAATAATAAATAATGAACTACCATGCAACTAGACAAATTACACATCACTTTCAAGCATGCCTTCTTCTAAATCATTGCATCTGAAACCAAACAAAATTTTTTTAATTTTTTTTTTTATAAAAAACCACATACAAAAAAAACAAAACCAAAATACATACACATCAGAAATTGTTTCTGTCTTACTCGACGTTCCTTTGTTACATGGCTCAGAACTCCTTTCATTTCCATCTTCTTCATTCCTACAAACACATCAAACAACAATAATCCATTACCTGCATGATACAAAATACCAAAAAATCAAACATAAAACACAATGTACATACTCCTTCCTTCCCTTCCCTAAATTCTCCTCTGAATTCTCATTCCTGCAAAATAATTTTTTTTTTAAAAACAATTCAACATACAGAACAAGTCCATCAGATTACTTTACAAAATTACCTCTTCTTTTCTCTCCGCTCCGCTTTCGTGTACCAGTATCGTCCATTCCACCCTCTCCATTCAGTCCTGGATCTCGAACCTCTCCCACCATTCACATTCTCACTACAACCACCTCTTCGACCAACACAATTCCCTCTCCCCATTCCACCTCTTCCACCACCATAACTGACTCTCCCCATACCACCTCTTCCCCTATCACTTCCACCTCTCTCACCACCACTAACACCACGACCACCACCACCACCTCTTCCACCTCTACCCCTCCAATTTCCACCTCTCACACAATCGCCTCTCCATCCTCCTCTCCTTCCAAAATCACTTCTCCTTCCACTTCCATAATCTACAAACAAACACAGAAAACAAATGTGAAAACATTGTAAAATACATACAAAAATTAACACAGAGAATTATATACATACCACATGCATAAGCAATTCCTCTTACTAGCGTTTCTAAGTAGTATGGATCCATTACACACCTGAAAACGAAACTAGTATTTCACACTCAACGCAACACCACCACTTCCTTCTCTCAAAACTTCCATTTCCCCATTACCTCCATCAATACACAAACAAAATCATTACTAACAAAAATTCCAATTGCCAACTACAATCCCAATCAACAAATTACATTCCTGTTCTCAAACTACAATTTCACAACTAATTCTTCCTCATTCAAAGATTTCGTAAATACTCCATGCTGATATCAAGACACATTGCCTGACCACAACTGACAAAAAATTAACGAGCCAAATTGTACTTGAATCAAATTCACTTGATTATTTCTCCTTTCAGAAATTGACAGAAAAGTTAGAATTCACTTACCACAATAATCACTTTTGAAAAAATATCACAAAACAATCCAAAACAATAATAAAATCCGTTGCTTTCCTGATTACTTCGCTGACTCCCTTTCAAAATCCAACAATGCAGCGCCCACTTCCACTGCCTTCGCTGCGATCGACCTGCAATCCCAATTGCACAAACTTACCGACAACTTGACAACAGTGATCAAAAAAGTACATCCACGTAATCAAATAATAATTCAATTAATGGTTTATGACAAACCAACACAAAATTTCACTCTTCCTTTTTCAACTGATGTCAGCAACAGTTAAAACATCGCAACACATGGCAAAAACAAGACAGGAACGTCCACAAGTCAGTGCAGGTACCGCCACTGAACCACCCCGCCAATCATAACGCCGATATAGTCTGTTCTCCGCCAACTTCCCACACAGACATAATATCTTTTTCCAATCAACCAAATTAATTCTTAAATGTCAAAGACCAGTTCTTCATAACAATTTTCGTTTTTACCACATTCCAATACTTTTCCAATTTTTTCTCAACCAATCATTCATTAATATTTCTTCTTAACACTTCTCAGTCCTTCTCCTCTTCTCCACTACAATATCATCTGACTCTACTTCGGGCCTCCTAGGATTTCACTTTGTGGAATCGTATTTTTTAGATCGTTTTGATTTTGGACTAGTGATGCCTGTTGACGAGGCGCTCTGTCTCTTACTTACCCAATTGAAAGGAGTGAGAAAGCTGACTTTAAAACTCGGTTTTAAACGGTGTGTGATATTTTCGAAGTGTAAAAACAAATTAGCGTGCCATGTACGAGTACCCGTCGATAATCTGGAGAGTTTGAAAAACTTCCGTCAGAGGGCCATATGGGGCTATGCTTCCAAGAAAAAAAAATACTATCCCACTGTGTGAGATACTGGTAGGCCCGGAGTTTCACGGGGGTTTGGTTAAAATAGACGTTAAGTTTATATTTTGTTCTTTTTGGTTTTGTTTGCCTTCTTTTATTTTTTAATTCATGGAATGCGGATTTTGGTTGAGCCTTGTTTCAGTTTTGGAGTGGTTTGGGAGTGGTTATAGAAGTTAAGTTTATATTTTTTTCTGGTTTTGTTTGCTTTCTTTTTTTAAAATTCATGGAATCAGGATTTTGGTTGAGCCTTGTTTCAGTTTTGGGGTGGTTCGGGGTGGTTTGTATCTCCTTCGAGGGGGAGAGGGAGTAGTTGAAGAGCCAGGGCGTCTAGGTAGCGGTCAGTGTAACGCTTGCATTCTCATACGCGGGCCGCCTAGCGCTAGCCTCCTGCAAGGCTCTCGCACTGTTGTCCCCCCCACCGGTCCCAAACGGTCCTGACTCTTGAGTCGCCTCCCTTATAGCGGGGCCTCGGCGTGCCTCGGCTCGGCTCGCCACATCGACAATGGGTACCCGGCAAAGGCTACGCAACAAAAAAGAAGGACGTCCGATTTGGCTGTGCTCTGGAGAAGGACAGAATGATACTGAGTCAGGCAGAGGTTGCTGATGCAGCCTGCTGACGAGTCGAGCATAGCTCGTCTAGAGGCGTTGTAATAGTAGCTCTGTCTCTTGCTATCACCATTGGATGGAGAGAGCAAGCTGAAGTTTAAAGTGGTTTTTCTGATCACTATGATATTTTTTGAATGTAACAACACGCTAGACTATTTAATACGACTATTGTCCGTAATTCTGTTAGACAGATTTTTGATTTTTTAGATCGTTATGATTTTGGACTAGTGGTACCTGTTGACGAGGTGCTCTGTCTCTTACTTTCCCCATTGAAAGGAGTGAGAAAGCCGACTTTAAAACTCGTTTTTGAACGGTGTGTGATATTTTTGAAGTGTAAAAACACGTCACCGTGTCTTGTGCGAGTACCCTTCGATAGTATGGAGAGTTTGAAAAACTTCTGTCAGAGGGCCATATGGGGCTATGCTTCCAAGAAAAAAAAAAAAAAAAAAAAAAACAGTCCAATCTGACGAAACTATAAGGCAACTCCGTTTCACTCCGTGCCTAAAAAAAAATACTATTACACTTCGTGAAATACTGGTAGGCCCGGAGTGTCACAAAACTGGCCTTAGTGCAATTTTCATATTTATTAATTTTCGTAATTCGTAATTTTATGATTGGCTGTTAATTTTTTTTACAAAGGGAACGTGAACGTGGATGACTTTAAGTTTTTTTGTTTTAAATTTAAGTGTCTACTCAAGCTTGCAGGTGAGAACTGGATGGGTGGCGCGTTGGCAGACATATGCCGAGTCGTAGGGTACAGCGGCTGAAGAAACTATGTAAAACGGGAAATGTGAGGGGAATCGTGGCGAGATTTCATTGTCGATAGGTTGGCTGGTCGCGGCGCGGCCCGCAGCCCCCTAGTTCTCACTGGCACTGACCGGTCGGCACATCGACAATGTTCAGCTCTGACGGTTGTGCCTCTCATGCATACTCTAGGGTCCGAAGCGGTCGCGACTCTTGAGTTGCCTCCCTTTTAACCAGGGCTCGACTCGGCTCGGCACATCAACAATAAGGGCTGTTTCACAAGAAAGGGAGAGGTCTGATTTTTAGCGTGGCAGGAGAAGGATGGATGATACTAACGCAGCCAGTTGACGAGCCGAGCGCGCTAGCTCTGTCTTTTTCTTTTGCCATTGGATGGAATGAGAAAGCTGAATTTCAACTCGGTTTTGAGACAGTCTGCTGCATTTCTGGAGTGTAAAATGATGTCCGACGCTCTCGTATGGGTACTATGCGAAAGTCAGGAAGGTCTGAAAAACTTCTCACAGAGACTTTCGGTTTTGGCGTAAGGGGCACCATAGGAAATTAAAAAATACTATCCCACTTTGTGAGATACTGGTAGGCCCGGAGTTTCACGGGGGTTTGGTTAAAATAGACGTTAAGTTTTGTTGGCCTTTTATTTTTAATTCATGGAATGAGGATTTTGCTTGAGCGTTGTTTCAGTTTTGGGGTGGTTTCGGGGTGGTTATAGAAGTTAAGTTAATTTTTGGTTCTGGTTTTGTTTGCTTTCTTTTTTTTAAATTCATGGAAAGAGGATTTTGGTTGAGCCTTGTTTCAGTTTTGGGGTGGTTCGGGGTGGTTTGTATCTCCTTCGAGGGGGAGAGGGAGTAGTTGAAGAGCTAGGGCGTCTAGGTAGCGGTCAGTGTAACGCTTGCATTCTCATACGCGGGCCGCCTAGCGCTAGCCTCCTGCAAGGCTCTCGCACTGTTGTCCCCCCACTGGTCCCAAACGGTCCTGACTCTTGAGTCGCCTCCCTTTTAGCGGGGCCTCGGCTTGCCTCGGCTCGGCTCGCCACATCGACAATGGGTACCCGGCAAAGGCTACGCAACAAAAAAGAAGGACGTCCGATTTGGCTGTGCTCTGGAGAAGGACAGAATGATACTGAGTCAGGCAGAGGTTGCTGATGCAGCCTGCTGACGAGTCGAGCATAGCTCGTCTAGAGGCGTTGTAACAGTAGCTCTGTCTCTTGCTATCACCATTGGATGGAGAGAGCAAGCTGAAGTTTGAAGTGGCTTTTCTGATTACTATGATATTTTTTGAATGTAACAACTCGCTAGACTATTTAATACGACTATCGTCCGTAATTCTGTTAGACAGATTTTTGATTTTTTAGATCGTTTTGATTTTGGACTAGTGGTGCCTGTTGACGAGGTGCTCTGTCTCTTACTTTCCCCATTGAAAGGAGTGAGAAAGCCGACTTTAAAAGTCGTTTTTAAACGGTGTGTGATATTTTTGAAGTGTAAAAACACGTCAGCGTGTACGAGTACCCTTCGATAATCTGGAGAGTTTGAAAAACTTCTGTCAGAGGGCCATATAGGGCTATGCTTCCAAGAAAAAAAGGTCCAATCCGCTACGAAACTATAAGGCAACTCCGTTTCACTCCGTGCCTAAAAAAGTCCAATCTTCAGTGAAACTATAAGGTCACTCCGTGCCTAAAAAAAAAAACCAGTCCAATCTGACGAAACTATAAGGCAACTCCGTTTCACTCCGTGCCTAAAAAGGTCAAATCCGCTACGAAACTATAAGGCAACTCCGTTTCACTCCGTGCATAAAAATCGTTTGAAAAACCAAGTGATTCAGTTCTCATTTAGTGGAACAATCTTCTTTTTTTAGACGACCGATTAGTTTTTACAATATAAGAGGAGTTTAAAATGCGTGAGTCGCAACAACACCGAGTTAGGCCCTCAGTAGGGGCTGGATGATTAATGAAACAAGGAACGCCAGACCGCGTCGGGGCGGAACAGGCACCGCTCATAGCACAGCACTGTTTCGCCCCTCATCGCCTGCCGCACCCCTACCTTGACCTGTAGGCGGCAGGCTGTGTAAGGCCTGCGGGGCAAACATAATCCCTGTCCCTGTTGGGAGGACTGATTGTGCCCAAAACAGACGTATCCTAAGTTAGGGAGCTCCGACCTACAAAACCCCCATTTCCTCGTTTTCCTTCTCATGATCATAGAACACACCCCTGCCAATCCTCCCACTGTTCGTCAGACCGTTCTCCGAATATCGTGGAGGCCGCCGAGGGTGGAGTTGAGTCGCCTCGTCGCGTTCCTGGCCACGCTCCACATGGTGGTGAAGGAGTTCTGCCGGCTCCGGAACTCGGCCCCCGATAGGTAGGCCGCCAGCTCCGGCTTCTTGGGCGGTCGGCCTACTAGACGTGCCGCGGCCCGGGACAGGCCCGCCAAGGCCACCTCACGGACGGCGGTGTTTGGGGACGTGATGATCTTAAAGGCCTTCTGGACAGCGCCGACGTCTGACAGCTCGCCCAGGGGGAGGAGACCTGCGCCGCCCTGCCGGGTTGGGGATACACAATTTCATTACTGGCTCGTGTGGGCAAACTGAGGCACTCCTTGGCGAAGCTCTTGATGAGCTTGTCCAGGTCAGCGAACGCAGATAACCGGCCCAGGGCCGTCGGCAGCGTGAATTGAAGCTGCGGGACCACAAAGGTTCGAAGGGCGTCCAGCTTCTGCCACGCCGCCAGGTCGGACGTCCTGACGGCCTCGATGTCCTTTCTCATGCGCTCCACTGTGGCCTCGGCAGTGGGGACTCCGGGGTGCTGGAAGGTCTCCGCCGCGGCAAGGGCCTTGATGGGCTGCCCTGGATGGTGGTCACGCTACCGTCGGCTTTACCCTGTGGACAGAGAGCGAGGCACACTTCACAGCACTGAACTGGAGCCCCATCCCACGCCGCGGCCTCTCCGACGGCGGTGAGCAGGGCGCGGAGCGCGGCGGGGGAGCGGCCGACCACGACCAGGTCGTCGGCGTAGGCAAGCACCGACAGGGGGCGCTCTCTGGATGAGGACCTACAGGAACAAGTTGAAAATGATAGGGCTGAGGGGGTCACCCTGCTTCACGCCCTGGTGTCTCCGGGCTCGGGTGTTTCAAAAAAATTAGATTCCACTGACTGGACCGAATTCGGACACCTGCTGTTCTGCAGTGACCGTATGCGAAATTGGAGTGCGATCGGACATCGTTTGCTCGGTGTTCAAGACGATTGGAGAATTGGGTCCCCTGACAGATGTGCCCATCGGGGCTGCCTTAGCGGCACTCTCGTGCATTTGGATGTGATCACAGAGGAGAAAATCTGCACGCGAGCGTCCATCAGATTGTTCGGCACCTACTGAGATGGAAATATCAGTGACCCCGCTACCCACCTCCGCTACACTGCCACAAATGTTAGTGATTTGTAATTCTCGCGTTTTCGGATACTTTTAATTTTGGTCACTCATTGTAACTGTGTGGATAGTGGAGGCTATTCGACGAAGACCTGGCCGAGCCACTCCATGCACTGAGCACACTCGCCTTTGATAGTGAAAATCGGAAAAATTATCTCGAGACTGGTTGTACGCCTGGAGGGTAGGCAGGATCTCGACACACACGTCAGACTGCTGTCCACCCTCCAGGCGCTAGACAGCGTTTTTTCCCTTTTTCAGATTTCTTGAGAATGTGAATAATTGATGAATAAAAATTACGCTCACCAATGTCTCCAGACGGTTCCACTGAGGTACAACTGTATAAGATTGACATTTTTTTCCCAGAATGTGAACAATTAATTAAGACATAACACTCACCAATGTCTCCAGAATTTACCTGCTGATTCCAAGTTTATCTTGATAATCAGAAGTAATAGTTTCCACTCTTGCTTGGATCTAATTTAGAGTTTGAACCTGCTTCTTTATGTTGTATGAGGTAATATTTTTAACTGAGTACACTTGGTATTAGGTATGGTACCACCTTATGAAGAAATTCACATGATGTAGAATGCAGCAGCAAGGTGGCACACTATACAATACAAGTAAAACAATACACAAGTAAAGAGAAAAAGAAAGAAGTTAACATGACCGTTTGTGTCCTGCTAAAAACAACGTAGTATTTACTCATGAAACGCACTTTCATGTTACAAGATAGTGTTCTGCACTAGATAATAAAGTCCACCTCAAATGCTCTTAGAAATAATAGTCTGGCAACTAATCACATACTTTTAAAGAACAGCAATAATTGAAAATCAAACTTAACTTCTCATATTTGCAGGCAAATTACTACTTTTTGAGTCTCAGTAAGGCTTCTGAGATTTGTTCCAGCAACCTGCATTTGTGAATTAACGGTTTATGATGATTTAAAACGTGATTAATTAACACTAGAAGGGCCGAGGGGGGTCAAAATGACCCTTAGCGAGTTTTCTCGTGTATTTTTTATATTTCAGACTTTTGCTACGCATCTGAAGCCTCCACATCTTTAAGCTGGTGGTGCGGGCTTTGGGGTCCTTTCTGGGCACTTTGGACTGATACCCCCAGTCAAGCTATATTGGGCACACATATTTATGCTCCAGATTTCCTCCGCCAGATCTTTCACAACTATCAAAAGTTTATCCTGCTTTTTGATTTTTTCCCACACACTTGATTTAAAGAAGTAGTTTTGGAAGAAGGAAAATTTTTGTTGCAGAAAGGGGCAGGACACTGTAAATTCTCTGATGTTGATGTTTCTCTTTTCTTAGGAACGCTGCTTCTGTCTGAGGCAGCTGCATTTTCTTTCCTTTTCCATAGTTCCTGTAAACACGAAAGAGTGATAATACATCGGTAGTAATACTACGTTACAGAACAATACCAAGTCATGTAAACATGAAAATACCATAATGTAATCTTGGAAATACTTAATTGCAGCAATGCTCCTATCAGTTTCCAAAAGCTCAGGCCTAAAAGCCGCAACAAACTTCGACATGTCCAGATGTATGTGATGTGGCCTAGAAAATGGATTAGAACATAATTGAAACCCCAGTAGGGGACTTCACAGAGGGGATTTCTTGGAAGTAGGGGAAATTAAACATGTCAATGCCTACTCAGTATTTCAACAGACTTCCAAATGTATATGATTTGTGCGCTTAATGCAGGAAGGGTTGCAACGGCATCCTAATAGGATCTCCCAGAATATATACAAAGCAAGACATACAAAGGAATGTTACAAATACTGGAAAATTTAAAATTAGAAATTTCGAATATTTTTAGGCTGTAAACGGTGGATAAGCTGACGGGCTGCCTTCTTTTCCATCTTAAACGGTGCAGGATACCCCTAAGAACTCCCACACCGGGTATCATTGATCTGCGACCAGGTGCGGTCACGAAGAAGAATTGTTTAGTGGCGTCTGAGTGCTCACATTACACACATGGCACAGAAACTTCAAGCGACTTGAGCACCGGCGAAAGATCGTCCAATCACGCTCATTCTGGACTAAGACGCGCCTAAATGCGGTCGAGTCAGTATCAATTTTCGTTTTGTGAAACTCCTTAACTCGAATGGCGGATGGGGCCCAACTGCCCCTTGCGGCAGTAAAACTCAATGTCGCAGAAAAATTTTCTTAGGTCAATTTAGCGTCCAAATTTGGGTCAATCCAATTTTGATTAATTTTCGCAATTAAAACCCCGATATCTCAAAAACCGTAAAAGTTGCGGCGTTTTCCTTGCAATTGAAGGCCTCGTAGGACCCTACTTGCGCTAAATTGACCTGAGGAAATATTTTGAAAAATGTTTATGCAACATTGATTTTTACCGCCGCAAGGGACAGTTAGGCCCCATACGGGTGCCCCGCGCGACCTTTTCCCATAAACGAAAAAAAAACTGAAAAATATATTTTTGTGAATGGCGTTTACCAGAGCACCGCGTGCGTATTACGGGTCATCAAATGCCAAAGTCTCTGGGTGTAGGTCAGCGGTCACGGTTTGTGCACCGCTCCCCGCGGCCTCCGGACCTCCGAGATGCAGTGGTCCCAGCGGGGATCACAGTGGGGTTGGGGCTGCGGGGGCTGGGTCCTGGGACTGCGGCTGCGGTTGGCTGCCGCTTCATTTAATTCAGTCATCTGTTCGCAAGCTTGCAAACGAATTCGGTCGTAACGCGGGATTCTTCGAATCAACCATATTACACAGCTCGTAAAGATTAGGAGGACGTGTGAAAGGCGAAAAGTTGGCAAAATGACGGTCAGCGTGACACTCTGCACTCTGAAAGAAAAGGTTAAGAGTGCTCGACGCAACCTCGGCACGAAGCGATTATGAAATCACAACCTTCGTGATGCGTTACTAGATTCAACCCCCATTTTCTTTAGAAAGGTTGTTGAAGCCTTTCGATCGCAACAGGTTTTTGTTTATCAATTCAGGGCTTTATAAAAATTCAGAACATTGACACCAAGTCCTTGGTGATTTCACAATAAAAAGTTGGTGGCAGTACTGCTGCCGTAGGGCCACCGGAGTGGGCAGCCCTTCATGTAGCTCCGAGTCACTCCCGATGAGGCTCCAGGCAGAAGCAGGAGAACAGGAGCAACTCCAGGCAGGAAACTACCGACGGCAGGTATAAAAAGCGTAGACAGAAGTCTGTGCATGCCGGTCTGTAGACGTTTTGCCCCCTGATTTCCGCTTTGGGGTACAAGCCAGCACTCAGCCGTCCTCTCCTCTGCAGGCGCCGCTGGAGCCGGTAGCGTAGCTGTGGATGAGAAACTCCCCGGTCAGCGGCTGACGAGTTCTCCAGCGGCGCCGTGACAGCCGGACTGGAACAGTCGTTAAGGTTCTCTGAGCTGACCTCCGCCCCGCAGGACTCAAGCCCTCGAAGACGGGCCTGAAGCATCTTAATGCACAAGAAAAGAGCACTGACTGAGTACGTCCTACCCTGCACTTTAAACTGAATATAACTTGAGCTATGGGTGTCTTGATAGCTGCCCAAAACACGCAAGTTAAAAGCTTTTTGGAAAACTTTATCTCTTAAAAGAAATAGTTTGCAGGTTTATAACTGGTACTGACATCTATAAAACAAGGACAGATTGTTTAAGTACACAGTCTCAGGATTTTACCTGCCTTTTGGTGCGAAATACAATATTTTTGTGGCACCGTAATACAAACACGAAGTTGTGTGTATTACAAACATTTTGTATGTAATACCTACTTTAGGCGTTTATAATACGCACTCCTAAAGTAGTTCGCCGTTTGCAGGACACACATTCAGTGTTATTATTACGGCAGCTCAAAAAGTGTTGTGTGATACATCCCAGGTGTAGGTACAATTCTAAGCAATATTCAACGAATTCGTGACTCTGTTCTCACTGCTGGTTTTACGTGAACAGACGAACCTGGAGTTCGTGCGAATTCCAGTTCAAAACTTCAACAAAGCGAAAAGGGGTACATACAAGGTAGACGAACGCAATCTTTCCACTGTTATTTAATTTGCAATACGTATTGCAAAACGTGCAATAAGTGTTGCAAAAACTGCTGTATTGCAAACTGTTTGCAATAACGTGGTATTCTAATGGGAGTTGATCACTGTTTCGTTGCAATAACGATTAATCGCAAATTTATCATAATCGATTCATTATATTGCCAGTAAAATCGTGAAATGTAAAGGATCTGGATTCTAGAAAATAAAAAAGGCGAAAATATTTCGGAAACAGTATTTGTGACATTTCAACAGGAAAAGGAACAAAAGAACGAGACAAGAACAATCGAACACGTTCCTTGCCGTTTTAATTGCGTGAAAATTCAATAGCACAACATTTTGAACTTTTTAAACTATTTTTTACCTGTTCGATGCCCTTTTTATTTTTACCACTGACTTTTTTTAAAATGTGTTTTCGAACACTAGGAGACATTCAATATGGGGAAACTACAAAACTGTACAAACTTCTGAAAAGGACAGTGTAGTGTACACTTCTAAAATCCTGGGATGTTAGCGTTGCTATTAATTTCTACATTCATGACGAAGTACTTCGTTTGTAAAGTTACGGACACCTGACAATGATGTAATTACCAAGGCTAACAAGCATGGTGTTCGTAACACAAGGTAGGTGCATACCAGACCAAGCAGGGGCACCTACCCCGCGGGGCTGACAGAGGGCCGCGGGGCCCCGGACCGGGATGACCCCGCGGGGGCACAGAGCACGCCAGTGTTCGCGGTCTGAGTCTGAAGGGGCGCAGTTTAAGTCATTCGGAAGCCGGAGTTTTGATTTGGAGATAATTGCTTTCACGATGCGTTTGTAGAAAGAAAATGGAAACATTTTAAGTTCCGAGCGGTTAGATTCAAAGCTTTTCGCTTGCTACGCTCGCGATATCAATTATTTCTTTAGCAAAGTGGGAGTGGACCTGTATATGATGATTGTAAATTGCAGAATCGTAAAAGTTTCTGTTATCTTACCGCTGGCTTCTCGCTCGCTTTGGTGGCGATTCTGACCACACCTCCCACAGTAGTCCAGAGGATGACCAGTCATCCAGCTCGCAAAATTGTCGAATTTTAAGTTACAAGACCGATACGTTTTCGCTCGCAAGAAAGTCTTTTCCCACATACGCATCTACAGCTGAAAGTTGGCGACCCGTCAAATTCCTTGCCTGTTCTAGCCCGCGGTGGGTGTGAAGTGCCCAAAGGTGCCCCCCCCCCCCCCCCCTGGCCGAAATACGTTTCTACGCCCCTGAGACCAAGTGGACGGGTATCAGTCTTCACTGTACGTCCCCGGCGCACACCTGCCTAGGCCTGCCAGCAGCTGTCCGCGCGCGTCCGCGGCCGCGGGCCCCGGGGACTGCGGGGAAAGCGTTCCCCAGTATCTCTTACACTCTGCACTCATACCTTTTCAGAAAAACACCACCTGCCCCCCGATACTCACCACTGTGCAATTACTTATACTACTTGTTTCCGTCCGGGAAGTATTCTTGAAGAACTTCCGAGAGAATACAACATATGAGAAGACAAGTTTCAGACCGTCTCTCGGCACTCCATGAGCTCCCGGCCCGCCACCTTCCGCCCTGGAGCTTCGTTGGAAACACCTATCCCGATGTAACGTATCGATGCTACTGCCGAACTTTCGACTTCGTACTGATTGCACAGCGAAACCGGGAGAAACTGAAACTGGACGCAGGTGCTTAAGGTCCGTGCTGGAAACGGAAGTCAAAGGCCCGCGGTGACAAATCTGCTTACAAAGTTTATCCGCGAGTTTCCTCCGATTTGAACATTTTGGTTTCCAAACTGGTCTGAGATAAGCCTTCTGAGACCTCACCGAGGGAGAGTGCCGCGCTTGATGCGACCAAAGCAAAACAGAAAAAATGAAACGACATCAAGTTGACATCAAAATGACTCTTAGAAGCCACAGTTTTGTCTATTTTGACGTAAATCTGACATAATGTTATGCCATTTTGAGTCGGTAACTACATGCGACAGTACGTGACTCCAGAACGGAAGTCCGACAGAAGTCCGGTCGGCTCCAATCCGCAGGTACACTCTTCCTCCATGCGAATTATTTGGTCTATCGCTGATAACATTCGCTATAAAACCTACCCCGGAAATGCTGATGCCAGTGTAAAACGCTCGCGCCGTTCGGCTTGGACGCGAGTCGTCAGACGTACGCACGCAGGCCCCCGACGCGGCAACGTCTTTTGGCCCTAGCTTGGTGAGTGACGGGTGAAACTACCCTTTAACCGCTAAGTTTTCATTTCTCATACTCGTTCCCTAACGTACCCCTCGCCTACCGACACAAAGTTCCATCCCGACTCGGTTAAAACAGGGCCTTTGAACTACAAAGCTGTGCATTTTAAAGAAAACCTTTATGAGCAAAAGAATATGACTTCGTCAATTTACTTGTAAGCCTCCACAGAATTTCCCTGCAATGCGAAGCTTTACCTTTCGTTATGAATAGAAATCCTTTACAGGAAAGGTTTCAAATACCTTTGCAATACAATGCCTTCAGTTTCTTCGCAACACAAAGCCACGTCTTTCGTGATCTCTTAACTGTGTGGGGTCCCAAACCGTCAACTGCATTCTAAGGGTTTAAACCACCCCTTTAATAGGGTTATTGACGAAAATCTCGAAGGCAGAGGTCATTAAAACCTGCACTGGACTTGGCCCAGCATCATGAAGAAAATGACGGCATCGTATTACAAAGCTTTTTTGCATGGCATTATGGGTCGCCGAAGCTGTCAAATCGCGAAGTGCAGTCCTCTTCAACGATCCCTTAGCCGCGACTCAGATCGGCCCATAAGCAGTGCGAATAACCAAAACCCCGAAATATTAAGCTCGTTTTAGCGCCCATTTGATATTGTGACCCGTCGAGCCCAGTGAGCGGGCCTGTGGGGCCTGTGGGGGCTGTGGGGCCTGTGGGGCTGTGGGGGCTGTGGGACCTGAGGCAGTGCGGGGGCCGCCAGTGGGAGTCGAACCCACCACCACAGCGGGCTGCGGTGCGCCAACGGCAGTGTGTCCCCGCACCGGCAGAGGGCGCCACAAGCCACTGTTTTGGGGTGAAAAGGCTGCGTGAGCCAAAGTTCGTGTGTGACCAATTGATGTTAAGTTAGTGCTGTTCAACGCCTGTTTATTACACGTGTGTAACCCGGGCCTTTGTTGTGGCATCCGGTTTACAGCTGTTCTATCGTAACATTTATACTAGGTACCGCAACTTTTCTTGGGTGCCCTGTAACATTTTTACGCGAACATTTCGTATACCGCGGTGTGTGACATTGCGATGAAGGTCCAAGTCCTTTAACATAGCGCAGCGTGGTGGGGGAGCCGAGCGCAGCGCGCCACGCCAAGAGGCTGACGCCGTACTGCCAGCCGGTGACATGGTGCTCGGAGGGGACTGGATGCCGGGACGGACACGAGGGACACCACGGGGGCCGCGGAGCCGTGCCGGACCGCGCGCTGCGGCTGCGTGGGAGATGGTGCGCGGGAGCCAGGAGGGCTTCACCTGCTGCTCACCGCAGTGCACATCGAGGCTCACCGCGTGTACGTCAGTAGGCGGCCGGCGCCGACCCTGCGGGGTGCGTCGCTGCACGGGCGGCCATGAGCGCCCACCTGGCTCTCGCCGTCGACATGGACCTTGGACGCCCACTCGCTCCGCCGTCCGGCAGAGGGCAACGGAAGAAGGACCCGGCGATACTTCTGAGAATAGAAGAGATTGCAAGGGAGAAAACCAGAGTTCGCCGACGCAGCCGAGTGGTGGCAGCACTGCAGGGACACGGTCCGTCCCTACAGTTACAGCGCGCGGTCTGCGAGGCGAGCGGGGCAGGAAGAGAAAGCCTGTTGTCCTTCTTCTAGAGATGCCTGGCGGAGCTGTGTGAAGCCACGAACCGCCTTGGGGACGCCGACGACGCCTCGGAGATAGGCAAGCACAAGAATTAAGGCCGTAGGAGCGGGGACCCTCTGAGAGCGAAATTTGAGGTTCATTCGAGAGCACAAATCTCGAGAACCAGACGTCGCAGCTCCCCCGGGTTTTTTGGGGAGCGTAGGTAAAGAGTCCGGCTAGTTCGTAAAGGTGTTCTAACCGGCCTGGAGATTCCAGGTTCCCTCCTGGAACGCCTTGAACATAGCCTTACTTTGATTGATGTTTCCGGGGCCACCAGCCATTTCTCGGGGATGAGATTTATGTTACGTACTAGATCCATCTTTCCTCTATCACGGTCTGCGATCAGAAAAATTCTAGAAAATTTCGTACGTCTAGGTTGTGCTCTGGAAGATGGCATGTTTTGCCAGTTCCCTCATGATTAGAGAGAGACAAACGATCGTGGAGCACTCCGTCTCTCTCGCACAGCAGGTAGAGGCCTGCCGGGTGCCGGGTCTGGGCCGGGGGGACGGTCTGGGCTGGGTCATTGTGGGCTCCGCTGCAGCGCATGCGGCGGTGATAGTGCCATTAGTTCCGGATCCATCAACCTACTCCAGACGGTCAAATGTTTGAGATTTGAACTTACTAAAAAATGATAACGTGATTTGACATCCTCGATTTCTTGCGATAATAATGATACCGAATTTGACGTAGGTCGCACACTTTTGAGGAACGGTCGTATTTTGTCATTTTCTTCACTTTTTGGGACCAGAAATCTCGTAAACCAGACGTCACATCACCTCCGGACTTTTTGGCGACCGTAGTCAATAAGCCTGGCCAGGTGCTAAGTATGTTCGATCGGACCTAGAGATGCCAGGTTCCCTCCTGGAGCACCTTGAAGACGGCCGAAAACCAAAACTTCACCGGTCAGGACTTGGCAGGACAGCGCTTATACACCGACCCAGTAGGAGAGAGACCGTGCGCCTGTGTGTCTGTGCGGGTGCGAGTCAAGCAAAAGATGCAATTCTTTGTTTACACAGAAAAGGACCGGCTCCGGGGGAGCGACCCTAACGGGACTCTTTGCTGAGGGCCCAGTCAAAATTTCTAATTTCTCAAATACATCTCTGGTGCTAAAAGACACTACATAAAACGCTCTATCGCTCTACTTTCAGCTGAGTTTGGCGTTTGAACGAAGTTTCTAGCCTCACTAGAACGCGTGTTTTTCACCTCAGATACACGGCAGGAGACGGATAGAGACGGCCCGGACTCCATCCGGACTCCCGGCGGAGCTGCGATGAGGCTGGCAGCACTGCTTGCAGAGCAGTGGAGAGGTTTGGAGGGTAATACATATTTTCACGGTCACCACTCGGCACAATGTCATCCATGTCCCGGCAGGGCTAGCCCAGCCCGGCGGGGCCAGCCCCGGGCCCGGACCTGCGCGGCCCTCGTGCTCAGAGTAGCAAGCCGCTCCTACGGCCTTAAATGCCTGCGGGGAACTGGCCGGGCCGGATCAAGGCGGTGAAGCTCTATCTGTTGGACGTGCGACTGAGAGCCCCTAACTTGTTGCAGAAGGTGCGCTACGCCAACACCTACGCACTGCCCGTGATCTGGCACCTGGCGCAGGTGGTGCGGATGCCGGCCACGCATGCGGCGACCACCGGTGGTGCCCTGGGGAGCTCCCTCTGGGGCGGCAGGCGGCTCAGGGTGCCGCTCGACGTGATGGTGCAGCCGGCGGCGAGGGGCGGCCCCACCCCGACGAGCGCAGGCGATGTACGTGTCGCGGTGGATGTCGTCGGCGAGGTCACCGGAGCCCAGCCTATCCGGGGGATGGCTCCAGCTGCTCGCCCTCCTCTAACCGGACGGCACCGAGACACCGAAGGAGGTGGGGTACTTCACGACGCAGCCGTGCACTACATGGCGTGACGTTCGTAAGGAGCCGAAGGGAGAAAGCGGGACTACCGCGCAAGGTGTTTGAGTACCTGCTAAATAGATAAGACTGATTCAAATTAATTCACAGCTGATGCCACTACTTTAATCCACATTAAAAATTTACTCTAATTTTATTATTGATCCTGCTGTTATATGTTTATTACTGTTCATAAAGGTGTTTGAAGAAAAAAGGACAGTAGATAAGGCATGTTACAGAAAATGCTGCGTAACATTGTTACAGTACAGCAGGCAAATATTTCTAACGGTGTACACTTTGGGATTTGTGTACAGTATCACGGCCGAAAGGTTTAATCCAAGAGGTTGGTAGCACTACTGCACTGCTCTGGCTGGAGGCTGGGGCCCGACTGTCCGCTGGCAGCCCGAGGGGTCCAGTCTCATCCCGCTGGGCTGCACATTATGCCCCTCTGTCTAGCAGCGTCACATCCCTCAAACCGTCCATCATATTGGCGGCCGTTGCAAGTTTTGCATCCAAAAGAGGACCTCCGCCTCCACATCTATCGGGAGCAGGGCGTCCTCTAAAGCTTCACCTTTGTCCTGCCTCCTTCAACGCCCAGTACAGCCTCCTCAAGGCTTCCACTGCAGTTTGGTTGCTCTCCACTTTGCAGCCCCTAACTCCAACTCCATGAATAAGTTCGCCCTTGGTGTGTGTAATCCCTATGGAACAGACTCCTAACTCACCAGAGATGACAACAGCAGCAGGAACTCCCGCCGGTAACTCCAAGTCCCTCACGGACTCCTCACAGCCGCAGAGAGTGAACTGCGCCGGTACAAACGGGCTGGGACCCCTCAGACGGCAGAAACCTCTGGCGCCAAGCGCCGCCATGGGCGCACCACCCTGATGCCCTGTAAAGCAATACAATTTTTAACAAATTGACATGAGAAAAATTTTAAACTGGGAGACCTTAGTAAAAATATTGTGCTACACCTTTTAACACTAAATAATATGTACAAGACAAAGAAAAATGACTACTCCCTTGTCCCAGGGCACACAAGAAATAAGGTTCCGAAATTCGAATACCCTATTGTTGACTTCCATTTACGGAAATAGGATTACCCTACAGTAAACCTCTAGCACTAGCGAGGAGGTTTATTTATGACAACACAAAGCCAATAGGATCTCATAGACAGCACGAGCCACTACAATTCGGATGCACAAAATCCACACGACCAGATGACCCTAATGTTTTACAAATTCAAAGGCAACATTATGTTATTACCAATACAAAACAATTTACAATTTTTACACCAGATGGCTCAAACGAGCGGATAAACTTATTGACCTGCAACACTAATTCGGAAGACGAAGTTGGACCGAATGTAGGTATGGGCAACAGCTCGCACACAATGATAAGATATTCCTGTCTTCTCAAAAGCCGGACTAGGGACCGCAACATATCACGGATATTTGAAAAGGAAGCATTCTTCAATACATAATTGGTCCCTACTATCAGCACTCTCGCTGCCTATTGTCCAGGTCCAAAAGGTCTGCAGCACTCTGACCACAAGACAACACTGCACACTTGACATATGGAAAAGGTGTTGATTTGGCTCCGGTAGACGCCTCAAAATACTGTCCCCCACCAGGAAGGGCAACTTCGCATCTGACATGGTAGTAGCGACCACAACTATAACCAATTTCAAAATCAAAATCACAGATCAACAAATATTTGGCATTAATTATTACAACATAGCTGGTGTTGCAGCTAGCTTACTGAGGGCTCTCTCAGACGTAACGACCGGTAGGGGCGGTACTCCCCCACCCATAAAACGGAAGTTAATGAAACACCACAAGAGAGTACGAAAGTCGGATTCATACAAACTAAGTTTATAAACCCAATAAGATTCTAAGCGATCATTCTGAAAGCCCATGTGACGCGCACCGCGCTCAGCGAAAAACTACCTGGCCGCTCATGGTATTGGTAGAGGGCGTGAGTTACACTTGGCTTTATTTGATTTGATAATAAGAGACAGCAGTTTCACCAAATAACAACGGTTTAGCACAATCTTTAGCTTTAATGATACTTTGCTATAAACAGTGGAAAATATGAGGCTCGGCCGCGTAGATCTGGTAACGTATTGTGGAAAGAAGTTATCTTTCCATATCAAATCGGGTATAAATATCTCTTAACCATAGCTCTAACCTATATAAGCGATGGACACCAAATCCAGTCTTAAGATAAAAAAAAATAGGCCTTACTTTCACACCTTTAAATTAGCTTCTGTTTTAAATGGTGTATTTCGTATATCCTTTAGAATAGGAGTCTAGAACCAAGTGTATGGCAATTACATACTTCAAAGACTACAATAAAAGTAATTTAAAAGAAACCATGGGAGAAGATCAGGATGGCGCTGATAGGATATTCAACGCGGAAGAAACGCAAGTAGGGGACGGCCGAAACCGGGGGGTGCCGCGTAGAACAATACCCTAGAGCCTCAGCGCCCCCAAACCCACCTCCGAACCCCAAATGCAGGTGGCGTTATAGGAAACCCCAAGGGAGCAACGCGGCTACCCTCAGTTCGTCACATAAGTGGTGATGGCCTGACATACTGATGGCTGTCGGGCTACGGATGCTGACGCGGGGCCGGCGGCCGGCTGCCGAGGCGGGCATGACGCCATGCAGAGGGGCCCCAGCAGAGAGCCGGCTGCCAGCTGCGGAGAATTTGAGTAGTTTGTAGTATTACGAAGAATTTGATTGCAATACGAAGTAATTATTCACAAGCTTGGAAGTCATTAGTAAGCATTACAATGCCGCAATATTCTCCACAAGCTACGAATAAATAGTTTATAATATGAACCTATCTTCGCATGGTTAGGACTGAGTGGAGGGATGGGTCTGGGCCTTGAGGCAAGGGGCGGTCGACTCAGTTTAGTCATGTACGGAGCACTATACTATGGAAGTATTATAGTATTATGAAAGTATTATGGTATTATGAAAGTATTATGGTACTATACAAGTATTATGGTATTACGGAAGTATTATAAGTATTATTAAACTATTTTGAAAGTATTATCAGTACTATTGTGTATTATTAGGCTATGACCAAAGTATTATTATTCATAATGCACGCTCATGGCTGTCTGGCGTAACTGGGGGTCCCCTTGAATCATCCCATTACTATTATATGCCATTCCTTTCTTGTGGTGAGGCCGGAGGCTGGGGGCTAGTGCTGCCCTGACTGTGTTGCCATACGCCAATACGTCGAAGATTCAAAATGCGCGCTGCAGGTAATCGATAGGAAGAAAAAGTCAAAGTATCGATCGATCAGAATTCAACACCGCTCACTCAAAAAAAAGAAAGTCAGACCGGTGCTAATTTTTTTTTGCTGGCATGGGTTTAGCTGTGGGACAAAATTGATAACTGTTTTGCTGCGCCATTTTGCCGAGGTCGCCTTCGCATTAGCTTAAGTTCTATTTTGAGTTAAGCTGTGTTCAAAACGAGCTGGTCCTGTTCAGCTAATTAATTTAGCTTTGGTGCTAGCGAATCAATAGCAAGTCAGATTAGCGTCCCTGCAAACCTCGGGAGCACCGGTAACAGCGCAGCTAGTCTGAGCCGTCGCATGGTATCAGAGGCTGGCCCTCTCACATGTCGATGTCTCGGTGGCTCAGTGGCTTCCGTGCTGGACTCCGCTGGATAGTGATCCGGGTTCGACTCCGGTCGAAGCGTCACCAGTTTTCCCAGCGCGGTATCACTTGATACTGTGTGACGGCTTGAAATATCGCTGGGAATGGACTGTGGCTACTCAGTAGCTGCAGGAAACGGAGATAACTGGTGTCCCGACATTTTTTCAAAAAAAAAAAAAAAAAAAAAAATTATCAAGTATTGACAAAAGACATATAGTTAGCTAAATTTTTAGCGCCGGTGCTAATTCATTGACCTAGACCTGCTAAATACGAACACTCGAATAGGGATTTAAAGGTCGGAAATATTCCCGGAAAAAAAGCGAAATATTTCCGGGAATTTTTGAAATATTTCCTAAGGGTACGAAAAATGGGAAATTTTGAAAAATTTGCGTTTCTTTGCTCAATTTTGGAAATTTTTGCGTTTCTATGCTCCTACGCGAGTTCTTTCGTTCGAATTTTAAAATCACGCGCGTCAGGTTCGCTTGGAGCTTTCCGTATGCTCCATACTTGGCGCGCTACAGTCGCGGGACTGCAGGCAGGGAAGGCTCGCTGATACCCCGCACCCCGCTGCCAGGGGCTGGCAACACAGGATCGCCTGAAGCGATGCTGGCCGCCTGCATATGGGTCGAAATGTGCCCATCGCCTTTCCTGAGCATGGCCAAACCAGACGATGCAGAGTTGCAGTGCTTGTTTTATTTTTAAATACAGTACTTATGCGGTGTACTAGGCTAACTGTCGACGCCGGGAAAACTGCATACGTTCTAGCAAGTTTGCGATTTTGTTAAGTGCCTACAGGAACATTTTTCAACACTCATGTTAACCGAAATTAACTTCGAAATGACCATTTTACTTGGTTATTAGCTTGAAGAAAAATACAACGGCAATTTTAGTAAAATTTTCCAAAACTTTGAAAATTTCCGGAAATTTTAAATCCTTACACTCGAACGAAACCCTCTCCGATTATCGTCTTCCATTATTCGCACTCTGATCGCGTGCGAATAAGAAGACGTCGTACGTCGACTTTGGCTACGGCGACCGGCCGCGGCAGAGGGAGGGGGGGGGGGGGGGGGCGGAGAGGGGGCACGGACTACCCCCCCCCCCCCCCCCCCTGCCCACTGCCCGCGTCCCATTCGCATGGTGCCTGCCAAGGGTGGCGTAGGCCAGCCCGCCCGTCACCGGCGGTGGTGTGAGCGCCTACCTCTTAGGCTGTACGCACCCAATACTATTGAAGTATTATCGGTATTATTGAATTATTATCGGTATATTATTGAACCTTGAGGCGTGCACTGCAAACCGAGGTGTGTACTTTAATCACGGCTGAAGCGTGATCTTCCTGTCCCCACTTGGAAAACGGTTTGAGGTGTTTTGTGGAACACAGCTGAAGTGTGTTCCAAGAGAACACGGCTGAGGTGTGATCTGAAGGAGTAAGTGCGAGGAGGTGTGATTGGGGCGGTGTGTTCCAGAACACACCTGAAACGTGATTCCGAAAGAGCACGCACAGGTACAGTCCAAAAAATTTGTGAAACAAAATTTAATTCAAATCGGGTACAAAAAATTGGTGCACATATGACACACATGTGACACACATGTGACACACATAAAAGCAGCAAAAACTTAATTAATTCAGTCAGTCTTATAAGTTTAAAAAAATGTTAGAAAAAGTTAAAGCCGCTTTGAATCAAAAATATAACAAATTTCTGCTTTCCATCCAACCAACAAAGTTGTCTGGGCATGATATATATTTAAAAGAAAAAAACAAAAAACGCTTGTGTACACAAACACACCCACGCACTCTCTACAGCTGTGGTTTCATTAAAAATATCACAGTACCTACTATATCAGAAAATGGAACACCCCATCTCACTAACAAAGTCGGCTGGGGCCGTTCCGTTGCACCCGAGGAGGAGAGTATCCAAGCCCCTGTTCTGTAACCCTTTGGCGCGTAGTTCACGGAAATGAGACAAGACCAGGACAACACCACCTGTGTCTGAGGTCCTGATAATGATGTTTGCAGCTCAGACACTGATGGTGTTGTCCTGCATCAATCACAAGAATAATAGTTCGCAATGTGATTACTTGCCAACGATAGAAGTTACAGCGGCTAACAGCACCCTTCTGAATTTCAGGTCGCAGTACCTGACGGAACACCGCTGAAGATTTTTAACATTTTCATTTTTGGGACTTCATGTTTGTATGTTATTAATAAAAAATTATACGCACCAGTATACATATAGTATATGTTAATATGTTATGTACACAATTGTACATATATTTATTCACTTGATATGGTATGTAGATGATACTATTACACAATCATACCAGAATTTTGAACATGCCAATTTTTCATTTTCATCCTCAAACCGTTCAGAACATTTCATACTTAGTCGATTTGCAAGTTTAAATGTCATTTTTTGTAACTTCCGGTAGCCGGACAATATTAAAGACACTGGAGATGAAATTAAACCGACTAGAAACCACTGAAACGTCTACCCACACGACTATATAGGAATATCTTCCAAATTTGGCCATTTTCAAGCCGCCATTTTCGAAAATGGCGGCCAAATTGCCTCTTCTGATTCCGGCCGACATTTTTGCACATCACCAATGAGTTTCTGGTGCTCATATTGTCCGAAACCGATACCAACATTGCATATATACGACATTTTAACTTTTTCCACAGAGGGGGTGGAGGGGGTAGTTAACCCCCCCCCCCCCCCCAAAAAAAAGAGGGGTCTGCACGAGATTTTCATTGAACGTTTCGACTCAAATCCAAGAATCATATACAAGGAACAAGTGTGCCGAAGCGCTTGCTTGTTAGTCGATTTGCAGGTTGGGTTAGGCTATTTGGCGTGTACCGCTAGCACTAGCTCGGCCCTGACTGCGGCAGTGTCCCCGAACACGTCAGCAATAGGCCATTCCGCCACCGGAAGCGGCAGGGAGGCGGACAGCACCTAGCTCGGGCCCGCAGGCAGCACTGCGGGACGGAAGTAACCCGACAGAAGACTTCCAGGGCACAAGTCGGTCAGTTTGACGATGCAGTTTGACGATGCAGTTTGACGAATGAGCTCTGGCCTCGAGTGCAGGGAGAGTTATGAGGGTAATAGAACAGCTTCGATTCGGAGCCGGCGGTGTCGGGCGGAGCGGTTTTTTCTGCCCACTTCAGTAGCGTAGTGTTGCCCTATGTTAACCTTTGCTATGCAGAGTGTACGGTGAACTGACAAGGAGTACAGTCGCATGTTGCAAAAGTAAATGCTTTTGGTTTGTAAGCGTTAATATAACTGCTCGTTTAGGCAACCGAATATCATCACGCATTTCATTTCCTCCACTTCTTCTTAGGTGAACTGCGTGTTGAAGCAGTTGTGCTTCAATAGACTTGTCAGAAACGTAAGTGTATATCAGCTAATGCGGACGTCGTTTGCTCTCAGCGTTAGGTCAACTGCACATTACAAGAACTGATCGTTTTCGGACTGAACTGAATTTAACTGAATTTGAGCAGATGCAGTTATTCCCCCCCCCCCTCGAACGTTTACACAACAGAGCGCAGAAGCATCTATGCATTAGTAAAACTGCTCATTAGTCAAACTGCGCATTGGTCAAACTGCGCATTAGCATGACTAAGAATGACTGAAACTATTCTCCAGGTTTACTGAATGGAACTGCTTTTCGGTGTAAGGTCTGGGTAGTCATTTGAAAACCAACTGTTCCCTCCACCGCTTCTTATTCACTCGGATATTTTGTCAGTGTAGCATGACGACATGTGTCCGTTCTCATACCACGACTGCGAGTTAATCTGTGTTGGTCTCGCTAAAAATGAGCATTAAGAGAACTGATTGTGAAGTCCAATGTACTTTGTCCATCTGATGGTTAAGCAGCTGGCTGATTTACAACGGAGCGTTGGAGCAAGTAGACATTTTTCTAAGTGAGCGCTAGAACGAACAAAAATTAGGAAAACACTTCGCTAGTCGTGACTCGGACAATCGCAAATGTGCAAACTGAACAGTGTCCAGTATCAAGTAAGAACTGCATGCGTTTCTACACACTGAGACATACTGTTTTAGTGCAACTCTTATGTTGCTGCAGATACGATATCCGCACGTCAAAGTCTGGAGAACTTATATCAGTCCCAACTGCGCGTTGTTTCAACTGAGTGTCAGAACCACAAGCAATTAGTCCACCACTTATGGTTAACAAGACGTCTACTTCTGAAATGGCATTTGTCTGACTGCGGCCGCTACTGGCGGCCTGCCCTTCCGCCGCCTACATCGCAGCTCAGTATCTGCGAAGCTTTCCGTGATGGGAATTTCGGCAAATGAGCTTAAGGCCAACTGCGTGTTAATAATGCTCGACATGAAGTCTTCCAAGTATTTTGTCTGCCAATACTTGATACACCTGTCGAAACCCCAAGAGTAAGTTAATCCAACGGTGCATTACAAGAACTGCGCGTTACATGAACTGCACATTACAGGAACTGCGCGTTGCATGAACTGCACATTACAGGAACTGCGCGTTGCATGAACTGCACATTACAGGAACTGCGCGTTGCATGAACTGCACATTACAGCAACTGCGCGTTAACGTAGCTATCCGTTCTAGCTACTGCCCGTGTAAGCAACTACTCTTTACAGCAACTGTGATTTATTTAAACTGCGCGTTTGTCAAACTGGGCGTCATTACAACCGCTAATGGGCCAGGGGTGCGGAGCTGGTGCTTTGCAAGTTTGAATTTTCCCGCTGGCGGCTAGCGATTTAACTTCCGCCGGCTGCCGTGAAACCCCCGTAGAGTCCCTCCAGTCCCCCGCCCCGGCCTCCCCCACCACTTCTCTTCGTCCTTCCCCCTCCCCCTTATCGTGTCCGCCAGAAGGCGTTGTATGTCATACTATTCACACCCCATGTCCATTATTGGCACCATTGTATTTTCCTGTACAAAATGTCTCGTTGAATAAATCAGTCTTGAAACGTCTGGAACAAGCTACGAACCAGCTAGCACTTCTCTCCTCCTGAATACCCTCTCACGACGAATCCACCAAGAACATCACATTGACGACAAGAACAGCACATTGGCGGCAAGTACAGAACAGAAAACAGCCCCCCCCCCCCCCCCTCTCTGATTACCTCAAAACTCGAACGCTCGTTTAAAATGACGCGAGGTTTGGCTAACGCGCAGGTGCTTTGACACGCAGCTGAAGTAACGCACAGTTGCTGTAACACGCAGCTGAAGTAACGCACAGTTGCTGTAACACGCAGCCGAAGTAACGCACAGTTGCTGTAACACGCAGCTGATGTAACGCACAGTTGCTGTAACACGCAGCTGATGTAACGCATAGTTGCTGTAACACGCAGTTTTACCGAGCGGGGATTTATCAACGCGCAGGTCTGCTAAGTGCAGATGATCTGACCGGCAGTTGTACTACTGTGCAGCTGCTTTTACGCACAACAGAGAAAATATCGAAACGATTTAACACTTTGATTTCTAATTCCAATTTAACGCGACAAACACTCGTTCTCACGTTTTTTTATAGCGAGCACTCAATTTGAAAACGGACTATCATTATGAAAGAGGCGGGGATCAAGTTCACAAAGCGGATGGGAAATCACTGAGCAACAGAGTGTTACGCGGTGAACACTTTTCTGGAAGAACGCACGATTCGACGAATGTTGTGTTTCAAGTTTCTGAGGCATACTCAAACTCCATCACGTAGTATATCATGAAGAAGACTTTCAGTTGGCGGAGTGACAGTCAGACTGACACTCAGTTGGAGCAACGTTGAACTTTCGCCATCTGCTCCTCCTTCAAGTGTGGAATGAAACAAGGTTTATCGTGGATCTGCTTCCTTTTTCTTGAATGCTAGACTTGACTTACGATGACGTTAAACTGACGCTTACCTGTACCCGTGCCTAGTGGCATCACAGGTCCGTTGATTTAACCCTCAGTTCTCTTGACCATCGTTTTTCGCTGATATGTTTGCAACAAACGCCCATGAACCAAAATAGTCAGTTCATTGATTCTCAGCAAGAGCATGGTGCGATTTCATCAACGATAAGTTGATAAAACTTCCGACTCTACTGACGCTTAGTTATTGTAAACGTCAGTCCCAGACATGATAACTTGAATTTGCATCCATTATCAATGATGCCCACTTGTACTTAAAAAGAACTTTAGATAATAAACGCGTGACTGATGGCTTTTCGCCCTCACTCGTTTCTCTGTTCTCGATGAGTTACAGCAACATACAGTTGTACCAACGGTCAGTTGTTTTAACGCGCAGTTTGTCCAATGTGCAGTTGTACCAACGCCCAGTTGCTTTCACGCTCAGTTTTGTGAATGTGCAGTTACAAAACAGTCAGTTGTTTTTAACACTAGGTTTGGTTGATGTGCAGTTGCACTAACGCTTAGTTGCTAACGCTCAGTTTAGTTAATGTGCAGTTGCGCCAACGCCCAGTTGCTTTCACGCTCAGTTTTGTTAATGTGCAGTTACAAAACAGTCAGTTGTTTTAACACTAGGTTTGGTTGATGTGCAGATGCACTAACGCTTAGTTGCTGTAATGCTCAGTTTAGTTAATGTGCAGTTGCGCCAACGCCCAGTTGCTTTTACGCTCAGTTTTGTTAATGTGCAGTTACAAAACAGTCAGTTGTTTTAACACTAGGTTTGGTTCATGTCCAGATGCACTAACGCTTAGTTGCTGTAAAGCTCAGTTTAGTTGATGTGCAGTTGCACCAACACTCAGTTGCTTCAACTCCCAGTTCATCAGTGTGCAGAAAAAACTTCGCTCTGGGCGAAAACGCCCTACACGCAACATTAACATCTGATCCTTCAGTTGGCGGTTGCGGTTTTAGGGAATCGCTAAAACCGTGGAAGTATTTTAGCACTGGAACTTGTTACGCCTTTTGGATCGTACCACAAGGTGCACAATAGAGTACTCCGCAACTCCGCAGGAGACGAAACTGGAGTAAGAAGTCGTAACGAAAAAAAGAAGAAAGACGCAGGGGAAGTATGAGAAATCGGCTGCTCGTAACCACGCTCTGCTTTAGATCACTCGCAACTTCGATACAAAAATCAATCGATTTCTGATACCTCTTTCCAACGTTCATCTTGGCTGCTCTGGAGTACCCGTGGTGGGGGGGGGGGTATGGCCTGAGCGCCTAGGGCAATGGAATGAATCACTAAGCTCGTGATCCCCTGGCAAGGGAAAGCAGCGCGAGCTGCTTCTGTAGTGCCCCCCCCCCCCCCGCACAACAGCTACGATGACCACCACTAAAACCACCCCACAAACTAGAACAACCACCTGAAAATCAAAGGAAAGTCGGAGGGGCGTCGGCAGCACGAGGCCACGGTGGCTGTCCACGAACTACGTAACGCTTAATAGAGGTTTCCAATCAGACTTAAGAAACGGAAGCTGAAGAAGAAAACTCTCCCAGGCACTCTCCAGAGCAGATATGAGATACTTCAATATAGTTTGAGTAAAATTGGAGGTTCTTTTCCCATATTTGTCGAGGCTAGTGTGCATGAATATTTCTCATACCTGCCCTCGAGAGTGTCCAGTCTGGACGTGTTTATGTTCTTCAGCTTCCATTTCCAAGTCTCATTGGAAACCTCTATTCCGACAATGTCAAACAAAAACGAGGCGGGAGGCTTTCGAGCGCGGGGTATATCCCGGAGTGCTTTCACAGACGTCTCAGCGCTGTGGAGCCGGAGGTTCTGCTCACCTGCGCTCCCTTGGCCAAAGGCCTCTGCTCGGATCGGCCCCGCCGCTTTGCAGAGGGCCAAACGCTAAAGGCCAAACGCGCATTTCCTTTCAAATATCTTCGGCTCCCCCTTATGGTGTTCACAAACTGACTAAAAACGCACCAAAAGGTAAGTTCTGCTTTCACAGACACACACATAAGACTTTATTTCCAAAGCTTCCACGCATCCACCTAGCTCACCTCCGCCCACCACAGCCGAACGTCCCCGAGTTAATTACCGCAGCAGGCCTTCAGTGTGCGGTCCCGCGTGGCCTCCCCCTGGGCCTAGGCCAAACCTGAAGTGGTGTTCTTCGGTGGGGTCCTCTAGTACCTAACCCCTAACCCTGAGGTGACCCGACGCCCATAGGCGAACACCCCATGGTCGTAGCACACCCCATTCATGAGATAGACCCGAAACCGCACTTAAGCCCCTCTGGAGGTTTGCACCGGGCTTCGCGCGGAAACAGCAAATGCTTTTGGAACAAAAAAAAAAAAATGATATTTTTCATTCCGTCAGTGGGAATCGAACCCACCAAGCCACCTCATACAAAAGTAGTGTATATATATACGAGTGAGGCTCGCGCCAACGACAGATTTGTGTTTTTTCTTCTCATTCCTTGTGATTTGCTGTCCGCCGGCCGTCTTTACGCAAAAATAGTGACCGAGGCCTAACCTGCTGCTGTGCTTCACACTAGAATTATTTTTTCTACGTTAATACTCTTCAAAAGCATTCTATATAGTCTTGGAATGACGCGAGTCGCCAGCTCTTGGGGAAGAAGGCCGAATTCAATCGTAAGGATCAGTCACTCGGTCATCCGAAATCAAACTAAGAGAAGTCGACGAGGGGAACCGGATCCCACACAATTTAGTAATTAAAGCAATGCACTGCCAATATAAGAAAAGGAGATCAAGATAAAGCAGATGTTACTCTTGGGCCCAAACAAATAAACAAAGAAACAGACTCACCAGATGACTCCAGAGCGTATCCAGGGTAATCACACTCACTCCGGCACGGGCTAGGGCGCCACGGGGGAGTCCTAGCCATGGTGGCTCACATGGCTGTTGATGTGGCCGTCAGGGGCGTTGGGCGGGACCTGTGGGCGCTGGGGGTGGGGCGGTTAGCGCCCATGGCGATGGAGCAGGCAGCACCTCCCCGTCATCCACTGTCAAGCACGCGCGCGCGCCGACGAACTGACCGCCGTCTTCTCACCTGTCATCAAAAGACCAAAATAACAGATCTAATTATATTAATAATATAATGATAATACAAGAGCCATCGACACAATGCTGCTACTCACAGCGATAGCAGACCCCAGCAGGCGTGTAGCTCCGGCAGCGAGGTGGTGCAGCAGCAGCAGCAGCAGCAGCAGCAGCAGCAGCAGCAGCAGCAGCAGCAGCAGCAGCAGCAGCAGCAGCAGCAGCAGCAGCAGCAGCAGCAGCAGCAGCAGCAGCAGCAGCAGCAGCAGCAACAGCAGCGGACAGCAGCAGCAGCAGCAACAGCAGCGGACAGCAGCAGCAGCAGCAGCAGCAGCAGCAGCAGACAACAGCAGCAGCAGCAGCAGCAGCAGCAGCAGCAGGACTACCTTCATGACCTGCCCGCCTGCACCCGCCGGCACCGCCGTTGTCTTCTTCTGGCCTGTCATCAAAATAAAAGCAACACAACAACAAATTAATAATATTAGATATCAAATACTGGAAAAGTTGAAATTTGAAATTTCTCTTATTTTTGGACTGTAAACGGTAGATGAGTTAATGGGGTGTTTCTTTTCCATCTTAAATGCCACAGGATACCCCTCATAACTCCCACACCGGGTATCAGTGATCTGCGACCAGGTGCGGTCACAAAGAAGAACCGTCAAGTGGCGTCTAGGTGCTCACATTCCATGGCACGGAAACTTCGAGTGACTATACGTCGTCCGATCATGCTCAAATTCGGCACACGTTCATTCTAGACCAAGGCGCGCCTAAATGTGGTCGAGTCAGTATCAATTTTCATTTTGTGAATCACCCCAACAGCGGGCTGCAGGCAGGAGGGGAGGGGAGGGGAGGGTGGGGCCCGAGGCCTCCACACTGGCGGCTCACTCAACATGTTACGTACATGTCAAGTTTGTAACGTACATAGATGTTCCGGTCTGAACACTTATTCAGACAGACAGACCACAACCTAGGCACGGCGTGGGCTCCCGCCTGAGCCGCTGGAAGGGAAAGCGGATCGGCTTCCCGTCCCACAGACACACCCTGTAGCCGTGTGAGTAGGGGCCGTCCGAATATGACGTCACACGCTGGGGGTGGTTCCCTAGCATGTGACCAGCTGTGACCGGGTGGGTGGTTGGGTAGGCGGTTTCAGCCATGTGACGTCTTCCCGTTTTCCCGTGCGGCCTCTTTTCGAATGACAATCAAATTTTCGGGTCGAACGCGTGCCAACAAGAGGGGTCACAGCGATGAGCTACATGAAATGGTTTGCGATAAAACTTTCAGCCGCCGTCAGGCGAGTTAAACTTAATTTGTGTTGCAGCCTTCTCCACATTCAGCCAAAAAGTGTCTTAGAAAATTTACCCTATGCATCAGGAGTTTAAAATGAATAATATCTCGCAAACCCCCGTGCTTCGGAGCCCACATCGGTAAATGTGACGTAACAAGGGGGGTGGGTACTCCGAAATTTTTGACAGCGTGTAACAAGGGGTGATACCGGGTGCTCGAAAATCGGGCCAAACCGCGTGACGTCATATTCGATCGGCCCCTGAGGAGGTCGGACTGTCACGCCAAAGTTCAGGTGTTCAAGACCGAAGTTCAACCCAAAAAAAAAAACATTAAAAAAAACAGATATACGAATTGCAGTGACATTCTTCAGGGACTAACTTATCAAAATGTACAGAAATTTATACTATGTTTTCAACTCATTTCGCACAATCAAATTCAGATTGACTATCCTGAAACATCACTGGTCTTAATAGTATTAAGACCAATCACTGTGTCTCAATGTCTTTTCAGACCTAGTACAAAGAATATTGAATACTAGTGAATATTAAGAATATCACGGAATAGTGCCAAATATGCGATTCATCTTGAATATGAAAAAATACAAGAGAATGCCAGAGAATCGGGGAGAATATGAATCAAATACCAGTGAACACCCATAAATATATCTGAGTATCTCATGAAATTAGCTGAATACTTCACAACACCTACGAATATTTAACTATAACACAGCGAATATTAGTGAGTACTTGATGTGCAGACGCAATGCGGCAGTAACGGGTGACGGATTCATATAATAAAATTAAGTGACAAGTTACAGGACAGTTAGTTACATGGCTTGAAATTGGCTAAATGCCAGAGGTGTACCATTTGCCCCGTGCCAAGGGAAAGGTGGGCAGGCTCGCACCGCACTAGCTCCGTCTCTGTCTGTCTCAGCAAGTCGCGTGAGACACAGACAGATCTAGTGCGTTGCGGGCCTGCTTACCTTTCACTTGGCACGGGGCAAATGGTACACCTGATATATACTGTACTGTCAGTCTTCGTAGACTTGCTGGTAGCTTCACCTCCAATGTTATTATACCCAATATTTATTATTATGGAGTAAATATTTCAGGCACCTTGATTATTATTATGAAGTAAATATTTCAGGCACCTTAATTATTATTATGAAGTAAATCTTTCAGGCACCTTAACTTCACGGCGAGCTCAGCCTGCAGCCAGTCCTGCCTGATTCCCCGCCAACTACTACCAACATCTGCACTTAGAATACCCTACGGTCTCGAAAGTACCATGGCTTTGGCGTGTGGATATCTGTCCACCAAGAAACTTGCAATCATTCTGTGATACTTGGAGATTCTGTATTACGAGTTACAGTATCGACCTTTTGTTCGTGTTAGCCAGGTGCTGGCCGCGATAGGATGTAAAAAGAATGGACGATGTGAATACTTCGGGATACATATTACACATGAATACTTATTAAATACACAGTTCTCCGCAAACTTTTTACAGTGCGCTTTCCGAGGCAACGAAATATTTTCCGAGATCTCATACCTTTTTGAAGAGCTTTGTTAACACTTCCGTACATTTCAATTATGTTAAAAAGTATCTAAGCCTGTGCGAGTTCCTTCATGACGATAGTTTCAAGAAAATTACGAAAACCATAAGACTTTAATAGTGATATGTCACGAAGAAAATTTCTTTGTATTACAAAAAATATTGAGGCTCTGTGTTACGAACCCTGCCTGCTACAAACATTAAAGTAGGACGATAAAGTAGGTAGAAGTACGTCAGACCGCGTCGTTGTGTATGAGGCTTCGCTCACTGCACTCTTGGAGGCTCAGCTCCGAGGGGGCAACCACTCGTTTAAACCATGTACACAGATTTCAGATTTTCGTCGGACTACACCCCGTGGTTATCGCTATTTTTCGTCATGAAGTCCAAGTCTTACTTAAAATTCGAAATTTTTTTGGCACGGAGTGACCTTATAGTTTCACTGAAGATTGGACATTTTTAGGCACGGAGGGACCTTATAGTTTCACTCAAGATCGGACTTTTTTTTTAGGCACGGAGTGGCCTTATAGTTTCACTCAAGATCGGACATTTTTGTTTTTTTTAATTTCCTATAATTTCCTTACGCCAAAACCGAAAGTCTCTGTGAGAAGTTTTTCAGACCTTCCTGACTTTCGCATAGTACCCATACAAGAGCGTCGGAAGTTATTTTACACTCCCGAAATGCAGCAGACAGTCTCAAAAACCGAGTTCAAATTCAGCTTTCCCACTCCATCCAATAGCGAAAGAAAAAGACAGCTAGCGTGCTCGGCTCGTCAGCTGGCTGCGTCAGTATCATCCGTCCTTCTCCTGCCACGCTAATAAAATCGGACCTCTCCCTTTCTTGTGAAACAGCCCTTATTGTTGATGTGCCGAGCCGAGTCGAGCCCTGGTTAAAAAGGAGGCAACTCAACAGTCGCGACCGCTTCGGACCCTAGAGTATGCACGAGAGGCACAACCCTCAGAGCGAAACATTGTCGATCTGCCGACCGGTCAGTGCCAGTGAGAACTAGGGGGCCGCGGGCCGCGCCGCGACCAGCCAACCTTACGAAAATGAAGTCTCGCCACGATTCCCCTCACATTTCCCGTTGAAACAAAAAAAACTTAAAGTCATCCACGTTCACGTTCCCTTTGTAATTAAAAATTAACAACCAGCTAATCATAAAATTCTTAATTACAAAAAATAGTAAATATGAAAATTGCACTAAATCCTATTTTGTGACACTCCGGGCCTTCCAGTATTTCACGAAGTGTACAAGTATTTTTTCAGTTTGTTTTTAAAAATTTCTGGAATTTTGTACACATGATTACGCGAGTGATTCGCCCCTCGCTCAGCTCTCGCTGAGGGTCACACAGCGCAGAACACCAACCGCTGTGACATACCGTCAGCGAGAGCTAAGCCTCCAAAGTTGTGACGTTGGCTTGTGGCTGACTCCGTGGCCAGAGGTACTCTGTGCTGCGGTTCCCCTCACTTTTGTTATTATCTGAACCATTTTGCTTCTGTTTAGGCTCTTCTCCGGAATACGCTATTGCAGGTATGACAATTGCACTACAGGGAGACGGGGTCATACAGAGGTGACCCACCCCTCGGCCGTCGCTGGGGTGTAACATGAAAGCGGTAATAAAATATTCCTGTGTCCCACTGTGTTTGATACCTGTGCGCTGGTTGCACTGGTCGGCACAGTGTGGTGTGCAGTAGGCGGCCACACGGGGCCTCCTCTGCGCCGCAAACAGGTAGTAGTACTTTTACTCAAAACTCATTGAGACAAAAAGAATCAACACTATCTTTTACGTTTGTTTGAAAAGCAAAAATTACGCAGAACTGCGCTTTGCACTCCATTATCACGCCGATACCTCAAGAACAGCAAAATATGAGCAATTTTTTTGTGTAAAAATACAGGTCCTTAGCCTTAAGAAAAACAAAATTGATGTTTCTTGCTGTGGCCGTTTAAGACACCGCCTCCGGCAGCGCAGCGTCTGGCCACGCACTGCGGTACGGGCAGCAGCACGGAGTAGGGCATTCCGCAGCGGAGTAGCGGAAGTGTTCCCACGGCCTGACAGGGTGCTCCAATAACAGCAGCCACTCGGCTGAGACTCCCACACTGGGGCCACACAACCTCTTATGATACATGAAGAACGTCCATGACGGACCGTCACCAAGCGACATTAGCAATCATAAAGCTGATTGGCCAAAACTTGACCTACCGCACATAACCACACGGGCACGGAGCACGAGCGTATTAAACCTCCCTGAAATTACTCAGCCGTCGATTTGTTAAGTTTCTAAGGTTTCATTACGCCACAGCTCGGTGCAGTAGTGTATTAAAACCGCTACGGCGGTACCGTACGAGTGTCCTGAAACTGGACAAATCGACGGCTGAGTACTTGGACACCCGAAAGGTACCGCCATATAGGTTCGAGTATCTACAGGGAGGTTTACTACGCAAATGCTCCGTGCCTGTGTGGTGGAATGCTCGGAAGGTGTATTTCTAGTGACCTATGGCCGCATCCCTCGCTCTGCGTGGTTTTTGTGAGTTTTGGCCAGATAAATCAGTTTTGATTGCTAGGAGGCGTGCTAGAGTGAATCTGACGTGATTTTTAGCAAAAGGCCTTATCTGCAGGGACGTCATGCGGTCACGCGAGTTGAGGTGGCACGTTCAGGGCTACCAGAAGAGGTCATGTGACCCATTTCAGGAATCCTAGCGCCAAGCTGTCCAACACGGAACTCAAAACTCAGGAATGTCAGGTTTAACTTTCAACACACCCTCCACCGGTCCAAGAATTGGGCGGTGACAATGTCTCTTTCAATCTCAGTAGAAAAATACGAAAAACATTTGTCACCAGCGCGCACTTTAGCTTACGGAGGTCGGACTGGACTGGATCTGTGGGCTGTAGCCACACCCAAGGGCACTGTGGCGCACTGTGGAATATGTTTTCTCAGGCTGTCACACCCTGGCAGCTCAGCCTGGACACTCATACCATGACAGCCTAGGCTGTCCTGCGTGCGGGGCTCTTTCGATGTTAAACGTTTACAACCAAATAGGGTATTACGGAGATGCGCAAAACGGAAGTCAAGAAGAGACACAAAAAGGCACCGGAGTTAGAAGCGTCGGTGTATAAGTTGCGCGCGCAGAAGCGACGCGGGTCAGCCACGAGCTTACCTGAGAACTTTGCCCGTTAGCTCTCGCTGATGTGCACCGCTTGGGTCACCAGAGCCTGCTCGCCGCGCGGCTTGGAGGAGTGACTCTATGGGCCGCGGAGCTGTGCGCTATGGAATGGAGGTACATGTCGTTCGAGAGAGAATGGTTTTCTCAGATGGGCTCGTGGCCGACCCGCGTCGCTTCCGTAACAAATCACATCCACGCTTCTGACTCCAGTTTCTTCTTCTTGTGAGTCCTCTTGACTTCCGGTTTGCGCGGCTCCAAAATTCCCTATTACTGTAGTTCTTGCAGCTGTGCTTTGGCGAGAACTTTAATGTGATGAGGTTTGCGAATACTGAGCTTTGGTTAGGGCATTCAAATTCAGTATTACAAATTGGAAAACGCGTCTCTCAATTGTTCATGCTGACAAGATTGCGTTCTTTACGATAAAGATGTAAGTGCAATTTTGTCCATACTTCCGCACAAAATTTAACACGAGATAGCTTTTCTGTGCCTGAAATTGGAGTGATATTAATGGTATATACTGTATTGATTTGTTGTTGCAAAATAATATCAACATGTTACTTTTTAATATCATTGCAAATTCCATTGTCACTGCAATTTTAATCACAGCGTTATCCGAGTGAACAGGGCAGCATTAATTCGACGTCAAAAATACACAAAATGTTCATTAAAATAACGTCAAGTGTAGAGGAAACGCGTCTGAAGTTGTTATGACCGTACTTTAACGTAAACTTTACAGTGTGCCATAATTATATCATATTAGGATGTCCCGTTTCACTCAGTTTCTCACTTTTAGTGCGTAACTAGGCATGAAAACGTGGACATTGTACGCCCTTTATCTCTTTCTTTACTTCCTCTCCCACTACTACGAAGTAGAAGCAAAAAAAAGAACGAGTATTGCGGTCGCCCTGCCAGTTAAGACCCATTTTCATCTCGAAAACTACGTAACGGAGGGATTCTGTTTCGGGGGCAAATTGGTTAAGCATTAATGTAGTTTAGAAAGTGACATACAGGTGTATTCAGACTCGTTCGGTTGCATCAGTCATCAAACGTAATCCATCATCCTTCGCAGCGTAAGCAATGCAATATTTGTCGCAATCCTTGTCTAGCCGCGAAAGACGGGTCTTGAAACGTTTGGGAAACGCCGAATGCTTGCGAAGATAGAAAGTGATCAGTTGATTCCCCCCCCCCCCCCCAGTGAAAATCTTTCGATTTTTCCATTTAGCCGTGCCAGTTCATACTGGATCACGACGCTCATCACCTCACAAAGTATGCACAAACACGGCCAAATGTAAAAATCGAAATATTTTCACGGGGGGGGGGGGGGGGAGATCAACGGATCACTCTCTATCTTAGCATTTAGCGTTTTCCAAAAGTTTCCCGTTGTTTCAAGACCCGTTTTCGCGGCTAGACAAGGATTCCGACGAATGTTTTCCGTTTTGATTCTCATGGCTGACGCTGCGAAGGCTGATGGATAACGTTTGATGGCTGATGCAACTGAACGAGTATGAATGCACCTTAACAGATTTCTCGAAAACAAAAATCAAAAACACTAGTTTTTAGAGACCGCCATACTTGATTGTTCTTGCAGATCCGTATTCTGCGCTAGACACTTTGGTGCACGCTGAAGTCCTTACGGATGTTTTTAGTCCGCAATAAAGTCGTGTTTACAACCGTATCGCACACAGTCACGACATCTGTTCGTACAAAGAATAACATCCGGAACCACGTCCGTAAAAGGTGCAACAAGAAGTAAAGTTTCCGAACAGGCGTACATACATTCACTTGGGAACTGAACCCCCAAAGGCTGCCCCGTCTGGGTACTCCAAATAGCTCGCCATACAAACAGAGCAGTGTCTACTAGAATCCACACGATGCTTGAATCACTGCGAAAATTGTTCGTCGTATGACGAGAAAAGCTGTGGCCATTCATTGGTCACCTGAATATGTCGCCACTTTAAGAAGTTTATTCGTCACGTGACGATATATTCGTGACGATGTATTCGTAGTACCGTCACATCCAAACAAGCAAACTGCAAGAAGACTTACTTTTCTAGACGCTTGGACACAACTATATCAGGTGACGACCTATTCTTTACGAAGTTTTGACGACTCATTCGTTCTTGTCGTAACGTTACGACAATTACTTTGACAGTGTGACGTGTACGGACCACTCGGTGTCCCGCTAGCTGGCTCAGCAGGCTCAGGCCTTCCCCAACTGTAACCCCCAGGTATTGATGAAACTTTTTTTGCTTGATCTACTAGTAATGAAACCCCCGCAAACCAAATTTCATCTGCTATTACATGCTAGTTTCCGAGATATGATTTTTTAAATTTCCGTTTTTACCTTTAAATTGCTACATGTTGCGGACTCATTGACCCGAACGTTAAAAAACGAAAATTTAAAATATCATATCTCGGAAACTCGCATGTAATAGCAGATGAAATTTGGTTTGCGGGGGTTTCATTACTAGTAGATCAAGCCAAAAAAGTTTCATCAAGATCTGGGGGTGACAGTTGGGGAAGGCCCCTTGTGAGCAGGCCCAGCAGGCTCAGCCCCTCAGCCCTCTGCCAACTCACCCGGACACACGCTGCAGTAGACCATTCCGTCCCCGGCAGGAGCGTCAGGCCACAAAGCTAACGCTAGCGGAAAATGTCTTTGTATTACAAAGAATATTGAGGCTTTGTGTTACGAACTCTGTAACAAATTACCGGCTGCATTGGGAATAACTTATTTTTAACTTCCAAACAATTTCTTCGTGACGCTTCGAAGAAGTTGTTTGTAAGCGTTGCGAGCACATTGTTAGTTCCGATGAAAATCCTTTCAATGCAAAGAAAACAGTTTGTAACAGAGTCGGTCACAGAGCCTTAATAATGTTCGCTATGATTTCAGAGTACGCTCTTGTGCCCGGTGACGCCCGCATCCAGGCGGGCTGTGGCCTCGGCACTCCGATGGGCCACGCTCCCTGGGGCCCCACTCACAGCCAGGATACCGCACTGTGTAGGAACGTTCTCCAGTGTCTTTTTCGTGAAAGAAAGTAATTGAGAAATCTTCGTAAAACAATGCTTTTTAGCCCGTCCCGACACGTTTCTTTAGAAACGGCAGGAGCCGGGCTTATAGTCTGATGCCGCATGTTCGTTCGGGCGGACGTATGTTCGCCGACTTATCGTTCATAGAAAAACTTCAAATTTTGAGGATCAACTACTTTTTTATCGTACAATCACGTGCGGTGGCAACAATTTTCGATTTGTATCGCATTTTTGATTAATGAAAATTTGTCTGTTTTTGTTTTTTGACGTTAGGGTTGGCCGCCGCGCGCACACTACATATTACCATCGCGGCGCGCTCAGGGACGGGCTCAGGTTAACGATTTTAATCGTAACAAATACATCTGCTACCGGGCACTTCTAGGGAGACCAAACGCCGCCGGCAGGCTAAGCTGGCCAAGTCCCCCTCTCAATCCGAGGTGCCGGTGGAGCGCAGCGGAACTGGCACCGAGGATGACGGAAGGGACGGGCCAGCTTGTTTGTACGTGTGACAACTACTCATTCATTAGGCGTTTACGTGGAATAATCATCCAGGTTGTACATTTATCACAGGTGTACACCAGACCCCGTCAGAGCGGCTTCTGATGACAGCAGTGTTGGCCTGGCGCGGATCCAGGGGCGGCTCTAGGGGGGCGATGTACCGATTTCTGCCTACTTTCAGGCGGATTGTAACGCGAATTGCCTACCTTTCGGGCGCCCTAAGGGGGGGGGGGGGGGGCGATCGCCCCGTCGCCCCCTGGATCCGCGCTTGGTGTTGGCCTGGCGCACACCGGGCGGACCCTGTGAGGCCGTGAGGCCCTGCGGGGGCCAGAGCCCCGGGCTGCTGCCGGTGGAGGTGTGGTGCGGAGCTCTTGTCACGGTGGTAAAGCTTCACATGCTTACGGACGATTTCTTTGGAATGGCGAAGCTTTTACTTTGAAATGCAAAGGAATCCTTTGTAAGAAAGCATTGTAGTTCCCCCGTATTCTTTGTAGCATTGCACTGAATCAGCCTAGAGAGAGATCAGCTTGGCTGGGGGCGGGAGGGCTGAGTCCCCACATCACCCGTTTTAGGGGGACCAAACGGGCCAAGGCCGAAGACCAACTTGTCGTACCGGAGGAACATGCACAGAAGCTGAGACCATGCGATATCCCCGCTCTGCGTCAAACCTCTCGATATCGTGCGGACAAACTGACAAACTGAAACGTTATTCCAGCGCCACCCGGGCTGGGGCTTAACTATCTAGGAAAACTAGAACAATAAACTATCGAAGCTGATTGCACTGCGACAGCGGACTCCGTAGCGACTGCTTACGTCACCGCAAACTGTAAAAAGATTAACGGAATAATACAGGTTTCCAATGAGACTTGGAAACGGAAGTTGAAGAACAAAAACATTTCCAGACCGGAAGCTCTGGAGGGCAGGTATGAGAAACTTGAATGGCGTTTTGAGTGATTTTCGAGGTTATATGTCATATTTGGCGCCGCTCTTGTGCATCATAATTTCTCATTCTTTCTCTCCAGAGCTTCCGGGCTGGGAGTGTTCTCCAGCTTCCGCTTCTGAGCCCCGTTGGAAACCTGTATAGCGCCGGCCCCCACGGCGCGGCACCATAAATGGTGCTTATCCCGCTCATCCCCATGGCCTCTGCGGCAGCCCAGCCGAATAGGGTAGTCCGGTGAGTGTGAGCCGGAAGTGAGAAGAGGTCCGGAGCCTGGAGGTGCGCTGGTGGGTGTGCTGCCGCCAGTGCGTGTGTTGGGCCGTGAGAATCGCCGTGGGCCAAGTGCCTCCATGTTCTCAGGTCGATATAAGTATGTAACGCAAATGAAAGCGACGTTGTTCCTCAAAACGATTAAAGTTCGAGGTCTTCGGCATGCTCTATCTCTGTTAACGCTGTCTATTAGAGCACATTTGTGGTGAGCGTAGTGAGTCCCTGTTCCCAAACGGACCACGCGCCGACACTCGTCGTGCATGTCTGTCACTCACACACATTTCAGAAACACAACGCAACAGACCGGCCTCAACTCACTGACTTTGAATAGATATTTATTGGCGGACAATATAGCAAGTCGGGTTTTTGATTCGTAAGTTTGAAATATGTTGTAATGAATGAATCTCACGGCCGCAGCTGGCACCGCTGGTACACCGTACGGCTCAGCTCGGCACGGCCGGGCGCCTCGGCGCGGTTTTGTCGCACTCAAGCTGTAGCTGGAGTACTAAAACCAAATGTGAAACTACCATAAACGCGCCAACAATATTATTTGAAGATGGAAGTTGAAAATACATTTCGCAAATTTCACCAAGGCGCATGATATGCTTGTTCCAAGCATGACTATGCACGATTCAAGAATATTATGCTCGACTCAAGTACTGTCAAAACTGGCGCCAAGCTTCGTTATGCTTGAAACAAGCTTCATATCCTTGGAACACGCTTCATATGCTTGCAACAAGCATCATGTTCTTTACGAAACTCCGCCAAGAATCATCATTTAACGTTCATTTTGCGTTAGTTCAACCATTTAATTTTCAGAGTGTGGTAGCGATTTCGATATTCTGCGATGTTTTCATACGATATTGTGATTTTCTACTGTTCGCGATATCGCGATATTTTATCTTCAGCAATATCGCGTAATTTTATCGTTCACAATGTCGCGATATTTTTGCGATTATTTATTGACGATAACACAATAAATATCGTCGCGGCAGGAAATATCGATATCGGGACTTATCGACAATCAAATCCTATCGTATCGCGATAACAAAATCCTAATACCGCCCAGGGCTCAGTGGTGTGTGATACAAACATCAAATTGGGAACCGACGCCCTCTGAACCCAGGAAATGTAAGGAAACGAGACCAGAGGCTTAAGCCTGCTGCTGCAGGTGTCGTTGAGCGGAGTAGGCCTTTCTCAAACAGGAAATTAAGTAAATGGTGTGAGAATGCCTTGTCTCCCAGCACCGGTAGGCCGCGGTATTTGAGTGGCTCCAACAGCAGTCCTCGTCTGAAGCGATGCCGGCCATGCAGTTGTGAGGAAACATGCCCAACGTATTTACTTGACTTCACAGGAGCTTCGAATCCACCCCCGGTATTTCGCCGTCTCTGTAGCCAGGATCCCAAGTCCGCAACAGAGCACAGCGGCAGGCAACACCAGCGGGCAGCGCCCACGGAACCCTTGGTCTGGTTTGGTATCAACAGCCAAACACGTTTGTGATGCAGTGCCTGTTACTGAAGTTGCAATACACATGGCAACAAGTGTAAAAAGTATTGCAAAATCTGCTGTATTGCAAACTGGTTGCACTAAACGTGGTCCTATTTCTAATGGGAGTTCCGTATCCACACGGGGAGAAGCCATTCGAACACTGCCAGACCCTGGGCTTCAATTTGAAGCCGACGCGCCCCAAACCTTAAAGCCCCGCTGGAGGCGTCCAGCCGAGCTTCAAAGTTTGAAGCGCGTCGGCTTTAAATTGAAGCCTAAGGTTTAGCAGTGATTGCACCGAATGCCACAAGAGGGAAAGAAATCTCCGAGTCCACCTACGTATCCACACGGGGGAGATGCCATATGAATGCACCGCGTGCCACTACAACTTTCCTCACTCCGTCACACTGCAAGCCCACCTTCGTACTCATAAGCAGAAGAAGCCTTAAAGTGCAACAAATGTAGCACTAGTTGGTAGCCTCGTCCTGCTTTCTTTTTCTTTTTCGAGCTCCTGCTGCTAAGCAGACTACGTTGTTCACACGATGTTGTGTTACTTGTCTGCCATTGTGGTTCGAATGTGTAGACCGACTCGCCAGACGAGTAAACTCGCTAATATTTGAGTATTAACCATGAAATTGCAATTGCAAGACAGAGTTTCGTTTTAACGATCGCATTGGCATTATTACCACTTCTACTTTGTGTAAACTGGTACCACTTAGGAAAATTTCACTTTTTTAAATCGCTTTTTTCCCGTCCCGACACGTTTCTTTAGAAACGGCAGGAGCCGGGCTTATAGTCTTATGCCGGATGTTCGTTCGTTCGCTAGTGTGTACGCCGAATTATCGTTCACAGAAAAACTTCATTTTGGAGGATAAACTCCTTTTCTAACGTAGAATCACGTACGGTGGCAACAATTTTCGATTTATATCGCATTTTTGATTGATGAAAATTTGTCTGTTCTTACTGTTTGAGGTTAGGGTTGGCCGCCGCGCGCACACCATTACCATATCGCGGCGCGCACAGGGACGGGCTCAGGTTAACGATTTAAATCGTAACAAATACATCTGCTATCGGGCACCTCTAGGGAGACTCGAGGCGGGGGCCGAAGGCCCCCGCAAACGCCGCCGGCAGGCCAAGCTGGCCAAGTCCCCCTGTCGAACCGAGGAGTTGACGGAAGGGACGGGCCAGCTTGTTTCTATTTGTTCAAATGTTTTGCAAACATCCACTCTGGCACAATTCGCTGCTATGAGAGACAGTTTATGCCAAGTCCAGTGAATATATTATACTGAGTTGTTCACGAACGAAGTCTGCTTAAAATATGGTAACTTTCCTGACTATGCTTGCTCTGCCGGAATTGCGTTAATGTAATCTGAAGCGGAGTTTGAATGTTTCGCAATTCAGTCGTATTTATCCACTGCATTTAATCGGTTTCAAAACGTTTATGTGTCAAACAATGGTGTTTAAAATTTGGAAAATAAAAATAATCAATGTCGTTCCCTAAGGTGGACTTAGTTTCGTGTTCGATGGCTGTGTTAGGGCTGTGTGAGGGCTGGCGCTGAACACGCACATCTTTTGTTTTCCATCAGATTCTTATGGAGAAAGAAAGGATGTGCGTGGTCAGCGTCAGCCATCACACAGCCCTAACACAGCCGTAACACAGCCATCACACACCAAACTAAATCCACCTTTAACATGTCATTTCAGGGTATTTTTAAAACATGGACACACTACAAAAGTAGTTCATTTCATCACTGCACTTTCTAAAATGTCGCTTTTGTACAAACATTATTTCTAACCGTTTTAATGTTTTGCAAACATGTACTCTCGCTGAACTCGTTTCTATAAAAAAACTTTTCATAGTGTCCAGCAGAAGCAGTACAATAAGTAGCTGCTTACAAACTGAGCCTGCAGTTAACTTGTTTTATTCGGCTTGCCTTGTCGGCATTGGATACATGCTATCCGGAGCGGAGTTACTTATTACACCGATCGTCTTTTGTTCGTTTTTATTTATATCTTTTTTTTTTTATAATTTAGAATCGATCACTGTAATTGAGAAGGTTTCGATGTTCAGTCTGTATTCTTTTACCGCATTGTATCGATGTCAAAACGTTCGTGTGAAAGTTGGAGTTTCTTGTTGGAGAATAAAATTAATAAATTTGATTCCCAAACTTGTCTATACACGGAGCCTTTTAAACATCAGCACACCGTAAGTGGTCAATTCATCACTACGCAAACACTATTGCTGACCAACCAAATAGACAATACAGGTTTCCAGCGCGGCTCAGAAGCGGAAGCTGAAGAACAAAAACACTTCCATGCCGGAAACTCTTGAGAGCAGGTATGAGAAATACTGATGGGCAAACGCCGCGCCAAATATGGGAAATATGCACCAAATTAACTGAGAACGTCATTCAAGTTTCTCGTACCTGCCCTTGGGAGTTTCCAATCTGGAAGTGTTTTTGTTCATCAGCTTCCGTTTCCAGGTCTAATTGAAACGTCTATTCCAACGAGGCTCGAGAACAGACGTAAATAGAAGACCAAGAACACTTTCAGGGGGAAAGCGAGAAATCCGGAGACATCGCACGGTCAAGGGTACGATGCGTCCTAAGAACAAAGCGCGATCTCCTTGCGCGACGCTCATCAAAGCGCGAAGTGTTTTAGGGTCGCGTCAACAAGGTCCGATGTCTCATCGGGCTCCTCCTCGCCCCTCACCATCCGATCACAGGCGACCCTAAAACACTTCGCGCTTTGATGAGCGTCGCGCAAGGAGATCGCGCTTTGTTCTTAGGACGCATCGCAGTATTTCCGCCGCGGGCCAGCCAAAGGTCGTGCCGATATGTTCAGACTATTTCGTTGGGTCAAAACGAGTACAGCTACTCCACGAGGTCTGAGGAATCACATTAGAGCAGAGTAGGAATGGGCTTGGTGACGTATGATCAGCAACATCTAAGATCCCCTTTTCTTCTTGGGCGTCGTCTCCGCTTCCGGTCTGAGCTGCCCCGCATCAAAGTCCACAACACAGAGCAGCGGCAGGCAACAGCAACGGACAGCGTCCACGGAATCCTCGTTCCTAGCAGCTAGCAAAGGGCTGCTTTAGTGCAGTGGCGGATCCAGGAGCGGCTTTAGGGGGGGGGGGCAAAGTCACGCCTTTTTCGTACTTACAGGTTGAAAAGTTATGCCGGTTGCCTACATTACCGGCGGAGGCAATTGACCCATTGCCCCCCCCCCCCTCGGATCCGCGCTTGGTTTGGTGTCAACACCACACGGCCAACCACGTTTATGACGCAGTGCCGCGCAGTGCCCGTGTTCGACTTTCATTAAAGGACACACATCAGCATTTCTTCCCTATGAATTGTTCGTTGTCGGTCGCTGAACTATGATTTCTTGTTGCCCTCAGGACAACTTCCATACTGAATTCGCACGTTCAGTATGTGACTCTACTTCCGTATCCACACGGGGAGAAGCCATTCGAACACTGCCAGACGCTGGGCTTGAATTTGAAGCCGACGCGCCCCAAACCTTAAAGCCCTGCTGGACGCGTCCAGCCGAGCTTCAAGGTTTGAAGCGCGTCGGCTTTAAATTGAAGCCTAAGGTTTAGCAGTGATTGCACCGAATGCCACAAGAAGTTCGCTCGGGAAAGAAATCTCCGAGTCCACCCACCTACGTATCCAGACGGGGGAGAAACCATTTGAATGCACAGAGTGCCACAAGAAGTTGACTCGGCTCAGTAGTCAGAGTCTGAGAGTCCACTTCGCCAAGAGCACTTCCCGCATGATGCCTACAGTGCCGACTGCCCGTGGCCAAGGTGCTTGCAGCAGGTGATATATGCCAGAACAGGCTCTTCTTAAACAGTAATAGGGTATTCCGCAGTAGAGCTTGACCGGAAACGAGAAGACAACAAGAATCACAAAAGCGGATACGGAAGTCTACAGTGTGAAAAGTTACGCAGCACGTGCCGCGCCGTCAGCCACGACCCGACTCAAAAATTTGTAGGCTTCGCTCTCGCTGATGATATGTCAGGACCATTTGGCAGGGTCAGGCAGCGCTGGAACCACTCCGCTCGGCCTGGGGATGCACGGCCCCGGGCCGCCTCGTCTGACCCTCAGGCTAAGTCAATCTACGACGATCTACCTTGATTTTAAAAACTGCTACGCTACGCTCGCCACATTAAGGGGTTATCCTACGGTCAAAAGTTTTATCGGCGACTTCACCAGTGAAAAGTACTTGGATTCACATTACAATGCCGCAATTAAAGTTTCAAAAAAATATTTCGTTTGTCCTGTATGCGACGTTAAAAATGTGAAATTTGACTTTTTGGATCACAGAAAGCTCGGTCATTTTTTTCGTACGGCCTCCTGCGCATACAGGCTTGAAAGCGGACCAGTAATACTACAAAATGACACCCTCAGCTTTTCGAAGTCGTTTCTACTTGGGCCCCTGCAGGCCCTGAAAAGTGTTCAAAATTGAGCATTTTGTCTTCCGACTGTAGAGAACGTATTAAAACACCTTTTGGGATATGAAATATGTCATCTTGTAGCTCTGAACGTCCCGTACAGTTCCTCCAATTTGCATGGAAAACTTCCGAACGGTTTCGGAACTGTCTGTGATCCCGTGCGCCCGTGCGCGCGGTAGCCCCTGGATTCTGAGAATATCTTTGATACCGTCCCGCAATGCGCGGTGGGGTGGAGGCGGGGAGCGGGCGGAGGCAGCACGCTAGGCCGGCTCGCAACGGCTCGGGCTGCGCGCATCGGTCTGTCTGCCTGCTCGCCGGAGTTCGCGTGCGAGGCGGTATAGGGACGCTGGTGAGTGCAACAAGGACACAGAACTGCGATGCGGACGCGTACGCTCTGGCGCGCGCAGGCTCCCAGGTTCAAAGTGACGAAAGCGGCGAGCACTCCGGCCGGGCAGCGAATGGACACACTAGATCACAGACCGTTCGAACACTGTTTAACGCAGCGCTTTCAAAGTAAGTGTGGCTATGAAGGAGGGTTATACCTACAAGTCTGTATGAATTTCAGCATGACTTTTATCATTGGTTCGTTCCTATCGCCGTATGCCATGGAGGCTACATTCGCGTTCTTCCCTCGGCTTGAGCTGGTGGCAGCGGGCCGGGCCTAGAGGTGGGCGCCCTGCCGGTAACGCCACGCCGCCGGCCTTTTTTTGCACGCCGCCGCCGCTCAAAGCTCGGCGTGCCGCCGCGCCGCCGCCGTGGGATTTGACGGCGGAGCGCCGCGGCTATGGTTTTTGGCAAATTTTTATTTGTTTCCGCTTCTGGTGACTGCGCCCACACCTCTCGAGAATGTTCGTTATGGCGTCACTCCCACTTCGACACCGAAATTTTAGCCGGCGGCGTGCACGCCGGCGACGTCGCCGCTGCCGATCAATTTTAGGCCTTATGCCGCCGCCGCTGGCGTCGGCGCCCATCTCTAGCCCGGCCTGTCCCCATCGGTTCGCGTTGTGTCCGAGGCAGTCTGCACGCCCGTGTGCCGTGTGTGCCTCGCTCACGCGCCGCGCGCAGCCCGTCACGTCACCATCGGTTGCACGCTCACGCGTGCGTCTTAAGGGCGTATCACACTAGCGACTGCGGCCGGCGCTGCGGCCGGCGCTGCGACTGCGGCTGGGCGCTCAACCAATCAGAGCGAGGCAGTCGGCGCTGCGAGTCGCAGTCGCGGGAATAGCCGTCCGGCTATTTTTTGGAGTCGCGGCCGCAGTCGCAGCCAATCCGAAAGCAGCATTTTCGCGCGCTGGAACATCGCTGCATTGTTTTGTGTTTTGATGGCCGTTGTGTGAAAGCGGTTGAGAGCCGGGAGTTAATCGTAGAACTGTTTGAATATGCAAACTTAAATGTGCGAAAGAGATTCTGTATTTTTTACCTGCGATACTTCAGTGGATCTTCCATTTGTAGCTCCAAGAAAAGGTTATGATGCAACCCTAGGGCTTTCCGACGAGCAACCCAGTGCTTTACCCATACACTGCGCTCCGGAAAGCGTGAGCAATAAAATCCCAAGATAAAGACAAAAAAAGCAGCCGACAGTTTTCTTCTTCTATCCACATAGTACTGCTGAATAGCCAAAAGCTTAGAATTTCGTCGTCTCTCCATGGCTGCGCAACGACGTCATCCGAACCAAAACAAACAATCCGCTAGCAGAAAGCTGCGTCTGCTGCGCATGCGCGGCCGCAGCGGCCGCCGCCCAGTGTGATCGAGGGACAGCCGCAATCGCAATCGCAGTCGCAGTCGCAGCGCCGGCCGCAGCCGCTAGTGTGATACGCCCTTTACCGTACGTCTGTCGCACACGCCGGTCAAATGCGTGAGTTAATAAATTCATTACTGAAAGCAACACCAGTCAGGTGAGAGCTATTTCATTTGCAATCTATTTCGTCGCTGCCAATTTTTAAAAAAAATTAGGGAATGCGCTTGAAGTCACCGCAGCAGATGTCGTTCTGGGTTCTGGAGAAGTGATATGCGGGTCCAGGGACCTGGTGTCCGTCCGGGAAGGCAGGGGCCCGCGCCCAGACTGGGGCTTAGAAGGCGGCGGCACGGGTCATTGAAGATTTGGGTAGGGATTAGTTGACCGGTAATGGACAGCAGCGAAGTGCACTGCTGGACCTGCGGAGGCTGGAGACAGGGGGGGGGGGGGGGGCGGCGGTGCGGGCAGGGGCCGGCCGGGGGATTCCGGTGATTCCGAGAGACGCTGCACTGTTTTATGAACGGTCAGTGCGAATGGCAGACAGTTCGTCCTTCGTGTTTATATGGCCCTCGCCAGGTTGTCGCCAACGAGATTAGCAAGGTGTTTTGGTGAGAAAGTGCGACCTAGGCGTTTCTCAGAGTCGGAAGGGCACAGAAAAAGGAATGGAGGAGAAGCAAGGGCAAGGGAGAGGAGGGGAGTGGAAATAGCAGAAATATGAATAAGACGGTGACTGGGTGGGGGCATCAACGAAGCAGAGTGCAGAGGGCAGAGGCCAGTCTGTCACCTGTGTCGTCCCGTGCTGGTCACTTCGTGGTGGCAAGTCGAGCAAGTGCAGAGCATCGTGAGGACAAGTGCGATGGCAGGGAAAAAAGAGGACTCCGTGCGGCCGCTGGATTCGCCCACACAAGCGCAACGGCAGAGCGAAAGGGTTTAGGGAGCGACGCTATGGGGTGTCGAGTGGGCGGCTGCCGTGCCCGCCGCAATGTGAGTGCCACCGTGCGCCGGACCCGGACCGAGGTCTAGACGCGGCCCTGCCCGCTGTCCCTGCCGGCCCCGCCGGACCCGCCGGACCCTCGGGCGCCGCCGCCGCCGCCTCGCGGCCCGGGAGCCCGGGCTCATCCCCGCGCCAGGACGACACCGCGAACCAGGACCCCGATTGGGACTGCGCATCGGAGAGCGGGAACAGCGTGCAGACTGACGTATCAGGATGCGAGCCCCTGGAGATCGAGGCGGATACGACGCCGCGGGTGCGACACACTGTTGAAGGGAATCGCGTGGTGCAATATGAATGGATATTCCAGCAGCTGGAGGCCGTGCACCTACACAAGACAGTCTGCACGTACGGCAAAATGGATCTCATTCGGTAAGTAACGAAAAATGGTGCAGCTAAAACCAAAACATGTTGGAAGGGTTATGCGGGACGCAAAATATACGCTCTGGACCCCGGTTCAAATTCTCACTGCCATTTCGTGTTCCAGTGAACTGAAAAACGGCCTGCATTGCACGTGGGTGTACCGATGTGAGATGTGCTCCAAAGAAATGAGGGTCTCATCTCACAAGAGCACAAACCTGCTGAATACTCAATGTGTGTGGGGGGCTGTGTGCTCTGGAAATGGATTCGCCCAGGCAGAGGAGCTACTGTCACTGATGGGCGTGCCGTTCATGTGCAGCTCCAAGTTTCGCAAAGAGGAGGCGCGACTTGGCGAGGTAAGCGTAGCTAACTCCCCCCGCCCTCGCCCAAAAAAACCCTCCCTCCGACTTGCCGGGTTTCAAATATCGGACTGAAAGTGTCAACAATTAAAGTAATCCGTGTTGTTTCCCTTCTTAGACATGGAAAGCTGAAGTGACAAAAATGATACGGGAAAATGGAAAGAGGGAACGGGAGATCGCCCTTCAAAAGGGTAGATTAATCCAGTTCCAGGGCAAGGACTACCCCTGGATCCCAGTGAAAGGCGACGGTGGGTGGTGCAAGCGGACTTTTGGCCATTCCTACAATGCGAAGTCGGGCGTGGTAAGTGACCGCGTTATATAACTGATACGCCAACAATTCAAAGTTGTTTTTGTGGTTTTCTTACGTGTTTTTTTTCTTTTTTTTTTTCACAGGTTGTTATAATTGGCGCAGAGACTGGCAAAATCGTCTTTCTCTGTGTCAAAAACAAATATTGCTCCACGTGTGAGTACGCAAAAGCGAAGGGGAGCCCTGTGCCACCGCACCTGTGCTTCGCGAATTACAAGGGCAGCTCGGGGCGCATGGAGCACGAGGGCATCGCGGAGGGTTTCCGCTCCAGTATCGACGACCACGGCGTAATTTATAAAATATACGTGGGTGATGGTGACTCCGGTGTCATGAGTACGATCCAGGAGAAGGTGCCGTACGGGAAGCGGGTAGAGAAGGTCGAGTGTGCCAACCACATCACACGCAACTTTTGCGACAAGGTGAGGGCGGCCGCCGACAACACCAAGTACCCCAAGGAGCAGCGGGACATCCTGACTTCCTCTGGCCCAGGAGACACCATCGCCCGTGTGGACCGCCTGGTGACTGGCGCCCGCGGTGCCATAGAAGAGGCCGGTGTCATGCAGCAGAACGGTGGCGGGGAGAATTGGGTCGTCTCCCGCGCCGCCTACAAGCAGCTTGTCACCGACCTGGAGAATCTGCCGTACCACGTGCTTGGCCGGCACACCGGCTGTGACACCCGGTACTGCAAGAGGAAGGACAGGGGTGAACCGGACCAGGTTGACAAGGCCGGTGAGATCCTTGGTGAAGTCTGCAGGCTGGTGCGGGCGAAGCTCATTGCCAACGCCAAGTCATTGGTTTTCAACGAGAACACCAACCTGTGCGAGAGGTAAGCAAGCACTCTGGCGAGGGGGGGGGCAGCTAATCCTTTTACACCCGGGCGTACTTGAGTCATGTCCTCCCAAAGATCGTGTGCACAGTTTTTGTTTCGTGATTGAAATTTCAAGTCTGTTCTTCTGATTTTCACCAGGTACATGGGCCTCGTTGCCAAAATGACGGGTGGCAAGCGCGTGGACCACTCCATGAATGGGTCGTACCAGAGGCGCTGTGACGCCGCGGCGCTGTCTGCCGACGCCGGCCCGGAATGGGCCCTCAGCCCCATGAGGAAGCTGCAGGACGGCCGCACCCCGGAGAAGGCCCTGAAGACCATGTGCGCGCGACGGGTCCGGCAACGGGCTGCTGCCAAGCGCCACCGAGAGGCTGAGGGAGGAGCGGACCGGCCCAAGATGAGGCGTCGCGCTGACCCCGCCGACGGCTACTACGGTGACGTCATCCCTGACCTCCCCTACGACCAGTTAGAGGCCAGGAAGAAGGAAATCCTGGCGAACCTGCAGGATAAGACCGACACGGCGGAAAAGCGGGCTGCTCTGGAACGTGCAACTGTGGGGCAGCACCAAAACGACACCTGGCAGGACATGCACGAGTTGTGTGTTTCGTCCACCAAGTTCAAATCGATTGCCTCTCGACATGCATACACCCCGGTGCACAACTTGGTGAAGACGATGAGGCGGCGCGGCAACGCGGATGACGAGGACGAGAAGGGGAACAGAAAGACACCCGAAGCTATGCAGTTCGGCCTGGACCACGAGGACGTTGCCGTGAGGTTGTACGAGGAGAAGTACGGCGTGCAGACCGAGCTGTGCGGTATGTTTGTGGATTCGATTCACCCCTTCCTTATCGCCAGCCCCGACCGCCTTGTAGGAGACGACAAGTTACTCGAGGTAAAGTGTTTGTTTAGCCAGAAAGGGCCAAGTATTGACTTGGCCACAGTGGAGTGTATGGAGGAGAAACCTAAGGGTAGTGGCAGTTATGTTTTGAAGGAAAGCCATAAATATTATTATCAGGTGCAGGGACAGTTACACATCACAGGGCGCAAGTCCTGTGATTTTCTTTTGTATAATAAGCACGAGTATATGGAGGACAAGATAAAGCGGGTGATTGAAAACATTCACGTACAAAATATCTTGCCGGATGTTGACCATTGGCAGAAAAATAAACCCAAGTATGAACAGTTTTATCATGATGCTCTCCTGCCGGAGATCGCAGATCCACGTATTCCGCGGAATATGCAGTGCCGCGAGCCTCAGTCTGTCATGGATGCGATTGAAGCGCGCAAAAGAGGAAAAGAGGAAGCCGCGAGAAAAAAGGAGGAGCGAGCAAAAGAAAGGGAAGTGAAGAAGAGAGAAACAGAGACTAAGAAGAAGGAGAAAGAGGTGGCGATGGAGACACGGAAAAGAGAAAGGGAGGCGAAACAGAGACAGAAGGAAATTTTAGTAAAACAGAAAATCGAGGAGAGAAAAAAAGCAGCAGAGGAGAAGGCAACCAAAAAAGCTTCGCTAAAAACTTGACTTACTATTTTTTATTCTTTAAAAAAGTGACTTTTTGACATGTATTGTCCTTTTCTTATTTCTTTAAATCATGCTTTTGTATATTTTTCTGTATTTTTTCTGCCAATTCACACGGTTTTTTTCTGCGTTAATATTGATCCTAGTCATTTTTAGTCTTGTCTTAATTTAGGAAGGTAATGGTTTTTCTTTTCTTTTCTGGCTATACAAACACTACCTCGAGTAACAATGGATGTATATATTAGCACCATATTGTTATTATTTATTAAAATATGAGCACCTGTATTTACTTTCTCATTTCAAATTAACCTTCTGCCACGTCCTTACGTTACTAAAATAACATGAAACACAAACAGCGTTGCAGCGTACCCCGCGAGCGGTCTGGAATCTAGTTGTGCATTCGGTGCATTGCTTTATTGTGTCTGAACAGATATTTGGTTCCAAAAAAATCTCCTCTGGCAACCCACATAGATATGCGTTTCATGAGACGCTGATCATTTTGATGTAGTTGTCAAAATACTAATTTTTTGAGACGTATTGCCCAAGTTTAATCTGGCTAGCACTTAGACTCCGCTGGGTCTAGCCGGAGCCGGGGCAACACCGAATTCATTCTCCAGCCGCACCGCACAGCACCGCGCCGACCGTCGTGGGGTGTGGTGGGGAGGGGGCCCTCGGCAGCAGGTCAACACGTCAAAACAGCACCGGCCAAGACGCACATTGTCTCTAGGCACCCCCGCCTGCCTCCCGCCCCGCGGGGCCCTCGCCGGGCGAGCGGACAGAAAAGTATATCTCATTTGCGCGCACAGGGCCACAATAGGGCTGCGAGGACACAGCGCGCGAGATGTGCTGCACCGGCCGCTGCACTCAGCTGGCAGCGGCCGCCGCCAGGCACGGCAAACGACCGCCGCCAGCCGCCGCCTCGCGCTGCACACCGTGGCGCGCTCTGGGCGGACTTTAGCTTCGTCCAAGCGTAGGATAACGCCTTAAGCGCAGAACGGAGCGTACCCCTAGTAAAGTTGTTAGCGAACAAATATGCAAAAAATAGCAAACTAACCTCTGCTGACCACCGCTCCAACCTTCTTTGGATATTCCGGAACAGATTTTTATCTTTCTTTCATAACATGCAGAGAAATATAATAATCTCGCTCTGTTCTGCTCAACAAGTATTTGGCTACCTGTCATTATAATCTTATACTTCCAGTTTCCGGTCCTGTGGAGCACCCTACTCGCTCTGCCCGCTGCAGCTGCTGCAGTGGGTGCGGGTCCTGCAGCTGCTGCTGCTGTTGTTAGTGTACGCTTCCCTGACCGCAGACACCTGCATGCTGGCGCCTGCTGGGGCGGTCACTGCGGGGCTCTGATGACGTCTGCTGCCGTACCGGCCAGGCAAGCTCACACACACTTTAACCTACGACATGGTTGAAAAGAATCCAACCCTATTCAAGAGGTTGAATTCATTCTAAGGTCTAATTTATATTACGCGGCTAAAGGTTAAAGTTGAAACCCTCCAAAAATAACTTTGAAACCGTTCAGCTGGGCTCGCGGCCGGTATGAGAAGTTCCGCGCAGAAGCGTGGGGGCGCTTCTGCGCGGAACTTCTCATGCCGGCGCTGCTGTCATCAACTTGTCTAGCTATTTTCCCTTTTGCAATGTGGAGAAAGCGTACCTTCCAAGTGTTCGCAGCGCTCAGAACCAAGTTTTAAATACGCTTACGGATGACGCGTTATAAAGAGCGCTGGCGTTTGGGCGGTAGTCTCTGGGCTGGCAGGCCCGGTCAAATGGCTTTTCTGATGAGCTTGAAAGCGGAAGTTCCCCGAAAGAAGTCGGCCATGAGTTTAAAGGATGGAACATCCCAGCTCAATATTTGTCATTTTTAAGCGTTCGGATGAAAGAAAATTTGCCCAAAGGCAAAGAGCTTTCATGGTTCATCGCCGTCTGCGCCTTTGCATCTCCGCATCCCGTCAGGTTTTTCGTCTTAATTTTATGGGAAATTGTTGCGAAAAGGATTCCTTTACCGAAACTAAAATAGACTAATCTTAGAATGCAGTCTGTATCGAGCTTGTCGATCGACGCTCGCACATTACCTGGACAGTTCTCCTCATCAAGAATATACGTTCCAGTTCCACATCACATCGTTTCGGAAAAAGAAACCTTCAGAATAGCAGAAAAAAAACTCTCGCTCGCTTCGCTCGCGACAATTTCTATTACAACGCCTACAAGATATGCAACCATGCGCACTTTCAGGGACCCCGCATCTCATGTCTGGCTCCATACCCTCAACCCCGGCGAAATCACGTCACTTTTCAAGCAGTTAATTATGAAAACCACTGAAAGTAACGAGTAAAACTGCTAACAATAATAGCCTAAATCGCTGTGACTTAGATCGGGAACACTTATATACCCGTCAGAGACGATTAAAATCAAAAATTTATTATTTAAAGTTTCAAATCGCTTATCTTTAGGAACACCAGCAAACCCGGTGGACACGATACGCCCCACGCAGCAGTACAGCTCAGGAGCCGTGATAGCGCACCACTCTTACCGACCCCCCGACGCCTCTCTGTGTCACGGGGTGTCCCGGGGCCAGTGATGCAGCCAACACCCACCCCTGGCTCAGTTTGTATTTTACGGACGGAAACCTCCATAATAGCGGGGAAAAAACATCCGTACACTACAAACAAAACCATCATTAACACCGTTCTACCAAATCCTCAGTAACATAATTATAACGGAACTCTGTAAGGACTCAACAGTGCGGCTCAAGTGTGTATTACAGAGACAGCTCTGTGATTCGACTATTTAAACCTGCTCTGTAAACTCAGCAGTGTGGTCACTCTGCAGCAGCTGAAGCACAGTGGGCCACCATGCTGTTGAACGCAAATATTGAATAGACCTGTCTTATAAAGACAAGACCTTAACTCCAAGATTGCCAGGATGAGGCAAAGTGGTCTTTTCTGGTAGTAACTACGGCAGATAATAGATGTACGTAGTTGTAGACGTAGCCGCGTACAAAAGCCTGGGAGCTGAGGGACTCACTGCCTCTGCAGCCTCTGCAGCGGGGAGGGCGCCGACGGCGGTGTGATGAGTCCAGCGGCCGCTGTCCCGGCGGGCTCTGCAACACAGACAACTCGGTGAGGACTTCCGTTTGGCGCCCGCCGGAGTACCCTATGGCCTGGGCTGCAAGTGCCGCCGCCGAGGGGCCGACCTGGACCACGTCCTCCCGAGGCCACCACTCCAACGGTCAGACTGACGGCTGCGGGTACAACGGGGAGTCCAAGCCGGACGCCAACAGCAGCATGAGTTGTAGTGTGGAATACAGTTTTAAATTGCAGTTGTGGACTTCAGTTTCAATTCGACGTGCGCAAGCGAGAGAGCGGTAACTCCGGCTGACGATAAGAATAGCGGCAACTCAGAGTGCCTCGTAAGAATAGCGGCAACTCGCCGGCCGACCCGACAGAGCAGTAACTCATCCCTCCGGGCCACGAAGACGCAACTGGCGATTTTTTGATAATTTCAGTTTTTGGTTGTGTTCGATTCAGTTTTTAATCCTCTTTCAGATGATATAAGGCACTTTGGGTGGTAAAAAATTCAGTTTGCCCGCAATTTCACTTTTAAAGTAGAGGCTGTGTCGGAAACGGCCCCTGCCGGCCGGGCGACAAAGCAGCAACTCGTTCCTCGCCGCGCGCCTCCATGCCCGTGGCTGGTCCGGCTCGTCTCGCGTCCTCCTAGGCGCGCTCTTTGACTTTGCCTATGGCTCCAGTCCTTTGGGTGGGTGCTAGACGTGCACGTCCACGAGTGCGATGGAGGATGGAGCACACCCCGCGCTCATGGTCAGACATGTAACTCGGCTCGGGGGGGGGGGGGGGGGGGGGGGGGCTGCCACGCTTGTGGCCTACATTTAATTGCTGCCTCCCCGATTTGTCTGGGCCGATTAAAACTTCAATTCCCCCTTTCTCGAAACTGGAGAGGGCCATTCCAGCAACAAACCAGAACAGCTAAAGCCGGTGCCGCAAAACGTTTCGTTCGCAACGGCTAACGCCGCAGCCGCCGCCGCTAAGTGCTTGCCGCTGTAGCTAAAATGCACGTTCGCTAAATGTCGTAACCACTAAGAGCGTTGCTCAAACCTTTAGGGGAAGCGACACCGGCCGCCAGTTGCTTAGGGGTTGCGGCGAACAACGCGTCGGTATCGCTAAGCACTACGGCTGTCACAACCGCTACAGCTAAGTGCCCGGTGCCGCTACAGCTAAGGCATTGTGGGCCACAGGAGAGCAGAAGCTTGCCCCCTCTCTCCAAGACCAGACACTGCGGGTGCCGGAGCCGCTACAGCTAAGGCATGGGTGACCCTAGGAGAGGCGAAACCTGCCCCCCTCTCCGAGACCAGACCACAGACCAGGAGCGCTAATGCCAATGTGAATGGCGATCTTGTACAAGTTTCTCATACTGTTCATAATGCGCCAAGTTCAAAGACAGTCGCGTACGGAGCGTCCGTTGCGGGTTCTATGGTACCTGGTGCCGATTTTGACCCGGACGGAATGAAGAAAAACAAATGTGTGATCGGTCTGTTCATAGGTAGTTATAGCCGTTATAGCTAACTGCACACAGTGCACTCTGCTAAATCGTGCGAGTCTGCAGAAAGTTTTTTGATGCAGGGTTAAACTGTAAGATATTTCCTACTTCAGTTCTCTTCTCTTTTCACTAAACTGAAACAGGACTGTTGTTATTTCAGGTCAGGCCCAATTATTTTCCAAGTTCCCTTGTAAATTTATGTAAATTATGCTCATTTTAGGCCATCTGTAGAATAACCAGATTAACCCCGTGTAAACCCCTTAGCCGGTCAGATGCTGAATGTCATAACTTTCACTTCACCCAACTCTGTATCATTGGCCATTTAGATTCTAGTATTTTGCCGTCAGCAAATTATCACTTCTATCCAAGGGTTCTGATGATTAAGAAATGTTAAAAGTCATACCAAATATATTTGTTATGAAAAAGAATGTAACTAAAACTTCAGGCAAGCCCGAAGACTTCTAATTATTACGGTACTAGGAAAAATTGGGAAGTACGGAAACTAAACAATTCTGTATAACCAAAGACAGTTGGATAAAAATCAAGGGAGCTAATAAAAATCTAACTTGTGGACCAACATGAGAAAAATACTGAAATTTTGAGCTTACTGAAACCCTTCAAACACCATGAACATAATTAATTTCACTTACAAATCCGTGAACACTTGGTGCATAGTGCTACTGGACTATTTATTGCACAGGAAGACATATTTCGAGTGTTGGGAGGTTGCGGTGTTCACACATCAACTGTATAGCACTGAACTTTGAATGAAAAGCCATATCAGTCAATGAATTGAAGAGGACACATTTCTTCAAATGGTTTAATGTCAGAGGTACACCATACAAAACAAGTTCAGTGCAGGTGTAAAATGAACTTGCTTCATTCGTGACCCATCTCAACAAATATCAAACGAAACAAATTTATTCAGTTGAAATACACGGGTCGGGACTGAGAACGACTTCGGTCCAAAAGATGTGGAGGGGCCAAATAGAGCACATATATGCTTCGAAGGGACAAAATTGTCAAAATCGAATACTGACAGAAGGAAGCATTCTTTGCTTAGTCAAGTCAATAACGCCCCCGAGGTGGGCGGGAGGCATTCTTTGCTTAGTCAAGTAAAGAACGCCCCTGGGGTGGGCGACTTGCATGAGTACCTAGATTGGAGAGAAAAGGTATCATAGGAGCAAAGGGCACACACTGTCAACCACAACAGGAAAACTCAAAGCAGAATATACAGAGGAGGTAATTAAGCCAAAACACACATACACACACAAAAGCTCTCATACTTCATCTGAAAGAAGAAAAAAAGCATAATGGAATAAAAGTGGTATGATTATACCATCATTGTGCTAAAATTTCCCTTTGAAATGGCCTACACACCAGAAGCTACTCTTGTTGTAAAACTCAAAATGTGCCTTATCCCTAATTCCTCCTAAATTAAGGAGCTATGAAATTGTACATCTGCTCAATTTAAAAAAACATTCTAGGAACAAATTACTACATCTAATTTCATTCACTGAAGATGCTATCACTTGGGCAAACCAGAGGTGACTCCAAACGATGATAGCACCACCAGAGAATGAAATCGGACATCTGCTGAATTTAAAAAAGACACTCTGGAAAAAATTTACTAGAACAACATATCTAATTTCATTCACTGAAGATGCTATCACTTGGGCAAACCAGAGGTGACTCCAAACGATGATAGCACCACCAGAGAATGAAATCGGACATCTGCTGAATTTTAAAAAGACACTCTGGAAAAAATTTACTAGAATAACATATCTAATTTCATTCACAGAAGATGCTATCACTTGGGCAAACCAGAGGTGACTCCAAACGATGATAGCACCACCAGAGAATGAAATCGGACATCTGCTGAATTTTAAAAAGACACTCTTGAAAAAATTTACTAGAACAACATATCTAATTTCATTCACTGAAGATGCTATCACTTGGGCAAACCAGAGGTGACTCCAAACGATGATAGCACCACCAGAGAATGAAATCGGACATCTGCTGAATTTTAAAAAGACACTCTTGAAAAAATTTACTAGAACAACATATCTAATTTCATTCACTGAAGATGCTATCACTTGGGCAAACCAGAGGTGACTCCAAACGATGATAGCACCACCAGAGAATGAAATCGGACATCTGCTGAATTTAAAAAAGACACTCTGGAAAAAATTTACTAGAGAAACTTATCTAATTTCATTCACTGAAGATGCTATCACTTGGGCAAACCAGAGGTGACTCCAAACGATGATAGCACCACCAGAGAATGAAATCGGACATCTGCTGAATTTAAAAAAGACACTCTGGAAAAAATTTACTAGAAAAACTTATCTAATTTCATTTACAGAAGATGCTATCACTTGGGCAAACCAGAGGTGACTCCAAACGATGATAGCACCATCAGAAAATGAAACTGATAATCCAAAAAAGCTTTCATTAACTTTAAGTGCACATGGATAAAAGAAATTGTAACAAATCTACTTGGACCTGAAAGAAAGCCCGAATTGGAGAACCTTTATCATTAGAGCACAAAGCTAGTTTCATGCTCATAAGTATGTGAAGACCCACTCAGATTACTTCCAAGGAAACAAGTCCATAATGTTACAAAAGTGTTTTAAGCCAGATATATCTACATGATACAATTATATATCAACAGTTGTGCAGTTGTAAGATTGCAGCTGCTTGTGAAGTATTGGCATACTGTTGCAGATGAGGAGAAGTAACGTATTTCTATTGCAAGTCCACAGTTTCGGCCGCAAACTGTGCGCTTCAACAGATCATTTGACGAACCCTTCATCTACAATATCAGTCTATCAATCACACAAATACTACACAACAGTGACAGCACAGCTCTTGCAAAAGCAAAATAGGTAGTTTGCACACTTGGAATTGTTTCCTCTGCTGTCATCAACAAAATTGGATGCATTCCACAACTGGCATTCAAAGAATAGTTAAGTAGAGAGAGGTGTGTGTGTGTGTGTGTGTGATGACTTCACAGCACAGCAATACAATCAATAAAAAAATCTGCCTCTTCTGAAATGTGATGTTTCTCGTTGAAGCACCTCTCACACTTAGTCCTGCAAATTTTGTTATCTTTCCTCTTGAATGTTCTAAGGTGTTTGCTCCATAGAGTGTTCTTCCTCAAAATATCTGATCTTGCAGTGAAATTTGAAGAGTGAACTTTGAAGATCGGATTACAGGAGGCTGGCTTTTCAATCCTAAACACAAATGGGTAGAAACAAAAAGATTTGAAACCCTCCTTTAAACCATTTTCACTTAGATATCTGAGGGGCAGTGCCAAATGTGGGTGTAATTGACAGTACACTTGAACTATCCACAGTATAACTCATCCATTCTGAAGTTAGGACATTTTCTAGTTTGCTATCTTTCTTCATCCATGCTGAAACAAAAATTGAATCGAGATTAGCACAGGGTTCTGTCCACAACAAGATTTTCAAAATATATACAAATGAACTAGTTACCTGTTCGGACATCTTGACATTACTGCTTGTTCTCTATACATTGGTAAGTGCAGTCAAACAGGTATTGCTTTCCTATTGCTGAACTAACCTCCTCACAGTACAGTAACTGTTTAGTTAAGAACACCATTCTTCCTATCCCAACTACAGCTTCCGATACAATATAAGCTGTTAAATATGAAAGTCACCAAAAATAAAGGGCAGAAACATTTATTGTAGGCATTTATCGAAGAGAAATGGTATACAGGCAGTTCCCTCGAACCGCAGCCCTATCCTATCCTACCCAGATCTGATCAGATATAAATCTATTCCCACAGTTCCCCAGTACACTGTAACTCCATCCAGGGAAATGTTTGCAACAGCAGTTACCAATGAACAGTGACCCGGCACCTAAGAAAAACTCGGCGAGAAACCTTTCGGTTTTTCAGTGAGACGAAAGGTCGGGGTTTGTTGAGCTACCTCATTATTCAAAGAAACTGTCCGTCACAAAAAAAAATCAAGGATGGTACAATGTACATATGAAGAAAATTCTGTTACCTACCCCAACTAACTTCCAATGCAACATAAGCTGCGCAATATTACAGCCACAGGAAAGGTATTTGCAGATGCATTAATTTTAATAATTTCCAAGATGAGAGAAACAGTATTCAGGCCATTATTTCAAACAGAGCCCTCTCCTACACTACCCAAATCTGATCAGATATGGATCTATTCCCACAATTTCCCAGTACATCATAATTCCATCCAAGGAGATGCTTGCAACAGCAGTTACCAATGGACAGTGACCCGGCACCTAAGAAAAACTCGGCGAGAAACCTTTCGGTTTTTCAGTGAGACGAAAGGTCGGGGTTTGTTGAGCTACCTCATTAACCAAAGAAACTGTCCGTCGCAAGAAAAAACAAGGATGGTATAATGTACATACAGAGATTAAAATTTCTACATCTGATGATTTCCCATACACTGTCATTAAAATACAACACCCAGCAATAGCAAAGCAATCTGCAGAGTGCACTTCCAAAATGCCACATTGTCCTAAACATAGACACCTCAATAGATGTTATCAGTTGTTTCACATGCACTATTTTCTGAAGAAGTAATCTGAAAATCAATGAAGATGCAGGGTCTCTTAGTAAAATCAAGAAAATAAGAGAGAAAAGAGAGAGAGGAGAGTGAGAGGGGGAGGAGAGTGAGAAGGGAAGGAGGGGGGAGGGGAGGGGGGTGAGGAGGGTGAGAGGGGGAGGGTGACAGGGGTGACTGAGGGAGGGGAAGGAGTGGGAGGGGAGAGAGAAGGGAGGAGAGAATGGATAGCTTGACACGAAATAACTTACCTCCTTCGATTTTTGTATCTCAAAATGTGACAGTGTCAGATTTCCCAAATGGTGAAAAACTGAAACAGAAGGGCACAACAATGGAGAACTGCACAAAACACAAGAATAGAGATAAGACAGGAAAGCTATGATAAGAGTAGGCACAATAACTTACTTTCTGTCCTCACGCACTTATACTCTTCAATGTTTGAATGTATGCAAACAATTTTTTAGCTGTGTGGGCTGATAAAGCTGACCAAGGTGAGTCTAGAACAAAAGAAAGGAATCGTGGTAGAAAATGTGATGTTACCAAATTCAGAAGTATCCTATGGGAAACCTATATATTTACCTTCACCTTTCTGTCTTCAACATGACCCAGCTCTGAGTAGTGCAGATATTTCAGTAATCTTGTACCATTGCTATAATTAGTCCGCAGTTACTTGTCATGATTAGCATTCAATCACACAGTTATGAAGTGCATAATCAACAGCTATTATCGAGAAGACGGCGATTGCTGAAATCCTGAAACACAAGAACACAAAATGAATAACTTCAACAATCTGTTGCTCTAAAGGAGTGAACTCTGTGAAGAGGATGCTGAAACCAAAGGAGTGTGCTAAAAGTGGTGTGCAATCTGATTGAAAACACAATAACAGCCACAGATATATCACACAAATTAAACAAGATAGTTACCTTGCATCAAATTTGCAGTCCAACCATTTTGTTTTGAGTTCTGACAAACCAATATTGTTTTGCTATTGCTATATTATTGGTGAACTACTTTCCCTAATCTTAATTAAGATATCCGTTCCTAACTTTAGATGTGAAAGCTGTACTAACTAAGCCAAGTACCCTGTAGGGCTACTACACGAATCACACAATCACATTTTAACTGCCTCCTCATCAATTCATTCAGTCATTCATAATTACTGCTAATTATAAAGCTCCTAACTAAAAACTAAATCAAGTTCATAGGACCAACAGTGCACTCCATTTTCATCTTATCTTATTGCTAAAAGACACCTGATAGAAAATTTCTGGCCCATAGTGACACAAACAACAAGAAACTGATGTCCATCAAATCAGGTTATAAATGTTGCTGGATGACATGGGCTTGCAGCACATGACAGACGATAGTTTCACTCCAAACACACTTTTTAAATTCTCCTTGACATGGCAAGACAATAATAAAGCCCTTCTTTCCTGTAGCCGTTGAAGTCAGTAAAATGTCAAAGAAATCCAATTATGACTCAAAATTTTTCAGAACCTTCTTACATCTCTCTTCATAATCTCCCAGCAGAAATATAATGAAGGCAATCTAGCAAGTTAACTTGTGTGTCTTCATCTACAAAATCATTCCTGAAAAAACAACATAAACAAAATGCTTCCTGCAAAAAATGTCTGGCCTACAGATACATATTTGAAAGTTCAGTGGCATGTTAATAAATTTCATACATCCACAATAAAAGAAACAGTTTCCATGCTTTCGATTCTTAAATTTCAGCTGGAAAAGAAGAATCCTTCTGGAAAAGTCACGCGTCACCTAGGAGCTACTAGGGTCCTTGTCATACAAAGAAAGCCCTTCTGATCATGACAGAGGCATTTTCCTGTAAAAAGCACCACTCTCAATACTTGTGTACAATAAACATGGAAAAGCTTACAGTCACTTTCTAAATTGTCTCTCTACTCTAACAATCTCTTTATCTTCATTGAAAAGTTTGGACTGCAATTTGCATTCTGTGCACGAGCGTCATAGGATGGCCAGAAGGTGTCTGACGCTGACACCTTTACAACAGCAGTCAAGCTGTCATATGCCAACTGGATTGATACAGAAATAGTGAGGCAGAAAAGGAAATGGAGGAAGGAATGCAAGGGTGCACAAAATACCAGATACAACTCCAAACTCGCAATGAAGATTAACTGTACATCACACTCAACAAAAGAAATAGAAAAAATTCATCTTCAATAGACTACACTAAATAGAAATTGCCCTGCAGTATTGAGAGAATCCTGAAAACATGAGGTCACACCCATTCTTCTATTTAAAATAAAGGGAATAAATAAGAAAAATATTCTGCCTCTCAAAACATTATGGCATGACTCATCCGACTTTAGGGGAAGACCCTTATAACAGCTGAAAAGGTTCGCTACAGAACATGAATTGCATTCCACAAATAATTACGGACAAATAAATAGCAACAGCAAAACAAAAGTCAGTAGCCAGCACTTTTGAACAATTCGAATGTCATAGGCTGTGGTAGAGAATGACTGAGATATTGCGGCCACAGATGAAACTCAGGTCCCAGTATTTTCAACTGAATAAGTCTCCTGCGAAGAAACAAAAACAAAATTGTAGAGCAAGGAACTCAAACTCAAGGACTTAATGTCCATAAATCTCATCTAACAGACAGCCAGCAACAACACTTACCTAATTAGAACACAGCATGAGTTGAGAGCAATAATATGCAGAACATCATTTCACACGAAATCAATTAGAGGAGACCTGGAGAGCAAGCATAACAAACAAACACTTGGACAAAAGATGAGAATGAAATAGTGATAAAAACATACTTCTAACTTACAAAATGTGTTCTATTCCCATGTATTAGCACGGAACACCTGAGGAGTGATTGACAGTCTTTCCACATCACTTCACACTGTAACTGTAGAAAAACAAACAAATCACTATTAGAATTATGTAGCAATGGATGCTGTTGAACAAATAAGTGTTCTACACAAAGAGGGTTGTCGAGTACTCACCACAACAACACGCTTCAAATGAGACACAATTACGACGCTTCTCTAACACCTTCATGATCGAGTTCCAGTTGGATCAGCTCACAGCACTTGTTTTCCAGTAATGACACAAAGAACCTCCAAAACTCCACCACAAGGACCTGCACGGAAATGTTACAAATATTAACAGAGTTTAAATCTGCATTTATTTCTCATTTATCATCTGGTCCATTCCCCCCTAGGTCTAGCTGTACAGCTGTACAGGTTTCACATACTTCACAAGTATAAAAACGCACTACACATTCACTAACACGCGAACAGTGGTTCCACGAAAAATTTACACAACAACGGATGCGAAACAGAAGCGATACAGTTTCAACTACTTGCTGCAGAATACGAGTGCTAGGCATCGATGCTGACCAGGTTGCAGGTTATGTGTACGTTACGTTGAGATCTCGTTCATGTCCGATAAAATTCGGGAACCACTAAAATGGGGCTAGCTAAGACGGACACGACGACACAGTACACCAAGAAAAGAAAGTGATACAGAATCACTCCACAATTCGATGTTTAACGGATGTCAAATTTAACCGTTTTTCCCTCCCATTCACCTGCTCCCAGCCAAGACCAGATCGCCCCCCGGACAAACCACTTCCCACAACCATCCAAATTCAGTGCCCGCACGAAGAGTATCACTTTCAAATGGCACCTGACTCAATTTCACAGCTACACAATGCATTGAAATAAATAAACTTACAATTACAAAATAATTCACCCGCGACGGTGGCCGTATTGGCTCAACGGTCGGGCGGTCGGGGCACCGGCAAATAGTGGCAGTGCCTGCCAATAACGAGAGGCTATGAGAAATTTTCAAAAACGAAATGCCTTTGAATTAAGAGATTGCCCTGGTTTCGAACGCAATGGTGAGAATTCGATAAGGAAATTATTTAGCCCTCTTGTCCCTTTTTCGTGACGCAATAATATTCAAACCTTCCTCACCTTTTTAACCCCATCGTGAGCGTGGGGCTAGCTTCTGCATATTTCTACCGAGCTGCCCACCCTGTGAAGCGGGGGCAGGTGCTGGAGGGAATGCCGCGCCAAATTCTTCAGGTGGTGTGGCGTCACGGCTCGGGACCAGGCCAAACCCTTCTTCGCAGTGAACTGACCGCGCTACAGGAACCTGGCGACTGCGGTGCGGAGGCGGCGACGCCCCGAACACGAGGAGCTATGAGAGCCCCTGCGCGGCATGCGCAGTTTGAAATGTAGTTTGGGCTGCCTACCCTCTGGGCGTGGGCATGTTTGTCGGCTTTCTGGGGTCATGAGTGTCATGAGGAACCAATTTCATGACGAAACCATGTCTAGGCGCCGGTCTAAACACACTGCATCCGAAAAAACACAATTTTATTCTGCGTCAAAATTCGAGAAAATGGCACTTTTTAGCCCTTTTTTTGGTGTTCCGGATTTTGTTTAAATTGATATTGCCATTAGGGGAGGTCCGAGAACGTACAGGAGCACCCTCAGCCTCAGCTGCCCTTGTATTTGGTGTTCCTTGTAAGATGACAGTGGCTACAGTACCGGGAGCGCACTGCGGTCATCACCGTCACCGTGGCCCACTAGCTGCATTCATAAATTGCAGTTTGGAAATACCTACCTCCGTGGTCAGCTTCTCCCTCCCAGGAACGCTCACGACGTTCGCAGATACGCACGATGCTAACTTTACAGACCCCAGAGCAGCCTTCCGGGACGGACCGACTGCCGACTGGTGCACATGGTGTTGATGACCTCCGTCAGCAACTCGCTGACGACGCCCTAGGCCGCAGGCCGCGAGGTACCGGAGGTACCGGGTGTCCACGAGCATACAGCGCATAGTTGAGCGCGTTCGCGTATCAGCGCCTTACGGACTGTGTTGTATAAGGAGTGAAGGCGGGAAAAATCGTACAGGGGCCAAAAATCGCTCACCCTTCTGTGGTACGTATTTAAATGGGGGGTCGTCATCAAGCGGGTGGTTCGGGATCATCTGCGATAGTTGGTTTGTGTGACATCGATGAAATGGGTCATGACTGAAATGCCGCCCACAGCAGGAGTGGCTATTTATACCCCGTGCGATTTTTACCCGCCCTCACCCCTCACCCTGTTCTTTCGTCTGTAAGGCGCAGATAGGCAACCCATTCGGCTGCGCTGCATTGTCTTGGACACGCGGTAGAGTTCGGCCGGAATGCCGTCCTCCCCGCCAGGTCTCTTAACGCGCGAGCTCTTCTTCAAGGCGCGCGCATGCAAGGACCTCGTCGGCTGTGGTGACCGCAGAGGGCCTCGTTATCGTCATCCTGGATGGTGCATTCTACCCCCGCGAGCAAGGTGGAGTCTTCCCACCTGTCCCTGGAGCTTGTTGCTCGTGCTGGTCGCAATCGTGTGTGTGTGTGGGGGGGGGGGGGGGGGAGACGGGGCTAAACATCGACGAGTGCCAGATTCTCGCCGAGCTTGTCCAGCTCAGGGCACTTCGTGACACCAGCACCAGCGATGGCGAGCAGCGCAGGCGCGGATAGGGGAGGGCGATGGGGCGATCGCCTCCCCCCCCCCCTCCTCTAGGAGCCCTGTCGGCGCCCGAAGGGCGCCTGAAGGGTAGGCAACCTGCAAAAATGTCCGCCTGTAAGCAGGCAAAAAGCGGTGCATCGCCCTCCAAGAGCCGCTCCCGAAGCTCCTACAGCGCTGCGCCACGTCCTCGGCGAAGAAAGTTACGCGCTACCTGGACCCCGCGGCCTCGGCTACCTTTGGTAGGGTGGAACCGGGTACCAGTGGCGGTTTAAGGGGGTGGCGGGGGAGCGATCGCCCCCCCCCCTGTGAGATCAGCAGCCGGCCGCCGCCGCGCGCCCGCCCCCCCTGTGATGGAGGAGTTAAATCGCCACTGCCGGGTACAACAACTACTCGCCCGCCACGACCAGTCAGATCCGTGATATAGCCTCGGGTTCAACTGCTATTTCGTCATACTGCTGTGGTATTTGGGTATGCAAGGAGCACAGATTGGTTTGCGTTATTTCATTGTATACTGAATTACTTAACAATCTACATACTTAACACACTACCGTCCGTACTCTGGCCGGCAGCGCCGCCACCTTACTTACATTCTATCTTCCTTTCCCGTCCTGGATTTGACTCTCTTCGACTGCTCTTCCTCTTCTCGTTATGTCTACTGTCTGGCCCTTTGCCCGAACTCACCCGAAGACCACTTGGCGACCGCGCGTGCGGAACATGATTTCGTGGCCAGAGGTAGGCGGTCGCCCCCATCGCCCCCCCCCCCCCCCTAAGTATGCTCCTGTGATGATGTCGCAAGTGCAAACCTATCTAGGCCGGTCAGTAACTTGGCGACTGATGGGTAGGCAATCCTGACGTCTGCATGCACGCGTGTCTTGCGGGCTGGCCTACCCTAGCGATCAAAGGCGCTCGGCGTCACCATTCGATGTGTTAGTTAATATTCGCACGTACTTTACGCCTTCTATGGCTGGACCTTCGGCCGTGGTGGTCCCAGGGCCCGGGCCTGCAGTGGCGGTCTGGGACCCCGAGGGCCCACCCGGCGTTTTGACCCGCGGGGCCCACCTGATTACCTTTTTTAGGAAATTGCCTACCTCCCAGGGACAAACAGGGAAAATAAATTTTGGAGAGCATCTTAATTATTTCTTAATACCACATTCCATGGAGGGGGGGGGGGAGGATCTTCCGATGCACCCTTTTTTGGGGGGCTCTCTGCCGAGACCGAGAGGGCCCTGTGGGCCTGATGTGGGCCTCCAGGTCTTGGGGGCCCTCGGGGGCCTGCAGGCCCCAGGGCCCCGGGGCCCACCGCCGGCCGGTGGCCCACCCGGCCAGGCCCGGGTTCCCGGCCGGGCCAGACCGCCACTGCGGGCGTGCTCTACGTGGTCAAAGGGTAAAACCTGTTGTACAGTCTCCGGTGCGCCTACAATCAGCGGGGAGTCTAATTGCAGAGGCGTTGTCAGGAAGGAAAGCGATACATTTTACAAAGCGTACTCTCCGTCGGACACACCGATATATATGGCGAAGAATAAAAACTCGATAACTGGTTTACTTTTGACGAGAGCAAATGCGGCTGTGGACTCTTATGCATTTGCCATGAAATATCCATGGCGCGTCATGCTATGCACTTCGGGCGGCATGACTATCGGCTGTAGTGCTACTCGGGTTGCCTGTCCGCGCCTGCGAGTCAACGCATGTCGTATCGATGCACAACGCTGGCATTTGAAACTGCACTCACAGACGAAGGCCGCGGGAAGGTGCATGAGGGGCTATTCACCAGTACTGTTACCACCTTCGGCAAATAAGATCGGTGGCATGAAGTAGAGGGGGAAGTGGAGGGTGGTTTGGTTGCTATTTTCCTTTGTGCAGTGATCGGTTTTGTGGGGCTTATTGCCTGCCCATCGAAGGTCTCGAGCCGTCGTACGCGCTGCGAGGCGCTCTCCCCACACGAAACAATAATGACTGGTGTTGTTGCACGAGATCGGATCGGCGACGGAAATCTTCGTCTTTCTTGCATGACACTAAGAAGGGTGCCCTTAAGTCATGGATTACACCATGATACTCGTGAAATGCCTCTCATTGCGCAAACATGATGTGGTAGGTCAGTCTGTGCAGGAATAGCGCCTGCTGGGTAGGCAACGACGACCTCCGCACGCATGCGTGTCATGCGGGCTGGCCTACCCTAACACTCGCAGGCGCTCGGTGTCGCCGCATTTTTCATGGTTTACGGTAAGAGGCAAATTAGGAAGTACTCTGAATAGACGACGCAAAAGCGAGGTGACTTACGCTGCAATCGCTTGATTCAATCAGGTGTCGTACACAGTGCTTATTTATCAGCGCCACGGGCGTCCATGCGCTGCATCCGCTCCCCTAAGGCGCTGATGGGCAACATATTTCGTCTGAACTGTATTCTCCATAAGGCAACTTTGCATGTAATTACTATATGCTGGCGGACGCCTGGATCGTAGAGCGTCGGGACCAACCGGGGCACACCTACACTGGAGCGCGGGGGAAGCAGTATACGACGATCCGGTCTGGGCATAGGTCTGGTGTTGCCCAACGTGCACAACGCGGTGCTGTCCGGCGACGTCCGAGACGCGTGGTACGCTGGGGTTCACGACCAGGTGGTCACCCGGGTGCACAGGGGCGGTCTGGACAGGGTGGGGGTGCGGGAATTCCCCCCCCCCCCCTGGGGCGAGACTCAAGAGGGAGAGAGGCGTCAACTCGGCGAAGAGCCGGCGCGGCCGTGCAGGCCCAGGGAGGCAGCCTGGTACTGAGGTGCTCTGGAGAGGGATCAGACTGTGTGTGTGACGTAAATGTGGTCACAACTAGAAGTGTCTGTGAGCTGCACACTCAAAAACTCGGAATGTTGTGTTGTCGAGTTTGCAATTATTTAAGTAAAAACAGAGTGCTTGGCATACAGTTTATTCTGGGATTAAGATGTTGATAAAAATCTAGTAATGTTTAGTATGTACTGCACTGCCTATGGGCCAGGAAACATCTAATTTCTGATAAAATCACATGAGTGGATGTGGACATGCTTTGTTCAATCTCACAGCCAGTGAAGTTTGGAAATGGGAAGTAACTTATGGATAAAACACTGACAAATATATGTAATTGCAACATTTTATTTCATTTGAAAAGTATAGGAATGAATTTCAATGAACAATTTAAGTACAGAGCAAAGTACATGCTGCCCCAGCAACGCCCGTGGTGACGAAGTCCCATTTGTTTGCTGCATGCAACAGCCATAGTTTTTGACACACAAATGCATTTTATGACAAAACTGCATGGGTCAGTGCAAAAAAGTAAACTTAAAATAAAGTCCAGTATGTAACTAATTTTAACTGCTCTGTGCCATTCCATACCAAAGCAGACAATCTGAACTAATCTACAGCCCAATGCGTAGACTTTGTGTTTAATATTGTGACACATTTCTATATTTCATACAGAAATTAGTAACCAATTCCTTGTGAAAAATAATCATGCTATTTATAAAAGAATCTTTCAGATGAATTGCTTACTTTAAAATAGGTGTGATGGACTCCATAAGTTAAAAATAAGAAGCTTTCACATCATGACTGTGACCAAGTTTATGTCTCTGTCTCTCCCACAAAAGTGAGTGGACACTATAAGTAATTATGGTCATTAAATTCAGACAAAGAATACCAAAGATAATTTACCTAACAACACTGTAAATTAAGTCCAAAAAAAGGGTACAAAAAGACACAAATAAATAAGAGACAACAGGTAAGTTGTCTTCATATCAAAATTTATATACAGTTAAAAAAAAAGTACACTGACAAAAGGTTACGAACAATAAAACAAAATTGTCTAGAAATCACAAAAAATAAACAGGAATGTCCAAACACAGTGCGGTGCCCAACCAGCCAGATAACACACCACACAAAAGAGAAGCTAAAACAAAACGTTGACATACTGCACCCAAGGGAATAGATATAATGGGAAAATTGAACTGTAGTAATATGTCAGCAGAAACAGCTGTCTACATCACCATGGGGAAAGCACATACATAGGTACATAAGTAGCTGTATCCTGGTGCTAAAACATAACATTTCAAACTAAATGCTGGTCCTGAACCAAGCAGCCAGCAATAAAAGGAAGGACAGATAGCACCAGTATGCATGAAAGCAAAAGCAGAGACAAGTTCAGGTGAAGTTTGCTAAAATGTTGCACGCAGACAAAATGGAAATTTTTCAAGTTAATACAAAACAATTCATAGCTTGAATCAAAGCTAACACTAAGATCTTCCTTTCGAAGTATAATTGAACACAGCCATTGCACAAATGAAATCATTACATACACTTGTACCGGAACAAAATGTGGTCACACAATGAGACAGGTGAGACTAAAAAATATGGGTGGAAAAAGCACCCTTTTAACAGAGGAACACCAGAAGGGTGAGTACATGAAGGGAACAAAATGTAAGGCTTGATATTAAACATGATTGCAAAAGCTGGCAATGGCTTTAGAGAGTGTACTTAAACATCAAAGTTATCCTCGACCAAAGTCCCAGCCGACGGCAAAATATGGATAGCAATTACGTTAATAATAAACAGCAGTAGCACATGGCCTTCCCTTACTGAAAAGCAGCTAAATGAATGATATATGATACACAATACAGAAAGCAGATTGAAACGATCAAGCCATTTTCTTGACACAACATGATTACTTCAGACAAAAGGGCAAAAATGAAATAAAGCTTTATAAGTTCACACAGAAGTTCAAGACAGCTGACTGCACTGAGGCGCAACGATCTCCACTGTTCTTGGTGGGATTGGAGTACACTCCCACAGTCGGTTGCAATCCTCCTTTCCATTTAAGCGATCTCCACACAGATGGAGAAATTGCTTTGAGGTGATCAACAGTTAAATTTTCCACTGTGTTGATTGCTGTTATCCCTCTTAATACCAATGTGCCATAAGCTCTGAGCAGAGAACATCTCTTCCGGAACTCCTTCAGAAGAGCCTCATGATCCTCACCATAGGTATCATTTTCACTGCAAGGCAATGCAATGAGGAAATAAGTGATTTGGAACACAAAAGTGACCTGCCAGCAATGGAAAGAAGAAGAACGGGAGAAACATTTCTTATGAGCTTCAGACTTACGTGATGCTGATGACATTACAAGCAGGAATTATATGCCACTTCAGATCCTTAGTCAAAGTTTGTATCAAACTGTTCAATTTTTCTGCTTCCATCAATACGTCACAAGCGTCAACCTCCTCTTGCATATATGATCCTAAGCCGTTCCACTTGCTCCCTAGGAAATCTGCATGGCTGTTGATAAAATGAGGCTTCCTTTGAATTCTACATTCCTTGTTTTTAATGGAAAATGGCTTCCCACATAGAACACAATGTTCTATGTTCATGAACGGAATTAGGTTTTGTCTTCTCACGTGCCGTTTGATATCTGGCTTCAGGTCACTGCAGCACTGAGAGAAAAAAAGAAAGATAGTCTCTATTAAGAAATCAAATGCATTAGGGATGATATTTTACATGTAGTAAGATAAATGTCATGCTTGAAAGGCAAGGCTAAGGACAACTGAAAATTAGTTTCTGTTGCCGCACAACATATTCTGACCACCTGAGGCTATTCAACCCTGTTTTAGCTGCATTCTAAACATAATTGTACGAAAAAGTTATGAGGTCGCAGGTTTCTACTTTAAATCTGGAATGGCCCCGTGACAATACAATTAATAACTAGAATCTCAATTTCATAACATCATGTAGTTCAACAACTTAAAGCACCTTCTTCCATCAGGACAATATTTTTATAATGGTATCTCATAACATTGTTTGGTATTTGAGTATTTTCCTCTTGAGACACATTATTCTTTCATGAACCAATTCCAAATTGCCATAGAGAACACACAATCAGAGCAAGAAAAAACAGTATAAGTCTGCAGATCAAAATGAAATAATGCACAGGAACCCAAGCAACAAACATTCTACTTTTTGAGAGGGAGATAAAGAATTTTCAGTTGTCTCAAGCCTGAAGAGATTGAAAAGCAATGATAACACAAACTTCAACAGACATTATGTTCAGTATATTTACCTCTTTAAACCATACACTCCGGTTAGGCATACGTGTTGATCCGTAATACCAAGTCAACTCCTGCCCCCTACTTAAATTATTGCATTCCAGCCTCACTAGGTATCGGGCAATGCGGCTGGCTGGTCTCGTAAGAGTAACTGTCGCTAGGTTCTCTGCTTCCCAATTGCAAAAACTTGCCGGTCCACCCATATAGCCCCAGGGTTTGACAGGGCTCCTCTTGTATAAGTGAGAGCAAGGACTGTTTTCAGGCGCAACAGCACACCAGCCAAAATAGAATACATCATCCCCTTGCAGAGTTACTTTAATGGGCAGAGTCTCTTTAACTCGCAAACGGTAACCTAAATCAGGATGCTTGGGGTCATAAAAAATTTCAAACATGGCTTTTGCCTTGCTCCACATATTGCTGATAGTAACTTTTAAGTTCCCAATCTCTGGATCAGATACATCCCCTGCAACAGAAGAGATTTAAATTCATTAATTTATCAATTTTTAAGCATATGCTCCACTTGTATAGTATTTCCACAACGACTGTGCTGACTAATCAGGAACACAAAATGTAAATACACACCGCAGTTCAAAATATTAAAACATAATTTTCACTACTGTTTAATTACAAAAGCAAAGTAATGCAGGTAAAAAGTTAAATGTCTCTGAGCAAATCCTGTGGTTGGCCAACCCAATGTGTGTATAATTTAAACACTGTAATAAAGACTGTTGAGGTTTTTCAGCAGGAAAAAAAGGAGGGAGACTGTATGTATGGAAAGACTAATGGTATGTAATACCTAAAAGTGTATAAAAACAAAATACAGAACTTCTGACCAAACCAGAATATTTTATCACTTTCAAGGAACTTCAAATGCAGCAAGGTGCAGAGATTCGTAAAAAAAATATTGATAGGCTTACCAGAAGTGACCTCCTCCTTACAAGAACAGGTCCTTAATGGGGCGCCCATAATTTGTCTTGCACATTCATTGTCAAAGGCCCATATCTCTCTAAGCTGGGAGGGAGACAGCGGAAGACATTCAAATACCAACCTGTCAACAGAACCATCATGAAACAGATAACATTGCATTCCGTCACAGCACATTTTACTGGGTGGCAGTAATTGACGTATTGAGTAATTGTAAACCAAGATAATGACTGTGCATGACTGTGCACTGAAGAGTATTACGTACCTTAATTATCGCGACTGCAGGGTGTGACGTAAGTAAAAGTTGGCAGCCCTTTTTGGCGCGCGATTAGCCCGCTACTATTGCGGACTGCCATTGCTCCAACCCTTTCTCAATCGCTGCATGGTGGGTTGGTCCTGTTGCGTTGAGAAATGCCTGGGCTTACGCCCCAGCCCGGACATCAGGCAAATTCCACCGTGTTCCTCGACGAAGATGGCCACGCGTACGCCAAGCGCAGGGAGGCAGGCAGGACACGGTATATGTATTGCAAAACGGCGGGTTGCCCCGCCCATGGTCGGGACGTGCTCGGAGAGTTCGTCCTCGATGTCCCCCACGCCCGTCACTGCAGGCCCAATCCCCAGCTCCATCTTCTGAACCGGATGAGGGAGGAGATGCGGCAGCGAGCCACCCAGTCTGGGAGGACTGAGCCTTCCTTCAGGGCTGTTGAGGCTGAAAGGGAGTAAGTACACAAATGAATTCTGATACTTTACGAAACATTTGCTTTTCCACGGTAATCCTTCCTGCCAAGTGCTCCTCCCACCTTCCTGCCCATGCTCTCATCATCGTAATACAGACATACCCTCACACTTCAGAAATTATTGCTGGGTTAATATTTTACGATTCAAAACAATAGTGCTCAATCGTATAATAATTTGTTTATCCGGGCACCTGTAACAACCACAATATTTTATAGGAACACTAAAACTAACTAAATTAAGATGTAGCTTTTCATAAACATCCGAGTGCAGACCAAGTGTGACCAAAATCGAGTTCTCAGGTGGAGAACTTCAAACAGTATCGTACAGATGGACTTTGAAAGAGCCACATAATTATTTTCAACTCACAGATTCATATTACAATGAGCAGTATGAACAAGAAGTAGATTGGAACCACGCATGGCTCCCTGCTTGTTTTCCAGAAGGGAGTAACAAAACTAGTTTTTTCTGTGCATAGGAAAATAATCTGTTTATGCCCTCATGAAGTACAAATTTCCCACGCACTCCCATTCTTTATATTTTGTCCCTTCACAACTCCAAGACTGCTTTAAAATTTCTCTACCTGAATTTGACTTCATTTCTCTCTGAAAATAAATTGTACAGGTTTTAAAAAAAATCACAATCCCCCTCTACAAATATCAAAATATGTCTGACCTTACCTTTGCCTATTCATTAGAACAACCCACCAAGACACAGTTGAGTGTGAGAAACTACAATTTTATCTCCAAATAAAATAGCATGTACCCATGCAAAGTAACAAGTAATTGTAGTATTTGAAGGAAAGTATTTCAGTCAACGACTCAGACTACAATAAAATAGGCGCTTACTTAGTCACCCCTCTCCTTCTTCCATGAATTTTGAGCACTCACTATCTGCTTTAATTCTTTCTCAGAATTATTTGCATGGCATGAGGTGTTCCGTGTTCTAGTTCATCACACATTGGAATCACTGATGAGTTGATGAGTACCAGCATTTCTGAAATGAAAGCATTCCACAAAATTGTAAAGAAAATAATTCCAGAAGGGCAATTACTAAAAACACCTGGAAGTATTTCTTCATTTTTGTTGTTAATGGTGGGAGGACAATGCTTCCTGTATGCCTTTCTGAGGCACTGCTTTGCACAAAGACTTGACCTTTCGAAAGGAAACCAGCCAGGCTTTTCACTGAGTGCTGATCTCCAGTAACAATAGGCTTCAAATATTTGAGAGCAGTCAGAAATGTTGGCTATAGAATGGACTCCTCCTGAAAAATATGTACACAGATGAACATCATACAAATTATGGGACATTACTGAGGTTGCAGACAATTTTAATCACAATTATGTATCCTATAGTTTGGTTTACTGTTGCTTCTATATCAGTTTTGGGAGCAGAAAGAGTTGTGATGTATTGTCGGTCATGACTGAGTTTGTGAACCACGAAACAGTTTCCTGGCTATTAAGTAGCCACGCACAGTAATAATGGCACCAAATAGTACGGTTTGTACCAGAGATGGTGCGCCTATTGCTACTCCAAAACCACTCGAGTGACAGCAAAGCAACTTTGTACAAAATTGTAGGCTACAGGAAGGTACACTCACAAATATAATAAACCTTGGGGCCAATGTGACATTCTGCTTTGTTGAAACAGGAAAATATCTATTCAATAAAAAAAAGAAATTTCAAAAACTTCTGTTTCCTAACATAACCTGCCAAAAATGGAATACTTTTGAGAGGGCAGCATGAAGGTTGTTGGTGGATGGGGTATTAAACTAACTTGATGGAAATGTCCTTACATGCACTCACTTTGCAACACATCCTCCTCTCCATTCCCTACTCTTGCAAGATACGATTCTCCTTCTTTAGCACTTTAATACATTGCTGTGCTTCTGCTCTTTTCATGTCTTCTGGTGCAAATTTTTCCTCTACTACTGCTCATTTCTCTTTAAGAAGGAGGTGTTCTTCTGTTGTGCTCCTTGGTGACCTCTTTCAAGTCAACTTTCATATCATCCTGCAAAAAAAAAGGGGATGTTAGAATCCTGGTGGGGAAAAAAATACTTGCATTGAACCACAAAGCATACCTGAGCATGGGCAATGAGATATTTGTGTTCTCTTTCACTTTTCGCACTATGTTGGTAGTAACAAGGTTTTAGATGCTTCAGATATTTCTCTAGTAGGCATAACGGGCATAACTCATGGAAAAACTGATATTGGAGCACACTACTTGTCACACTTGCTTGAGAGGGATGTAGAAATGTATGTGATGTAAACACCGGTAAACACAAATACCTCTTCTGCTTCTTCATCTGTTCATGATCGTTCAGTGGTTCAGTGGAAAACGGATGCTACCAACCTTCTGCATTTGTCACTGGTGGTAACATTCAAAGTCACTAAGCGTAATTTTTTTTTACTGTCTTTTAACGAAATCAGCCATTAATGAGCTACGATAGGAGGTCGGAAACGCTGCGAAAGAAAACTCGTCACCCCCGACTCAGCACAAAACACGATCGAGTACAGCCGGGGTGTCAGGGGCGGGTTAGGCAACACATCTTGCTCTGCTGACATGGTTTTGTCTCCCAGGCGCGCTTCCCCACACCTCTTCGCCAAGAGCCCCCCCCCCCCCCCCCCCCCGGGGGTAGCCGTCCCAATGCTTCGATTTAAACAATCATAAATGTAATGACACCTCTCACACGCACACTTACTGATCTGAGTACCCACATTGTTGTGCCTCAGATTTAGAGATGCTGCTGGCCTGATCCGTCTGCGGAGTTTTTCCTCGTCTCTGAGGCGGGCCGTGAACCGCGGGAGGCCTCGGGCGCCCCACTCCGTGGAGGAGTTCGTTGGGTTGCTGGAGCAGAACCCGCGCTTCACCCTCAACAGGGAAGGCCAGCCGTTCTTTGTGGGCCCTGTACGCAACGGCGACCGGCTCCACCTTCTATTTGCGTCGGAGACCATTCTTCAGGCTCTGCAGGAGAGAGGCGAGCCAATCAGGCTGCACGCCGATGCAGCGATGAAGACCGTGCCGGGGCTCTTTAAGCAGCTGCTGGCCATCCAAGTCGTCGGCGGGGACAATGTTAGTACTCTCGCGGATGATTTACACGAAACTCATTGAAATCTGTTGCACACTCCATTGCAAACATGATTTTTTTTTCCTGTCAGGTGTTCGGGTGTGTGTATGTCCTGATGACTGGGAAGGAGGAAGGGGACTATTTCGCCGTCATGGACTTTCTCTTCACGAGGTATCCGCAGCTGGCAAACCTAATTAGAAGCTGGATGATGGACAACGAGCGGGCTCTGAGGAATGCGGCACGGAGGAGGACGCCAGAAGCCTTGCTCTACTCCTGCTGGTCACACTACGCTCGTGTACGTATTACATCGAGTGTTCATCGACTGTACATCGGGTGTACTGTGGCCCTATGCTTTTTCGTTGGCATTCGTGGCGAAAGTTGCCTCTCCGCCTGGCGTCTCTGGCTCCTTACGAACGCAGCTGGATAGACAATGGGAATTCCCCCGAGCAAACGAGGTGGCCTGCATGTGCACCAGTACGGGACCAGTGGCACACGTTGTACTAAAAGGCATGTGGAGCTTGCAGGAAAGTGAGAGTGCGATCTGAACTTCGTGTGCACCTTTAGTAAGAGCACGCATATGCTGTCCTCTCCGTGTGTGGATTCCCATGTGGGCCGAACTCGTTCATGGGAGCAGGACATCAAACCGGCAGAGATGCGTGTGTTATTTTTATTCACCCTGGTATACCGGGTATTTCAGCCAATACACCCCAGTAATTTGGGTTGCCGATCCTCTCGTCGGCAGGCGCAGTACCTTACTGGGGTGTATTAACTGTAACACCCGGTACCAGGCGTCCAGGAGAACGCACCGCCACAGTTCGTTTAGTACGTTTAACTCATTTTCTATTTCCTGCTATGTCACAGCGCATCAAAAACCGTTTCTTGCAAGGAGCCCTCCCCTCCATAAGGGACACGCCCGATGGACACATTGTGTACAGGATGATAATTTGCCTGCCACTTCTCCCAGCCAACCTCATCGTCAGGGCCCTCAATGAGGTGATTGAGCCGAGCTGCCGCCGGCTCATACTGACCGACCGCCAGAGGCAAGACCTCGCCAGGGTTATTACTAACTACCTGAGAGGGTTCTGGATTGCCCGGGTAATACATTCATGCAGTCGCATTCTTTCGTTAGTAGATCATAAAATTTCGCACATTCCAATAATATTCTTTTATTTATAGGTGGGTCCAGATGCCCTGTCGGTGGCCGGCCTGGAACGGCGGACAAATAATGACGGGGAATCTTGGAATGGCTACATCACCGGCAGGTCTGTTGTCTGCCGAGACAATGTTTGGTCGTATGTGGGTGAGTATACAAAGTTAGTAGGCTGTGATTGAGTTGTGATTCGGAAGACTCACGCTCATTGTCTTTGTTTCAGATACCATGTCGGACGTGGAGAGCCGCGACCGCCATGATTTCATGCGGTGGTGGCAGCACCGCATCCCTCCACGGCGCGCTCGTCCACCGGCCATGCAGAGGAAGGACGCCAGGATCGCCCAGCTGCTGCGCACCCTCCAGGAGAGCCAGCAGACCGCGGACGACCTGGAGACGTTCCTTAGACAGGTCTCCTGGGAGGGAAATGACGCCCTGCCTCAGAGTAAGCTAAACTAACATTCCAAGTTTCTTTTGGCTCCCGGGCTTAAGGGACCCATAGCGTCCTTAACTCTCATGTCTGCATCTACTCAATCCTTTTCCAGTTGCCGACGAGGACGACGACGGCTCAGATGGGGAGGACGTCGACGCCGAAGACGATCCGCCTGCAGCAGCCGTCGGCCAGGTGCCCCTGCCAGTAGTGGTGCAGCCTGCAGCAGCCGTCGGCCAGGTGCCCCTGCCAGTAGTGGTGCAGCCTGCAGCAGCCGTCGGCCAGGTGCTCCTGCCAGTAGTGGTGCAGCCTGCAGCAGCCGTCGGCCAGGTGCCCCCGCCAGAGGTGGTGCAGCCTGCAGCAGCCGTCGGCCAGGTGCCCCCGCCACAGGTGGTGCAGCCTGCAGCAGCCGTCGGCCAGGTGCTCCTGCCAGTAGTGGTGCAGCCTGCAGCAGCCGTCGGCCAGGTGCCCCCGCCAGAGGTGGTGCAGCCTGCAGCAGCCGTCGGCCAGGTGCCCCCGCCACAGGTGGTGCAGCCATCAGCGCCCCGTGGTCTGGCACCCCTGCCCGGAGTGTCTCGCGGCCCCGCTCTAATGGACCCGAGGAACCTTCCTGGTTAGTACTATGCAAGAACTACCTCATTCATGGATTGCACGAGTTCGGGTTCCTTAACAAATTTCCGGCGCGCTCTTGTAGGAACGTCGACTGGCCTGGTGGAAGCTCCGGGCCAGCAGCTGCTGTGGTGGCAGAGACAGCGGACGCGGTGGTCGTCCGACGAGGAGGACAACGCCGCATCGAGGCCTCGCTATGACCAGCATCCAGGCGGTCCAATTATCTCTACGCGGCAGCAACGCAAGCAGCGACGATTGCAGATGCTGCGATCTCGGAGGGAGGGTCCGCGGGTAAATCATGGTAAGAATTTGGAAAGGACATCTTATTCTGGGATTCCGAAGTTCGGGCTGCTTAACAAATCTCGGGTGTATTTTTATTCAAGTCTTCAATGCGGAAGTGCCCCCGCCAGTAGTGGTGCAGCCTGCAGCAGCCCTCGGACAGGAGCCCCCGCGGGAAGTGGTGCAGCCTGCAGCAGCCCTCGGACAGGTGCCCCCGCCGGAAGTGGTGCAGCCTACAGCAGCCCTCGGACAGGTGCCCCCGCCGGAAGTGGTGCAGCCTACAGCAGCCCTCGGACAGGTGCCCCCGCCGGAAGTGGTGCAGCCTACAGCAGCCCTCGGACAGGTGCCCCCGCCGGAAGTGGTGCAGCCTACAGCAGCCCTCGGACAGGTGCCCCCGCGGGAAGTGGTGCAGCCTGCAGCAGCCCTCGGACAGGTGCCCCCGCCGGAAGTGGTGCAGCCTACAGCAGCCCTCGGACAGGTGCCCCCGCGGGAAGTGGTGCAGCCTGCAGCAGCCCTCGGACAGGTGCCCCCGCCGGAAGCGGTGCAGCCTACAGCAGCCCTCGGACAGGTGCCCCCGCCAGAAGTGGTGCAGCCTGTAGCAGCCGTCGGCCACGTGCCCCCGCCAGAAGTGGTGCAGCCTGTAGCCCAGCGGTGGAGGCAAAGTATGTTTTTACTAATATGACTATCAACCTTAACTTCATTTTTCCGCTCGTGCTAAACGTGCTTTCCCCTTTTCGCAGTGGGAGGACGGGCTGGTGAGCAGCGGGCCACGCTACAGCGCCATGGCCGGGGCATGGCCATCCCTGATGGCGACGTGGTGGCTACCGCCCCGGGGACCTACCGTGTCGCTAGCCAGCAGGCGGGCGACGGGCGCCGGGCACCGCGAGCCTACACGGTGACTCGGACGGGGCGGCCCTTCTGCCTCTGCATGCAGAGGTGCGGGAGGTGTCGCCCGGGGCTCTGCCAGCTCATGTACACGTGCACGTGTCCTGACTATAGGAGGCACTTGTGCAAGCACGTGCACAAAGTACACCACTTGCACGGGAGAAGTAAGTTCCGTTTGTAAGTGGTATTTATTTTCTATTTTTGGTGAATGACATTTGTGTGTAATTCTTTGATTCTATGTTAGATGATCCGGAGGAGATTGAACTGTCCTCGGACTTCGAGGACGCCCCGGAGCGCCCACGTCGCCGCGTACCCGGCGGTCGACGTGGTGGTGGTCGCGGTGGTCGGGCCCAGGCTGCTCCCCCTGCAGGTGAGGGGTTTGCGAGTATTGCACTTTCGGTGTTCAATCCGCAATATCATTACCGTTATGCAGAATTTTGGCATCATGAAGTTCGTTTTGGGCTTCTTGAAATCTCCGGAGACATCGTGTTATGAAAACATTCTCATTGATGATTTCTTCTCGTATCCACTTTACAGTAGCTGATCGGGTCCTGCGTCCGCGCCCCCAGCAGGTCGTCCACATATCTTCCAGTAGTGAAGGTAAAGACGACAGAGGGTGTGTTCCCCTTCATTCCCACATCTTTGACTTCACTGCATCATTTACAGCTATTTTTTGTCCCTTCAGAGGATGCTGCAGACGCCGCTGGGCTTCCTGGTGCTGCCCCTGCAGTTAATGAGGCCCGCGCTGCGGAGGACGCACGCTGTAAGAAACACTTGAGATCCGGTTATGTACAGCCCTTGCTATATTCATTTCTCTGTCATTCGCTGATATCTCCTCGACTCTGTCCAGGGGCTCAAATTCGAGCGGAGCGGGAGGCGCAGGACCGCGCCTTCCAGGAAGGCCTCGCGGCTGATCAGGCCCGCGATCGCGCCCGCAGGGAGGAAGCGGCGAGGGCAGCGAGGGAGGCGGCCAGGGAGGCGGCCATCGACGAGGAGGTCGCGGGTCGAGTCCGCCTAGAGGACTTCGAGCGGGCGAGGGTGCCGGCTTTCGTCGCCAACAGGCTTAGGGCCCTACCTGAGGAACCGCAGGATGGAGGCGGAATCCGAGTGTCATTCCTCATTCCTGGCGCCGAGGGTGCAGTGATGCGCCGGTTTTCGGAGGACACGCCCACATTTGTCCTCTATGATTTTGTGGAAAGCTTCCCCTTCGCCCCACGCGTCGTCAATCTCCTCCAGCGCTACCCAAGCCGCGCCATCCCGCTGGCCACTGTCGCCCCTGCGAACGAGCCCCTAGCCTTGCAGGACGCGTTACGGCAGCTGAACCCACAGCCGGGGTTGATCCTGCGAAGCATCGCCATGTTCGCAACATCGGCCGTCGAAGGTAAGAACAACTGTATTTATTTACGTAATTTTAGTGTGAGGGTCCATAGGTATTCACACCTTACGAGGGTGACATTTCAACTCCCAACTCCCAGCCTTGCTCCAATTTCACCACTGCGGTGCTCCATCCTGAGAGTATTAATTGTACTCCACTTTTGGCTACAACGGGTTCAAATACCGGCTCTGAAGGGAGTGATCGTATAGCTGCCGTTTATGTAGTCGCGACGCTCAGGGATTATCAATGAAGTACGTGCACGATATTCTCGCAAACGCAAAACTTTGGTGACCAGTTTCGGCATGAATGGCGCCTGGTCGGTAGGCAACCACGACTTCTGCTTGCTCACGTGTCGTGCGGGCTGGCCTACCCTAGCATTCGCAGGCGATCGGCTTTGCCATTCGCGGTTTTGTCAAGGAGAATATTCGGGCGAACGTTATGGACGACGCCTTACAATCTCCTCTGCTCTGGACAGATAGTGAGGAGGGTTCTTACAATGAATCTTATCTCCTTTTCAGATTGGGTTTGTGCCATATGTCTCGACGGGCAGCACGCTGTCTTCGTTCAGACCCTTCAGTGCGGCCACCGCTTCTGCCGCCTGTGCCTGGAGACGTGGAGGCAGAACCAGAATCGGTGCCCCACCTGTCGGGCCGATATCAGGCACGAGAGGACCAGCTTGGGTCCAGCCTGAGGTGCTAGTGTCAGCTTGGATGTCTCACACCAAAATGTCGTGGATAAACAGATTGGCTACTTTCCCGTTCAGGTATAGCCTATATGATGATGACATTACAATCAGGAATTTATCAGACTCATCAACAATTGTGTGGCATTCAGGAGAAATTACTGCGTATGATTCATAATTTAACTGTTACAATCATTTGTTATTTCTATATTGTGAAGTGCCAAGTATTTTTCTTTTGTCTTAAAGACGTTTTCATACAATTACCGAATACAAATAGTTAAAATTGATGCAAACAAATCTTAATATGTAATTTACTCATTATTTCCAGTATTATATTTTGTTAGAAATATTTTGGGCATTCAGAGGTTGTGTGTACTTTTATGGGAACAACCACGTTCCATCCACGTTGCATCCACGTAACTTACGTGGATTAGGTGGATGGACTTTTTCCACTTAAAATCCACGTCACAGGAACGTGGATTTTTTGTCGATTATTTTATCAACGTTAAATCTACGTCGATTTATCGTCGATTATAGATCGGTTTCAATCGACGTTAAGTCAACGTGGATATGAGGTAGTGTGTAGGTTTCCATACAGAGAACGCAGAATCTACCTCGAAATATCATCGATATCGCCACTCGCCTGATCGATCTTCGAACAACGTAGGAATTACGTCGACAGAGCATTGGTTTAATGTCGCGTCAAAATCTAGGTGGATTTTTGGTCGAAAATGCACCTCACATATTCCACGATAAATCTACCTCGTTTCTATATTGCCGTGGCAGTCCCTGTTTGATCCCTTTACTTTCGAGGTGGATGTTGCGACTCTTGCGTGGATTGGATGGATGCAGTCCATCTACCCTAAATCCGCGTCGCGATAACGTAGATTTGAGGTGGATTTCGGTATCCTCTGAAACTCCACGTAGAATTTTCGTCGATCAGTAAAAGTTTTGAATCCACGCTAAACCGACGTGAACACTACATATATACCGTTCTGAATTTAGATCACTGCAAAATCTACGTGGATACTATGTGAAGTAGCCAACATTGGCCCATCTACGTAACAGCAACGTCGTTCCCGCGTAGCCGACTGGTCGGAGCAATTAGGCACTTAGTCCACGTCATATCGACATAGATTCGACGTATCACTCGCTGTCGATCTGTTCATAAGAGCGGCACCTCGGCCATCCATAGCAAGGCAGGTGTGGTGGTCCTGGGGTAGCGTGCGCGCTCTCGGGATCACAGGATGTGGGTTCGAATCCCACCACTGGAAGGGTTCTAAAGATAGATTCGTCATAGTAACCGTGTCATATTTTTTTTTCACCCCAAGTTCACAGGTACGTCGATGTTTAAGGGATTCTTGGTGGATTGTGCAACTCACCCTATCCGCATAGTGTCTACGTGGAAAGAGCGTGGATAATGCAACTCGCCACATTAACGTCTGTCAACGTCCCATCGAGGAGGGTGACAGGAGGAACCGGCGCGGTTTGGCATCCACGTCCCATCCACGTGGTCTCGAGCTTCACTTTTCGCTCGACATCGAGTCGATTATCGACGTGGATTTCACGTGACTATTCACGTTGCATCCACGTTGCACCCACGTGGATGTTCCCATGGGGTTACGGCCGTCAAATGTAGGGTAGATAGAAAGAGTTGAATGTTATTTTCACAATCCATATGTTGTTTTTGCAAAACATGAGTGTTTTCAAACCAACAAGCAATGAAGTTTTACCATCAGAGTTTGAGGTTTTAACCAAGTTCTAGTTACCTGGTTATTTTGTGATCTATGAGAATCTGCCTAGCATTAAATCAAGAGAACATTCCATTTTGTGTACCATACTAATTAACGTAGGCATTTGTATGTTATCTGAACATAGTCAGAGCTGTCTGTTCTAGAGCAAGATTGTTTTAATGACCATGTTCTATCCAGTCCATCTCAAAACAGCTTCCATCAGGTTCTTCATGGTTCATGAATCTGCAATGGTATTTCGTGTCTAATAGGCCACGATGCAGAGAAATTCTATTGAAGGCACTCATTTCCTAAATTTTTCTGTGGATTTCATGCTCTGCTGGAGTAAGAAGTATCCATCCTCAACGAAATGTCTTGACATCCTCAAATTGATTTTTACTGTAGATACTTATGTTTCATGCTAAGTTAATAAGTTTGATGCCTCATGTACATATTTCAAAGCTGTGGCGGACAGTACAAAATACTTTGTTTAAAATATTATGTAATGTTTCCCAAAGTATCATCCACCATTTGTGAGGTCTTTTATGTGTCACTACCCATTTTATTATCTTATTTCAAATGTTGCCTACATTTTATCACATTTTTTTTCAATGACGTGCCATTTTCAACCATTTTTCTCTTAGTGCTGATGCACTTTATTTCGATGGTGTGCCAAAGACTACCTCAAGTTTATTAATGTTCTAGAATTGATATTTCTTTTTTGATTTTTTAAAATGTTTTATTTCAATAACATGGAAAGACTTGCCTTTTGACATTTGTTTATTTTCATTTCGGTTTTATTGATATTGTTGGAGATGCTTCTTCCCAAACCCACTTCATACCTATAGAATACCAAATACTTGGCTAATTGGCTAAGTACTTTTAGTCCTTATGATCTACATGACGATAGAGCATTGATGCAGAGCTGAACTTCACAAAAGTAAATAAGGCTTCAAAATTTGGAGTTGTGTGCAAAAACTGTAAAAACAAACACCTAATTTAAAAAAAAAATTATGATATTTCGGGGATAAAGGGGGAAAGGAACATAGAACTTACATGTTGAATGCCTCATTTTCGTTGCACCTCTTACAATATCAGATATCTCAACAAGTCGTCTTCAAGCAAATGGTCTGCAAAGGACAGAGACAACAGTGCACAGATACATGAAAATTACGTCAGAAGAATATGGAAGGTACTAAGCAACAACATAAGGAGATATTTACATAAACCAAAAAGATGACAGCTCTTCACAAACATTGACCAAACAATTGTTGGTGTTCAGAAAATTTCTCTTAATCTCACAGACATTTCTATTAGATTGGTCACAAAACTATACATCCCTCTTCCAAGACATATCAGCAAGTGGAGCTGAAATTCAACTCATCTAAATAAAAGCAAAAAATCTAAAAACAACAGAAGCAATATTGTTAATATTCCCAAATCAAACAATAATACAATCTTTCAAATCCACACAAAAAATACCTGTCAAATTCCTGGCGTGTACTTGAAAGTAAATGCAGCACTGAACCACTGGAACCATCTCTACATTAAATGAACAAGCAGTCTTGCAAAGCTTGCTTGCAAACCACAGGGCAGTTATACTTGTTGTCTTTGTCTATTAATGTACAATTCTGGCAGCTGATGCAGTTTATTCCTTCAAAAATATCATACATTAAATTAGGAAAAAAAAAAAGGTAGTAAAGTGAGTTTGCCAATAATGACAATCATTAATGTTTCAAAGTTTAAGAACATACTCAGCAGTCTAGTCTTCAGCTTGGGATGGATTCCTACACAACCCCGCTTGCCACAGTTGGCAAGCCATGTCAGATTGTCCCCATATATTTCCGTTAAAATAACATCTATATGTTGTCCCCAGGGATGCCCACAAGTTATTGTCTTAAAAATAACTCACATCTCTGGAAGATTTCCTGACTGTCAAAGAGCTGAACCTGCAAAATATAATAGTTACCATGTTTAATAACTGAGCATCATTGGTAATTATGGTATTACATTGTATAATTGAGAATACCTACCTTTGCAGGTCTGTGGTCAAAGAAATGAGACGGTACCTGAAGGGAGTCACATGAATTAAGTCCAATGTTACTACAATCTCAACAGGACGAAACCAAAAGGAAGCAAATCTTTCAAAGTGAACAGATAACTCTCTTCCTCTTAACGAGTGAAATTTCACATTCTTAATATAAAAAAAAACCAAAAAACAGACATATGTTAAACAATTCCTAAGGCAGCACATGAATTCACATTAACTGGGATTGGAAACCAAAAATTAAGGAAATATTCAATGTCCTACACCACAGCCAAAACGTATCACAGAAATTGCATTACAATATTGTTACAGGTCACAAACACCAGTGACTGCTGCAAAAGAAAAACAGTCATCAATAGCACTTGTGATTTTTCAGAAGCACAATTTAATTTCATATGTCAATTTCAACAGAAACAATTTAACACTGTATTCACTAGCAACTAAGTTAATTAACATACAAGAGTCAACACTGGTACAAAGAAATCAAAAAACAACAACAGTTCCTCTGGTCACATCCCTTTACACTCTGGTAGGTTCCCAAGCTGTTTACGAGCAGCTTCTGCTGAAAGATTTATCTTTGCCTGTAGTGGACTACAGGTAACTCAACTTCAGGTTAATAAGCGATGGAAACACTTAATGTTCCGATTTAAACTGGAATTAATTGATATCGATTTTTATCAGTCAACAAGGTATATCTCAACACCACTTAGAAATATCCAAGGTTTATTCTACGTTACACTGAAGTTCAGCAAACAGTAAATGACACTGATAACACCAACACCATACAATAACGTCAATTTGATTTCATACAGTACTGAACTACACTCATTTATCACAACACAGATACAAATACAGATGCCCTGATGCGTAGAGAAAATATTAGTTAAACTGACTCTGAAAGCAACACATCAGATTCATATTACCATCAAACCACCTGAAAAGCGCTGTGACAGCTGCTACTCTACACATATACTTTACATATACTTTTATCATATTCGTTTATTTTACCTTTCCTCCCAATAAATCACAAGTAAGCTGCATAAATAATAAGGAGCTGGTGTTGAAAAGACTTTCTCTTTCATGCTCTGGACAAAAAACTTTGAAGCGCAAAAATATGAGGAGTATTTTCAAAGTTACCTTAAACATTAAAGGCCGTTGTTTCCAGAGTTTGGAAGACCAAAATTTTTAAAGCTCACCTCCTATTTGAGATTAGGGCCTGACACTTGGCATGGTGACTATCCACCACCACCCCTTCAACAAAAATTATTAAACAAGAGCAAAAAAAAAAACAACAACACAAAAAACACGTATATGACAAAGCAAAAAGTGGTCAGAATCTAACAGGTGAAGGTTTTGCAGTTGCTTGGTTTCAAAACTACTAAATATTTCACATGAGCTTACACCAGTACTGACTGAAGGCCTGGAGGTCAGTTGAACAAATACTTGTTTTCAAAAACTTACATACTTGTCAAAACTCCTGCAGGGGTTCCAGGAACTAGAGGCACTAATTCACCCTCACTGCTGATCACAATCACATCAGAACGGTTAACAGAATGATAAGAGAAATTTCTTAAATGTAATAAAAAATTTCACAAATAAAAGGTTCTGAATGTGTTCTGAATTGTTTCAAATCAAATCTGCAGAACTTCATACAGTGCTGCAACATGACATGAACTGGTGAAGAACTGCACACCCCGTTCGACCCCTGAACATGCTTGAGGTTTATTCTTCAGGGATCACTTGGAAGAGGCTCTCCCATTCCCTGATAAATCATTGATATAATAGTTCAGCTCTGACTTCACAAGTGGAGAATCAAGTTTCTGAGCAAGTTCTATGGGTAAAAAAGGGAACAAGAGGTAGTAAAGTAAGTTAGTGTGCCAATTAAAATCATTAATGTACAAAGGTTTAAGAATATATGCAACAGTCTAGTCTTCAGCATAGTACCGATTCCCACACTACCCAGCTTGCCACTGCCGGCAAGCTATATCAGATTGGCACCATATATTTCCATTAAAATTACATCCATAAGTCGTCCCCACGGATGCCCAACAGTTGAGTAGTTCACATCTCTGGAAGATTCGTTGACTATCAAAGAGCTGAACCTGCAAAATATTATAGTTCCCATGTTTGATAACTGAATAGCACTGGTAATTATAGTATTACATTATATGATTGAGAATACCAACCTTTCCAGGTCTGCAGTCAAAGAAATGAGACGGTACCTGAAGGTAGTCACATGTATTGACTCAAATGTTACAATAATCTCAAAAGAATGAAGGAAGCAAATCTTTCACAGTGAAAAGATGGACTGGTGGCTTCTGAGGGCCTCTGGCTGTTTTCCTCTTAATGTGGTCAGCCGATCGAAACTGCACAACCTCCGGGAACTCCTTAATAACATTGATATGGCTGGCTCTGCTTTCAATCCGTCAAGCACCTCTCCCTCAAATTCAACAACTCCCAATGAATCTGAAAACATGGATGAATAGATCAAGAAATGATGTCAACATAAAAAAAGCAAAAGCATGTGATAAACATGAGATACTCACCTAGCTTCCAAGAACCTAAGACAAACAATGTTATTATTAAAATCACAAGAGGCACTAAAGTACTGGAAAGCAAGTGACTGCTGCGATGTAAAGTGAGTTTTAGCACAGCATATGGTAACATCAAATCATTTAATATCGACTGACTCACCAGCCAATACTAGAGGTTATGCTGCTTGGGAACCAAACACGGCAATGCCGAAATGGCTTGATTTCACGGTAAAGGCTCCCAACGAGGACAACGCATAACATTTCGGACTGAGAAATAGAAAACATGGTTGACAACAGAGAAGCACTTTACATACAGAGACGTAGTTTAATTTTGGGCTTACCGCCTAGCCCCCGGCCTACTGCACGGCACAACCACTTCACCGAAGGCAACAGGTTGCCTACGAATACGCACGTCTTTCAGAGAAATACCGTGGAGAATTATGAAGTGATTGGTGATCATAGTACACAATGAAGAAGCAGAATTACAGAAATCCGAACAGAATTCAACAACAGCAGACGAAAACATGATCTCTCTTTACGCAGCACACGAATTAGAATAACAAGGCAATGAAAAAGTTTGCGTTCTCTTTCTGTCGATAGTAATCGATGGTAGAGATCGATAGGTTGTAAACGTTGAACAAGCAATGGAAAGCTTGAAGTGCTTGAAGGATCTTCTTGGTTAATAACTACATAAATTCATAATTTTTCAAGAATGCCTAGTCTGAACAGTGCGCAGCTTGTGCGTGTAGTATGAAAAGTTCCCTGCTGACTACTACTACGAGCGCAGAGCGCCATTCACATTGGCATTTGCGCTCCTGGTCGTGGTCTGGTAGAGGGGGGAGGTTTCGCCTCTCCTAGGGTTGCTTTCGGCCGAACGCGGGGTCGGACATGGGGAGGGGAGAGGTTGCGTCTCTCCGAGGCTCGCCAAGGCTTTAGCTGTAGCGACAGAGACGCTTAGCTGTAGCGGCTGTATCGTTTAGCGGTACCGACTCGGACACTTGGCGCAACCCCTAACGGAGTAGTGACCGCTGTCGCTACTCCTAACGCCTCCAGCGACACGATTAGCGTTTGCGACATTTAGCTGATCTGACATTTAGCTACAGCGACAAGCATTTAGCGGTTGCGGCCCCGACTTTAGCCGTTGCGGAAACGACACTTTGCTGTACCGGCTTTAGCTGTACCGCGGTGATACCGAATTTTCGGTGATACGGATGTCGGCCGTCGAATAATAGGGGTTCTGGCGTCCTCACCCAACTTATAGGAACCATTTACAAAATTCATTGAATTTTTATGTGATTACATGCCCAACTCTGGCCAAATAATATTTTCCTGATGTTGGGATAGTTGTTTTCCTTTCTGTGGCCCCTAGGTGCGATGCCAATGTGTCATTTTGGAACAGTTACTGTCATTAATTAAGTGGCTCAAAACATTAAGACATGCAGACAAAAAGAAAGCGCAACATAGCAGGAAAGAAAATGTAAACAATTTGTCCTGCTGCATGAGAACATTCAGTTTCACAAGTTTTCGAGAGCTGGAGTCGAGGAAGTCATGGCCATTAAACTCAAAGACCAACACCGTAATACTAAGAGCAAAAAATACAGTTAGAAACCCCAGATTATCCACAGAGAAATAGTTGAATATTTGTGGGCAATAGATTCTACAGAGCAAAGAAATAAGCTTCTCTCAATAAATACCTTCAGAGAGATAAGTTCTAAAAAGATCTAAATACTTCACATGTTTAAGAAGGGTTTCAATTAACTTCACAAATACTGCCATAGCAGACCCTGAAATCTGTGAAGTGTGACACGATGACAACTCAATGTACAATTCCTCTATGCCTTAACTTAACCATTAGGTGTGTTATACAAGCAACCAGTAGACACAGAGGCTGCAGCTATGGAGCACCAGAAATAGAACTAAGAACTCGTAACAAAGGAGAACTGTGGAGACGGTATGAGAAATCACGAAGTTTACACCGGAGAGCGAATGATTTTTCTGATAATTCTTCTTCGTTGCGACTTCCACTTTGGGCTTCTCCGGAGTAGTCTATTCAGCGGCTCTCGGACACCCCAGGGGCCCAGCCCCCTGCAACGGGTTTGAGGTGAGTGGACACAGAGGCCTCCGCGGGAGCCAGCGGCAGCAATAGGGTAACCCGGGGTACCAGACTCGGAGGTGGGTGAACAAGCAGTCTGCCAACATGAAGAGATTGGTGGCGGAACGTAGCACGGGGCCCAAACAAAGCTTCCACTCTGGGCCAAACCGAACGAGACTAATGTTGCGTAGTCAAAACCCGGGGCAGACCGGGGCAGACACCCCGGGCCGCCGGCTGCCAGAGCTGCCAACAGCCGGGCAGGTCATGTGGGCCGGCAGCCCAGCCTCTGCGGGCACCACGGCTGCACTCTGGACCTGGTGAGTGCGGCAGCTGGGGCCGCTAGCCCCCGCTAGCCCCCTCTAGCCCCGCTAGCCCCCGCTAGCCCCCGCTAGCCCCCGCTAGCCCCGCTAGCCCCCGCTAGCCCCCGCTAGCCCGCGCTAGCCCCCGCTAGGCCCCGCTAGGCCCCTCTAGGCCCCTCTAGGCCCCTCTAGCCCCCGCTAGCCCCCGCTAGCCCCCGCTAGCCCCCGCTAGCCCCCGCTAGCCCCCGCTAGGCCCCGCTAGGCCCCTCTAGGCCCCTCTAGGCCCCTCTAGCCCCCGCTAGCCCCCGCTAGCCCCCGCTAGCCCCCGCTAGGCCCCGCTAGGCCCCTCTAGGCCCCTCTAGCCCCCGCTAGCCCCCGCTAGCCCCCGCTAGCCCCCGCTAGCCCCCGCTAGCCCCCGCTAGGCCCCAAGGTTGCCTGCCGCCCCCAGAGCCCCACCACACTCCGGGACGTCAGCTTTCCGCTTCGGGGTAGGAGCCAACACTCACCCGTCCTCTCCTCGGCTGGGGCCGCTGGAGCCGGTGGCGCTGAGGATGAGAAATTCCCCGGTCAGCGGCGGCTGTGGTCCGACGAGTTCTCAGCGACAGTAACAGCCAGACTGGAACAGTGAAGTTTCTCTTAGCTGGGCGACTAACCGGCTTAGCTTCAACCTGTAGAACCTCAAGCAGGCCTCGAAAACGGGGTACTAAATTATCTAATTGCACTAGAAACGCGCCTTTACGGAGAACTTATCACCCTACACTGTAAAGCGAATGCAAGACGAGTAGCGTGGCACTGAAAGTACCAAAAACACCCAATTGAGAGCTTGAATAGGAGATTTTCCAGTAATAAAGTAATTGTCTGGTATTTAGCTTAAAAATTACATTTATGACTCAAATAATATTTTTTTGAAATCATTTCAATGCGATGGAAGCAAAACTGAACGATTTATCACTGTATACTGTTCATTGCATAAACCCCTGATTTTGTGTGAATAGGCACCCTCAGTTCAAGATGAAAATTCCATTTAAAAACTTTACAAAGGCGAAAAGGAATGCCAAAAAGATGCGTTGAAGTAACAATCCTTCTTTTCTAATCGTACGCCGGACACAATATATTTATCCTTTCCGCCTGTAAGTAAGCAAAAAGAGGGATATTGCCCCCCCCCCTCCCCCTCAAGGTGCTCCCAGATCCGCCCCTGACGCTTTGCGGTTACAAAAAAGCGAATTCTCATCCTTTTCCCGGCTTGCTTCTACGCTACAACTCATCACTTCCGTTTGGTGTTTCGGCGGAGGCCTTGAACTGTAGGCGATAATGATACAGCCCGGAGGGGACAGTCCCGGGGCAGCCGGCCTCAGCCACAGCAGTGATGTCTCCTCGAGGGAGAACTTGCCCAAATAATTATGAATTCATCTCAATTCATACATGTATTTAAAGTACTGGGATTCTTCTTCTTCATTACGACTTCTTACTTCCGATTCGGGGTTCTCCGGAGTACCCTACACGCGGAAATGGTTGCGGACGGTGGCAGAGCTCCCTCGGCCGGTGCTGCAGGGAGTGGGGAGCAGAGCGGCGGCAGCAGTGGAGGCCGCGGGGCCGTGAGGCAAATAATGATAGAGCTGTACAAAACAGTGCTAACTACACTGCTGGTACAACAACTCCGAAACCTGCACGTCAATATCTTCACGCCAACTGACCAATTGAAAACTGCACAAGCTAAAAAAAAATTATGAAAGTTTTTCCACTTAGTGCGAGACAGTAAGTTAACCATCTCACGAGCCAGGACAAAATACAGCAAAAGTAGTTTTAGTCTATTTTTTTAGCAGATGATACCTCAAAACACTAACATTAAAGCTAAACATAAAAACTAAATTAGCTTGAGGTTTGAGGTGAGCTTTCACCAGCGATAAGTCGAAAAGGAGTAGCGAGTGCAGCGAACTAATAATGTAAGGCGGGCCGGCACCAGGGGGACCCGTGAGGCCGTCGCTGGCTGCGAGCCGGGAGATTGTCGCGCACTGCTCGGGTCGAATTGTTGTTCAGAAGCAGGGGGCCGCCGGCTGGGCTCCGCCTGCACTCGGCTGGCCTCGCCTTCGCTCGCTTGACCAAGGGCCTCTACCGAAAACGAAAATTAACTTTCCGGCAAACAAATTTGCCTCAGAAGATGTTCTTTCCTTTCAAATATCTTCGGCTCTCCCTCATAATGCAACAAAAGATAAGTCCTGCTTTCACAGACACACACATAAGACTTTATTTTCATAACTTCCTAAACTCTTAAGAAACTGGAAGACATTTAGATTTGTTATTATCTGATTCCTATTTAAATAGGGATTTAATTTTTTTTTTTTTTAAATTTTAAACACTTTGTTAATGACCGGTAAGTTTAAGGTATGAAGTTTCTGAATTTCCGAATGCCAAGCGTATTAAACAACAACAAATCGGTGAACTAAAACGATTTACGAAACGAACAATAAACAACAAATAAATAAAACGTCGAATAACTAGTCCAGTAGCGGCGAGGGAGAAGACCAACTGCGACGCCCGAACGGCACAAGTCCCACATTTAACTTGTGATATTTCGCTCGCAAGTAAACCACACGGCAACAATAGGGTAACCCGGAGGTTCCAGAACCGGAAGTGGGTGCATGAGCAGTATGCCCACAACACGGGGGTGGAGGCGGAGCGTGCGCGGGCTGCACACAGAGCTATTCAACTCGTCTGGAACAGGCCGCCGGAACACTGTTTGCCAAATTGCAATGCGTCGGTTACTTCCGGGAAATAGCAATGCACTCCCTGTACAACGTAATGGGCCCGTTACTGCAAACACTTTGTGATACAGTGGAACGGAAACCGTTTGCGTTAGCGAGTCCATTACGTATGCAGAAAGTATCACTATTTCTTGCAATAACAGCATTGCATTGCAATTTCGGAAGTAGAAGTTTTGCGATATTGTTGTCACGATGCGTTTGTGAAGAAATTGTAATATTTAAGGATCCGAGAGCGGTAACAGGACCTTATATTTTCGCTCGCTAACATCGATAGTTTCTGTCGCATAGTGGAAGTGGACCCTGTCAGTAATGATTTGCGAAATTGCATAGTCGTAAAGTTTGAAGTTAAAATGCCACTTGCTTCTCGCTCACGACTGCGACAACTATTCTAACGGTGGTGAAGTGGACGATTAGTCATCGGGGCACACAGCCCCCTGCATATGCACCGCAGCCCGTAGCTGGCCGCCCCCGCTGGTCCCGGTGCCCTAGGCCGCCTGCCCCCCCCCCCCCCCCCCCCCACTGTGGACCCGCGGGGGTCTCCAGAGAGGTCAGCCAGTCCAGTGGCATATTCTCAAGAAGACTCCAGGCGGCAAAGGAAGAACAGCAACATTCCGACAGACCGGATGCAAAATGAGAAACTTAGACGGCGCTGGTGGGTCTGCAGGGGCTGTTGCCCTCCTATTTCTGCTCTGCGGCCACAAGCCAACACTCACCCGTGCTCTCCTCTGCTGCCGGAGCCGCTGGAGTCAGTGCAGCCGGTAGCGCAGCTGTGGATGAGAAACTCCCCGGTCAGCGGCTGTGGGAGTTCTCCAGCGGCGCCGTGACAGCCGGACTGGCACAGTTGAGCTCCGCCCCGCAGGACGCTCTACGGCACCACGGCACCGAACACTGGGCTCCCGAGACATTTCCTTGTGGCCGTTAGGGAGGGAGCCCTCATACAGCCGCACCTTGGCCGCCTAACCCGTATCTTCCAGTTTTTCGATAAAGGTCATGTTACAACATTTTGGAGACATTATGGCGCCAAACCGAGTCCGACTCATGTCTCATATGTTACACATCAGAATATGGTTTTAAAACAGCCCCTTCTCGCTCCTAACTGGGCGATGATTATTTTAACTCTTATCCTCAGAGTTTAATTACCTTACCTAGTGCTTCTTACCCAGGACTTTTAAGTGAAAAAAAAAAGTCGTATTGGACTTTTGTAAGACTGAAGCTGCCAAGAACACATCAATTTAAAAACAAAAGAAAAAAAACAAAATTGTGCTGGAAGATTTTACAGTTGTAACATAACTAATTTGAGGGTTCTTTACTGGAATTGACGTCCAAATCTCAAAAAATGTTTCTGTGGACCGACCAAGACTGAACAATTTATATGTGTATGCTCATATAATACAGGTTTCCAATCGGACTTGGAAACGGAAGATGAAGTACAAAAACACTTCTAGACCGTAAACGTGAGGGCAGGTATGAGATACTGGAATGGCGTTCAGAGGGAAGAAGGATGTTATTTCCCATATTTGGCGCGGCTCCTGGGCATCAGTATTCCTCACACCGGCTTTCGAGAGTTTCCGCGAAGTATTCTACTACTCTCGAGCGTTGTTGGAAATGCCTTCTCTGGTTTAATGGAAATAAACCACGAAGCCAAAAAATTTGTACTATAGTTGAAAGCTAGGCAAGAAGGGGTAGCAAATGAAGTAAGGTAGTAACAGCAGTCCTCTCTTGACGTTACATGAGCAGGAAATGGGTCTAATATCGGCATGATTTATAAACTTTTGGCTTCACATTGCACAATACATGCGAGAGAAAAGCATGTTAAGTGCGTCTTTGGGCCATGATGGCTGTATCTCATCGGTAGTTTGTGTAATTATATTCTCCCAGAGTGGATCGGACCTATTAATTGGTACAAAATATTGACGAGTCGAAAATCACCGATAATATACGCCAACGACCTACAGCGGGCAGACAATGCCTCTGTCACACACACACATCTTGTTATATATATAACTAACGCTGAATCCTTCACAATTTTGCTAAAACGTGAGTGTGTCCAGAGTTACATAACCGGAGTCAGCCCCCGGCACTGGCTTACAGGTCTGAGATCTGAGGCCGAGCGGACAGCGAGGGCTGCGTAGAGCAGCGCGCGGTGCAACAAGCGGAAGACGGGAGCCGGAAGCAGCTACGGAACCGTCAATTCTAAACCGGAAGACACCGTACCTTGGTACAACAGAGACACACAGGCGTCGGCCTTAGTATGTTTGGGGCGGTGCGGATCCAGGACTTGTCAACAAGACCAGAGCGGCAGTGCAGCTGCCGGGGCACCGCAATAGGCTCTTCCGGAGGAGTCGTGGGCGGAAGCCGCAGGGCGCGGGGCACCGGGCTCGGACACACAGCACCTAACACGAACCCCGTTGGAAGGATGAGCAATCGCGTGCTCGCAATCCTAATCGACATTACGTTTTAAAACAACACGATTCATGTTTGGATCAGACGCTTCAGTTCCACGGCAGTGAGGAGCTCCGGAACTGTTCCCGGCTGCTCCTCCGATACCACCTCACTCCCGGATAGTTCTCCGCAGCTCTCTAAACCCCTCACAGTATTCTCATGTAATGTCTCCTCTAGGTCCCCACGCCCCAATAATTATAAATTCATCTGAACTCACCCGTGTATACAAACAATGTCGTAACGTATTCCCGATAGGGACGCTCTCCCCGGCACTGCCTTGGCTGAGCTCCGCTGAGCTCCCTGCCCGGGGGGCCCAAGTGCCTCACTCACCGCGCTGGGCCGGCTGGTGACCAGCAGTGGGGGCCGCCGGGGCCGTGGGGGCTAACGGGGCCTGCAGGACGAAAGACTTTGTTACAGCAAATAGGGGATTCTTTCAAGATGGAAGCTTTTCCCTGGCTTTTCCCCAACCTTTCACTTGACCAAATTGCAAATGTATCTTGATTTTTGACATGTATTTCCAAGTGATAGGTTATGAGCCAAGCCATCTGCTACTCAGAGCCATAACAAAACCATCGCCATATATTATACAGCTAGTTTTAAATATGCATGACAAAACAAGAAAAAAACCAACGGCTTAACCGATGGCTAGGATGGTACATAATCGTTGAACGTAGGAAGCCAAAGCCAAAATAATTTATAAGTTTAGACAACTTCCAATAAAACATAGGTATTAAATATTACAATCAGATGAGCATAGCAACACTAACAAAGCAATACATATATCTGCAGCTGGTAGGTGGCAGTAAATTATAACTTGGTTCATATTTAAGGTTTCAACAGTAGCCATATGAGCCAAACATGAGGTGGACTCGCTCACCTTACAGGCACAGCAAATAACGCACGCCAACAATTTTAGTTGGGCTATATAAAACCGCAACACACTGGATAAGTCCATGATATGAAAAACACAATAGCCATAATTACTATATGAATAGGAAACAAGGGGACAAGGCAAGCTCTACGCGGCCGAAAAACAGTCAAAAATCCAAGAGGAAAAGGTACCAATTTTAATCACTCAAACACATGAGTAGATTATAGTAATTTAAGCAATGACACTGCCAAAAGATGTGAGAAATACCAAGAACCAGTTCCAATGCGCTCCACCGGCACCTCGGTACGACAGGGGAACTTAGCCAGCTTGGCCTGCCGGCGGCGTTTCCGGGGGCGTCCGGCCTCCGCCTCAAGTCAGCCTAGAATTTCCCGACAGCAGATGTATTTGTTACGATTAAAATCGTTCACCTGAGCCCGTCCCGTGTAACAGTGCGCGCCGCGATGGTTATGGTGCGCGCGCAAACACTAATGTCACGAAACAAAAACGTCCGCCCGAACGAACAGTCGGCATCAGACTGTAAGCCCGGCTCCTGCCGTTTCTAAAGAAACGTGTCGGGACGGGCTAAAAAGCAGATAGTTTTATTGACACACCCAAACATAGAAACACAGCAACTCACAGAACGAAGAATGTTCTCCATACCGTATCCAGGAGTATTCATAGTATAACACACACTCAGGTATGGCGGGCGCCACCCGGCCAACACTATCACTTTCACATTTGCACTTGTATCTCCCGCCAAGGGGGAGTCCTAGCCTACACGGCGTGGCCTTGGGGACAGCGGTGTGGCCGCGGCCAGCAGGGCGCCCGTGGCGTCGGCTGCGGCCCCCAGGACAACCACGGCGTGGTCTGGGATGGCGCCTGGATCGGTGTTCATGGCGCCGGAGCGGGGAAGACGGGGACGACAGCAGCAGACCCCTAGCCTAGCCCGGCATGGTGGGCTCCCCACTCAAAGGCCTTGTTTGCACATAACTGCCGTAACAACGGCTTTGGGGAATCCTCTATTCCTGTAACTGATTGTGCCGCTGCCTGATTGTGTTGAATGCAGAACAAGTAGCAGCACGAGGTTCAGTGGGCTGCAGCTTCCGAATCAGTTCTGTCCGCAGTAAACACTTCTAGCACCCACTAAGTCACAGAAACATTATAAGTATGTGCAAAGGAGGCAGCACCGAACGTTGTCACCACCGTGCGTGATTCTATGTCGAACATGCAGTAAATATCCACAAGGCAGTTCGGGGCCGTGTGGACATGTCGGGAGGGACACCAGCCAAAGCTGTACGGCCTACAGGTAAATGTTACCTTTTAACACCGTGTTCATACAAAATCCTACTTGCATTATTTAAACTATATACTGTTGGTTTAAAATACTAAAAAAAACGGTTTAGTTAATCTGCAGAAGAAACGCCTGCCTGTAAGCATCCCCCTCCGAAACCCAAGTCTGGATCCGCCCTGCCGGCCCCGGGCTCGGGGACCCTGTCCCCATCCCGCCCCCCGCGGCCAAACACTGTAGGTAAGCCTTGTGACCGGGGGACCTCCCCGGGGGAGGGGCGTCAGGCGCCAGTAAACTCTTGACCTCGGGCCGATAGGAGATTCCGGAACGGAAGTCCGACAGAAGCCCTGCAGTTCGGAAGGTAGACGTAAGTTTGTCACTCTGTTGCAGTAGTTAATTCAACTTGGAAGTGCCAGCCTTCGCTAAATTCTTCCCTGCCCCGGCTGGGCGGCGTCTGAGCTCAGTATGAGAATGTTAGCGGTCAAAAGCTGCGCAGTGGGCTCTGCAACGGGGAGGCCGCGGGGAGGTCAGGTGCCACAGACAGGTGAACGCGGGCTGCACAGGCCGGGCCGCTGTAAGGAATATCTGCCATGCGAGCCACAATCAATTACTGTCACATCGAAATCGATACCAGCTATGCAATGAATACTCTACCTGGAGGGGAGGGGGGGGGGGGGGGGAGGCATCGTCATGAATAACACATGTTCCATATTAAGTAGATTCGATTACAAATAAAAAAACGTAAAGGATTTCAAAAATTATCAAACCCTTGGGAAGTAGGCTACCATGGACACTTGTGGGGGCTGTGTGAAGTTCATTTACAGTTTAATGTATGTTTTATGAAAGAATGTATGCAAATGCATACCTATCACTCTTGTCCCCATTAATTTATCAGACCCTTGGCTTTGAATGAACCCAGATAGCATTACTCGATGGTAATGAAAGGCTAAAGGTCTGAAATGTGTCATTTGAAGCTAAATTTATTTCAATTAGTAAAAAGTTAAATATATGTTTCGGTAGGATGGTGAAGGCAATTGTTTCCTTGAATCATTCCCCCTCTTTTCTCAACACTATCACATTTACATATCAAAGTACTAATAATGCACGTTGTAAGAAATTGTCTGATGAAATGAGCTTAGTATGTGAAACATTGAAGAAGAAAAAAGTTCCCATCCTTATTCTGGAGAGAACAAGAAAGTTTCTAAATTTAATTGGGTGAGGTTGGCTGACTCCGCTAATCTCTATTATTGACTTCCTAAACTAAATGTTGTGCACGTGCATCACAGCACGTAACTTGAGAGACACCAGAACACTACGCAGCTGGTTTTATAATGAAAACTTTGATGACAGATCTAGCAGTGAAACACATATTATCAGACTGTTATCAAATGGCACTTAATTTTGAAAGCTGATAGTTAATTGACAAATTTTTGTTAAGTCACTAATTAATATAAGAAATAGTCAAATTTACTCCCAAGCTTTATTGTCAAATGGTTAGAAATTAATGAAACTCAGTCTAGGTCGGTAATAACTGACTTCATGACTTTTGACAGCATTCATTTTCACTCCTGACTTGTGGAAAAAAATGTGTCATTGAAAACTTTAAGTTTGAACTCTACAGTTTGCCCGCTGAACAGAGGTTTGTGCTTCGTTCATAAATCACTTAATGGAGCGCTGGGGGTCTTACCTGCAGTCCGTCGGTAATCCTGTGAGCCGATGAGGTCCTGCCGGCGGGGCGGGGCGGCCACAGCCGGAGCCCCGGGCCCAGGCCCCAGCCCAGGTAGCGGCGGTCTTGTCCTTTGTCCGCACACGGTACCTGTTGAGCCCAGCAGCTCAGCGCCGACACAACACGGCAGACAGTCCGGACCGACACAAACACAAACACAAACACAAACACACGGGACGCGGCGTCAACAAACAAATTGCAATGGGGTCCGCGGCTCAACGGTAGAACGGCCAGCGGCCATGACCTGACTATAACAACAGTTGAATGTGGTGGGGGAGGGCGGTGCTGGGCAGAGAACCGCCCAGCGGAGGGCGGGGCTGGGCAGAGAACAGCCCCCTATGATGCACCGCGCACTGGTAGGGCGAGGGTCATTTGCTGGGCTATGATGCCGAAGGGGTGTGGGGAGTGCCGAGAACTTTCTCTGAAAGTAGTTTAGATATTGCAGCAGTATTTCCCGCTGGCCCTGCCCGCCCCGCCCCGCCCCCGGCCCCCACGGGGACAGGTGCCTGTCTCTGCCCTGTGGCTAGCAGACGGACGGCTCCCGACAGCCGCACCACTGTTTTAACAGTCACGGTAATTCCTGCTGCTTCTGCCCGGCCCGGCCCGCCCGGCACGGGCCCCAAAGCAACCAGGCTTGAATTTACAAGTGCTTTCCCAGTCCCGGATAATTCTGTAAATACGTAAAAGGAGAGCTGCCGGAAACACGGTGCACCAGCTTGACTCGGCGAGTCTGCAGAACCAGCGCCTCTGGTGAGAACGCCGTCAACTAAAAATTCAAATTTGGCAAATTTATTTCGAAATCGGGGCTGAATTCATTCGATCTACAATATAAATAAGCGTTGAAAATTTAAATCCGGAATTTAGGTGCCAAAACATTGTGTTGTTTGTGTCTGCGGCGGCTGTACGGGCCTGTGGCCGTTGGCGGGGTGGGGGCGGGCGGGCGGCGGGGAGGTGGTGGGGGCTGCTGCTGCTGCTGCGGCCCTTCCGCCGGCAGTTCTCGCCGGTCGGTTGGTTCTGTCGGACGTGCGTCGCTCCGCTCCGCTCCGGTCCGCGGGTCCGCTGTGCTGGCCTCTGCCACGGCCGCCGCCGCCATGCCGCCGCCATGCGGCCGCGTCTGCCTGCGCGCTGAGTTCGCTTCCCCTTCTAATTAACTTCGGAAATTTAGTAATTTCGTCACCGCGGTTTCGCCTCGGGAGTTGTGTTCGCGTCGCGTCTTGCATTTTCCCCGGTTTTGTTGGGTTTTCGGCGGTGATTGTTGCCGGCCGGCCCGACCGTTACAAGATGGCGTCATGCCCCAGTCCGCGGCCGGTGCTGTGCTGTGCTGTGCCCGGCCCCTCAGTGCCCACCGGGGCCCACCGGGCTGCCGCTGCCGGCCCTCCGCGGTGTGTCAAGTGTGGAAGTGCGTCGGGCCACATTTAATTTCGGTTTTTGCCATTTTCCGTGGCGCGTGTGTGATTGGCGTCGGCTTGGACTGAGCGTCCGTTAGCGTCCTCCGAGGCTGGCGGGGCCGGCACCGCCTCCGCCTTCAAGACCACTGCCCTGCTGCTGCTGCTGCCCCGCCGTCCTGGTCAAGATCATCATGGTGCTGGAGGTAAACCCGTCGCAACCGCGACGGTGTTTGGGTGAGTCCAGTGGTCCTTCCCCCCCCCCCTCCCCCCCTCCTGTGTTAGTCCGGCATTGGCCCCGGCAGGGTGGAGGCTTCGCATTGGTCAGTGTGAGGCGCCCGCCCCGCCGGTAAGCCATAGCCGTTGTTGTGCAGCGTGTGACCTCCCCACAGGTCAGGCGGCGCACGACCGTTAGGGCCCCCCCTCCCCTCCCCCTCCTGTGTGTGTGTGTGTGTGTGTGTGCAACCGCGCGCGTCTTTCGTCCCGTCCGTCGCGTCGCGAGTGCCATATGCCGCTGTTCGCGTTCTCGACGTCGTCGGTCTTTAGCCAGCGTTAGGTGATATTGCGCGCAGCGGTAGCTTTGCTGATTTGTGTTGTAGTGGTGGTGGTAGTGGTAGTTGTAGTTCGCTGTATCGGTGGTGGTTCTTGGGGGGGGGGGCAGGGAGGGGTTTGGTCAGGAGGGCTGAGTCAGTCAGGGGCGGGAGGCAGGTAGCGTTGAGGGCAGGGGAGAGGAGAAGGGGTAATGTGATAGGGGTGGTGATAGTGAGATGGGGTAGGGGGATGGAGTAGGGGTAAGGGGATTAAGTGGAGGGAGATGGGAGGGGCTGACAGGGTTGGAGTGGGAAAGGGTTGAGGGGCGGGGGTTCCGGTTTCAACAGAAATATATGGTTATATTTCTGTACTGAAATTGGACCCAGGGTTCACGTTATGGGTGGTTGGGTGCTATGGGGGTAGGCAGGCAGCTTGTGCCGTGGACAGCACTACACACTTTTGTGCTGCAGGCTTCGGGGAGCTGACGAGGATGAGCTGCGAGAGTCCTGCTGTCTACGGAAGTGGAGTCTGCAGCCTGCTTGGGTAAACACCAATCATCAGCTGTACTGGTAATGTGTTTCGGAGAATAGAAGGTTTTCTATTTTTCTCGTTTCTTTGCTTAAATATTTGATGTATTGTTGTTTTTTATTTGGTTATATTTAAATTCAATTTAAATTCATATTAAAGTTAAATGTTACTTTGGATTAGAAGTTGTTAAATTATAATTGTAGAATCCTTACTTCAGCTTTTTGCTTGATTGTCATATGACCATTTCTGATTATTTTTGTTATTGTTGCAGGTATTCTCGAGAATGCGGAGGCATCAGCATTGCAAGACCAGCCCATGTGGAAGACTCCGCTTCTGCGATGGATGGAAGCCGCGACAAGCAGATTGAAGAGAGGTATGTTTAGTTTTCCTTTGTGGTTTTCTTTATTCTTCTGATATGTTTACTGAAAATTGTTTGGTCTTGTTCATGTGCAGTTTGAGATATCGTGCCAGCGTACGCAGCCAGAAGATGAGATATGCTGCCTTCGAGGTGACCATTGGACTGGAGGGATGCTGACACCGCTTCTCCGCTGGATGGAAGCCAGCAACAAGAAGATAGAAGAGAGGTATGTTTTATTTGCCTTTGTGTTTCTTTTATTCTTATGATATGTTTATTGATAATTTTTTGGTCTTGTTTACGTTTAGGCCTGGATGTTGTGCCAGCGTATGCAGCCTGAAGATACCATGCTGCTGCTTTGGAGGTGACCATTGGACTGGAGGGATGCAGCACGCTGGTGAGACAACTTCATGCTTTGGGTGCCAACACTGCCACAGCGTTTCATGTCTAACCATGAATGTCTTTCAGCCGCAGGATGGGGCTTGGCTGGCGGTGTGCTGCAGTGTTTCCCATGTCTTCCAGTGCCGCTGCCCAGAAGATTTTCATTGCTGCTGCTGGTCACTACTGATATATGTATTTCTGATTATAGGAAGGTGACATCATCAGCCCTCCTTGGTTTCAACATTGGTGTCCTGAACGTCGCAGTGGTCTTCTCAGTAGTGAGTTCTCTTTTCTTTCCTGGTTTTGTGACATGTTGCCGCGTTTAAACTTCTATTTATTGTTGTTTTTTTTTTTTGATTGTCTTGCATTGCTCGTTCAGACTGACCCACTGAGCTTGAGCTAAATCGCTATTGAGCGAGTGTAATTTTTAATGTTAACCTTTTTACGCTCCAATTGTTTCTCATGCAACATGGCTATAACCAGTCTTCCCCTTGAGTGTCTTGAAATGTTTGCTGACTATTAGTTCAACTAATATGCAATCTTTTGATTGTGTTTGTCACTTGAAATCTAAGAATTTTTTCAACTATCTAACCTTTCTGTTAAATACTATATGAAGTCAGCACTACATTTCAAAGTGTACATTTTGTAAGTGATTGTGTGTCTGAGTTGTACTTGAGGCCTTTCTCTGCATTGTCTGTGGGGGACAATGCAGGTATTATAAATATAAATGTAAATTCTTTTGATATGCAGCCCAATGGATTGTGGGCAGTAAAGTGTAATTGCAGCCATTCGTGCCTTTGTTTAAAATTGAATTTGCCTCTGCTGGTGGTCTCTTGAATTTGTTTGCCACAGCTCAGTAAGTTTGGTGTTGTATTATATGGTGTGCATACACCATCCTTTGAATGAAACAATGTGTGTTTCAAGTATTATTATAATTAGTTCCCCGATCAATTTTCTTCTGCATGGTAATGTTTGTTATTACCATTCAATTTCATTTGTAATTGTGTAACTTCAAGTAGTTGTCTGCAACACTAAATGCTGAGCTGAGGCATGTATTTCTCGTGTCGTCCTGCCATGTACTGTACTTCGTGCGGTATGTTAGTTCGGTAGCCGTTTTTGCTCTGACAGTGCCCCCCCCCCCCCTGTTTTTGTCCCCTGCACTGAAGGTTCTGTTAGGCCCCTGTTATGTGTATGTGACGTGGCCTGTGAGCCATGTTGTTTGACATTAACTTATTGCGCTGTCTGGACATGCCCCCTCCCGAGGCCAGGACAGTGGTGTACGGTCGCTGGTACCACTGGTAGCTGTCCGTGTCCAGCTGCCCTGTCCCCGCAGCCGTGTGCCTCCCCCTGTAGTGTGTGGCCGTGCCGTTAGCATTCGGCGTCAGTGCGTTCACTCGTGCCCCCCCCCCCCCCTCTAGGCGGTGTTCGGCAGCGCCGGCAGTGAGCGGTGGCTGCAGGGTTAAGCCGGGACATGTCCCGGTGCCCGGGCTGCCGTCTCAGTGCTCGGCGGGTGCTCAGTGTGTCGTAGCCTCCTCCCCGCCGTATGTGTGGACCAACATGTGTCCGTGTTCCATGTGTGTCGCGCTCGGTGCTGCGTGCGCTGCTGTATCCCCGTGCTGAGTTAATAGGACCCATTCCTTGTCTCGTCCCTGCAGATGCTAACTGTAATGTTGCCTCCGGTTTATTGTAAGAGAGCGGTGCGTGTTGTGCGGGCTGGCCTACCTTGGGCCAGGCAGGCGCTGGACCCACACGCACACGGTGGTGTGCTGTGTACTGGGAGGGCCGCTGTGCCCCCCCCCCCCCCCTCCCCCGGTATAGAATGGTGTTAGGGATGCAATGACTGGACTGTGTTTGCCGTTGTGGAGTGTACGTTCTGTGGTGTGCTGGGCAGGGTGTCGTAACTTACCGTAACCCAAAATGTGTTAGGGTTAAAGTAACTACCAACTTCAGAATCGGGAAATATTGTTGCGTTAAATATTTTAACTAAATTGCTTTGCTGCATTTGGGGTAAGTTATTACCGGTAACGGTATTCCGCCTTGATCCCGAATTAACGTTAAAAAAGATACCGCCTGGTGGTCGGTACTTCAATTAACGTTAATTGTTCTTTCTTTCTTATTTTCGTTACGGTTATAACGTTAAATGTGTCTGCTGCCTAGTTTACGTTATAGTTTTCGAGTTGATACCGCCGAACGGTCGGTACTCAATTAACGTTAAATGTGTATCTTTTCTGATTTTCGTTACGGTTATAACGTTAAATGTGTCTGCTGCCTAGTTTACGTTATGGTTATTCGATAAGGTACCGCTTGGTTGTCGGTACTTCAATTAACGTTAATTGTTATTTCTTTCTGATTTTCGTTACAGCTATACCGTTAAATGTGTATGGTTTCTCGTTTACGGTAGGGTTAGAACTTTTAACGTAGAATAATCCATAATTAACGTTATTTGATATTGAACTCTCAGAATATGATGTATGTAACAAGCATTACAGCACGACTATGGGGCTGGCCCGTGGCTTCCGTCCCTAGGCGGCCGCGGCCGCCGGCCCAACTCAGCACAGCCCGCTGCCTTATCTCAAATCAAAATTCGAATTTCGAGATGCTGTTTTTTTTCACACGTCTTGGTTTTTAGTCCTCTATTCATTGGGTTGGACAGATTGTTCAATATTTGAGCGCAAATCCGAGTCTAAAAATGCATCCCGCCCGAGCGGCTTAAGCCTCTTAAATCCCCGGGCCCGGGTCCCCGGGCCAGCCGGGCCGGGGGCCGGCCGGGGCCGGGCCGGGTCCAGGCCAGGCAGCCCAGCCCGACCCGGGGCGGGGCCAAGGTGGTGGGGATGACTGCTAGACAAAAATCGAGGAGCGAAACCGGGACAAAAATCAAGGATCGACTGTGCAGTCAATCCTCGATTTTTGTCCAGCAGTCATCCCCACCACCTTGGCCACGGGCCACGGCGGGTCGGGCTGGATAGACTGGCCCTGACCCCCGGCCGGGACTCGGGACCGGCCGGGCCCGCTGGCCCAGGGGGCTGGCACTTGCGGAATGCATTTTTAAAGACGAATTTGCGCTTAAATTTCGTACAATCTGTTCAACTCAATGCATGGAGGACTAAAAAAACAAGCCTAGTAAAAAATCTGCATCTCAAATTCGAATTTTGATCAGAGATGTAGCCCCGATGTAGCCCCGACGGGGCGCCCCCCCCCCCTCCTCCTCCCCCGGCCCGATGTAGGCAACCTGAGAAACCATGAGAGCATTGCGTTTATGGAGAAGCAACGGGCGTAACAATTCAACTTGGTTTCACGTAAACATAACCTCTTAACCCTACTTCGTGTGTCGGAGGTCGGAATAGCAAATTGTTTTTAATCGTGATTAGACGAGTCCCGACCACTAAAAATGTCATTAAAAATTATTTTATTGAGTTTCGAGGCCGATCCGACTCGAAAAGTACCGTATAATCGCTTTTCGGGAAAAACAACCAGAAGAACGGTCTGCGGTGCTTCTAGCAGGCCGCCCCGAAGCCGACGTCGGTTCGCCGAACGAGTTCGGCAGGCACTTTGGCGCGTCGCGGACGAACTTAGACAGCTCAGAACGGGACCAAATTTGGTGTGGGCATAGATTGAACCTTCCTCTTTCGAATGGTGAGTCGATTTTTACGATTGCTTCAATGGTTGAGAAGAAAATTGGCGCAATATTCGGGAATGCGGAGATGCGGCTGACGCCCGTTGCTTCTCCATAAGCGCAATTCTCTCATGGCCAGCGGCAGCGGCCAGCAGCAGCACAGCAGCCAGAGCCAAGAGCCAGCAGCAGCAGCCAGTACACCTTCACCAGTTTGCATCTTTCTCTTACTTTTGGGGGTGAGGGGACGTTCGCTAACTACGTACGTGAGCTATGTAGAAGAGGGGGGGGGCTTAGCCTTTAATCACGGATTCCACCCTTAATGCATGAAAAGGTTGGGTTTGGGTTAGCATTGTCAAGCAAGATAAGGGGAACATAGGGAGTTCAAAAAATGGCCAAAAAGAGGTCACGGAGTTTATGAACGTACCCTGAGGTAGGTTGGTGTGAAGAGATACTCCCCCTCCCGCACAAGGGGGGAGGGGGAGGGGGCTGGTGTTCAGATGGAATACTGCGGAATACTGTGACATGGGAAGTTTAGGATACGATGTGATTACGTCGGGGGGGGGGGGGAGCTGTTATTCGGATACTACTGGTTAGGTAACTATTGAACGGTCCCTACTCTAAGTCCAATGTGATGTACCTACGCACCACCGCACCAAGTACTTGGTACTTGAATGTCAGCGTTGCGTACCACCGCCCTCCCTCCAGCCAGTGCCAGTGACCTGCCTTTAAGCGTCAGGAATCGTGCAAATATTACGTAACCACCAGGAAGAGGGTCGAGGCACCGATTCCGTCTTGTGCTTTAGCATTGGAAGGTTAGGTTAGGAAGTGATTATGTGGGGAAAAGACGAAGGAAGGTGTTGTCCGAAATGACCAAAATCAGAATCTTTATTGCGTAAATTTGAATGACCCCTTGCTCACGCTCTCCGGCAACGCTCAGTCCGCCGGACCGGAACCGGACCGGCGTCCAGTACAGGTACAGGTCGGCGGCACCGTCACTGTCATGCTTCAAATTTATTGTTTAAAAAAACTGCGCCGGCATAACCAACCAATTTCGTCCGCTTTGGAAATTGTTAAAAATAAAATGGTGAACGAGATCCGAACCCTCCCACTCCCATTCTAGCTCCGCTGGCTAGCTCGGTTCCTTTCGTCTAACAGCAGCCTGGTATTCTCCAGAGGGCGGTGGGAGTGGTGTAGCCAGTATTTGTAGGTGGAGCGGAGAGGGGAGTGTGGGAGAGCATCGCGTCAACGCCACGCTCGCTACCATCGCTACTCGCTCGCTCTCGCTCCTCGCCCCGCTCCGCTCGGCGTCTCAGTGTCCGTGGGACCGTGGCCACACCGTCCGTCGGTCGGTCGGTCGGTCGTCGGTCGGAGCCGAAGCCGGCCGAGGCCGAGGTCGAACGTCAATGTGAATGTGCGCCAAACACAAACCTTGGTTCACAACGCCACGCCCCTCCTCACCTCTCGCCGTCGCTAACGTCAAGAACCTGGTGTTGAGAAAACGCGTTGGCATGGAAGCTAACTTTGTTTGTTTTTGTTATAGTCGTTTGTACTGTACAGTGCATTCGCTTCCTTGCATCATCTTAGTTTTGTTCCCTTAACTCGTTGAAAATTTACAATATTTTATCGTGTGTGTGTGTGGGGGGACATATTACATGTCCATATCCAAGCAAAGCTGAAGAGTTTTGAGGTTAAATGATGCAAGCTATCGCGATCGGATCGTATGGAGCGGAATATAAGTAATGTGAAAGGAATTTGAGCAGAGAAGCAGAGGTTCGTGTAAATATCGGGGAAGGTAAGTAACAGTAGCGGTAATAGCAGTAGTTCAGTTTTCCTATGTATTAGTAACTATTTTATTAGTAGTATTTAGTTCTTTACCAAAGTAATAGAAAAATAGTACCATAAGACAGCACATTCATTGGAACAAAACTGGCAAACACTTCAATGTAATTTATCAACAGAAAAGTAGATTGAACAATCCAATCTATTTGACAGCTAGATTCATCTTAGATTACAAATTCAAAGTAAACACTATTGTGATGGGCATTTCTGTCTGAAACTGAAGGTTAGAATTTGTCAGAACTTTTTTCCAAACAAACTATTGAAAACTTGAACAAAAGATTCTTATTCATTTTGACTAAACAATTTAACTGCATTGACTGAAAAGTTATACCTAGTCAACAGCTTAATTGTAGAAAACCATAACAATGATTTGATTTGAGATCACAAACAATAATTAATCTGCGTTAACCTTTAACTTAACCCAACAGTTATAACTAGTTAACAACCAAATCACAGAAAGTCTAAAGAAAACAATATTGAGATCATCACTGGAGACAATGGTGCTAATTATGACTGTTTGTTTTCAGACAGATGATCCAGTAAAGACCTGGACACCGAACACAGTGGATCCACCTTCTCCTCGAGTGAAGCGCATGCCCCCGACAGCAGCTCTTCAGTCACCAACTTGACGAGGTCTTTGTTGGCATGGAGGAATGTGATGTCATCGATGTTGACACCGGACAGGTTGTACCTCTGCGGGCGCAGGATGAACCGTAGGGCCGAGAATAGCCGCTCGACGGACACCTGAGTGGCAGGAATGGCCAGGACCACACAGGCAAGTGAATGTAATTCTGGCGACGTCAGACGCTTCCCGGTCCAGTACTTGAGGACGTCATCTTGCTGACCCAAGATGTCCCCGATATTGTCATATTCATCAAGCAGAGCCTTGATCCTGGCTCTTCTCGATGATGTGGCGGCTTCACGGCCTCCCCCTCTGGCCAGCATTTTCTCACGATTTCTTCTTTGCAGCAGTTTGCTGAAGCTCTCGTCTTCACTGTCAGAGCCACTGCCGTCTTCACTGCCGCTAATGTGGACCAAGTCATTACCGTCATCTTCGGGGGGGTCCAGGACCGGTCCAGCTAGAGCCTGCATCCTCTGCCACAGGTCGCAGAGGTAAGCCTTGGCGTCAGCTATTTCTTCCTGCGACAGCAAGGAGAAATAGCGGGGGTCGAGAAAAACTGCAGCACTAAAAGCTGGGTAGTTGAATAGAGCAGACAGTCTCTCTCCTGACTCCCTGTTTTTTCCTCTTCTGCTGTACATCACAGCACGGGAGCGTTCATCCATGGCTTTGACAAGGTCATTGGCGAGAACAGACTTCCTCTTCTTGGTTAGTGCCTTGCAGCTCATCCAAATCTCGTAAAATTTACCCATGGAGAGGTTTTCAGCTTGTAGCAAGGTTGTCGCCTTCCGTGCTGGCCTGAGGTCTTTGACCAAAGCCTCTAGGTCTTCCCATTCAAGCTCAGTGAGGAAGTACTTCTCCTTTCGTGCTTTGTCCTTGCTGTCATCCTTGTCAAGGACAATTGTTCTTTGCAAAAATTGTTTGAGTGTGAGCACACTTACACACATATCAAAGGTGGATCCCCACCGTGTGCATACATCTAACGATGGCAGATTCAGCCCGGCTTTTGCGATTTGGTCACAATTAAGCTGGCCTCTGAGCAGCTTGGCCAGCTCCCGCACTTTGTTGATCACTGCTTTGGCTACACCATTTTTAGATAGCGCATCATCGATGGCTAACTGGAGTGTATGCTCTGCACACCTGACACTCTGGAGCTGGAAGTCGTCCTGAGAAAGCTCTGCATTTTCAATCATGTCCCAGTCCATGGCGCTGTATTCTTCAGGTGTCTTGTTTGCCTCTTTAGCCAACAGCTTTCCAGCTAAAATATAATTTTCTCCGTTATCCGAAGTAAAAGACACTATACTCTTGATGGGTATTCTGTACCGCCTCAGTATGCCAATTATCACATTCTTCAGGTTAGCTCCGGAATGGCTCATGTTAAGCTCTTCAACACCTAGAGTGCGCACTACTACCTTGGAGTCCTTTACATATTGCACGTTTATGCCTAAAAAGCATCTGTGCATCTTTGTGACACCATCCACCATTACAGAGCACATTCTCCCCTCCATCTCAGCAATAAGCTTTGCTCGAACTCTCTCTGCTACGCCATGTATTTTCGTAGGAATGGTGTTAGAGTTGACGGGACCACTGAAAAAAGAAAAAAAAGTATTAGTATACTCGAAATAATTTGTAAGCATGTTGTCCTAATCATTTTTAATTCAATCCTTTCTTTATGTAAATTTCAAGAAAAACAAGGGTTTTCTGAAATTTTCATACAGAAACAGTGTGATAGTGAACATGGCAATTAAGAACAGTAAAAATAACTTACTTTTCCCTTGCAGGCATGGCATTAATCAGGGGCCGAATGATGTCCTGAAATGGCGCTGCATCAAGGAACTTGAAAGACTGGCCACATTCAGTCACCAGTCTGATGCAGTGAAGCTGCAGAACTGGACCCGACATTTTCACCCCATTCAGCACTCCAGATGAGGGGTGAAGCTTGCTCTTCTTGTGCAGCTCCTTCTTCCTGACACATCTCTTCGTCCATTCTATGCTGAGGGACTCATGCAGGTCCTTGTGGTAAGATTTTAAATGCTTCATCATGTTCCCAGCATGGTTCGACTGCAACAAAAGAAAGAGAACATTTAAAATAACAGGCTGATGTCACAAAATTGCATATAGATTTCTTAAAATATGATATAAAATAAACTAAAGGAGACTATCTGGTACTAGAGATAGAAGAAAAACAGGGTAAAATCCATTCAATGGACTAAAATATGTTATGGACACAAGTAGTGCCGATCAATTTTGGTGACTAGTAGACCTGCTTTTTAAGGGTACGTAGCACTGTAGAAGTTCAAAGTTTTCAATATTTGGTTTGTCATTTTTTATACTTGTTCCATCTCCATCTCAAAAACAACTGTGAAGCCCTTTCACTCAATTCCTCACAAGTCCCCATATTTAAAGAGCTATGGATGGTTTTAGAATACCTTGGGTAAGACTTTCCCTGTGTAAACCAAAATTTCAGGCTGCGCCGGTATTTCTCATACATTTTTCAAAGTGCTGCTTCAAAATGGTTTGTTGTACATATTTACTTAAGTTTTCATTTTTAATGGGACTGGCATGAGAAACTCTTTTCACATTTTTTTTAATACTTTATCTTTAAAAAATGAAACCTAATGTACATATTGCAGTGTTTCCAGTAACACTAACTCCCCAAGCTAGACCCTTGCAGAACATGTAAAATATGTCCTGTACAGCAAACCATTTTGAGAAATCTTAATGCAACGCTTTGATAAATGTATGAGAAATACAGCCTTCCTTAAAGCCTGCCAGTACCAAGGCATTCTAAAATTATTCATAGATTATTAGATATAAGGAATTTAATGTCAAGACTTCAAAGGAGTATTGAGTGTAAAAAGGAATGAAAATGTACAAAGCCAAAATACTAAAGATTTTGAATCTTTAAAGAGGGGGAGGACTTCATGGGGGGAGGGGAGGGGGGGTCCGCTACGGCTAGATTCAGTTTAAGAAGGAAGGTAGCGGCGTGGCTAGCTAGCAACCGGACTAAAGCAAATGGCGGCGTAGCGCGTGGTCAGGGGCCATTGGGGACACAACCGGGCCGAGGCCAGAGCCAGAGGCCGAGGGGAGGGCGTCGTGGCTGGCTACCAACCGGGCTCGAGCACGTGGCGCGTGGCCTCGTCGGGGGCCTCGGGAAACACAGGCCGGAGGCCGAGGCCGAAGTGTAGCGGACAGGAGGCCCGCCCGAGGCCGGAGGCAGGGGCAGAGCGTCGTTGCTCTGGCTAGCAGCCGAGCTCGAGCACGTGGCGCGTGGCCTCGTCGGGGGCCTTGGTGGACACAGGCCAGGGGCCGAGGCCGAAAGCCGAAGGCCGGACGTGGTGGCTGGCTTAGCAACCGGGTTCGAGCTGCGAGCACGTGGCGCGTGGCCTCGTCGGGGGCCTTGGGGGACACGGGCCAGGGGCCGAGGCCGAAGGCCGGACGTGGTGGCTGCCTTAGCAACCGGGTTCGAGCACGTGGCGCGTGGCCTCGTCGGGGGCCTTGGGGGACACAGGCCGAGGCCGGACGTGGTGGCTGGCTAGCAATCAACCGGGTTCGAGCACGTGGCGCGTGGCCTCGTCGGGGGCCTCGGGAAACACAGGCCGGAGGCCGAGGCCGAAGTGTAGCGGACAGGAGGCCCGCCCGAGGCCGGAGGCAGGGGCAGAGCGTCGTTGCTCTGGCTAGCAGCCGAGCTCGAGCACGTGGCGCGTGGCCTCGTCGGGGGCCTTGGTGGACACAGGCCAGGGGCCGAGGCCGAAAGCCGAAGGCCGGACGTGGTGGCTGGCTTAGCAACCGGGTTCGAGCTGCGAGCACGTGGCGCGTGGCCTCGTCGGGGGCCTTGGGGGACACGGGCCAGGGGCCGAGGCCGAAGGCCGGACGTGGTGGCTGCCTTAGCAACCGGGTTCGAGCACGTGGCGCGTGGCCTCGTCGGGGGCCTTGGGGGACACAGGCCGAGGCCGGACGTGGTGGCTGGCTAGCAATCAACCGGGTTCGAGCACGTGGCGCGTGGCCTCGTCGGGGGCCTCGGGAAACACAGGCCGGAGGCCGAGGCCGAAGTGTAGCGGATAGGTGCATGCCAGCTGGCAGCAGCCGGGGGCGGGCCGCGGGCATTGAAACATTGACACACATCTACACAGAATCATACAGACAAGCGATGGGGAGAGGAAGCGTTGGAGAATATCGAGTGGATGCAATTGCAAAGTGACCGTGACCACGTGGTTGCTGTTTGTTTTGGTCAGGGCCTCGGACCCCAGCCCGCACCCCGCGCGGGCACATGTGGTCATTGACGAAAACTACTGTTGCGCTTGATACACAGCCCTGCCCTTGCCTTGCTAGCTTCAAAACACCGCGTGAAGCAAATTAATTGGAAATGTACTAATTAATTATAATTTGTACTTACAGGTAATTTTCCGCATCCCTCCTTCTTGGCATCTCGGCAGGCATTGCAGAGGTACTGGTCGTTGGCTTCATCATAGGTGAAGACCTTGTGGACCGGGTGGGACATCTCATCATCTTCATCCATAGGAGGACGTCCACGTTTCCGCCGCGCCGGCTCTGACTGACCATTACCGTTGTCGCCCTGCCCTCCGCGTTCCCGATCATCCATATCCGACACATCCGAACTTTCAAACGACGTTGATGCCATCGAGGCCGTGTCACAGTCACAGTTCTTCGGAGAAGGGTTGAGATGAAGTGGACGACAAGTAGCCGCACTAGGTCCGAGCAGCTGCCCAGCTCCGGTCTCGGTCCGGGTCGACATCGGCAGTCGAATCGAATCGTGCTCGAGATTTCACATTTCACGAAGGCGCGATAGGCGGGTGAATAGGCGGGTGAATTCAAATCAAATCTTGTGGTTGATGGCGACGGGGGCCGGCGAGTGATCAATCGAAATGAAATAGAAGAGGGCAGCGCAACAGTGTTGGGGTGTGGCGGTGGCGGTAGAGGTTGGAGGTAGAGGGCTGGTGTGGTGTTGGTGTGGTCGGCGCTCAACAATTACGTACACAGGGTCCGGGGGGGGGGGGGGGGTAGCTGGCGCTGGCCAGGGGCCGGCTGGGGGCACGCGGCGGTCGACGGCTGCACGTGGACGGGGGACGACGGCCGGCGACGGCAGCGGGGGGACGGGGGACGGCCTCGGGTCTCGGCCGACGGCTGCGGGGGCGGCCGACGGTCTCGGGGTGGGGGGCGGCTGCTGGGGGCGGCCAACGGCTGCACGTGGACGGGGGACGACGGCCGGCCGACGGCTGCGGGGGGCGGCCGCCGCCTGCGGAGCGGCCGACGACCTCGGGAGGAGGCTGCCGGCTGCTGGGGGCGGCCACAAAGGGGGCGGCCGACGGCTGCACGTGGACGGGGAACGACGGTCGGGCGACGGCTGCGGGGGGACGGGGGACGGCCGGCCGACGGCTGCGGGGGGCGGCTGCCGGCTTCTGGGGGCGGCCGACGGCTTCGGTGTGTTTGAGTTTATGATCCCACACACGAGGGGCGGGGCGGCCGGCGGCTGCGGGGGGGTGGGGGGGGGGCACGGCCGAGCGACGGCTAGGGGATAAGGGGGCGGGGGCTGGCCCTGGCTCCATGATGCCACGTGCGGGCACGGCTTAGAGCTAGGGCGCGGGCGCTTTCGCTTTTAACTTTGACTTCTCCTATCGTTACCAGTTTCACGTTTCATCGTTTCTAGAATGACCGTTTTACAGGCCTGCATCAATCACAAGCCAAACCTGAAATCAGGTAGTCTGAATTTAATTTCAGAGTGCAAGTGACCCATGTGTGTATGATTGTTTTGTTGGATTGGTGAAGACAAAATAAATAAACTGTGCTTTTATTCACGAATGTAGTTATTTTCATCGTTTCCTTCCGCACCGCTTGTATCTTTATCTTATGACGCACCAGCACATATCACATACCGAGTTTCGAAGCTGACGATACAAAAAATAAACAAGAAAAAATCACGGAGAAAAAACACATTTCAACTTTTTTAACCTTTAAACTTTCAACAACTATGTGTCTTCCAAATGCATAACGGACTTCAATAGATTGGGATAGACCTCTACGCCCTACGTCACGCATTAGAGAAGTAAGCTGCGAACGAACGTGAAGCGCCTGGTGCCGGAGGTAGATAGGCAACATGGTTGACACGTCCGTTGTGCGGGCTGACCTATCCTGCCCACGCGCAGGCGCGCTCGTCGCAAGTCCGGCCCATGCATGAGATGAGTTGCGACCGTGCGCGTGCGTGCGGTGTGCGTTCCGCCGTCGTGCCGTCGCTCCGTGCCCTAGAGGCATGGTGAATGACTGATAGTATTGTGCTGCCCCCCCCCCCCCCACCTCCGTGTGGAGTACTCACTCTGGGCTGGGCTTCGCGCGACTCCACGCACTGGTCTGGTACGCTGGAGTCTTGCCCTGTCCCTGCATTGGCAGGGCAGGGTCCGCCCCCTATTTATTCGTATTTATTGGTAATGGGTTAGTATATCTTACATTTGCTTCTAGTCCATTTAACGTGAAATTGATTGCCATAACGTAAAATTGCTTTAACGTTAATATGCTGTAACATCGATTTAACGTGAAATTGTTTTAACGTTAATTAGCTGTAACACCAATTTATCGTGAAATTGCTTTAACGTTAATTCACTGTAACGCAGATTTAACGTTAAATTGCGTGCACGCGAATTTTATTTAACGATAAATCTAGATTACTGAATATCTGTTCTCAATTTTTTCTGTTACACCGTATAACGAATATTGATGTAACTCTCAATTTCCGTTACAACGATTTAACGTTAAACCCCAAACCGACATTCGCACGTTATCTACGTATTCGTTAAAAAAGGGTAACGTCATTTTCCTAGAACAAGAAATACGGTTAAAGGTATATAACGTTATTACCGACTAACATAATTAAAGTTACGTATGCTAACTTTAACGATAACTAGAAATGAAGTATTTAGCGTTGTGGTAAGTTACGACTCCCTGGTGCTGGGTCCCCTGCGGTAGCCGTGTGCGCTGCTGTGACTGATGATGGGAGGGCGCTCTCCCCCCCCCCCCCCCCCCTCTCTTCCCGTCTCTCTCTCGCTCTCCCTGTCTCCCTCTCTCCCACTTCCTCCCTCTCCGTCCCTCTTCCCCTCCCCCTCTCGTCCCTCTCTCGCACTGTTATTGTCTGCCGTCGGGGTCTATTGCTAGCGTCTTAATCGTTGTTAGATCGCTTGAGAGCCCCGATACCAGTATTCCCAAGGTGTAGCTGACGGGTTAGGTAGAGCTGAAGGAACAGTCAGGTGTTGCTTTGCCAACCAAGCGCCAGCACTCGTCTGACGCGTTAGTGTCCAGGGCTGAGGTGCAACTGGATACTGTTGTCGCTAGTTCCTCCTTACTGGAATGATGCATGTGATGTATTTGAACGGTGTATCGACCTCCCACGCTCCGTCCGCCCTCCCTCTCCGCCCTCCCTCTCTCGTCTCTCTCTGCTGTCTCTCTCTCCTCTCTCTCTCCTCTCTCTCTCCTGTCTCTCTCTCTCCTCTCTCTCTCTTGTCTCTCTCTCTCTCCTCTCTCTCTCTCCTCTCTCTCTCTCTCTCTCTCTCTCTCTCTCTCTCTCTCTCTCTCTCTCTCTCTCTCTCTCTCTCTCTCTCCTGTCTCTCTCTCTCTCTCCTGTCTCTCTCTCTCTCTCTGTCTCTCTCTCTCTCTCTGTCTCTCTCTCTCTCTCTGTCTCTCTCTCTCTCTCTCTCTCTCTCTCTCTCTCTCTCTCTCTCTCTCTCTCTCTCTCCTGTCTCTCTCTCTCTCTCTCCTGTCTCTCTCTCTCTCTCTGTCTCTCTCTCTCTGTCTCTCTCTCTCTCTCTCTCTCTCCTGTCTCTCTCTCTCTCTCTCTCTCTCTCTCTCTCTCTCTCTCTCTCTCTCTCTCTCTCTCTCTCTCTCTCTCTCTCTCTCTCTCTCTCTCTCTCTCTCTCTCTCTCTCTCTCTCTCTCTCTCTCTCTCTCTCTCTCTCTTCTCTCTCCTCTCTCTCTCTCTCCTCTATCTCTCTTCTCTCTCCTCTATCTCTCTTCTCTCTCCCCCTCCTCCCTCTCTGTCCCCCTCCCTGGTGTGCTTTGGAGAAGTCCCGATGTCGGGAGTTAAGTACCCACGTCCGGGCGCTCCTCGGCGAAGGGTGCCGTTGGCGCCAGTAAGTAACCAGGAGTGGCCCGGGGCCGCCAAGGGTCTCTGCTCTTTTTTGTAGCTCTTCTGTCTGTATCCTATGTAATTGCTGCTCCCCTCCCCTCTTCCCCCTTGTCTTCTCCCCCTTGTCTTCCCCCCCTGTCCTCCCCCCTCCCCCCCCGTCTTCTTTCCCTTCCTCCTCCCTTCTCTTTCCCCCTTGTCCTTCCCCCTTCGTGAGCAAGGCACCGGCCCGTGCGTTTGGGCAGGTCGACTCTAAGTTGTCCGCCTGTTACCTGCGTAGGTGGCTGTGTCGCCTCTCCCTCCCCTACCCCCTCCCGTACCCCCTTCCCCCCGTGTATGAGGCGGTGCCTGCTGCCGGCCGCGCGCTGCTGGTGGTGTGTGTCCTCCCGCCGCACGCCTGTCGGTGTGTTGATCTCGTTGTGATGCCACACGGTGTGGTTGTGGTGCCGTGTTGCCTGACGGTCTGTACCAGGTCCGTTGTGCGGCACATCGTTTGTACTAGCGAGAAATAGTGATGAGCGTATTGTAACTGTACTTGTAACGTTGTACGCTTGATGCCCCCCCCCCCCCCCCCCCCAGTGTTGGTACACACAGGGAGCGTGTGTCCCCGCCGCTGCACTGCGGTGTGCTGGCTGCGCCCAGCTTCCGCGCTGCACTTGTCGGCCGCGCTGTGCTTGGTGGGTTTCCCTTGTGTTTTGACGCTCACGTTGGCGGTCCAAGTCTTTCTTGGTGTCATGACGTGTCTATTGTCTTTAAAATGATCAGCCCTGTATGATTGGGTGCTGTGAACGTTGCGACGATTGTTATTACTGAGATTATTGCTTGCAATGACGCACTTCTGTAGTTCTGAAGCTGTTGCCCCCCCCCCCCCCCCCCTCCCGTCTGCCTTATCTTTTCTCCCTTGCATCCTGTACCTCACCCTGTTTTCTCTGGCCTGGTGCCCAAGCTTTAATGAGGTGTGGTGATGTTCCGTATGTTGTGCGTGCGCTAGCGTAGTGTGACGTGGTGCTGCCGGCGTGCGGCTGGCTGTGTCCGGCCCCGCCGTCGGTGGTTGCCTTGCTGCGGGTGTGTGCGGTCCGTGCCTGTGAGGTGTGTGCTCCCTGTGCTGCAGGCTGAGCTCTGGTAGTGATGTGTTTGGCGTGGTGTTGGTCTGCAGCTGATGTGTCGATGCGGAGCTGCCTGCCCTGGCGGTGCCTGTGCTGTGGGCAGTGTGGGCTCCGCTGCGTGCCGTGCGGGCTTGTCACTGTGGCAGTCGCAGGCGTTGGAATAGTTTATTTGACTTGGTGTGTTGTGATAGCCTGCGGTGGCCCCCGTGTGCGCACTGTGTGTGAGAGGGCTGTGTGCCGCACTGGCGTGGCTGTGCCGGGTGCACCCCGTGCCGTTACGTTTTCAAAATGTCGTTTATTCAGATAAGGTAACAATAGTGATACTGCTGAGTTGCTTCTGCCCTTGGCCTGTGCCGTGCCGGCCCGTGTTTCTCTCCATGTCCTTTCCGTTCCCGTCCGTAGTTCGCCCACCCGGTGCGGCATGTCTGTTATTGTAATGCGGCTCGGCTCTGCCTGTTAATTATAAGTGGCTTTCCCCTCCGTTAAGGCCACTATGTTGTGTCCAGCGCACAGCCGTTGTTGCCGGTCTCGCTGTGGTGCCGGCTGCCTCCCTTCCCTCCCGGTAGCCGCTCTTGCAGTGCCGTGACGACACGCTGTGTACTGAGTGGCTGCACCCTCCTGTCCTGCCGTGTTCCCCGGTCGGCTGTGTGCCCTCGCTTTGTGCTGCCGTGCGCCACAGCTTAGTTCTGAAAGCGTATGTGACTGAGATGTTGCGTGCTGTTCCGTTTATAGTCGGTACTTAGTTTCCTGCACGCCGAGTTAACGTTCGTACTATTTTACTCTGATGCTGCTAGCGTTGCACAATGCAATGTTTTTGTTGTGCTGTCTGTGCCATGGTCGTGTTGCCCATGTGGAGTGTCTACCTGTGAGTGGAGCGCCCCTCTCCAGTCGGCCACTGCTGTCGGCTCTGCTGGTGCACGCCGTGTTGGTGTTGGTGGCTGCACACGCTTCTGGTCCCGGTGATGTGTCGGTTTCCGTGTGGCCGTGTCGGTGCGCGCCGCGTTATGATGGTAGTCTGAGCAATGAGGGCGTCATGCAGTTGTCATGTGCGCGCTGTCGTGTGCTGGATGCTGGTGGTCGTGATGTTCCACAGTGCAAGCATGACGTGCTTGTGATGAAATGAGCGTTAGATGTTTTGTTCGTCTGTACTGGTGTCCCCGTCCACTTAAAGAATGCGGAAGAATCCCCCCCCCCTCCGCCCGGTCCCCCTGCTTTCCCCTTGTCCGCTGTTGGAACTATTTTCGGTTTTTTATTTCGAATGACTGTCCACTGGTGTCGTTCCGTACTCTCCTTTATCATTCATGTCTGTTTCGATGTTGTCGGCTTGCTTTCGTGAAGCAGGCCAGCGCACATGCGAAGACATGTCGATGATTTTCCCTTCTTTCTTTATCTTTTCTCCGTTGTGTCGCGGTAGTGGCCGTGGTATTTAGCGCTTAGTCTGCACTGTTGCTAAGGTAGTCTGTGTCCTGCTGTAAGTGTCTGGTACATTGTGGTGTGGTGCATGGATAGTTAGTCCCCGGCGCCCTCTGGGTTATGTGTGTGTAGTTATGTAGTTCTTGTCGGGCGCCGGGGCATACCCAGGAAGGTTGTTTTTTTTTTTTTAACTTTATTTCCTTGCTTTTAATTTTAAATGTATCATCTCAATTTTTTATTTTGTTGTCTGTAATGACTGTAACAATGTAAATACTTGGACCTTCCTGGGTCATGCTTTTCTGCAGCTACGTTGACGGTCCCTGCCTGGGCCCCGAGTAGCAGCAGCTCTGTGATGATAACACTCCAAGCGGGAGCTTCTGAGAGCTGATATCTGAATGCATTGCATTCGAAGCATGCGACCCTAGTGTCGCTGTATGTGTGATGTTTTGAAGTTTGGCACACAAGTAGTCCCGAGTAAAATCGTCGTGAGTACTTGTGTATGGGTTCGGGAAATATTTATGTAACAGAGGCATGATAGAGTGTAATTTGTAGAGGGCAAAATTGATATTTCTGTGTTTTTGTGTTTCGTAATGTGTAATAACTTCTTAGTTTTATGCTTTGTAGTGTGGTATATTAGTAGTATTCTGTGTGTTCTGCTTTTCTGCCTTGCTTTGGGTGTCCATGCTTGTAGTATTTGTTTATAGTGTGTGTATTGAGTATCGATCATTTATGCTTTATACCTGGAATGCTTTGCAACCGATGACGCTCACAAATTATGTGAATGTAGGCATTTATGATTTAACGATTGCTCTTAACGGAAATGAACATTATGTTGTATTATTCATTGTATCAATCCGTTGTTCATGAGTGTGAACAGTACAGTGTGTTGTGAGACGTCGAGTAATTTTGATACCGCTGCGCGTCCGGTGTGAATAGAGTCGCTGTAATGCAACCGTCTTGTACCGCTGGAGTTTCCCCGTGCCTTTTTGTTTTTTTGCGAACGTGCTATCGCAATCGTGGTGTGTTGTCAGTGAGTGCCCCCCCCCCCCTCCCCTCTGCTGCCGCACTGCAGTGCAGCACCAGTGCCCCTGTGTGTGCTGCTAGCGGCCTGTGCCTTCTGTTAGAGGAGTCCTCCACAGACTTCCATTTGTCCGTGCCGAGCTGGATGCTCCCCGTACCGAAGGCTGTGGTTGCTTGCGGGTGACAACTCGGAGCTGTGCGCACATCGGTACCATTCTAAGTTTTCAACTTAGAAATAAATGCTATAAGCCTGTTTAAGTTTTTATAATTGTATTGATATCAAACAGGCATTGTTTGTTGTCTTTCGTGTGCACCAGCTCCGTGTTGTTGTTTCTGTAATGTGTTCTACTTGTGTTGTATTGTCTGCACGCCGCGTGCGTACCGTTGTCCGCTGTCCGCTCACACTGCTGCGGCACAGCGGTACGCACCCGCCGTGAGTGTTAGTGCCCGCGGCCGCCTCCCGCTGCGGCTGGTGCTGGCCGGCCCGCGCTGTGGGCGTCAGGGGGACGTGTGCGCAGTGAACTCTTAGGTAGGATTGTTTGGAGTTATTTATGGACGACTTCTGCGCATGCATTAATTATGGTCATGGCATAACAATGTTATGCATGCATACCAGATGCACGGAAGCTGCCGTAATGAATTCCGTCGTTCTTCCTAAGGGCCATTGCGAGTGTCTGCGGACATGTGCACCGGTGACGGGGTGTGAGTGTGTGGTGTGCTGTGCTGGCTGCCATGGGTCTGGGTCCTGTGCCCGTGGAGGCTGTGCTGTGCCCGCCCCGCAGCCCCGTGCTCCGTGCACTGCCCCCCCCCCCCCCCCACCGCGCTGTGCCCCGGCGCCAGCCCTGGTCCTCCCCACGGAGTATGACCGGCTCACGCACCGTCCTCGTCGAGGCTAGCCCTGTCAGCGGAGTAGTGCTCGAAGTCACGCTCCTCCGTGCGGCAAGGCTAGTCTCGTGGGGCCGCTGCGGTGCGCCATGGGAGGCGGCCACAGGCTCGGCAACGTTGTGGAGCAAGGCAGTGTCTATGCAGTCAGCATATTGAAAATAATAAAATTCAAGTTCTGAAATTAAAGTTATGACGTAAAACCTATAGCAGCTCACTCCTGTAGTGTTTCCTTCTTGTAATGTTAGGGTAGGTGTTTGGAGGGAGGGGGGCATAACATATTTAGAGGGTGTGTTTTAGTTTTTTGGTTGTGAGGGGGTGGGGGCTGAAAAAAAAGGAAATGCTAGAGAAGTGAGCCTTTTAATAAAACCATAAATAAACTTCAATTTCCAATGCTTTTATTTTTAACTATCTTAAAACTGCCTCCCGCGTTGCCGTAGGGCGCTGCTACGCCCGGCCAGCCCCGTGCCCGTGAAAGGTTGTTGGTGTGGGGCAACACACTGTGGTGGTTCGGTGGCCGCTCTGTGCTCTGCGGACGCCCTCCCTGCCGGCTCTCACGGCCCGTGCTGTAGCGCTGGCTAGGGGGGGTGCCCGCTCTGCATACGCGCCCACTGGGTCCTGCTACGGTGGCCTCCTTCAGTCGTCCCAGACTGGAAGCGGTGTCATTCGGCGGGCTGGGCGTTAATGCGCGTGTGTGTTCTGTTATCCTTGTTGGATCCCTGAAAGCTACACCCCCAACACAGCAAACCCGCACCCCTTCCACACACGTTCGTTACATACACACATTCTCTTTGCACGGGCAACACCAATCATATTTTTGGTTGGTTGTTGCCCTGTGCATTGAGGATGTGTGTTTGCTTCGAGCGTGTGTAGAAGGGTGTGCGTGCGTTTTTGTTGTTGGGGGTGTGCTTTTGGGAGGCCGTCCGCCAATGGGGCGGCCCTAAGGCGAACCTATCGCCGATTTTTTATTTTTTTTCCATTTTTGGACTCTTTTTTTTTTTTTTTTTTTTTTTTTTTTTTTTTTTTTTTTTTTTTGCGGGCTTCCTTTTTGAATTTTTTTGGGGTTGTGTGGATGTGTGGTGTGGTGTTGTGTTTTCGGTTTGTGGTTGTTGGTAAACCGCTTGGGGCAGGGGGCTATGTGCTTCGGTGGTAGAGGTTGTTGTGTGTGTGTGGGGCCGGATGGCAAAATTTGTTTTTTTGTTGTTGTTTTACTGTATTGTTGTTGTTTTCCTTTGTTGTTGTTGTTTCGTGGTCCATGTGGGGGGGGGGGGCGGATGGCAAAATTTGCTGTTGTGGTTGTTGTTTTCAGTAGTGGGGAATGTTTTTTTTTTTTTTTTTTTTTTTCTTTGTTATTGTCTCTGCGCGTACCTGGGATGTGCGAAATGTGACCTTGTTGTTGTTGTTTGTCTGTGTTGTTGTTGTTTGGGGTAGCGTTGAATTTTGCGGATTTCGGTGTTAGGGGGGAGGAGCCCCTTGAGGCGCAAGTAGGTAGGCAACCCATTCGACGTGGGTGTGCGATGGGTTGCCTATACATCAGGGTGTGACCAATGGGTAGGTAGGGTCTGCTATTGCGCTGGCAATGTGTAGCTATGCGTAGGTGTTGGTAGCAAGACCTTGTTGCAGCTGTCCCTATGCATAGGCGTAGGTAGCAAGACGTTGCTAGAGGTGTCCCTATGCATAGGCGTAGCTAGCAAGGCGTTGCTGGAGGTGTCCCTATGCATAGGCGTAGCTAGCAAGACGTTGCTAGAGGTGTCCCTATGCATAGGAAAGGGTTTAGCAATGCGTAGGTATGCATAGGTAGGGTTAGCAATGCATTGGTCCATGCGTACCTATGCATAGGTAGGGTTAGCAATGCACTGGTCCATGCGTACCTATGCATAGGTAGGGTTTAGCAATGCATTGGTCCATGCGTACCTATGCATAGGTAGGGTTAGCAATGCATGGTCCATGCGTACCTATGCATAGGTAGGGTTAGCAATGCACTGGTCCATGCGTACCTATGCATTGGTAGGGTTAGCAATGCACTGGTCCATGCGTACCTATGCATTGGTAGGGTTTAGCAATGCATTGGTCCATGCGTACCTAGGTTTAGCAATGCATAGGGCCGTCGTTTGCCTATGTGTAGCTGGTCTGCAGCAATGCATTGGTCGACGTTCTGCTATGCATGGTCCGTCTCTGGCGATGCGTTGATCCACACTTAGTGATGTGTAGGATAGGTTAGGGAATGTGGGAGGGTGTCCTTTTTTTGCCTGTCTGTCTTTCTGTGTGTCCGACGTTGAAGGAAACGATGGTCTAGTGGCCAGTCTGCGCCTCTTGTGCGTAGGTTGTTCGGGTGCGATCCCTGAACGTCGTCTTCAATGTGTCTTCTTCTGATTCTCTCTTATGTCTCTTCTGATGTCTGTGGGGTCATGTGGTGGGTGTTCTCGGATGCGGAATTTTCTAGGGAAGCGAATGGGCACACTTTGGAAGACGTCATACTTTCCGTTCGGGTGGTGTCGCATGAAAACCCGTGACGTGCGCACGGTGGCACGTGGATGGAACTTGTGAAAAGAAACGACGTATCTGGGGTGTTGCATCACTGCACATACGGCAACAACAAAAAAAAAAAAAAAAAAAAAAAAAAAAGACGACAACAACCAAAAAATTTCAAAAAACAAAATTTTTCAATTTTTTCGAAAAGAAATGCCAACGACATGTGGTGTTCCCAAGCGGTCACCCATCTAAGTACTAACCACACCCAATGCTGCTTGACTTCGGTGTGCGGAAGGGAACCGGTAGACCCAGCATGGTATGGTCGTTGGCGAGAGACTACGGGATCACGTATGGTACATGTAGCGTTCCCACGGTTGGTCCGATACGCGTGGCTTGAGTCGGGTTCGAGTCAAGTCACAAAGTGCGGTGTGCGTGCACACACACGGGGCGACACGTAGTTGTACACGCGTATTCGATTTGTGTGTGCCTTCAGTTACTGTCGTCCGTGTTAAGTTGTTTTGGGGCACGTTCGTAAAGTTAGGTTAGGCCAATTAGGTTAGGTTAGCTTAGGTTAGGCTTGATTAGGCTAGCTTGTGCCAAATTAGGTTAGGTTAGGCTGGGTCAGGCTCGATTAGGTTAGGTTAGGCTGGGTCAGACTCGATTAGGTTAGGTTAGGCTGGGTTAGGTTAGGTTAGGTTAGGTTAGCTTAGGTTAGGCTTGATTAGGCTAGCTTGTGCCAAATTAGGTTAGGTTAGGCTGGGTCAGGCTCGATTAGGTTGGGTTAGGCTCGATCACGTTACGCCGGGTTGCGTGGCCCACAGCGCACCGTTCTCGAGGTACGTCGTTCTGAACTTTTTGTTTGGCTGGAGCAGCATGAGAACTTTATGAAGCCTAAGCTAATGTGACCTAACCTAACCTAACCTAACGGGGCCCAACTTATCCCAAGACTGCCTGAACACACCTGGGCCTGAGCACACCTACCCAGGCCTCTCACTCTGTTGGGAACTCGCTGCCCGTGACGTTTAGAGTGCCGATGTCGGAAATTCGCGAAGTAGACGTTGTGGTGTGACCTTGCCCGACATTGTGACGCGGTCGTCACGACCGTCACATAAATTTCCCTGAAACGGACTGTCGTGTGACAGCGTCCGCTCCAGGTTGTGCTGCGTCCATGCAGCGCAGCGCTTATGTCGATGTGGGTTGACGATATCGGAATACGGTCATCTTCGAGGCAGCGTTCGTCACGACGAAGACGGTGTCACGACCGTGACATGTCACGTGACTCGTGTGAGAAATCCTCGATGGGATCCAGTGCAGCGGGTAAGGGGGCCACCCTCTGGGGGAGCTGCCAGATCGCCGCTTGCGTGTGCACACACACACACGTCGTCGTAGACAGTTTTTCGGGCTTCGCATCGTCGCTAATGAATCGCGAGTGTGACGAGTCGCGTTCTGTGACACGAGACTGCATCCGTGTCACGATGTTGACGTCCGATCGCGGGTCGGTGCATAAGGGGTTAAAGGCGTGGAGTAAATCGTGTCAAGCCGAGTGTGGCTCGTCGGCGAGCGTGGTAGAGCCGCGACTTTGTTTGATGCAGGGTTGTGATTGATCGTGCTTGCAACCGTTGTCCTGCGTCTGCGGGACCTGAGATTCGGCACGGACGTTCGCAAAGGTTGTCGCTGTCATGTGAAGTGCGTGGGGACCGTCGAACACGCGGGGAACGTCCGTAAATGAGCGAAATAGGTGATGTAGTGCGGCTCTCGGGAGTGCTTCTCGGTTTTGTACGCGGTTTCTGACGGTGTTGCGGCAAGACGGGGTGCCCGTCGACGGTCTCGTACGGAAGCCCGTTCCCTACTCTATCCGTCCGTACCCGTGGTTTCGCGGGGGGTCGCGACTTACGGGTCGAAAAGTCGGTCAGAATAGGGAGTCGAGCACGGTCTCGGTGGCTCGCGGGGGGCCCGCGGTGCTCTCGGTACACCGTCTGCGTTGCCGTTCGTCCGAGGTGATGTAGTCAGACGCCGGCCGACGTGCGCGCCATCCTGTTTTCGAATCGTCGTTCAACAAGTGCGTCATCGTCGTCAGTCGTCATGTCCGAAGCCGAAGCTGCAGCTCCCGTGGCCGCGAGCCCCAAGAAAGCCGCCAAGTCCGCCGCGGCGGCCAAGAAGCCACGCGCCAAGCCCGCGCACCCCAAGACCGCGGATATGGTCAATTCGGCCATCAAGAACCTGAAGGAGAGGGGCGGCTCCTCCCTGCAGGCCATCAAGAAGTACATCTCCGCCAACTACAAGGTGGACGCCGAGAAGCTGTCGCCGTTCATCAAGAAGTACCTGAAGGGTGCCGTCACCGGAGGCAAGCTCGTCCAGACCAAGGGCAAGGGTGCTTCTGGATCCTTCAAGCTGGCCAGCAAGGAGAAGGTGGAGAAGACGGAGAAGAAGCCGAAGAAGGTCGCCGCCGCCGCAGCCCCTAAGAAGGCCAAGGCTGCCGGAGAGAAGAAGGCCAAGGCCGCGCCTAAGAAACCCGCCGCCGGTGACAAGAAGCCCAAGGTCGCCGCGAAGAAGCCCGCTGCTGCCGCCGCCAAGAAACCCGCTGCTGCCGCCGCCAAGAAACCCGCTGCCGGCGCCGCCAAGAAGCCCAAGAGCCCCAGCAAGGCCAAGAAGGCAACCAAGGCCCCTGCCGCCAAGAAGCCCAAGGCACCCAAGCCCAAGAAGGCCGCCGCCAAGCCCAAAGCTGCTCCCAAGAAGAAGTGAAGAGTTCACTCTCACGTCTTCTTCCTCCTCCCCTTTAAACGCACTGCGCCGTCTCGGCCGTTGCAAAACAGCCTTTTTCAAGGCTAACAAATCTCTCCCGAGAGATCGACTCGAACAAAGACCGAAATAATGAACCCTCCCCTCTATCCTGAACCTAAACCCCACCCTCATTTCACCTAACACCGCGAAATCGAACCTCCTTCAAGACCTTGTAAATGTATACCGCGAGCACGGGGAGCGCCTGCCATCGAGAGGGTAGGCCGTCCGCATCGCACGGCTGCTCACCGCGTAGCCTACGTAGGAGGCGACCTCCGTCCGCGCGCGGGCGGGCGGGCGGGAAAACACACGCACACACATGAAGAGGAGTAGGGGGCGGGGGAAACAGGGTGTACCTACGCGTGTTCTCTTTATTTCTTTGCAATGCGAGGGTGTCGGGGTAATTATTGTGTATCAAATCGGTAAGTCTTTGTTGTTCGTTAACCTTTCGGGAAACATGTTTTGGCCCTTAAAAGGGCCGATTTGGTGCTTATCCGGGTTAGGGAAAAGACTTTTTAAGCGCGTTCACCACGGATGCGGCGAGCCAGCTGGATGTCCTTTGGCATGATGGTCACACGCTTGGCGTGGATGGCGCACAAGTTGGTATCTTCAAAGAGACCGACCAGGTAAGCTTCTGAAGCTTCTTGCAAAGCCATAACGGCAGAGCTTTGAAATCTTAAATCAGTTTTAAAATCTTGCGCAATTTCTCGCACAAGGCGCTGAAGGGGAGCTTCCTTATCAAAAGCTCAGTGCTTTTCTGATAACGACGGATCTCACGAAGAGCGACGGTACCGGGGCGGTAACGATGGGGCTTCTTCACACCTCCGGTGGCTGGGGCACTCTTGCGAGCAGCTTTGGTGGCCAGCTGTTTGCGGGGGCCTTGCCTCCGGTGGACTTCCTGGCGGTCTGCTTGGTACGGGCCATGGCGACGACGACGTTCTTCTCGTGAACACGGAGTACGACGAACTGATGCCGCGCTCCGCGCCGACGGGTGTATATGTAGGGTGCGCGGTGCTGGCGGTTGCTGCGCGCGCGCGCGATCCTCGCTCGTGATTGGTCGTCGGCAACGTGCACGCGACGGAGCGAGCCGATTGGTCGAACGCGACCGTAGCGACGCGGCCCGGGCGAGCGCTTAAAAGCCCGTGCGCGCGGAGTAGCGGCATCACTTCGTCGAGCTCCTTCAAGAAGTACACGTCGCTGCTCATTCAAGATGACGGGAAGAGGCAAGGGAGGCAAGGGACTTGGCAAAGGAGGAGCCAAGCGTCACCGCAAGGTTCTCCGTGACAACATCCAGGGCATCACCAAGCCCGCCATCCGCCGTTTGGCCCGCCGTGGTGGTGTCAAGCGTATCTCCGGTCTCATCTACGAGGAGACCCGTGGTGTGCTCAAGGTGTTCCTGGAAAACGTCATCCGTGACGCCGTCACCTACACCGAGCACGCCAAGAGGAAGACCGTCACCGCCATGGACGTCGTCTACGCCCTGAAACGCCAGGGCCGTACCCTCTACGGTTTCGGAGGTTAATTACCTTCTGCACTATCCCACCGGGGTTTTGCAAAACATAATTCTAAAACGGTCCTTTTAAGGACCAAAAATCCTTCCAGAAAGGTCAACTCTAAACAAAGACTTAAGTAACCTAACCCTTCTCCTACCTTACCATCATTTATTTTGCTGCTGTCATGGAATATATATGTACACACATGACGAAAAACACGCAAACAGTTTAATAATAAAGTGATTAATAGCAAGAGACACTAACAAAGCACGTGCACCTTAAGTACTTTAAGCACTAATGGAGCGGTCTTAAGAACACTGCGCGTGCAACATATCGCTGCGAGACGCGTGTGTAACTTGCACACATACACGCACGACGTGTGGGATGTCGTCATGGAGCACGAAGTTAAGCACGCGGTGTGCATTACGCGTTCGTCATTAAGCACGCGGTGACCGTTACGTATGTGTCGTCGTAGTTAAGCACGCGGTGGCCGCTACGTATATGTCGTCGTAGTTAAGCACGCGGTGACCGTTACGTATGTGTCGTCGTAGTTAAGCACGCGGTGGCCGTTACGTATATGATGTCGCGACTAAGTTCGAAGTGAAGCACGACGCGGTAACCGTTTTACGTATGCGGTGTCGCGTCTGTAGCGTCGTAACTAAGCACGTGCTTAGTCCGATCGTGTCATAACGCGTGTATATATTGTCGTACATGTCGACGTCGTGTGTTACGTGCCTCTCGGACACAGTGAGTGGGATGCAAAGGTTAGGTTTTTGGTCTTTGTTCGAGCTATCCTTTCGGAAGTGATTTTTTGGTCCTGAAAAGGACCGTTTTACAGGGCTCGTGAACGAGCAAGGCAGGAGAGCGATGGCTTACGCCTTCTTCTCTGTCTTCTTGGGCAGAAGGACTGCCTGGATGTTGGGGAGAACACCACCCTGGGCGATGGTGACTCCAGACAGGAGCTTGTTCAACTCCTCGTCGTTACGGATGGCCAACTGCAAGTGACGAGGGATGATCCTGGTCTTCTTGTTGTCACGGGCAGCGTTGCCGGCCAACTCCAGAACTTCAGCTGCAAGGTACTCCATTACAGCGGCCAGGTAGACAGGAGCTCCAGCTCCGACGCGTTCAGCATAGTTTCCCTTGCGGAGAAGACGATGGATACGTCCGACGGGGAACTGAAGTCCAGCTCTAGATGACCTAGATTTCGACTTGCCCTTAACCTTGCCTCCTTTACCCCTCCCTGACATGTTGATACGAAGGTGCTTTCGACGAAAGTGATGAACGAACGCACGAGTGACCGTGCGAGCGAGCGACGAGTGACGAAGTGATGCCGAAAATTTTCTGAGCTTAATATTTATACTTTCGTGGTGTACCGCGTGCGCTCCTGCGCACACCTACCTTGGCCTCTATTGGCTGCCGTCGCGGTGGTGGGGGAAACTCGACGTCGCGCTGGTGTGCCGCGTGCGCGCGCAGGCGGTACACCAGCATTACTTAAATAGTAGTTCGAACCGCGGCACCACATTCTCGTCCGAGTCGTCGCACCGTTCGTATCGCCGCCATGCCGCCCAAGACGTCTGGAAAAGCTGCCAAAAAAGCTGGGAAGGCCCAGAAGAATATCTCCAAGGGAGATAAGAAGAAGAAGCGCAAGAGGAAGGAATCCTATGCCATCTACATTTACAAAGTGCTAAAACAGGTCCATCCTGATACTGGCATTTCCTCGAAGGCCATGTCCATCATGAACTCCTTCGTGAACGACATCTTCGAGCGCATCGCTGCTGAGGCCAGCCGTCTCGCTCACTACAACAAGAGGTCCACCATCACCTCCCGGGAGATCCAGACTGCTGTCCGTCTCCTCCTGCCCGGAGAATTGGCCAAGCACGCCGTGTCTGAAGGCACCAAGGCTGTGACCAAGTACACCAGCTCCAAGTAAATTCCTTCTTCCTGTTCGCAGGCTGAAGTGTTTGCTTCCATAAACGGTCCTTTTAAGGACCACAAAATACTTTCCGAAAGGTTACCTTTTCGACAAAGACCTAAAAAAAAATAATTATTAAACCCCCCAACCTTACCTCTACACGCACACGACGAATAAGAAATAAAATGAAAATGGTGGCAACGATTACATACTTACCTTTGGTGAATAGCATGGAACAAAATATAATGTAGTATTACATCGAGGGACTTCACTTACCAAAGACAAAGAAAATATAATAATAAATTACACGAAATTTCCCAGCAATATATACGGAATGTGTGTGTGCAAGACGTACGCAATAGAATGAGACAAAACAACATAATGGTACAATATATAAGAGAAGACACTCACCTGGTTCGCGGCTGTTGATTTCTCAGAGAGAAGAAAATGAAAAAAAAAAAAAAAAAAAAAAAGGATCATGAAACGTTGTAGCCAAACATTTATCTTACCTTGGACACTGTGTGTAGAATGCAAACGCACAGGCTCAATTAGGTTGGGTTAGGTTAGGTTAGGTTAGGTTAGGTGAGGTAGGTTAGGTTAGGTTGGGTTAGGTTAGGTTGGGTTAGGTTAGGTTAGGTTAGGTTAGGTGAGGTAGGTTAGGTTAGGTTGGGTTAGGTTAGGTTGGGTTAGGTTAGGCTAGGTTAGGTTTAGATTCAAGGATTCATAAAACTAACCTAACCTAACCTAGCCTAACCTAGCCTAACCTAACCTAGCCTAACCTAACCTAACCTAGCCTAACCTAACCTAACCTAACCTAATCGAGCCTCTTCTAGCCTAACCTAACCTAATCTAGCCTAACCTAACCTAACCTACCGCGTAGTCAGAGAGGGAGCAATGATATCAGAGACGTGAAGGAAGTAGGCGAGAAAAAAGAATTAAACGAAAAGAACAAAAACATGAAGAAAGGGTACGCGTCAAAAAAAAAAAAAAAAAAAAAAAAAGGACGGGGAATTCGAAACTGAAATTCCTTTCTTTCAGAGGGATCATGATTGTATATGATGGGCCGAACCGGGCGGCACTGCAATGCCCGGACAACCCGTGAAAGTGGTGCTGCAAGCAGCCAACACACTTTCCTGTTCCAAAAACCAGTTTAATATTCTGACACCGCAATGCGGTGTGTACCAGATATTAAGCTGATAAGAACAGATACTACACTTTGATCTTAGCCAAAAGGCCGAGAAGCGATAAAGTTCAACTAGAATTACTAGTGTCTAGTGACAACGATAACCGAGAAACGCGGAGGAACCCGCCGACTCGCGCCTCCAACGTGTGGCGGGCAGAGGCTCTAGCTGCTTTGTAGCCGATGACGTCACGTGCCTCCCGGCAGCTGACCGAGCGCGGCACTGCCCCATTTGACGGTCGTTGGGGTTTTCAAGATGGCGGCGCAGTGCCACAATTTGGTGGCGTGTCGATTTCAAGATGGCGGCCCATTGTCGTTTCTGGACGTCGTGAGGTGTCTTTGATGGCGGTGAATTGCCCTATTTGGACAGGGTGGGTTTTTGAAGGTGGCAGTTTGCCCCATTTGGACGTCGTTCGTTCCAAGATGGCTGCGTCAGGTCGTATCGTGCGTTTGCTGTCCGTTTTTGTTGTTGGGGGTGTGCTTTTGGGAGGCCGTCCGCCAATGGGGCGGCCCTAAGGCGAACCTATCGCCGATTTTTGATTTTTTTTTCCATTTTTGGACTCTTTTTTTTTTTTTTTTTTTTTTTTTTTTTTTTTTTTTTTTTGCGGGATTCCTTTTTGAATTTTTTTGGTGTTGTGTGGAGATGTGTGGTGTGGTGTTGTGTTTTCGGTTTGTGGTTGTTGGTAAACCGCTTGGGGCAGGGGGCTATGTGCTTCGGTGGTAGAGGTTGTTGTGTGTGTGTGTGGGGCCGGATGGCAAAATTGGGTTTTTTGTTGTTGTTTTACTGTATTGTTGTTGTTTTCCTTTGTTGTTGTTGTTTCGTGGTCCATGTGGGGGGGGCGGATGGCAAAATTTGCTGTTGTGGTTGTTGTTTTCAATAGTGGGGGATGTTTTTTTTTTTTTTTTTTCTTATTGTCTCTGCGCGTACCTGGGATGTGCGAAATGTGACCTTGTTGTTGTTTGTCTGTGTTGTTGTTGTTTGGGGTAGCGTTGAATTTTGCGGATTTCGGTGTTAGGTGGGAGGAGCCCCTTGAGGCGCAAGTAGGTAGGCAACCCATTCGACGTGGGTGTGCGATGGGTTGCCTATGCATCAGGGTGTGACCAATGGGTAGGTAGGGTCTGCTATTGCGCAGGCAATGTGTAGCTATGCGTAGGTGTTGGGGTAGCAAGACCTTGTTGCAGCTGTCCCTATGCATAGGCGTAGGTAGCAAGACGTTGCTAGAGGTGTCCCTATGCATAGGCGTAGCTAGCAAGACGTTGCTGGAGGTGTCCCTATGCATAGGCGTAGGTAGCAATGCATAGGCGTAGCTAGCAAGGCGTTGCTGGAGGTGTCCCTATGCATAGGAAAGGGTTTAGCAATGCGTAGGTATGCATAGGTAGGGTTAGCAATGCACTGGTCCATGCGTACCTATGCATAGGTAGGGTTAGCAATGCACTGGTCCATGCGTACCTATGCATAGGTAGGGTTAGCAATGCACTGGTCCATGCGTACCTATGCATTGGTAGGGTTTAGCAATGCATTGGTCCATGCGTACCTAGGTTTAGCAATGCATAGGGCCGTCGTTTTCCTATGTGTAGCTGGTCTGCAGCAATGCATTGGTCGACGTTCTGCTATGCATGGTCCGTCTCTGGCGATGCGTTGATCCACACTTAGTGATGTGTAGGATAGGTTAGGGAATGTGGGAGGGTGTCCTTTTTTTGCCTGTCTGTCTTTCTGTGTGTCCGACGTTGAAGGAAACGATGGTCTAGTGGCCAGTCTGCGCCTCTTGTGCGTAGGTTGTTCGGGTGCGATCCCTGAACGTCGTCTTCAATGTGTCTTCTTCTGATTCTCTCTTATGTCTCTTCTGATGTCTGTGGGGTCATGTGGTGGGTGTTCTCGGATGCGGAATTTTCTAGGGAAGCGAATGGGCACACTTTGGAAGACGTCATACTTTCCGTTCGGGTGGTGTCGCATGAAAACCCGTGACGTGCGCACGGTGGCACGTGGATGGAACTTGTGAAAAGAAACGACGTATCTGGGGTGTTGCATCACTGCACATACGGCAACAACAAAAAAAAAAAAAAAAAAAAAAAAAAAAAAAAAGACGACAACAACCAAAAAATTTCAAAAAACAAAATTTTTCAATTTTTTCGAAAAGAAATGCCAACGACATGTGGTGTTCCCAAGCGGTCACCCATCTAAGTACTAACCACACCCAATGCTGCTTGACTTCGGTGTGCGGAAGGGAACCGGTAGACCCAGCATGGTATGGTCGTTGGCGAGAGACTACGGGATCACGTATGGTACATGTAGCGTTCCCACGGTTGGTCCGATACGCGTGGCTTGAGTCGGGTTCGAGTCAAGTCACAAAGTGCGGTGTGCGTGCACACACACGGGGCGACACGTAGTTGTACACGCGTATTCGATTTGTGTGTGCCTTCAGTTACTGTCGTCCGTGTTAAGTTGTTTTGGGGCACGTTCGTAAAGTTAGGTTAGGCCAATTAGGTTAGGTTAGCTTAGGTTAGGCTTGATTAGGCTAGCTTGTGCCAAATTAGGTTAGGTTAGGCTGGGTCAGGCTCGATTAGGTTAGGTTAGGCTGGGTCAGACTCGATTAGGTTAGGTTAGGCTGGGTTAGGTTAGGTTAGGTTAGGTTAGCTTAGGTTAGGCTTGATTAGGCTAGCTTGTGCCAAATTAGGTTAGGTTAGGCTGGGTCAGGCTCGATTAGGTTGGGTTAGGCTCGATCACGTTACGCCGGGTTGCGTGGCCCACAGCGCACCGTTCTCGAGGTACGTCGTTCTGAACTTTTTGTTTGGCTGGAGCAGCATGAGAACTTTATGAAGCCTAAGCTAATGTGACCTAACCTAACCTAACCTAACGGGGCCCAACTTATCCCAAGACTGCCTGAACACACCTGGGCCTGAGCACACCTACCCAGGCCTCTCACTCTGTTGAGAACTCGCTGACCGTGACGTTTAGAGTGCCGATGTCGGAAATTCGCGAAGTAGACGTTGTGGTGTGACCTTGCCCGACATTGTGACGCGGTCGTCACGACCGTCACATAAATTTCCCTGAAACGGACTGTCGTGTGACAGCGTCCGCTCCAGGTTGTGCTGCGTCCATGCAGCGCAGCGCTTATGTCGATGTGGGTTGACGATATCGGAATACGGTCATCTTCGAGGCAGCGTTCGTCACGACGAAGACGGTGTCACGACCGTGACATGTCACGTGACTCGTGTGAGAAATCCTCGATGGGATCCAGTGCAGCGGGTAAGGGGGGCCACCCTCTGGGGGAGCTGCCAGATCGCCGCTTGCGTGTGCACACACACACACGTCGTCGTAGACAGTTTTTCGGGCTTCGCATCGTCGCTAATGAATCGCGAGTGTGACGAGTCGCGTTCTGTGACACGAGACTGCATCCGTGTCACGATGTTGACGTCCGATCGCGGGTCGGTGCATAAGGGGTTAAAGGCGTGGAGTAAATCGTGTCAAGCCGAGTGTGGCTCGTCGGCGAGCGTGGTAGAGCCGCGACTTTGTTTGATGCAGGGTTGTGATTGATCGTGCTTGCAACCGTTGTCCTGCGTCTGCGGGACCTGAGATTCGGCACGGACGTTCGCAAAGGTTGTCGCTGTCATGTGAAGTGCGTGGGGACCGTCGAACACGCGGGGAACGTCCGTAAATGAGCGAAATAGGTGATGTAGTGCGGCTCTCGGGAGTGCTTCTCGGTTTTGTACGCGGTTTCTGACGGTGTTGCGGCAAGACGGGGTGCCCGTCGACGGTCTCGTACGGAAGCCCGTTCCCTACTCTATCCGTCCGTACCCGTGGTTTCGCGGGGGGTCGCGACTTACGGGTCGAAAAGTCGGTCAGAATAGGGAGTCGAGCACGGTCTCGGTGGCTCGCGGGGGGCCCGCGGTGCTCTCGGTACACCGTCTGCGTTGCCGTTCGTCCGAGGTGATGTAGTCAGACGCCGGCCGACGTGCGCGCCATCCTGTTTTCGAATCGTCGTTCAACAAGTGCGTCATCGTCGTCAGTCGTCATGTCCGAAGCCGAAGCTGCAGCTCCCGTGGCCGCGAGCCCCAAGAAAGCCGCCAAGTCCGCCGCGGCGGCCAAGAAGCCACGCGCCAAGCCCGCGCACCCCAAGACCGCGGATATGGTCAATTCGGCCATCAAGAACCTGAAGGAGAGGGGCGGCTCCTCCCTGCAGGCCATCAAGAAGTACATCTCCGCCAACTACAAGGTGGACGCCGAGAAGCTGTCGCCGTTCATCAAGAAGTACCTGAAGGGTGCCGTCACCGGAGGCAAGCTCGTCCAGACCAAGGGCAAGGGTGCTTCTGGATCCTTCAAGCTGGCCAGCAAGGAGAAGGTGGAGAAGACGGAGAAGAAGCCGAAGAAGGTCGCCGCCGCCGCAGCCCCTAAGAAGGCCAAGGCTGCCGGAGAGAAGAAGGCCAAGGCCGCGCCTAAGAAACCCGCCGCCGGTGACAAGAAGCCCAAGGTCGCCGCGAAGAAGCCCGCTGCTGCCGCCGCCAAGAAACCCGCTGCTGCCGCCGCCAAGAAACCCGCTGCCGGCGCCGCCAAGAAGCCCAAGAGCCCCAGCAAGGCCAAGAAGGCAACCAAGGCCCCTGCCGCCAAGAAGCCCAAGGCACCAGCCCAAGAAGGCCGCCGCCAAGCCCAAAGCTGCTCCCAAGAAGAAGTGAAGAGTTCACTCTCACGTCTTCTTCCTCCTCCCCCTTTAAACGCACTGCGCCGTCTCGGCCGTTGCAAAACAGCCTTTTTCAAGGCTAACAAATCTCTCCCGAGAGATCGACTCGAACAAAGACCGAAATAATGAACCCTCCCCTCTATCCTGAACCTAAACCCCACCCTCATTTCACCTAACACCGCGAAATCGAACCTCCTTCAAGACCTTGTAAATGTATACCGCGAGCACGGGGAGCGCCTGCCATCGAGAGGGTAGGCCGTCCGCATCGCACGGCTGCTCACCGCGTAGCCTACGTAGGAGGCGACCTCCGTCCGCGCGCGCGGGCGGGCGGGAAAACACACGCACACACATGAAGAGGAGTAGGGGGCGGGGGAAACAGGGTGTACCTACGCGTGTTCTCTTTATTTCTTTGCAATGCGAGGGTGTCGGGGTAATTATTGTGTATCAAATCGGTAAGTCTTTGTTGTTCGTTAACCTTTCGGGAAACATGTTTTGGCCCTTAAAAGGGCCGATTTGGTGCTTATCCGGGTTAGGGAAAAGACTTTTTAAGCGCGTTCACCACGGATGCGGCGAGCCAGCTGGATGTCCTTTGGCATGATGGTCACACGCTTGGCGTGGATGGCGCACAAGTTGGTATCTTCAAAGAGACCGACCAGGTAAGCTTCTGAAGCTTCTTGCAAAGCCATAACGGCAGAGCTTTGAAATCTTAAATCAGTTTTAAAATCTTGCGCAATTTCTCGCACAAGGCGCTGGAAGGGGAGCTTCCTTATCAAAAGCTCAGTGCTTTTCTGATAACGACGGATCTCACGAAGAGCGACGGTACCGGGGCGGTAACGATGGGGCTTCTTCACACCTCCGGTGGCTGGGGCACTCTTGCGAGCAGCTTTGGTGGCCAGCTGTTTGCGGGGGCCTTGCCTCCGGTGGACTTCCTGGCGGTCTGCTTGGTACGGGCCATGGCGACGACGACGTTCTTCTCGTGAACACGGAGTACGACGAACTGATGCCGCGCTCCGCGCCGACGGGTGTATATGTAGGGTGCGCGGTGCTGGCGGTTGCTGCGCGCGCGCGCGATCCTCGCTCGTGATTGGTCGTCGGCAACGTGCACGCGACGGAGCGAGCCGATTGGTCGAACGCGACCGTAGCGACGCGGCCCGGGCGAGCGCTTAAAAGCCCGTGCGCGCGGAGTAGCGGCATCACTTCGTCGAGCTCCTTCAAGAAGTACACGTCGCTGCTCATTCAAGATGACGGGAAGAGGCAAGGGAGGCAAGGGACTTGGCAAAGGAGGAGCCAAGCGTCACCGCAAGGTTCTCCGTGACAACATCCAGGGCATCACCAAGCCCGCCATCCGCCGTTTGGCCCGCCGTGGTGGTGTCAAGCGTATCTCCGGTCTCATCTACGAGGAGACCCGTGGTGTGCTCAAGGTGTTCCTGGAAAACGTCATCCGTGACGCCGTCACCTACACCGAGCACGCCAAGAGGAAGACCGTCACCGCCATGGACGTCGTCTACGCCCTGAAACGCCAGGGCCGTACCCTCTACGGTTTCGGAGGTTAATTACCTTCTGCACTATCCCACCGGGGTTTTGCAAAACATAATTCTAAAACGGTCCTTTTAAGGACCAAAAAATCCTTCCAGAAAGGTCAACTCTAAACAAAGACTTAAGTAACCTAACCCTTCTCCTACCTTACCATCATTTATTTTGCTGCTGTCATGGAATATATATGTACACACATGACGAAAAACACGCAAACAGTTATTAATAATAAAGTGAATAATAGCAAGAGACACTAACAAAGCACGTGCACCTTAAGTACTTTAAGCACTAATGGAGCGGTCTTAAGAACACTGCGCGTGCAACATATCGCTGCGAGACGCGTGTGTAACTTGCACACATACACGCACGACGTGTGGGATGTCGTCATGGAGCACGAAGTTAAGCACGCGGTGTGCATTACGCGTTCGTCATTAAGCACGCGGTGACCGTTACGTATGTGTCGTCGTAGTTAAGCACGCGGTGGCCGCTACGTATATGTCGTCGTAGTTAAGCACGCGGTGACCGTTACGTATGTGTCGTCGTAGTTAAGCACGCGGTGGCCGTTACGTATATGATGTCGCGACTAAGTTCGAAGTGAAGCACGACGCGGTAACCGTTTTACGTATGCGGTGTCGCGTCTGTAGCGTCGTAACTAAGCACGTGCTTAGTCCGATCGTGTCATAACGCGTGTATATATTGTCGTACATGTCGACGTCGTGTGTTACGTGCCTCTCGGACACAGTGAGTGGGATGCAAAGGTTAGGTTTTTGGTCTTTGTTCGAGCTATCCTTTCGGAAGTGATTTTTTGGTCCTGAAAAGGACCGTTTTACAGGGCTCGTGAACGAGCAAGGCAGGAGAGCGATGGCTTACGCCTTCTTCTCTGTCTTCTTGGGCAGAAGGACTGCCTGGATGTTGGGGAGAACACCACCCTGGGCGATGGTGACTCCAGACAGGAGCTTGTTCAACTCCTCGTCGTTACGGATGGCCAACTGCAAGTGACGAGGGATGATCCTGGTCTTCTTGTTGTCACGGGCAGCGTTGCCGGCCAACTCCAGAACTTCAGCTGCAAGGTACTCCATTACAGCGGCCAGGTAGACAGGAGCTCCAGCTCCGACGCGTTCAGCATAGTTTCCCTTGCGGAGAAGACGATGGATACGTCCGACGGGGAACTGAAGTCCAGCTCTAGATGACCTAGATTTCGACTTGCCCTTAACCTTGCCTCCTTTACCCCTCCCTGACATGTTGATACGAAGGTGCTTTCGACGAAAGTGATGAACGAACGCACGAGTGACCGTGCGAGCGAGCGACGAGTGACGAAGTGATGCCGAAAATTTTCTGAGCTTAATATTTATACTTTCGTGGTGTACCGCGTGCGCTCCTGCGCACACCTACCTTGGCCTCTATTGGCTGCCGTCGCGGTGGTGGGGGAAACTCGACGTCGCGCTGGTGTGCCGCGTGCGCGCGCAGGCGGTACACCAGCATTACTTAAATAGTAGTTCGAACCGCGGCACCACATTCTCGTCCGAGTCGTCGCACCGTTCGTATCGCCGCCATGCCGCCCAAGACGTCTGGAAAAGCTGCCAAAAAAGCTGGGAAGGCCCAGAAGAATATCTCCAAGGGAGATAAGAAGAAGAAGCGCAAGAGGAAGGAATCCTATGCCATCTACATTTACAAAGTGCTAAAACAGGTCCATCCTGATACTGGCATTTCCTCGAAGGCCATGTCCATCATGAACTCCTTCGTGAACGACATCTTCGAGCGCATCGCTGCTGAGGCCAGCCGTCTCGCTCACTACAACAAGAGGTCCACCATCACCTCCCGGGAGATCCAGACTGCTGTCCGTCTCCTCCTGCCCGGAGAATTGGCCAAGCACGCCGTGTCTGAAGGCACCAAGGCTGTGACCAAGTACACCAGCTCCAAGTAAATTCCTTCTTCCTGTTCGCAGGCTGAAGTGTTTGCTTCCATAAACGGTCCTTTTAAGGACCACAAAATACTTTCCGAAAGGTTACCTTTTCGACAAAGACCTAAAAAAAAATAATTATTAAACCCCCCAACCTTACCTCTACACGCACACGACGAATAAGAAATAAAATGAAAATGGTGGCAACGATTACATACTTACCTTTGGTGAATAGCATGGAACAAAATATAATGTAGTATTACATCGAGGGACTTCACTTACCAAAGACAAAGAAAATATAATAATAAATTACACGAAATTTCCCAGCAATATATACGGAATGTGTGTGTGCAAGACGTACGCAATAGAATGAGACAAAACAACATAATGGTACAATATATAAGAGAAGACACTCACCTGGTTCGCGGCTGTTGATTTCTCAGAGAGAAGAAAATGAGAAAAAAAAAAAAAAAAAAAAGGATCATGAAACGTTGTAGCCAAACATTTATCTTACCTTGGACACTGTGTGTAGAATGCAAACGCACAGGCTCAATTAGGTTGGGTTAGGTTAGGTTAGGTTAGGTTAGGTGAGGTAGGTTAGGTTAGGTTGGGTTAGGTTAGGTTGGGTTAGGTTAGGTTAGGTTAGGTTAGGTGAGGTAGGTTAGGTTAGGTTGGGTTAGGTTAGGTTGGGTTAGGTTAGGCTAGGTTAGGTTTAGATTCAAGGATTCATAAAAAACCTAACCTAGCCTAACCTAGCCTAACCTAACCTAACCTAGCCTAACCTAACCTAACCTAACCTAACCTAGCCTAACCTAACCTAATCGAGCCTCTTCTAGCCTAACCTAACCTAATCTAGCCTAACCTAACCTAACCTACCGCGTAGTCAGAGAGGGAGCAATGATATCAGAGACGTGAAGGAAGTAGGCGAGAAAAAAGAATTAAACGAAAAGAACAAAAACATGAAGAAAGGGTACGCGTCAAAAAAAAAAAAAAAAAAAAAAAAAAAAAAAAAAAAAGGAAGGGGAATTCGAAACTGAAATTCCTTTCTTTCAGAGGGATCATGATTGTATATGATGGGCCGAACCGGGCGGCACTGCAATGCCCGGACAACCCGTGAAAGTGGTGCTGCAAGCAGCCAACACACTTTCCTGTTCCAAAAACCAGTTTAATATTCTGACACCGCAATGCGGTGTGTACCAGATATTAAGCTGATAAGAACAGATACTACACTTTGATCTTAGCCAAAAGGCCGAGAAGCGATAAAGTTCAACTAGAATTACTAGTGTCTAGTGACAACGATAACCGAGAAACGCGGAGGAACCCGCCGACTCGCGCCTCCAACGTGTGGCGGGCAGAGGCTCTAGCTGCTTTGTAGCCGATGACGTCACGTGCCTCCCGGCAGCTGACCGAGCGCGGCACTGCCCCATTTGACGGTCGTTGGGGTTTTCAAGATGGCGGCGCAGTGCCACAATTTGGTGGCGTGTCGATTTCAAGATGGCGGCCCATTGTCGTTTCTGGACGTCGTGAGGTGTCTTTGATGGCGGTGAATTGCCCTATTTGGACAGGGTGGGTTTTTGAAGGTGGCAGTTTGCCCCATTTGGACGTCGTTCGTTCCAAGATGGCTGCGTCAGGTCGTATCGTGCGTTTGCTGTCCGTTTTTGTTGTTGGGGGTGTGCTTTTGGGAGGCCGTCCGCCAATGGGGCGGCCCTAAGGCGAACCTATCGCCGATTTTTGATTTTTTTTCCATTTTTGGACTCTTTTTTTTTTTTTTTTTTTTTTTTTTTTTTTTTGCTGGATTCCTTTTTGAATTTTTTTGGTGTTGTGTGGAGATGTGTGGTGTGGTGTTGTGTTTTCGGTTTGTGGTTGTTGGTAAACCGCTTGGGGCAGGGGGCTATGTGCTTCGGTGGTAGAGGTTGTTGTGTGTGTGGGGCCGGATGGCAAAATTTGGTTTTTTTGTTGTTGTTTTACTGTATTGTTGTTGTTTCGTGGTCCATGTGGGGGGGGGGGCGGATGGCAAAATTTGCTGTTGTGGTTGTTGTTTTCAATAGTGGGGGATGTTTTTTTTTTTTTTTTTCTTTGTTATTGTCTCTGCGCGTACCTGGGATGTGCGAAATGTGACCTTGTTGTTGTTGTTGTTTGTCTGTGTTGTTGTTGTTTGGGGTAGCGTTGAATTTTGCGGATTTCGGTTTTAGGGGGGAGGAGCCCCTTGAGGCGCAAGTAGGTAGGCAACCCATTCGACGTGGGTGTGCGATGGGTTGCCTATGCATCAGGGTGTGACCAATGGGTAGGTAGGGTCTGCAATTGCGCAGGCAATGTGTAGCTATGCGTAGGTGTTGGGGTAGCAAGACCTTGTTGCAGCTGTCCCTATGCATAGGCGTAGGTAGCAAGACGTTGCTAGAGGTGTCCCTATGCATAGGCGTAGCTAGCAAGACGTTGCTGGAGGTGTCCCTATGCATAGGCGTAGGTAGCAATGCATAGGCGTAGCTAGCAAGGCGTTGCTGGAGGTGTCCCTATGCATAGGAAAGGGTTTAGCAATGCGTAGGTATGCATAGGTAGGGTTAGCAATGCACTGGTCCATGCGTACCTATGCATAGGTAGGGTTAGCAATGCACTGGTCCATGCGTACCTATGCATAGGTAGGGTTAGCAATGCACTGGTCCATGCGTACCTATGCATTGGTAGGGTTTAGCAATGCATTGGTCCATGCGTACCTAGGTTTAGCAATGCATAGGGCCGTCGTTTTCCTATGTGTAGCTGGTCTGCAGCAATGCATTGGTCGACGTTCTGCTATGCATGGTCCGTCTCTGGCGATGCGTTGATCCACACTTAGTGATGTGTAGGATAGGTTAGGGAATGTGGGAGGGTGTCCTTTTTTTGCCTGTCTGTCTTTCTGTGTGTCCGACGTTGAAGGAAACGATGGTCTAGTGGCCAGTCTGCGCCTCTTGTGCGTAGGTTGTTCGGGTGCGATCCCTGAACGTCGTCTTCAATGTGTCTTCTTCTGATTCTCTCTTATGTCTCTTCTGATGTCTGTGGGGTCATGTGGTGGGTGTTCTCGGATGCGGAATTTTCTAGGGAAGCGAATGGGCACACTTTGGAAGACGTCATACTTTCCGTTCGGGTGGTGTCGCATGAAAACCCGTGACGTGCGCACGGTGGCACGTGGATGGAACTTGTGAAAAGAAACGACGTATCTGGGGTGTTGCATCACTGCACATACGGCAACAACAAAAAAAAAAAAAAAAAAAAAAAACGACAACAACCAAAAAATTTCAAAAAACAAAATTTTTCAATTTTTTCGAAAAGAAATGCCAACGACATGTGGTGTTCCCAAGCGGTCACCCATCTAAGTACTAACCACACCCAATGCTGCTTGACTTCGGTGTGCGGAAGGGAACCGGTAGACCCAGCATGGTATGGTCGTTGGCGAGAGACTACGGGATCACGTATGGTACATGTAGCGTTCCCACGGTTGGTCCGATACGCGTGGCTTGAGTCGGGTTCGAGTCAAGTCACAAAGTGCGGTGTGCGTGCACACACACGGGGCGACACGTAGTTGTACACGCGTATTCGATTTGTGTGTGCCTTCAGTTACTGTCGTCCGTGTTAAGTTGTTTTGGGGCACGTTCGTAAAGTTAGGTTAGGCCAATTAGGTTAGGTTAGCTTAGGTTAGGCTTGATTAGGCTAGCTTGTGCCAAATTAGGTTAGGTTAGGCTGGGTCAGGCTCGATTAGGTTAGGTTAGGCTGGGTCAGACTCGATTAGGTTAGGTTAGGCTGGGTTAGGTTAGGTTAGGTAGGTTAGGTTAGCTTAGGTTAGGCTTGATTAGGCTAGCTTGTGCCAAATTAGGTTAGGTTAGGCTGGGTCAGGCTCGATTAGGTTGGGTTAGGCTCGATCACGTTACGCCGGGTTGCGTGGCCCACAGCGCACCGTTCTCGAGGTACGTCGTTCTGAACTTTTTGTTTGGCTGGAGCAGCATGAGAACTTTATGAAGCCTAAGCTAATGTGACCTAACCTAACCTAACCTAACGGGGCCCAACTTATCCCAAGACTGCCTGAACACACCTGGGCCTGAGCACACCTACCCAGGCCTCTCACTCTGTTGAGAACTCGCTGACCGTGACGTTTAGAGTGCCGATGTCGGAAATTCGCGAAGTAGACGTTGTGGTGTGACCTTGCCCGACATTGTGACGCGGTCGTCACGACCGTCACATAAATTTCCCTGAAACGGACTGTCGTGTGACAGCGTCCGCTCCAGGTTGTGCTGCGTCCATGCAGCGCAGCGCTTATGTCGATGTGGGTTGACGATATCGGAATACGGTCATCTTCGAGGCAGCGTTCGTCACGACGAAGACGGTGTCACGACCGTGACATGTCACGTGACTCGTGTGAGAAATCCTCGATGGGATCCAGTGCAGCGGGTAAGGGGGGCCACCCTCTGGGGGAGCTGCCAGATCGCCGCTTGCGTGTGCACACACACACACGTCGTCGTAGACAGTTTTTCGGGCTTCGCATCGTCGCTAATGAATCGCGAGTGTGACGAGTCGCGTTCTGTGACACGAGACTGCATCCGTGTCACGATGTTGACGTCCGATCGCGGGTCGGTGCATAAGGGGTTAAAGGCGTGGAGTAAATCGTGTCAAGCCGAGTGTGGCTCGTCGGCGAGCGTGGTAGAGCCGCGACTTTGTTTGATGCAGGGTTGTGATTGATCGTGCTTGCAACCGTTGTCCTGCGTCTGCGGGACCTGAGATTCGGCACGGACGTTCGCAAAGGTTGTCGCTGTCATGTGAAGTGCGTGGGGACCGTCGAACACGCGGGGAACGTCCGTAAATGAGCGAAATAGGTGATGTAGTGCGGCTCTCGGGAGTGCTTCTCGGTTTTGTACGCGGTTTCTGACGGTGTTGCGGCATGACGGGGTGCCCGTCGACGGTCTCGTACGGAAGCCCGTTCCCTACTCTATCCGTCCGTACCCGTGGTTTCGCGGGGGGTGCGACTTACGGGTCGAAAAGTCGGTCAGAATAGGGAGTCGAGCACGGTCTCGGTGGCTCGCGGGGGGCCCGCGGTGCTCTCGGTACACCGTCTGCGTTGCCGTTCGTCCGAGGTGATGTAGTCAGACGCCGGCCGACGTGCGCGCCATCCTGTTTTCGAATCGTCGTTCAACAAGTGCGTCATCGTCGTCAGTCGTCATGTCCGAAGCCGAAGCTGCAGCTCCCGTGGCCGCGAGCCCCAAGAAAGCCGCCAAGTCCGCCGCGGCGGCCAAGAAGCCACGCGCCAAGCCCGCGCACCCCAAGACCGCGGATATGGTCAATTCGGCCATCAAGAACCTGAAGGAGAGGGGCGGCTCCTCCCTGCAGGCCATCAAGAAGTACATCTCCGCCAACTACAAGGTGGACGCCGAGAAGCTGTCGCCGTTCATCAAGAAGTACCTGAAGGGTGCCGTCACCGGAGGCAAGCTCGTCCAGACCAAGGGCAAGGGTGCTTCTGGATCCTTCAAGCTGGCCAGCAAGGAGAAGGTGGAGAAGACGGAGAAGAAGCCGAAGAAGGTCGCCGCCGCCGCAGCCCCTAAGAAGGCCAAGGCTGCCGGAGAGAAGAAGGCCAAGGCCGCGCCTAAGAAACCCGCCGCCGGTGACAAGAAGCCCAAGGTCGCCGCGAAGAAGCCCGCTGCTGCCGCCGCCAAGAAACCCGCTGCTGCCGCCGCCAAGAAACCCGCTGCCGGCGCCGCCAAGAAGCCCAAGAGCCCCAGCAAGGCCAAGAAGGCAACCAAGGCCCCTGCCGCCAAGAAGCCCAAGGCACCCAAGCCCAAGAAGGCCGCCGCCAAGCCCAAAGCTGCTCCCAAGAAGAAGTGAAGAGTTCACTCTCACGTCTTCTTCCTCCTCCCCCTTTAAACGCACTGCGCCGTCTCGGCCGTTGCAAAACAGCCTTTTTCAAGGCTAACAAATCTCTCCCGAGAGATCGACTCGAACAAAGACCGAAATAATGAACCCTCCCCTCTATCCTGAACCTAAACCCCACCCTCATTTCACCTAACACCGCGAAATCGAACCTCCTTCAAGACCTTGTAAATGTATACCGCGAGCACGGGGAGCGCCTGCCATCGAGAGGGTAGGCCGTCCGCATCGCACGGCTGCTCACCGCGTAGCCTACGTAGGAGGCGACCTCCGTCCGCGCGCGCGGGCGGGCGGGAAAACACACGCACACACATGAAGAGGAGTAGGGGGCGGGGGAAACAGGGTGTACCTACGCGTGTTCTCTTTATTTCTTTGCAATGCGAGGGTGTCGGGGTAATTATTGTGTATCAAATCGGTAAGTCTTTGTTGTTCGTTAACCTTTCGGGAAACATGTTTTGGCCCTTAAAAGGGCCGATTTGGTGCTTATCCGGGTTAGGGAAAAGACTTTTTAAGCGCGTTCACCACGGATGCGGCGAGCCAGCTGGATGTCCTTTGGCATGATGGTCACACGCTTGGCGTGGATGGCGCACAAGTTGGTATCTTCAAAGAGACCGACCAGGTAAGCTTCTGAAGCTTCTTGCAAAGCCATAACGGCAGAGCTTTGAAATCTTAAATCAGTTTTAAAATCTTGCGCAATTTCTCGCACAAGGCGCTGGAAGGGGAGCTTCCTTATCAAAAGCTCAGTGCTTTTCTGATAACGACGGATCTCACGAAGAGCGACGGTACCGGGGCGGTAACGATGGGGCTTCTTCACACCTCCGGTGGCTGGGGCACTCTTGCGAGCAGCTTTGGTGGCCAGCTGTTTGCGGGGGCCTTGCCTCCGGTGGACTTCCTGGCGGTCTGCTTGGTACGGGCCATGGCGACGACGACGTTCTTCTCGTGAACACGGAGTACGACGAACTGATGCCGCGCTCCGCGCCGACGGGTGTATATGTAGGGTGCGCGGTGCTGGCGGTTGCTGCGCGCGCGCGCGATCCTCGCTCGTGATTGGTCGTCGGCAACGTGCACGCGACGGAGCGAGCCGATTGGTCGAACGCGACCGTAGCGACGCGGCCCGGGCGAGCGCTTAAAAGCCCGTGCGCGCGGAGTAGCGGCATCACTTCGTCGAGCTCCTTCAAGAAGTACACGTCGCTGCTCATTCAAGATGACGGGAAGAGGCAAGGGAGGCAAGGGACTTGGCAAAGGAGGAGCCAAGCGTCACCGCAAGGTTCTCCGTGACAACATCCAGGGCATCACCAAGCCCGCCATCCGCCGTTTGGCCCGCCGTGGTGGTGTCAAGCGTATCTCCGGTCTCATCTACGAGGAGACCCGTGGTGTGCTCAAGGTGTTCCTGGAAAACGTCATCCGTGACGCCGTCACCTACACCGAGCACGCCAAGAGGAAGACCGTCACCGCCATGGACGTCGTCTACGCCCTGAAACGCCAGGGCCGTACCCTCTACGGTTTCGGAGGTTAATTACCTTCTGCACTATCCCACCGGGGTTTTGCAAAACATAATTCTAAAACGGTCCTTTTAAGGACCAAAAATCCTTCCAGAAAGGTCAACTCTAAACAAAGACTTAAGTAACCTAACCCTTCTCCTACCTTACCATCATTTATTTTGCTGCTGTCATGGAATATATATGTACACACATGACGAAAAACACGCAAACAGTTATTAATAATAAAGTGAATAATAGCAAGAGACACTAACAAAGCACGTGCACCTTAAGTACTTTAAGCACTAATGGAGCGGTCTTAAGAACACTGCGCGTGCAACATATCGCTGCGAGACGCGTGTGTAACTTGCACACATACACGCACGACGTGTGGGATGTCGTCATGGAGCACGAAGTTAAGCACGCGGTGTGCATTACGCGTTCGTCATTAAGCACGCGGTGACCGTTACGTATGTGTCGTCGTAGTTAAGCACGCGGTGGCCGCTACGTATATGTCGTCGTAGTTAAGCACGCGGTGACCGTTACGTATGTGTCGTCGTAGTTAAGCACGCGGTGGCCGTTACGTATATGATGTCGCGACTAAGTTCGAAGTGAAGCACGACGCGGTAACCGTTTTACGTATGCGGTGTCGCGTCTGTAGCGTCGTAACTAAGCACGTGCTTAGTCCGATCGTGTCATAACGCGTGTATATATTGTCGTACATGTCGACGTCGTGTGTTACGTGCCTCTCGGACACAGTGAGTGGGATGCAAAGGTTAGGTTTTTGGTCTTTGTTCGAGCTATCCTTTCGGAAGTGATTTTTTGGTCCTGAAAAGGACCGTTTTACAGGGCTCGTGAACGAGCAAGGCAGGAGAGCGATGGCTTACGCCTTCTTCTCTGTCTTCTTGGGCAGAAGGACTGCCTGGATGTTGGGGAGAACACCACCCTGGGCGATGGTGACTCCAGACAGGAGCTTGTTCAACTCCTCGTCGTTACGGATGGCCAACTGCAAGTGACGAGGGATGATCCTGGTCTTCTTGTTGTCACGGGCAGCGTTGCCGGCCAACTCCAGAACTTCAGCTGCAAGGTACTCCATTACAGCGGCCAGGTAGACAGGAGCTCCAGCTCCGACGCGTTCAGCATAGTTTCCCTTGCGGAGAAGACGATGGATACGTCCGACGGGGAACTGAAGTCCAGCTCTAGATGACCTAGATTTCGACTTGCCCTTAACCTTGCCTCCTTTACCCCTCCCTGACATGTTGATACGAAGGTGCTTTCGACGAAAGTGATGAACGAACGCACGAGTGACCGTGCGAGCGAGCGACGAGTGACGAAGTGATGCCGAAAATTTTCTGAGCTTAATATTTATACTTTCGTGGTGTACCGCGTGCGCTCCTGCGCACACCTACCTTGGCCTCTATTGGCTGCCGTCGCGGTGGTGGGGGAAACTCGACGTCGCGCTGGTGTGCCGCGTGCGCGCGCAGGCGGTACACCAGCATTACTTAAATAGTAGTTCGAACCGCGGCACCACATTCTCGTCCGAGTCGTCGCACCGTTCGTATCGCCGCCATGCCGCCCAAGACGTCTGGAAAAGCTGCCAAAAAAGCTGGGAAGGCCCAGAAGAATATCTCCAAGGGAGATAAGAAGAAGAAGCGCAAGAGGAAGGAATCCTATGCCATCTACATTTACAAAGTGCTAAAACAGGTCCATCCTGATACTGGCATTTCCTCGAAGGCCATGTCCATCATGAACTCCTTCGTGAACGACATCTTCGAGCGCATCGCTGCTGAGGCCAGCCGTCTCGCTCACTACAACAAGAGGTCCACCATCACCTCCCGGGAGATCCAGACTGCTGTCCGTCTCCTCCTGCCCGGAGAATTGGCCAAGCACGCCGTGTCTGAAGGCACCAAGGCTGTGACCAAGTACACCAGCTCCAAGTAAATTCCTTCTTCCTGTTCGCAGGCTGAAGTGTTTGCTTCCATAAACGGTCCTTTTAAGGACCACAAAATACTTTCCGAAAGGTTACCTTTTCGACAAAGACCAAAAAAAAAATAATTATTAAACCCCCCAACCTTACCCCTACACGCACACGACGAATAAGAAATAAAATGAAAATGGTGGCAACGATTACATACTTACCTTTGGTGAATAGCATGGAACAAAATATAATGTAGTATTACATCGAGGGACTTCACTTACCAAAGACAAAGAAAATATAATAATAAATTACACGAAATTTCCCAGCAATATATACGGAATGTGTGTGTGCAAGACGTACGCAATAGAATGAGACAAAACAACATAATGGTACAATATATAAGAGAAGACACTCACCTGGTTCGCGGCTGTTGATTTCTCAGAGAGAAGAAAATGAAAAAAAAAGAAAAAAAAATAGGATCATGAAACGTTGTAGCCAAACATTTATCTTACCTTGGACACTGTGTGTAGAATGCAAACGCACAGGCTCAATTAGGTTGGGTTAGGTTAGGTTAGGTTAGGTTAGGTTAGGTTAGGTTAGGTTGGGTTAGGTTAGGTTGGGTTAGGTTAGGCTAGGTTAGGTTAGGTGAGGTAGGTTAGGTTAGGTTGGGTTAGGTTAGGTTGGGTTAGGTTAGGCTAGGTTAGGTTTAGATTCAAGGATTCATAAAAAACCTAACCTAGCCTAACCTAGCCTAACCTAACCTAGCCTAACCTAACCTAACCTAACCTAACCTAACCTAACCTAACCTAACCTAATCGAGCCTCTTCTAGCCTAACCTAACCTAATCTAGCCTAACCTAACCTAACCTACCGCGTAGTCAGAGAGGGAGCAATGATATCAGAGACGTGAAGGAAGTAGGCGAGAAAAAAGAATTAAACGAAAAGAACAAAAACATGTAGAAAGGGTACGCGTCAAAAAAAAAAAAAAAAAAAAAAGGGGGAATTCGAAACTGAAATTCCTTTATTTCAGAGGGATCATGATTGTATATGATGGGCCGAACCGGGCGGCACTGCAATGCCCGGACAACCCGTGAAAGTGGTGCTGCAAGCAGCCAACACACTTTCCTGTTCCAAAAACCAGTTTAATATTCTGACACCGCAATGCGGTGTGTACCAGATATTAAGCTGATAAGAACAGATACTACACTTTGATCTTAGCCAAAAGGCCGAGAAGCGATAAAGTTCAACTAGAATTACTAGTGTCTAGTGACAACGATAACCGAGAAACGCGGAGGAACCCGCCGACTCGCGCCTCCAACGTGTGGCGGGCAGAGGCTCTAGCTGCTTTGTAGCCGATGACGTCACGTGCCTCCCGGCAGCTGACCGAGCGCGGCACTGCCCCATTTGACGGTCGTTGGGGTTTTCAAGATGGCGGCGCAGTGCCACAATTTGGTGGCGTGTCGATTTCAAGATGGCGGCCCATTGTCGTTTCTGGACGTCGTGAGGTGTCTTTGATGGCGGTGAATTGCCCTATTTGGACAGGGTGGGTTTTTGAAGGTGGCAGTTTGCCCCATTTGGACGTCGTTCGTTCCAAGATGGCTGCGTCAGGTCGTATCGTGCGTTTGCTGTCCGTTTTTGTTGTTGGGGGTGTGCTTTTGGGAGGCCGTCCGCCAATGGGGCGGCCCTAAGGCGAACCTATCGCCGATTTTTGATTTTTTTTCCATTTTTGGACTCTTTTTTTTTTTTTTTTTTTTTTTTTTTTTTTTTGCTGGATTCCTTTTTGAATTTTTTTGGTGTTGTGTGGAGATGTGTGGTGTGGTGTTGTGTTTTCGGTTTGTGGTTGTTGGTAAACCGCTTGGGGCAGGGGGCTATGTGCTTCGGTGGTAGAGGTTGTTGTGTGTGTGTGTGGGGCCGGATGGCAAAATTGGTTTTTTTTGTTGTTGTTTTACTGTATTGTTGTTGTTTTCCTTTGTTGTTGTTGTTTCGTGGTCCATGTGGGGGGGGCGGATGGCAAAATTTGCTGTTGTGGTTGTTGTTTTCAATAGTGGGGGATGTTTTTTTTTTTTTTTTTCTTATTGTCTCTGCGCGTACCTGGGATGTGCGAAATGTGACCTTGTTGTTGTTTGTCTGTGTTGTTGTTGTTTGGGGTAGCGTTGAATTTTGCGGATTTCGGTGTTAGGTGGGAGGAGCCCCTGAGGCGCAGGTAGGTAGGCAACCCATTCGACGTGGGTGTGCGATGGGTTGCCTATGCATCAGGGTGTGACCAATGGGTAGGTAGGGTCTGCTATTGCGCAGGCAATGTGTAGCTATGCGTAGGTGTTGGGGTAGCAAGACCTTGTTGCAGCTGTCCCTATGCATAGGCGTAGGTAGCAAGACGTTGCTAGAGGTGTCCCTATGCATAGGCGTAGCTAGCAAGACGTTGCTGGAGGTGTCCCTATGCATAGGCGTAGGTAGCAATGCATAGGCGTAGCTAGCAAGGCGTTGCTGGAGGTGTCCCTATGCATAGGAAAGGGTTTAGCAATGCGTAGGTATGCATAGGTAGGGTTAGCAATGCATTGGTCCATGCGTACCTATGCATAGGTAGGGTTAGCAATGCACTGGTCCATGCGTACCTGTGCATTGGTAGGGTTAGCAATGCACTGGTCCATGCGTACCTGTGCATTGGTAGGGGGTTAGCAATGCATTGGTCCATGCGTACCTAGGTTTAGCAATGCATAGGGCCGTCGTTTTCCTATGTGTAGCTGGTCTGCAGCAATGCATTGGTCGACGTTCTGCTATGCATGGTCCGTCTCTGGCGATGCGTTGATCCACACTTAGTGATGTGTAGGATAGGTTAGGGAATGTGGGAGGGTGTCCTTTTTTTGCCTGTCTGTCTTTCTGTGTGTCCGACGTTGAAGGAAACGATGGTCTAGTGGCCAGTCTGCGCCTCTTGTGCGTAGGTTGTTCGGGTGCGATCCCTGAACGTCGTCTTCAATGTGTCTTCTTCTGATTCTCTCTTATGTCTCTTCTGATGTCTGTGGGGTCATGTGGTGGGTGTTCTCGGATGCGGAATTTTCTAGGGAAGCGAATGGGCACACTTTGGAAGACGTCATACTTTCCGTTCGGGTGGTGTCGCATGAAAACCCGTGACGTGCGCACGGTGGCACGTGGATGGAACTTGTGAAAAGAAACGACGTATCTGGGGTGTTGCATCACTGCACATACGGCAACAACAAAAAAAAAAAAAAAAAACGACAACAACCAAAAAATTTCAAAAAACAAAATTTTTCAATTTTTTCGAAAAGAAATGCCAACGACATGTGGTGTTCCCAAGCGGTCACCCATCTAAGTACTAACCACACCCAATGCTGCTTGACTTCGGTGTGCGGAAGGGAACCGGTAGACCCAGCATGGTATGGTCGTTGGCGAGAGACTACGGGATCACGTATGGTACATGTAGCGTTCCCACGGTTGGTCCGATACGCGTGGCTTGAGTCGGGTTCGAGTCAAGTCACAAAGTGCGGTGTGCGTGCACACACACGGGGCGACACGTAGTTGTACACGCGTATTCGATTTGTGTGTGCCTTCAGTTACTGTCGTCCGTGTTAAGTTGTTTTGGGGCACGTTCGTAAAGTTAGGTTAGGCCAATTAGGTTAGGTTAGCTTAGGTTAGGCTTGATTAGGCTAGCTTGTGCCAAATTAGGTTAGGTTAGGCTGGGTCAGGCTCGATTAGGTTAGGTTAGGCTGGGTCAGACTCGATTAGGTTAGGTTAGGCTGGGTTAGGTTAGGTTAGGTTAGGTTAGCTTAGGTTAGGCTTGATTAGGCTAGCTTGTGCCAAATTAGGTTAGGTTAGGCTGGGTCAGGCTCGATTAGGTTGGGTTAGGCTCGATCACGTTACGCCGGGTTGCGTGGCCCACAGCGCACCGTTCTCGAGGTACGTCGTTCTGAACTTTTTGTTTGGCTGGAGCAGCATGAGAACTTTATGAAGCCTAAGCTAATGTGACCTAACCTAACCTAACCTAACGGGGCCCAACTTATCCCAAGACTGCCTGAACACACCTGGGCCTGAGCACACCTACCCAGGCCTCTCACTCTGTTGAGAACTCGCTGACCGTGACGTTTAGAGTGCCGATGTCGGAAATTCGCGAAGTAGACGTTGTGGTGTGACCTTGCCCGACATTGTGACGCGGTCGTCACGACCGTCACATAAATTTCCCTGAAACGGACTGTCGTGTGACAGCGTCCGCTCCAGGTTGTGCTGCGTCCATGCAGCGCAGCGCTTATGTCGATGTGGGTTGACGATATCGGAATACGGTCATCTTCGAGGCAGCGTTCGTCACGACGAAGACGGTGTCACGACCGTGACATGTCACGTGACTCGTGTGAGAAATCCTCGATGGGATCCAGTGCAGCGGGTAAGGGGGGCCACCCTCTGGGGGAGCTGCCAGATCGCCGCTTGCGTGTGCACACACACACACGTCGTCGTAGACAGTTTTTCGGGCTTCGCATCGTCGCTAATGAATCGCGAGTGTGACGAGTCGCGTTCTGTGACACGAGACTGCATCCGTGTCACGATGTTGACGTCCGATCGCGGGTCGGTGCATAAGGGGTTAAAGGCGTGGAGTAAATCGTGTCAAGCCGAGTGTGGCTCGTCGGCGAGCGTGGTAGAGCCGCGACTTTGTTTGATGCAGGGTTGTGATTGATCGTGCTTGCAACCGTTGTCCTGCGTCTGCGGGACCTGAGATTCGGCACGGACGTTCGCAAAGGTTGTCGCTGTCATGTGAAGTGCGTGGGGACCGTCGAACACGCGGGGAACGTCCGTAAATGAGCGAAATAGGTGATGTAGTGCGGCTCTCGGGAGTGCTTCTCGGTTTTGTACGCGGTTTCTGACGGTGTTGCGGCAAGACGGGGTGCCCGTCGACGGTCTCGTACGGAAGCCCGTTCCCTACTCTATCCGTCCGTACCCGTGGTTTCGCGGGGGGTCGCGACTTACGGGTCGAAAAGTCGGTCAGAATAGGGAGTCGAGCACGGTCTCGGTGGCTCGCGGGGGGCCCGCGGTGCTCTCGGTACACCGTCTGCGTTGCCGTTCGTCCGAGGTGATGTAGTCAGACGCCGGCCGACGTGCGCGCCATCCTGTTTTCGAATCGTCGTTCAACAAGTGCGTCATCGTCGTCAGTCGTCATGTCCGAAGCCGAAGCTGCAGCTCCCGTGGCCGCGAGCCCCAAGAAAGCCGCCAAGTCCGCCGCGGCGGCCAAGAAGCCACGCGCCAAGCCCGCGCACCCCAAGACCGCGGATATGGTCAATTCGGCCATCAAGAACCTGAAGGAGAGGGGCGGCTCCTCCCTGCAGGCCATCAAGAAGTACATCTCCGCCAACTACAAGGTGGACGCCGAGAAGCTGTCGCCGTTCATCAAGAAGTACCTGAAGGGTGCCGTCACCGGAGGCAAGCTCGTCCAGACCAAGGGCAAGGGTGCTTCTGGATCCTTCAAGCTGGCCAGCAAGGAGAAGGTGGAGAAGACGGAGAAGAAGCCGAAGAAGGTCGCCGCCGCCGCAGCCCCTAAGAAGGCCAAGGCTGCCGGAGAGAAGAAGGCCAAGGCCGCGCCTAAGAAACCCGCCGCCGGTGACAAGAAGCCCAAGGTCGCCGCGAAGAAGCCCGCTGCTGCCGCCGCCAAGAAACCCGCTGCTGCCGCCGCCAAGAAACCCGCTGCCGGCGCCGCCAAGAAGCCCAAGAGCCCCAGCAAGGCCAAGAAGGCAACCAAGGCCCCTGCCGCCAAGAAGCCCAAGGCACCCAAGCCCAAGAAGGCCGCCGCCAAGCCCAAAGCTGCTCCCAAGAAGAAGTGAAGAGTTCACTCTCACGTCTTCTTCCTCCTCCCCCTTTAAACGCACTGCGCCGTCTCGGCCGTTGCAAAACAGCCTTTTTCAAGGCTAACAAATCTCTCCCGAGAGATCGACTCGAACAAAGACCGAAATAATGAACCCTCCCCTCTATCCTGAACCTAAACCCCACCCTCATTTCACCTAACACCGCGAAATCGAACCTCCTTCAAGACCTTGTAAATGTATACCGCGAGCACGGGGAGCGCCTGCCATCGAGAGGGTAGGCCGTCCGCATCGCACGGCTGCTCACCGCGTAGCCTACGTAGGAGGCGACCTCCGTCCGCGCGCGCGGGCGGGCGGGAAAACACACGCACACACATGAAGAGGAGTAGGGGGCGGGGGAAACAGGGTGTACCTACGCGTGTTCTCTTTATTTCTTTGCAATGCGAGGGTGTCGGGGTAATTATTGTGTATCAAATCGGTAAGTCTTTGTTGTTCGTTAACCTTTCGGGAAACATGTTTTGGCCCTTAAAAGGGCCGATTTGGTGCTTATCCGGGTTAGGGAAAAGACTTTTTAAGCGCGTTCACCACGGATGCGGCGAGCCAGCTGGATGTCCTTTGGCATGATGGTCACACGCTTGGCGTGGATGGCGCACAAGTTGGTATCTTCAAAGAGACCGACCAGGTAAGCTTCTGAAGCTTCTTGCAAAGCCATAACGGCAGAGCTTTGAAATCTTAAATCAGTTTTAAAATCTTGCGCAATTAAAAACATATCAATTAGTCCATGAAATGAGCTAATGTTGAGTTTAAGGTTACACAAGAACAGGATGTAAAAAACACATCTTTGTCTTGCAAAGCAACATAGCTCTGATAAAAGATTACGTTCAATAAGATTAAACCACCGAGGGGCTTTAGTCAGGTACTGTTCAAGATATTGTTGCTACCATTTAAAAAAAAAATTATTTACAAGGAGAGCATTCGTTTCAGTTGTTTTTAATGGCAAATAAGTTTGAAAGAAAGTCGCATCTTTCCCATCTTTCTTGATATATATATATATGTATATATATATATATATATATATATATATATATATATATATATATATATATATATATATCATGGGCCCCGGGCAGTTTCGGTTTTAGGCAGTCCCGCAACACACTATCTCCGTCTCTTTTTGGCTCGGCCAGACGCGTGAGAAAGAAAGAGATGGAGATAGTGCTTTGCGGGACTGCCTAAAACCGAAACTGCCCGGGGCCAATGATACACCTGGTATATATTGTTTATTGACAGACACTTTAAAAATTAATTCAGCATCTTTTTTATTTCTTTATTTAGAAAAAGAAATCAATTTACGAGGAATGCTCACATTTTTCTTCCTTGGCATGCAAAAATGTACAATTGGTGATTATTATATTCTTGCTACTTTAGATAAAGTATACCACAGGGAGAGCATTTGTAGAACCATGTTTGTGGATAAAAACACCTCATTAGAGAGCATTTCCGGCTGTGCCCGTCTGTTCCCGGTTGTGCCCGGCTGTACCCGGCTGTGCCCGGCTGTACCCGGCTGTGCCCCCAGCTGTGCCCCCGGCTCTCACACGCTCTCTCTATCGCGCTCTCTCTCTCTCTCTCTCTCTCTCTCTCTCTCTCTCTCTCTCTCTCTCTCTCTCTCTCTGTCCCTCTCTGTCTCGCTCCCGCCCTGTCTCTCTCCCTCACTCTCTCTCTCTCTCTCTCTCTCTCTCTCTCTCTCTCGATCCCGCCCTGTCTCTCTCCCTCACTCTCTCTCTCTCTCTCTCTCTCTCTCTCTCTCTCTCTCTCTCTCTTTCCTCTCTCTCTCTCTCTCTCTCTTGATCCAGCCCTCTCTCTCTCTCTCTGTCTCTCTAACTCTCTCTCTCTCTTTCTCTCGCTCCCTCTGTCTCTGTCTCGCTCTCGCCCTCCCTCTCTCTCTCTCTCTCTCTCTCTCTCTGTCTCGCGCTCCTTCCCTCTCCGTCGCTCTCTCGTCCCTTCCCGCACCTGTCGCTGCATGCCCCCCCCCCCCCTTCTTGTCTCCCACGCCTCAAAACACCACTGCCGATGCCTTGGTCGCACTCGAATCACCGTCCTCGTCGCACCTATGGCGGTGAGGGTGTGGGGGTATATTACCGTTGGGCTCGCGGTGACATGACCACGAGCACCTGGTTGATGACAGCCACCCCGCCGAGGGCACCTCCGCGCTGTCCAGGGTCCACGGTACGGCCCTACAGCATCTCTAGATGCTCCTTGGGCGCCTTTCGCCTAGAGCAGAAGACACACACGGCGCCCACTGCCTGACGGGGCGAGCGGGCCGCTGAGAGGAGGCCGTTGAGCGGGAAGGTGTCCGAGGACCAGCGCGATCTAGCGGGCAGACAGACGGACGCGGGGGTTGTCACAGGGGAGGGGGCCACCGTAACCAGGACGGCGACGACGAAGAAGGGAGGGAACAGGCGAGTACCCCAAGCAGGCGAGCGTTCGCGCCTTGCGTTCGTGATGGCCGAGCTGGTCATGGCCCTGGTGAGCGTCGCGTCGCGGCGCAGCGCGTCCAGCCCGGCGGAGCGCGTCGGTGGCAGGTCACGGCAGGGGCGCACGGCAGCGGCACGAAGTCCACGCCCCGTGGGGGGCGCGGCACAGCACGGCACGGCACGACGGGCACGGCGGCCGCAGCACGGCACAAAGCGGTCGCGGCAGCAGTCCAGCAAGGCGCGTGCCTCTCCCCGGCGACGACGAAGAAGCCGGGATGTGCGTGGCCGTGGCCGAGGACCGGGGCGACGGCGGCGTGGTCCCGGACAGCCCGGCGAGCACCACGCCGACGACGGACCCCGCCGAGACCACCACATCAACATCAGGCGGACGGTCATCGTGTCCCCGCGGACACGGCCGTCGAGTCGCCGTGGTGGTCGACGGCGGCCTCCCTCTCCCGACCACGAGTGCATGGGCGATATCTAATTTTCGTCGGAAACTCGTCTAACCGGTGCGTGGTGTCTCGGGGACACAATCCCCCATTACATGGCAGCATCTCGCGCACCGCACCGCTCTGGCTCAGCTGTCTGCCAGTGCGAGCAGCAGCCCAGCAGGAGCTGGACAACGGCTGCACGGCTGCGGTGGAGCGGGAGAGAGGTGCGTGCTAACTGAACTGCTAACACGAGGTGGTGGCGCAGTGCAGTGCAGTGCAGTGCGGTGCTGGTGGTGTTACCAGCCGAGGCCCGTGCGCGCACACGTGGCCAGCCGACAGGGCAGAACAGGTAGAACCCGCGGCGAGCCCCCAGGGCCCCCAGAGAAGGTGAGGCGTGCTTCATGACAGCGTGTCAAGGCCAAAAGAGGGCGGACGCCAATCATTTACCTGGCCTGTAGCATCCCACAGAAGCGCCTGCCGCAGCGCTACACGCCGTACCGCACGGCGGGCCGGTGCTGCGTGTTGCCTACCCCCACAAAGCGGGCGCTAGGGTTGTCCCAGACAGCCGGCAAGCATCACGCTGACAACGACCACTCCACCAAACCAGGCAGACGGACGCGATGGCAGCGGCAGACAGACGGACGTGGAGGCAGTGGCAGACAGACAGAACAACCAGGGGCACAGCCAGGCACAGCCGGGCACAGCCGGGCTCTGCTGTTATAGAATAATTTATGAATATTGAACCCGGCTTTGCTGTTATAGAATAATCCATAAATATTGAGCCAGAAGGGTGTCAGTGCTGGAATTTTGCACACAAGTCCCAAATTTTAGGTAGAAATAGGAAATGTAAGTCCCACTTTGTTACGATCAAAGATTGAATTTTCACAAAACCTAGTAGCAATGGTGATGTTAACTCTTATGTTCAATTTTTTATGGCAATGTTAAGGACTTTCTTACAACGTGAAAATGATTTGTAGTCCATTAAATTGTGCATTTTAAGGTGGACGGTGAGTCAAAATTATAGACACCATATGGGGAACACAATGGACTGACATCTATAGTGACCAATCTAATGCATGTTTCAAAACAAATCTATTAATTTCTTTAGACCGAGTGGTCCAAATTTAAAGAGTGAGGGCTCAAAACGACTGCCCACACCTCTTCTCTATGCTCACCGAGTTTGAAAACAATCACAAAAAAAATCTGGCCTGAGGCTAACAGAGTGTGTGAACAGAAGTTACGTTTCCGAAAACCTAGATGGTATTCAGGTAAAGGTTTTATTTCTCCGGAACAGTTTGACTTAAATTTGAGGTGAAGATGTCTTTTAGCTCAGAAAAAGGTCCTTTTTAAGGCGAACTAGGTATGAACAGTGTGGAAAATTAATTTGAAATTTAATTGACACATAGCTATAAACAAGGTTGCTTGTAAATTTAAAGACTATATAAACACAAATGGATGTTTATCTCAGCAACTACTCAACTAAATTTTAAAAATGATAGTTCAAAACGACCGCCGAGGCTTCCTCTCTATGCGTACCAAGTTTCAAAACAATCACAAAAAAAATCTGGCCTGAGGCTAACAAAGTGTGTGAACAGAAGTTAGGTTTCCGAACACCTGGATGGTATTCAGCAAAAGGTTTTATTTCTCTGGGACAGTTTGACTTAAATTTAAGGTTGAGATGTCTTTTAACTCAGAAAAAGGTCCTCTTTAAGACAAACTATGTATAAACAGTGTGGAAAATAAATTTGAAATTTAATTGACACATAGCTATAAACAAGGTTGCTTGTAAATTTAAAGACTATATAAACACAAATGGATGTTTATCTCAGCAACTACTCAACTAAATTTTAAAAATGATAGTTCAAAACGACCGCCGAGGCTTCCTCTCTATGCGTACCAAGTTTCAAAACAATCACAAAAAAAATCTGGCCTGAGGCTAACAAAGTGTGTGAACAGAAGTTAGGTTTCCGAACACCTGGATGGTATTCAGCAAAAGGTTTTATTTCTCTGGGACAGTTTGACTTAAATTTAAGGTTGAGATGTCTTTTAACTCAGAAAAAGGTCCTCTTTAAGACAAACTATGTATAAACAGTGTGGAAAATAAATTTGAAATTTAATTGACACATAGCTATGAACAAGAATACTAAAAAATGTAAAGACTATATAACACAAATGGATGTTTATCTCAGCAACTGCTGAACCGAATTTTAAAAATGATAGTTCAAAACGACCGCCGAGGCCTCCTCTCTATTCCTACCGAGTTTCAAAACAATCTAAAAAGAAATCTGGCCTCTGGCTCAGAGACTGTGTGAACAGAAGTTAGGTTTCCGAGCACCTGGATTGTATTCAGCTAAAGTTCTTATTTCTCCGGAACAGTTTGACTTAAATTTGAGGTGGAGATGTCTTTGAGCTCAGAAAAAGGACTTCTTTAAGATGAACTAGGTATGAACAGGGTGAAAAATAAATTTCGCATCGCTGATGTTGTGAAAACATCAAAGAGGTATCTCTTTTGTCTAAAGGCGGCTGAAGAAAGGAAAGAGGGGGGGGGGGGGGGTTGACAGGCTATAGCGAGTCAGGCCGGGACAAAAAGGCAGCATACTGTCTGAGTGTGTTTAAGTCATACACAATTACGCTGCTACACCTGGCCGCCCTTCTCCACCCCCTACACCTAGCTCGCCCCCCCCCCCCCCCCCCCCCCTGGCCCACCCTGCTCACTGCGCTCTCTGCGTTTTGGGGTAGGTGGGTGCTAGGAAGGATAGTGAAAAGGGAGAGAAGAGATAAAATGAGAAAATGGCACAAAATAGGGAGAGGTGGAAAAAAATCGGTGAAATTGTGATGGTGGTGGTAGTGGTGGTGGTAGTGGGCCCTGAGGGGGTGTCTTCTTGAACCCCCATGCCAAAAATCATTTGGCGCCACTGACGCCTGCCCTCGACTACGCGTGAAATCCGACAGGGAATGACGGACTAGGCTGATGGGGGGCCGTCACTAATATCGGTTAGGTTGAATAAGGTTAGGGGTGGGAGTGGAAGGGCGTCGTATTCCGCGCCGATCCCCACCTAGATATATAGGGTGTGACTCGGGTCGTGCCCACCGCGAGTTTAACAAGGGTACGCACATCACATAAGGACGCTCCCCCGAAGCTTCGATGCCCTCCCGTTTGGCCCCCCGGTGTCCGATCGGGCTGAAATTTGGTAGGCGAGCTCCCCTCGACCCCCTTCGTAGACGACTAGAATTTCAGCCCCGTCCGATGAGCCGTTTAGGGGGACGGGCATAAGTGACTTTTTGGAATTCGATGTTGATCCTGGCCTGCAAGGCTGGGGACTGCCGTAAGTGGGTGAGTGGGCCTTGCGGGCGGAACCGGGTCAAAACTTCAACCCTCATTTTCTCGGCTTCTACGGCACCGGCAGGGTCGTGGCTGGTCTCGTCGGGACCGTCAGAGTCCCGACTACCACCGCCGTACCCGTCTTCAAGCTGCCTTGTCCATTTTCTTAGTTAAAGTAACGAAAATATAGGTTCGTACCGTCTGCAGCCGGGGGCTCCTTCCCGCGCTTTTCGTCGTCTCTGATTGGCCGGCCGGCCCGCGACTCGACTGTCGGATGTCGCGCGCGCCAGCGGTTCAGCTGCGGGAATTCAAAATCGGTGGTGGCTCTCGATCAGTATTTTTGATGATATTATTCATGATTATTGTTATTTGGTGATGACCTATAATAGTTGATTGTTGTTTCGCCCGCGTTCCACTTTCATTTAGTACTACGAAACCAACGTAATAATGTGCATGTGCCCCCCACTCCCCCAACTAGTCCTGTATTCCACAAAGGCGACCAGAGGGATGGCCGTGTGGTCAGCATGGGTGCGAGAGAGACACAGAGGCAGCCCCGCTCAGCCCTCAACCCCCTCCCTTGTACTCGCTCTCTTTCACCCTCCCTGTCTCTCTCTCTCTCTCTCTCTCTCTCTCTCTTTCTCTCTCTCTCTCTCTCTCTCTCTCTCTCTCGCTCTCTCACTCTCTCTTTCTGTCTCTGTCTCACACTCTCGCTCCCTCTCTCTCGCGCGCTCCTTCCCTGTCCGTGTCTCTCTCTCTCTCTCTCTCTCTCGCTCCCTCTCTCTCGCGCGCTCCTTCCCTGTCCGTGTCTCTCTCTCTCTCTCTCTCTCTCTCTCTCTCTCTCTCTCTCTCTCTCTCTCTCTCTATCTCCCTCACTCACTCACTCTCTCTCTCTCTCTCTCTCTCTCTCTCTCTCGATCCCGCCCTGTCTCTCTCCCTCACTCTCTCTCTCTCTCTCTCTCTCTCTGTCTCTCTAACTCTCTCTCTCTCTCTCTCTCTCTTGATCCAGCCCTCTCTCTCTCTCTCTGTCTCTCTAACTCTCTCTCTCTCTTTCTCTCGCTCCCTCTGTCTCTGTCTTGCTCTCGCCCTCCCTCCCTCTCTCTCTCTCTCTCTCTCTCTGTCTCGCGCTCCTTCCCTCTCCGTCGCTCTCTCGTCCCTTCCCGCACCTGTCGCTGCATGCCCCCCCCCCCCCTTCTTGTCTCCCACGCCTCAAAACACCACTGCCGATGCCTTGGTCGCACTCGAATCACCGTCCTCGTCGCACCTATGGCGGTGAGGGTGTGGGGGTATATTACCGTTGGGCTCGCGGTGACATGACCACGAGCACCTGGTTGATGACAGCCACCCCGCCGAGGGCACCTCCGCGCTGTCCAGGGTCCACGGTACGGCCCTACAGCATCTCTAGATGCTCCTTGGGCGCCTTTCGCCTAGAGCAGAAGACACACACGGCGCCCACTGCCTGACGGGGCGAGCGGGCCGCTGAGAGGAGGCCGTTGAGCGGGAAGGTGTCCGAGGACCAGCGCGATCTAGCGGGCAGACAGACGGACGCGGGGGTTGTCACAGGGGAGGGGGCCACCGTAACCAGGACGGCGACGACGAAGAAGGGAGGGAACAGGCGAGTACCCCAAGCAGGCGAGCGTTCGCGCCTTGCGTTCGTGATGGCCGAGCTGGTCATGGCCCTGGTGAGCGTCGCGTCGCGGCGCAGCGCGTCCAGCCCGGCGGAGCGCGTCGGTGGCAGGTCACGGCAGGGGCGCACGGCAGCGGCACGAAGTCCACGCCCCGTGGGGGCGCGGCACAGCACGGCACGGCACGACGGGCACGGCGGCCGCAGCACGGCACAAAGCGGTCGCGGCAGCAGTCCAGCAAGGCGCGTGCCTCTCCCCGGCGACGACGAAGAAGCCGGGATGTGCGTGGCCGTGGCCGAGGACCGGGGCGACGGCGGCGTGGTCCCGGACAGCCCGGCGAGCACCACGCCGACGACGGACCCCGCCGAGACCACCACATCAACATCAGGCGGACGGTCATCGTGTCCCCGCGGACACGGCCGTCGAGTCGCCGTGGTGGTCGACGGCGGCCTCCCTCTCCCGACCACGAGTGCATGGGCGATATCTAATTTTCGTCTACGCTGCTACACCTGGCCACCCTTCTCCACCCCCTACACCCAGCTCGCCCGCCCTGGCCCACCCTGCTCACTGCGCTCTGGAGCGACTTGAGGGTCTTGCGGGTGGCCGCTATGATGCGGGCGGCTGGCTGCCAGCGAAGGCCAGCGGGCGTTACAAGTCGAGCTACGGCCAGCAGGGGTCAGTGGGAGGGCGCTTACGCTGACCCCGTCCGTGCCGTCAACTCTTTCTTCCTTGCGGTCAGCAGCGGCTTAAGGCGACAGCGGGGGCACAGCCAGGGGCAGCTGTGATCGGCTGTGCCCAGCTGTGCCCGGCTGTGCCCGGCAGTGCCTGTTTGTCTGCCGCTGCCTCCACGTCCGTCTGTCTACTGCTGCCATCGCGTCCGTCTGTCTGCCGCTGCCCTCGTTCACGGCCTGCCACGGTTGAGTGGTCGTTGTCAGCGTTGTGCTTGCCGGCTGTCCGAGACTACCCTAGCGCCCGCTTTGTGGGGGTAGGCAACACGCAGCACCGGCCCGCCGTGCGGTACGGCGTGTAGCGCTGCGGCAGGCGCTTCTGTGGGATGCTACAGGCCAGGTAAATGATTGGCATCCGCCCTCCTCTGGCCTTGACACGCTGTCATGAAGCACGACCCACCTTCTCTGGGGGCCCTGGGGGCTCCGCGCGGGTTCTGCCAGGTAGGCCGTCCCGCCGCGCAGGGGAGCCGAGCGGATGGCCTACCAGTGCCTTCGCAGGCGCTCCTCCACTGGGCACCAGATCCCAAAAGACAAGCCTTTGAGTCCAGTGCTTTAATTATCAGAAATTCTTCTATGTCAGAAAAAAATATAAAAAAAATATGTTATTTTTTCTTTTACCAAGGAAGAAGGATTAGAAGTAAGACAGTATTATAAAAAATGTTTGGAGCCTCATATGTGCCTCTGACTCGCAGAAGTAAAGAGTCCAATGTCGAGCATGGCAGATGGGCGACCTGAGAATGAGTTCAGGCCTTCATCAAACCTCGAATACTTTATTTAAACTTAAATACTGTTTTCTTTTATTTAATAAAAAAAAGTAAGACCCATCCATTTTCATGTTTTGGCCGACCTCGTGTTTTCCACTTCAAAGTAAAGGTCACTGTAGATTGATTAGGCATGGTCTGGCTCGGTTATGGATGATAAATGCAACAAAACATTGAGCACATCCTACTACATATTTAGGTTACTGCTCATGACACTCCTGTATCGGTTCGGGCATGAATTAATTATTTTTTATTATGCCAGGCACAAATGAGCGTGCAGACTATGTTTACAAGATGAAGTGACATGTTATCTAACAACTGTGATGCAGGAAAAACAATAATTTAATTGAAAAAAAAAATCAAATTTTTTTACCATTTCAAAGAAATCTGTATAAATTCAACCCTTAGGTCCGGAGCTTTGTCATTTCAGTTCTTGGCCCTTCATACATTCTTGTTTTGGTGGTAATAGTTTAACTTCTTAACTCTGTTGATAAGACTAAGACGAGGCCAGTTCTTAATGCTCAAGTCACTCCTTGATCGGTTCCGGCATGAATTCATTATTCATAAATATTTGAGGCACAAATAAGAGTGCAGACTATTTTTACAATATTAACTGACATGGCATCCAACCACTGTGATGCAGGAAAAACAATCATTTAATTTTTCAAAAAAAAAAATCCCCAATTTTTCACCATTTTAAAGAAATCTCTATAAATTCAACCGTTAGGTCCAAAGCCTTGCAATTTCAGTTCTTGGCCATTTAGAAATTCTAGTTTTGGTGGTAATAGTTTCACATCTTTACTCTGTTGATAACACTAAGACGAGGCCAGTTCTTAATGCTCAAGTCACTCCTTGATCGGTTCCGGCATGAATTCATTATTCATAAATATTTGAGGCACGAATAAGAGTGCAGACTATTTTTACAAGATGAACTGACATGTCATCTAACAACTGTGATGCAGGAAAAACAATAACTTAGTTTTTCAACAACAAAAAAAAGAATTTTCAAATTTTTCACCATTTCAAAGAAATCTGTATAAATTCAACCGTTAGGTCCAGAGCCTTGCCATTTCAGTTCTTGGCTCTTTAGACATTCTAGTTTTGGTGGTAATAGTTTCACATCTTTACTCTGTTGATAAGACTAAGACGAGGCCATTTCTTAATGCTCAAGTCACTCCTTGATCGGTTCCGGCATGAATTCATTATTCATAAATATTTAAGGCACGAATAAGAGTGCAGACTATTTTTACAAGATGAACTGACATGTCATCTAACAACTGTGATGCAGGAAAAACAATAATTTAGTTTTTTTTTAAAAAAAAAAAGGATTTCCAAATTTTTCACCATTTCAAAGAAATCTGTATAAATTCAACCGTTAGGTCCAGAGCCTTGCCATTTCAGTTCTTGGCCCTTTAGACATTCTAGTTTTGGTGGTAATAGTTTCACATCTTTACTCTGTTGATAACACTAAGACGAGGCCAGGTCTTAATGCTCAAGTCACTCCTGGATCGGTTCCGGCATGAATTCATTATTCATAATTATTTGAGGCACAAATAAGAGTGCAGACTATTTTTACAAGATGAACTGACATGACATCTCACAACTGTGATGCAGGAAAACAAAAATTTAGTTAAAAAAAAAAAGAGGATTTTCAAATTTTTCACCATTTCAAAGAAATCTGTATAAATTGAGCCGTTAGGTCCAGAGCCTTGCCATTTCAGTTCTTGGCTCTTTAGACATTCTAGTTTTGGTGGTAATAGTTTCACATCTTTACTCTGTTGATAAGACTAAGACGAGGCCATTTCTTAATGCTCAAGTCACTCCTTGATCGGTTCCGGCATGAATTCATTATTCATAAATATTTAAGGCACGAATAAGAGTGCAGACTATTTTTACAAGATGAACTGACATGTCATCTAACAACTGTGATGCAGGAAAAACAATAATTTAGTTTTTTTTAAAAAAAAAAAAATAAATTTCCAAATTTTTCACCATTTCAAAGAAATCTGTATAAATTCAACCGTTAGGTCCAGAGCCTTGCCATTTCAGTTCTTGGCCCTTTAGACATTCTAGTTTTAGTGGTAATAGTTTCACATCTTTACTCTGTTGATAACACTAAGACGAGGCCAGGTCTTAATGCTCAAGTCACTCCTGGATCGGTTCCGGCATGAATTCATTATTCATAATTATTTGAGGCACAAATAAGAGTGCAGACTATTTTTAGCACATTACCTGACATGTTATCTAACCACTCTGGTGCAGGGAAAACAATAATTTAGTTTTTCAAAAAAAAAAAAGGTTTTCAAATTTTTCACCATTTCAAAGAAATCTGTGTAAATTCAAGTGTTGGGTCCTCAGCCTTTACATTTCATTTCTTGGTCCTTCAGACATTCTACTTTTGATGGTAATAGTTTAACTTCTTAACTCTGTTGATTACACTAAGACGAGGCCAAGTCTTAATGCTCAAGTCACTCCTGGATCGGTTCCGGCATGAATTCATTATTCATAATTATTTGAGGCACAAATAGGAGTGCAGACTATTTTTACAAGATGAACTGACATGTCATCTTACAGCTGTGATGCAGGAAAATCCCTGGAGTCTGTCCCCCCTCCCTCTCCATCCGCCTTCAGATAAAGAAGATACCTCTTTGATGTCTTTAAAACATCAGCGATGCTGTAAAAACATCTTTGATGTAATTACTTTGATATAATGATAGGAAAATATTTAATCTTAAAATCTTACAAAAACAGTACACATTATAAATAGGACACCACATGACTGGTGTGTGAAATAAGCTAGTAAATAGCAACACAATTAAAGCTTACTTACATACTTTCTATAATTTTCAAAGAACACAGAGACAACACAGAATAAAAAAAATATTTTCAAACAAAATGACTTCTTCAATTCAGTCGTATCTTTACCTAGAAGATTTACACACATCAAAATGGTCATTTCTAGTTAAGTTAAAAGTATAAAACTTACTTTAAGATTTGGTTATAACGGCGTTACAGATTAGTACAGGTACTGTTCAACTGTTGTTAGATATTTAAATTTTCCCTCACTTTACGCTTGATGTCTGCTTTTCTGTGAATAAAGTCTTCCATTTGGAGCAAATCTTCTAATTCAGCCTCCAATACATTTGGAGAAATATCTTTTGCTCTATAAAAATTAACTGTTTCTTCAACTAGCTTCGGCTCTGCCAATTCCAGCCACTTTTGACAATACACATCATACAGTTCTTCATTTTCACCATCATAATCAACTTTGGTTTTCATTAGTTGATTGAATTCAGAGCGGTTCAGCCGACCACTGTACACATCCACTGGAAAATCACCACTCCGTATCAAACTGAACGCTTTGGATAGATTGAGAGTGTTTTCCACAGCTTTCTTTCGGTCCATGATCACTTTGCTGAAAAAATTGAAGAAGATTTTAAGTATACAAGTACCACTGTGGAGGAAAAAGAAGCACGCTGTCTATGAGAGTAGATATTGTGATGTGTTGCCATATTTGCTTCAATGAATTTACTGTACCTTTCCAGTTTTTTATAGTATCTTGATGCTGTTTTTTGCGAATGATGCAGTCCTTTCCTCACATTTTCTTTGTCCTTCTCACTTTCTTCATATTCTGCATACGTTTCTGCTACTTTACGTAGCAGATTGGCAGTGAAGTGAGGTTTGTGATTTAAATCACACCACCTGTTCAGTTCCTTGTACACACAGTGATGTTGCTGCAAAAATGGTTAAGATACAATTATTAAAAATGAAGTTTTTTAATCATTGGAACTGCTTCAAGTACTTAAGCAATCAAAAATAAGTATTTTCCCCGATACTCTTGAATCTAATGAGGCGAAGTTCGAAAACATAAGCAAAACAACAAGAACACAAAGCTCATTCTTACCAAAAAGGCAGTTGTTGAGGCATATGGAAAAGCAAGCTGCACTTTCCTCTTTTTGATGGTTGCCTGCAGGTGCTTCTTTGGTTTTTTGAACCTTTTCATAATGTTGATGTAACGCGCAAAGTATGGCCACATGTCTTCCTTTACCAGAATGGTGGCCTGCTCACTTTCCCCAGTCTTGTGGAGGGCAACATGGATGATACGGTCACCACACTTCTGAAGCTTTGATTGAAAAAGTTCATCCAATGTGCAGTGTGCAAATTCACCTGGTCTTGCAGCAGATTTTAATATGTGAGTGACAGCTATGTAACCCACAACAAAGTTGAAGTCTGGGCGAAGTTCACTTGCTCCTGCAAATTAAATCATAAAAACAGACACATGTTGTAAAAATCCTGTTTACCAGGCAGCTTATTGTAGCTTCTCACCATGTTAACCATAATACAACACTTACCAGGTTGTTTTTCTAGCTCAGCAAACATGTCATCAGAAGCGTTTTCCAGCCTTTCAAGGCAGGACTCAAAACGGACTTTAGAGTCCGCCAAAAACCCATCCCAACATCGAGCATCGGGCAGAGAATCAGCATTCCTTGTTTGCTTTTCTGCCACGTCCAGGTGAGAGTTTTCAGCAGCTCTCTGAGCTACTGGGGCAAAGCCCCGTTTAGCCTTTTTCAAATCATCAGCTAAAGTTGGGTACTGAAATAAATAATGATTATTTAAGACACTGACTCCCATAAAATTTGAAAAATTCAAGAAAGCAGTTAACAACTAACTTTTTCCAAGTCCTTCAAAAAAATTTCATTATCAAAAAGGTCCTCCTCCACGTATTGCATCATCTTTCTGATGTTTTCACAATAACATTTGATTGTTGATGCAGACAACTTGACTTCATGCGTGAGAATGTCTATAAACTCTGTCAACTTGGCAAAGTCAGCAAGACTTAGAAAGCCATTGTCATCTTCAGGATGGAACATATGGGCATACCCCAAAATAGTTTTCGACATACTTTTAAAAGCTTTTGCTTGCTTTTCACTCATGGTTTTTTCGAGTGTTAGGGTAAAAACGCATTTGATTATTTCAAAGTCCTCACTTAGTTTGGGGTATGCTAACTGTTTCATTTTCATTTTTGAGGACATATTAGCTTCCTGCTGTTCCTGGGAAGAAAAACTAAATATGTAGGATTGTACAAGACAGTAATTTTATATATTGGGTTAAGATACATTCTAACATTGTTCAATTTCCTAAAGACTTCATTTGTAATACCTTGGTAGCTTCATTATCCAAGTCACTTTCAGCTTCAGAGGCAGAGTGCACCGCGTCTTCAGCATCACATTCATCCACATCCATCGCTTCATCTTCATCTGTATCTTCATCCTGAGAAAAATATGATTTATTTTTAACATTTAGCAAAGACCATAAATTTATTTGGTGTAAACAGGTAAACTCTAATTTCAATAATCTTTTCTCATTTCAGGTCGATTGGTCGAGATCATTTAAATTTATGTTATCTCACTTTGACACAAAAATAAAATTGGTAAAGTTATTGGTTTACCTAATAGAAAGATTTGGTTTAGTCTGCTTTTAATTATTCAACTAAATATGTATTGCAGATGATGGAGACAATGTAATGGTTTGAGCACCATAAAGTACAAATTTGAAAGGGGTGTCAATTGAAATATTTCGTACCTTTGCAATGTACAAGTTGTACTTGTTTAAGAACTTTTCAAAACCCTTACGAACTGTTTTTTCCTTCCAGTGATCTCTTGTATGCTCTGGAATATCATCAAATTGGACAGGCCGTAGACCTGATCTGCCAGACTGGGAAGTTTTGGTGCTCAAGGCCACAAGCTTACTCTTTGATGTAACATGGTGCTTTGTCCTCAAGTGTCTCGTAAAATTGCTCGTTATCATATCCTTGTCACATATTGGACACACTTTTAGGGGCCTTACAGTTTTGCCTGCAAATACAAAAAAATGCTTTGCAGTGTACTAGTTTGTCAACCTTGTCAGCGATATCCATATTTGAAAAGTACTTACCTTTCTTTGCAGCAGGAGGCAGATTGGGAAGGGCCTTCCGTCCCCTCTGTAATGGATTGGTCACCTTGCCCTCTTTGATGGCCGACTCTGCAGGGTCATTCTGATTTGTAGCATAATGATCATTGTGATCATCAGAGCTAAAGTTAAAAACATCATCAGAACGATCAACAATTGATTTTCTATCAGAATGATCAACAATTGATTTTCTATCAGAACGATCAACAATTGATTTCTTCAATACGTTATCATCAGCCAAATTCATATTCAACTCCCTTTCCGGTGTAGGCTCTGGTTCCGGGGGCAGCTTAGACAAGTCAAAAGCCTCAACTCTGGTAAAGAAAAATAAGTAATTAAAAGATGAAAACGTAAAATAAAATATCATTAAGTTTTTCAATGTTCTTGCAAAAATTTACTAAACTTACTCATCACATGAACAGTAATTTCCTGAACTGGCAATCTCTTTCCAGTTTGTGAACCCAAAGTTAATTGCCTCACAAACAGAGAAGTCCAGAGCAAATCCTTGATGAAAGGCCATGTGATCCAGAACGATCAACTCACCTGGCCTTTGAATAGTCTTGAACAAAAGAGAGAGAATGGTTAGATTTCAAGACAACAATATACATAACATCTTCAGTTTTAAGACCTACTTCATGGTAAGAAATGCCTTTAAACGCATTCGAAAGAGGATCTATAAGGCAAATTTTGTGCCTGGCAACATTTTCGCAAACAAAGTTTGGCAGCACCTTATCATTGATCCTCTGAGTGACAGTTCCTGCATGCCGTGCTGGTACAAAGGTCCTACAATTGAATATTTTAATTTAAAAAATATGAAGCTTTGTGCATGATAAATTTCTTCACTTGTCTTACAAGACTTACCAGTATTTTTCCCCCTCATACAAGTAATTCGCTGAACCCAAATCCATGTCTTCAGTGTGTAAAGCAAAAATACTGCCATAGGACCCGGCATAGATGAATGGTGTGTTGACTCCAGGCATTTTGGATCCCACACTGTCTTTGGAGAATTGGTCACCCAAACTATTGAGATTCCAGAACTGAAAGAAAAAAAATTTGAAAAGATGAAAAAAATACTTTTCATGTTAAATATTTTGGTGATAAAATAATTTTCAACATAAAGTTAAGAAGCTCTTTAAACTTTCATGCACTGACTTCTCACAACAAACATGGCAAGATTACTTTGTAATTGGAAGGAAAAAGGCTGTCCTGCATATCCACAGCATATACAAAGTTGGTAGACTTTATATTCTTCCACATTTCTCTGGGTGTCATGACTTCATCAGGAGTAGGGTAACTGAGACAGAGGGAATTTTTACAAATTATAGCCCAAGTAATGTTCTGGTTGGTCTACCGGATAAAACTCGATTCATGGTTGTGCAGTAGTACCACCAGCTGGTAGTCATGTCACTACTTCAATTTGACAAATCCTAGATGAACCTCTATTACTTGGGAGAAATTTCCTCCAATCATCCACTGTTTTTAATGAAACATAAGCAGACTATAGAGCACAAACCTTGCCATGCAAAAACTTTTGAAGTCTCTGAGGTTATTCGCTGTGATTTGAACATCATCTCGCTCAACTTGGTATGTCCTTGGCATTGCTGCGTTGCTTATGTTGAACCTCACATTCTTGTTGAGCAATACTTCATCATAACGATGAGGATGTACTTGTAAACTTTCAGGGAATTTGATCTGAAATAATGGGCAGATGTGTGTGCAACTGCTTTGATGCGTTATAAACATCAGATGTTAAAAAGACTTCAACAAAAAGTGATGGTTACCTGGAGAAATCCATAATAGTGAAGAGTTTCCTTATGTTTGTCGATGAAATGCGTGAATGGTATCTCTGCATCTTGTTCTGACAGCTCAAAATAATATTTTCTCTGAAAAAAAAAAGTATAAAAACAGCACAGTTACACAAACCAAGAACGAGTACCCACTCACCAGAAAAAGATCAAAGTGATGTCATAGAGACATGGACACAAAGACATGTGGTCATTTCATCATCATTTCGACCTAAAAATTAATGGCTGACGATCGGCCAATTAGTCTAAATAGCGGGTTCACCAACTGAGGTCTTGATAACCTTACATAAAGGAAAATCTAAACACAATTTGAAATAGGCTGTTTTAAAACAGAAAGCTTTGTGCCCCAAGGTGACCCTTGCACCAGTACCTGCCCTGACCCGGCTTGCACAGGACATAACTTGAACACCCGCCCAGGGCCAAAAAAATAATCACACAGTAAATATACTCTATGGATGTTAACAAAACACAGAACAAACCTTTTTCTCCATTTTTTAGCCAGACTGTCACCAGAAAACGAGGGTGCTGATGATGCAGCAAGTGCATCAATGATGTCTGATGGCGTCGCTGAGAGAGAGAGAGAGAGAGAGAGAGAGAGAAAGAGAGCATCATTTGTTTTGTGTAGCCTCAGGATGTCGCTCAGAGACACAACTTCTGCATGTCAATATGAATATGTGCGACGAGTTCGGGCAGCGGAATCGGTCTGCAGCGGTCTGCAGGTTGAGATTTTCCACAACACAATCCAGTGCAAGGGCGTCGAAATAAGTGGTTTCGCCACTTTTCAGTTTATTAAGATTTTGAGATATAAGATTAAGAGTGCTCCGCCAATTAATTCCGTTTTGTTGCTATGGCTGCTAGTTCTGAAATGAGTTTTGTAAAAGGAACTACCACGTCGAACCCTGAGTGTTGTCAGGGTTATGGTTCATGTATTGTGGATGTCAGTTTTACGAAAAGATGTGTTTTTGATCTTCATTGCTTGAAACTCTAAACAGTTCTTCTTCAGTTTCAGGATCATAAAATAGATGTCATGGAGGAGTGCAAGTTTATCTGCCACCATGAGAACAATTTGCATTGCTCTAGTTTCTCACTCGATGCCAGAGTAAAAGAAGAGGAGGTAGTTGTGAGCTCTCTTTGGAATGAAGCTCTCTATCTGATATGCATTTGACAGAAATGAGCTGAAGGGTCCTTATCACATTAATTCCCCTTGCTTGTTTATTTTTTCAGGTAACTCAGGTTTCTGTTATCAAAGGTAGTGGCGTAACTCCTCTCAAACAGCCTGTCCAAGACACTGATAAGTTACCAAATCAAATAAAAAGTGGAAGAAAAAGAATAAATAAAATTGCTAAAGGTAGTATGAATTTCTGATTATCTTGTATGATACTTTTTGTTGTCTTCAGATTGCATTCTTTATCTAAATTTAGGAAGCCATTCTAGACCAAAAAGACACTGCCCCATTTGTTTGAAGACCCAGTTGTCAGCCAACCTAGTGCGACATTTGAAGGGAGCTCACAAAGTTCAAGACCAAGTGGAAATTGAAAGGCTTAGCATGGAGGCATCAGATGCTGGGCGTTGTGGGCCAAGAGAAGTGAAATTTGACGATTTACCCATGGCTTTAAGGTCTAAATGGTATTTGAAAAAAACCCGGATGGAAACTTATACATTTTTGAAAAAGTATCGGTTGGTTTTGGCACAGGTTTGTACTCTCTTCAAAGATATTTTCGTAACTCAGGAATTTGGTCCCTGAAATGAATTATTTTTGCTTCCAGGAGGTTTTTACTGAGACCTAGTCTGTTAATTGGTATTGTTTTCTGAACAACATAGCTGCTCAAAGCATAATCTATTGATTACGGTTCTAAAATTTCAATTTTATTGAGATACCAGACCGATGTCTGACATTCACTTTTATGATTTTGAATTATCCATAAACCTAACTTAATTTGGAAATTGTGTTTCATCAATATTATAAGCCACACTAAGTTATGAAATCTTAATTTAAAGTAATAACTATTAATGAAATGTCCTTTATTTGTTCATTTACTTGCACATATGAATTTGTCCTAAAATCTAGTGTTGAACTGATTTATTGAGGGCTACTGATATCATCAAGTACCCTTTTACAATACTCTATGATATTTCGACTCTTAAATGAAATGTGTCCCAAGTGTTGTGTTATCAAATTTGATTTTCCTCTTAAGAAAATATTGAAGAAACCTAGTAGGCTAAATAATATTGCCTACTGAGCAACATAGTTTCTCAGGTCTTTATGTGTTGATTAAATTGATTTATTATTATTTGATTGTATATTTTTGTACAGTATAAAATGTGTTAAGTTTGTTGATATTGTGTTAAATATCAATCACTTCCTTGCGAGTAAGATTCCTGTAAAACTGTTATATTCTTTGCTACCGCTCAGCCAATTCTTAAACTCTCTGCTTTCTGTAACATCCCCATGCATTCACCAATATGATGCTTTTGCCCTTGTTATGAGAGTAACGCTTATTGTGTTTTATCCATTATGGCTTAACTTGTATATTGTTATTTATTGTTAAAACAGGAGTATTTATTTATCATGTGTACGTGGTTATTTATTTTCTCTCATGCTAACTGAGAACTATACTTCCTCAGCCAAAGTCCTTCTTGCTTTTATCCAGTGTCTATTTCATGCAGTGGATGTTTTTATTACATCACATCACAGAAGTAAATAACGCATCACTGTCTCATCTTTTTATGCTTCTGATGCTTTTTCAACATCACATAAATCAGGTAAATTTCTCATCTTTACCTATCTGCAGGTAATAGAGGTTTTGATGGCTTCTAAGAGAAGAGTCCTGCCTGAAATTTTATCTGAATTTTCTAGGACGTATTTTCCTTGAAAGCATTAACTTCTGTGTGGCCACCCTGCAAGGATTGCAAAGTACTGTCAGTTAATCATGTTTTTCTATGTTTTTAAGTTGTGTTTTCACTGGTGGAGGCAGGTTATGCATTCACATGGCATGGTTCTGAAAAATTGTGATTTTCTGCAGACAATGGTTGCAAAGAAAAAAACCTTTATATCACCATTGGTGCTGAGGTCGCCCCTGAAGAGGAGATATCTGAATCAGAATAAACATAATATTCCATTTCGACTACTCATGAATGATGAGTCAGGACTTGAGGTCGGTTACCAGTGTGTCGTACTATAGTCAGACCATCCTAAGGTCATACCTTTTCCCTCCAGTTGACTCCCATGCTGGCCATGCTTTGGAAAGTAGGACCTTAGGGCTGGTCTCAGTAGAGAAGTTTTGTGGTCACTCTTCTTAGTACATCTTGAATAGCACAGCACTTTCTTTTCTTTAACGGTAGGTAAGAACTTGTGAAATGAAGGGTCGAGGAGTGTGGACGACAAGACCATTCTCAAAGGGGTCTTTCGTCTTGCAATACAAGGGCACCAAAATCCTTAGCCGCAAGGAGGGTGAAGAGAAGGAGAGAGAGTACAGTGAAAAAAGACTAGGAAACTATTTGTACTTTTTCAAGTTTAAAGGCAAAGGAATGTGGTACGTACCTAACAAAATTCAAGTCAAATTTTCTGCACTCACCTTTGTAAAAGTGTCGTAGGTAGAAAACTATATTTTAAATAAGTTTTGCTTTACATACCAAACAGGTTCAAAGATTAATTTTTCTGAAAGGTTAATGTTTAAGGATATTGCCATCTTTTAATGCTGTAATCTTTTGTGTTTCTAGTATTGATGCCACCCAAGAAAGTAAATTTTTAGGAAGACTTATTAACCATGGCTCCAAGGAGAGAGTAAATTTGGAGCCGAAACTAATTGAGATTCAGTCTAAACCAATTATTGCATTTTTTGCCAAGAATGACATTGCTTCAGGAGTAGAATTACTGTTTGACTATGGTGATAGAAGGAAATGTGCTATAAAGGCTTTTCCCTGGCTTAAACAAAACGGTATGCGAAAACCCTAAACTTTTTGACATTTAGAATACCTCTACTGTACACACCCTAAGAATGAAAAGTTGTTACACATTATAAAGTTTGCTTAGGGACAACCTTAATATGATGGTTGAGGCAACAATTGCTATGTCAGAGGGAACATATTCCCCATTGGGACAACCATGTGAATATTGTCGCAACCATATGCGTTTTATAGAAATCGCTACTTCTCATTCCAATTATCTCGTTGTAAACAAGCTCTTAATTATTGTATAGGTACACCTGTCGAACCTGAGCTGCCAAAAAAAGGAATGCCATCAATTTTATGCAGTATTCCTCTTTGGAAAATTGGGTGGACCAGAATTGAGCATGAGGAAGTGGAAGAAGACATTGATGTAGAAGGTAACATTTAAACAAACACACATGTAATAAAGCTTCAACTCTTTCATAAATTTCAAGATAATCTTGTATATTTTAAATTGTTTAATTGTGGTTTCACTTTCTTAATGGTTCTTTTGAAGATGACACTGATGCAAAGTCTGGCCCTAGCATCAATGAAGTTTTAGAAACATCTGACCTCTCCTTGCAAGGCAGCCAGAAACAGGTGACAAGTATGTCAAAATTTTCATGTGACGTGCAAAGTTTGTCTTCATCTATCGATAACATGATTGAGTTGCAAGAAACCCCTGAGAATCAAAGTGTTGATGTTAAAGGTAAAATTAAAGTGCTTGAAGTGTAAAAGGTGATATTTTGAGATTCTTTTATCTCGTTTAATTTGTATTGTTTCTTCTTAGAGACTGTTTTCCTTGAGCATGGGGAAGTGGAAGCAGGCATTGATATACAAGGTAACATATTAACAAACACATACGTAATAAAGCTTCAACTATTTCATAAATTTCATGATAATCTTGTATATTATAAATTGTCTAATTGTGGTTTCACTTTCTTAATGGTTCTTTTGAAGATGACACTAATGCAAAGTCTGGCCCTAGCATCAAAGAAGTTTTGGAAACATCTGACCTCTCCATGCAAGGCAGCCAGAAACAAGTGACAAGTATGTCAAAATTTTCATGTGATGTGGAAAGTTTGTCTTCATGTATCGATAACATGATTGAGTTGCAAGAAAACCCTAAGAATCAAAGTGTTGATGGTAAAGTTAAAATTAAAGTGCTTGAAGTGTCAAAAGGTGATATTTTGAGATTCTTTTATCTCGTTTAATTTGTATTGTTTCTTCTTAGAGACTGTTTTCCTTGAGCATGAGGAAGTGGAAGAAGACATTGATATACAAGGTAACATATTAACAAACACATACGTAATAAAGCTTCAACTATTTCATAAATTTCATGATAATCTTGTATATTATAAATTGTTTAATTGTGGTTTCACTTTCTTAATGGTTCTTTTGAAGATGACACTAATGCAAAGTCTGGCCCTAGCATCAAAGAAGTTTTGGAAACATCTGACCTCTCCATGCAAGGCAGCCAGAAACAAGTGACAAGTATGTCAAAATTTTCATGTGATGTGGAAAGTTTGTCTTCATGTATTGATAACATGATTGAGTTGCAAGAAAACCCTAAGAATCAAAGTGTTGATGGTAAAGGTAAAATTAAAGTGCTTATAGCGTCAAAAGGTGATATTTTGAGATTCTTTTATCTCATTTAACTTGTATTGTTTCTTTTAGAGACTTCAAATGATAGTAATAGGAGTGCTGCTAGCAATTTCCTTTCAAGGTTCAAGAAATTAAAACCTGTACCTATGTGTATGTAAAACATCATGACTATGTTCCTTGCGTACTATTCATTAGTTTTATCTTTTCTTTTTGTCCAATTCAACATGAGTGGTATACCTTTATGAAACTTTTCTAGGCTCCGCTGTCAATGACAATGAAGTCATGGAAACTTCTGACCTCTCCTTGCAAGGCAGCCAAAATGATTATAATAGGAGTGCTGCTAGCGATTTCCTTTCAAGGTTCAAGAAATTAAAACCTGCACCTAAGTGTATGTAAAATATCATGACTACGTTTTTTGCGTACCATTTATTAGTTTTGTCTTTCTTTTTGCCCCATTCAACATGAGTGGTGTACCTTTCCGAAACTTTTCTAGGCCCTGTTATCAAAAACAATGATGTTATGGAAACATCTCACCTCTCCTTGCAAGGCAGCCAGAAACAGGTGACAAGTATGTCAAAATTTTCTTGTGACATGCAAAGTTTGTCTTCATCTTTCGATAACACAATTGAGTTGCAAGAAAACCCTGGGAATCGAAGTGTTTATGTTAAAGGTAAATTTCGAATGCTTGAAGTGTAAAAAAAAATATTGTGAGATTCTTTTATCTCGTTTAACTTGTATTGTTTCTTTTTAGAGACTTCAAATGAATATAATAGGAGTGCTGCTAGCGATTTCCTTTCAAGGTTCAAGAAATTAAAACCTGAACCTAAGTGTATGTAAAAAATTCATGACTACGTTTTTGCATACCATTCATTAGTTTTATCTTTGCTTTTTGCCTATTTCAATATGAGTGGTGTACCTTTCCGAAACTTTTCTAGGCCCTGTTATCAAAAACAATGATGTTATGGAAACATCTCACCTCTCCTTGCAAGGCAGCCAGAAACAGGTGACAAGTATGTCAAAATTTTCTTGTGACATGCAAAGTTTGTCTTCATCTTTCGATAACAAGATTGAGTTGCAAGAAAACCCTGAGAATCAAAGAGTTGACGTTGAAGGTAAAATTAAAATGCTTGAAATATGAAAGGTGCCATTTTGAGATTCTCTTATTACTCTAATTTCGTTTGTTTTTTCCAGTTGCTTTAGAAACCATTGGACTTTTTGAAGGGAAAGAGTCTAGAAACCCTGATCCACTGATTTCTCTAAAAGTAAAGGAACAAGTTCTTGGAGAATTTGAAGGTAAAATTCTATATCTTCATTTATATCTGGATTGGTCTGTTTTTTTCTGCCAACATTAGTAAATTTTAATTGTTTGTGTTTACATTTTAATTAATTGTATGTTCAATCTCTAGACAAGAGCAAAAAGAAAATGAGAAGAGTTTTAGTTTTTGATGAAGACATTGAAAAGCTCCCTATGAATGAAACTGGAAAAGATGCAATTAGAAGAATAATCAGGAGCATTGCACTGAAAAGACCCCAGGAAGAAATTAAATTATCCTTGATGTTGAATCCTAAGGATGTCATCGATGCCATTGAAGATTACAAGTTAACTGGTGGGAAAACAAAGCACCTGTACTTCATTTATGCCATCAAGGCCTGTAAAACCCTTGGCATGAGTTTTAACGATCTCAAAAAATTGAGAACCTATCATGAAGTTAATTACAAGCACTGTGCTAAGTCTGTTCTTTCAAGGCAGCCATCAGCTCCTCGTAAATGTTTCATTGAAAAGCACAAAGGAAAACACTATAATTTCCTGCTACAAGTTGAGAAGCTTATGAAAAGGAATCCCTTCCAATCACTATGAAAACTGGATCAAACCTTGGTAAGTTATGGACAAGAGCTGTGGGATTTACAATTATCTGTCTACAAGAAGAGGTTGGGGCAACATTTGCTCTTAGCCTGTCAAGACTGAACATATCTCAGGCAGTCAAAGTTGGTGAACTTTACGAAATAAAAACTGAACATGGTAGAAAATTTGTATCACGGGCCCTTTATATGTGCCTATTAATTTATTTGAGATTGCGTAGCTACAGAACAGCCCTCTGCGAAGATACTTTTATCAACATACAAGGGAATCAATTCACTCCCACTGCCTTTGAAAGGTATATACCAGAAATCCCTTCTAGCATGAAACTAGCATAGCTTCCACTTACTGTTAAACCTTAAGTGTATACAGCCCACTTTTTCTAATGCTGTTTAAAAGTTCCATGTAGTATCTTAATCCAAGATGGTCTGTTCATAAGTGTACAGATTCCACTTGCAAGGTTGATACTTTGAAGCTTAATTTATGTGCCTTTACTTCACAATTTCATTTAGTAAGTTTTATACTTTTAACTTTACTAGAAATGACCATTTTGATGTGTGTAAATCTTCTAGGTAAAGATACGACTGAATTGAAGAAGTCATTTTGTTTGAAAATATTTTTTTATTCTGTGCTGTCTCTGTGTTCTTTGAAAATTATAGAAAGTATGTAAGTAAGCTTTAATTGTGTTGCTATTTACTAGCTTATTTCACACACCAGTCATGTCCTATTTATAATGTGTACTGTTTTTGTAAGATTTTAAGATTAAATATTTTCCTATCATTATATCAAAGTAATTACATCAAAGATGTTTTTACAGCATCGCTGATGTTTTAAAGACATCAAAGAGGTATCTTCTTTATCTGAAGGCGGGTGAAGAGGGAGGGGGGGACAGACTCCAGGGATTTTCCTGCATCACAGCTGTAAGATGACATGTCAGTTCATCTTGTAAAAATAGTCTGCACTCTTATTTGTGCCTTAAATAATTATGAATAATGAATTCATGCCGGAACCGATCCGGGAGTGACTTGAGCATTAAGACCTGGCCTCGTCTTAGTGTTATCAACACAGTAAAGATGTGGAACTATTATCACCAAAACAAGAATGTATGAAGGGGCAAGAACTGAAATGGCAAGGCTCTGGACCTAACAATTGAATTTATACAGATTTCTTTGAAATGGTGAAAAATTTGAAAATCCTTTTTTTTTCTGAAAAACTAAATTATTGTTTTCCCTGCATCACAGTTGTTAGATGACATGTCAGTTTATCTTGTAAAAATAGTCTGCACTCTTATTGGTGCCTCAAATATTTATGAATAATGAATTCATGCCGGTACAGATCAAGTAGTGACTTGAGCATTAAGAAATGGCCTCGTCTTAGTCTTATCAACAGAGTAAAGATGTAAAACTATTACCACCAAAACTAGAATGTCTAAAGGGCCAAGAACTGAAATGGCAAGGCTCTGGACCTAACGGCTGAATTTATACAGATTTCTTTGAAATGGTGAAAAATTTGGAAATCCTTTTCTTTTTTTTTTTAACTAAATTTTTGTTATTCCTGCATTACAGTTGTGAGATGTCATGTCAGTTCATCTTGTAAAAATAGTCTGCACTCTTATTTGTGCCTCAAATAATTATGAATAATGAATTCATGCCGGAACCGATCCAGGAGTGACTTGAGCATTAAGACCTGGCCTCGTCTTAGTGTTATCAACAGTGTAAAGATGTGAAACTATTACCACCAAAACTAGAATGTCTAAAGGGCCAAGAACTGGAATGGCAAGGCTCTGGACCTAACGGCTGAATTTATACAGATTTCTTTGAAATGGTGAAAAATTTGGAAATCCTTTTTTTAAAAAAAACTAAATTATTGTTTTTCCTGCATCACAGTTGTTAGATGACATGTCAGTTCATCTTGTAAAAATAGTCTGCACTCTTATTTGTGCCTCAAATAATTATGAATAATGAATTCATGCCGGAACCAATCCAGGAGTGACTTGAGCATTAAGACCTGGCCTCGTCTTAGTGTTATCAACAGAGTAAAGATGTGGAACTATTACCACCAAAACTAGAATGTTTGAAGGGCCAAGAACTGGAATGGCAAGGCTCTGGACCTAACGGCTGAATTTATACAGATTTCTTTGAAATGGTGAAAAATTTGGAAATCCTTTTTTAAAAAAAAACTAAATTATTGTTTTTCCTGCATCACAGTTGTTAGATGACATGTCAGTTCATCTTGTAAAAATAGTCTGCACTCTTATTTGTGCCTCAAATAATTATGAATAATGAATTCATGCCGGAACCAATCCAGGAGTGACTTGAGCATTAAGACCTGGCCTCGTCTTAGTGTTATCAACAGAGAGAGAGGCAGCGGCAGACAGACGGACAGGGCACAGCCAGGCACTGCCGGGCACAGCCGGGCACAGCCGGGCACAGCCGGGTACTGCCGGGCACAGCCGGGCACAGCCGGGCACAGCCGGGTACAGCCGGGCACAGCCGGGTACAGCCGGGCACAGCCGGGCACTGCCGGGCACAGCCGGGCACAGCCGGGCACAGCCGGGCACAGCCGGGCACAGCCGGGCACAGCCGGGCACAGCCGGGCACAGCCGGGCACAGCCGGGCACAGCCGGGCACAGCCGGGCACAGCCGGGCACAGCCGGGCACAGCCGGGCACAGCCGGGCACAGCCGGGCACAGCCGGGCACAGCCGGGCACAGCCGGGCACAGCCGGGCACAGCCGGGCACAGCCGGGCACAGCCGGGCACAGCCGGGCACAGCCGGGCACAGCCGGGCACAGCCGGGCACAGCCGGGCACAGCCGGGCACAGCCGGGCACAGCCGGGCACAGCCGGGCACAGCCGGGCACAGCCGGGCACAGCCGGGCACAGCCGGGCACAGCCGGGCACAGCCGGGCACAGCCGGGCACAGCCGGGCACAGCCGGGCACAGCCGGGCACAGCCGGGCACAGCCGGGCACAGCCGGGCACAGCCGGGCACAGCCGGGCACAGCCGGGCACAGCCGGGCACAGCCGGGCACAGCCGGGCACAGCCGGGCACAGCCGGGCACAGCCGGGCACAGCCGGGCACAGCCGGGCACAGCCGGGCACAGCCGGGCACAGCCGGGCACAGCCGGGCACAGCCGGGCACAGCCGGGCACAGCCGGGCACAGCCGGGCACAGCCGGGCACAGCCGGGCACAGCCGGGCACAGCCGGGCACAGCCGGGCACAGCCGGGCACAGCCGGGCACAGCCGGGCACAGCCGGGCACAGCCGGGCACAGCCGGGCACAGCCGGGCACAGCCGGGCACAGCCGGGCACAGCCGGGCACAGCCGGGCACAGCCGGGCACAGCCGGGCACAGCCGGGCACAGCCGGGCACAGCCGGGCACAGCCGGGCACAGCCGGGCACAGCCGGGCACAGCCGGGCACAGCCGGGCACAGCCGAGGAGAGCCGGGGGCGCCAAGCAGACAGACGGACAGGGCACAGCCGGGTGTACATCTCAAAGGTTCTCTAGGAAAAAAATTGGGCCTCCGTCTCATTTCTGTCACTTGAAAATACTACGTTTAAAATGGTGAAGGAATAAAAAAATGTTTTTTTTTTTGCTTTATTTATGTTCTGAGACAGTTGGGAGAGCTGCAGGGATCATGGGAAAAATACTTTGACCTCAATAAGCCCCTATGCTGGGGACTGGAAACCACTACTTGTCGAAGTAGATTCTACCAGTGGTAAATTCTACTGGTTATATTAAGTGCCATGTTTTAGATTAGATCTCTGTCCTCCCTATTAGTTGTCTGGCATGTGTCTCGTGTCACATACATTTTTCTGATCACCATAATACAAGATCCAAGTATCTCCTTTAATTTTTCAAGTTGAAATTGATTGAGGGGAAAAAAATACCAAGAGGTAATCTCATCTGCAACCCACAATTATTGTCTGATGACTTCAAGTCATGGCATATTATATGGCATTGAGTACAGCTATTGGCGCTCCTTTTAGGCTATCATTTCTAAATTTCGGTCCATAACTTGCTGAGAAACTAATAGATGTGTGTTGAAAGTTGCAAGGAATTTGCCTAAATATGGATATATGGCTCCTGGGGTATATGAATTCAATCTGTGATCGTAACAAAGTGGGACCTGGGTTTCCAAATAGTAAATTGAATTTGGAACTTCTGTGCCAAATCTGAGGACTGGCACCCTCCTGGTTCAGTATTCCTGAATTTTTTAAAAATATTTAAATAGTGAACTTTTTTTTTTTTTCACTTCATAGGGTAGAGACAGCTCTGGAGGGACTAGTATAATGTGAGAAAAATGCAACCGTCTTCGTTTGCCACTTGCAGGGCCCACAGCTTCTAAGTTTTTGTCGAATAGCCAACTGAGGAATGAACAGAATTTTCTCTCCTCTTTTGTGACTGCCAACAGAAGTTAATCCGAGGATTATCTGACACAGTTTTATTCCGGGAGCACGCAGCTGTACCTTCTTATGCACATCACGTCGTGAAATCTATTGTTTCTTCACGTCCTCTTTCTGCAACCTCGTTACAGTGAGTTGACTGCAGCTCTGTCAGATTGCACATAATCAATTTTTTGGGGAGCACTGAATTTAGTTTAAGTAAATATTGGTGGTGGGGAGCATCTATCAACAGCAATAGATTATTAATTCCACATGGGTGAATTTTTCTTTCCAGCTGTATGCCTGAATACCCCGTTTCAATCATATCAGGCCATTTCGGTTGATGGTTCTCCAGGTTAGGATCCATTGTTGTCGGTTTATTTATGTCCTTTTCTTGACGGGATCATCATCAAACTATGTCGAGGAAGAAGTCTGCATTAAGGATGAAAAAGAACCATGGTACTCCAGCTAATCGCAAAAAGGCTGCTGATAGGAACCTTGCTCGTAGACGTCACAATGCTGCCATCAAATACGGATGCACCGAAACTGAATGGAAGGTGAGAATCAGCAAACTTAACCTATTCTGCATAAGACTTTTATTTAAGTACCACATCATTTTCTTCCGATTAATATGATGTAAATCTCCATTATTGTCGATTGTCTTCAAATGTATTGCTTTTTTTGTGTGTGTCCTTTGATTTCATTTGCATGTATTATTTCTTGGGGACTGCTTTAAATTTATGATGGTCCCCTTTGCATTATATATCCATTTCGTATAGTGCACCAGGTTCGTAATGGATTTTGAGCTGAAATCTGTGAATTGTTTGATTGCAGAGCTGTCATGTGATTGTGCCAAGGCTCCACTTAGAACGTGGTAGACTTTACCAACAGATTGTCATTGGTGGGACATCTCATGTACTCAAAAGGCCTCGAGTGCTGTCACTTTTTGATGGCATCTCTAGTGGATTAGTTGCCCTACAGAAGATGGGAATAAAACCACAGGTTTACTTCTCCTCCGAGATTGATAGGCATTGCTTAAAACTACAGAGATTCAACTTCAAAGATGACATCTGTCAGTTGGGAAACGTTTGTGAGCTGTCGTGTGAAAGGTTGAAAGAATTGGGATCAATTGATATCCTTTTTGGAGGCAGTCCATGTAATGACCTTAGTCGAGTAAATCCAAAAAGGAAAGGGCTCCATGGTATGTCATTTTTGTGTACATAATTTTGTTTTATTTTGGGCTGCCTGCCATATGTTTAATAATACAGCTAATGTCTGTTCTTCTTCATTCATTGTTCTTTCCCACAGGTGAGGGAGGAACTGGAATCTTGTTTTGGGAGTTTGTGAGAATAATGGCATACTTCCGTGTCAAAGCCCAATTGGAAAACAGAGTCAATGATTTTTATTGGTTTTTTGAAAATACTTTTTGCATGGACGCAGCAACCAAGGAAACAATCTCAGAGTAGGTTTTGTTTCTCTGGACACTACTCATAGCGAGTCATAACACATCAATCTCTGTTCCGTGCCCTTTCTAAACCCTTTTTTCATTTCCAATGGCATAGGTACTTGAATTGTCAACCAATCGAGCTATGCTCTTCAATGTTCGTCCCAATGAAACGTAGACGTTATTTTTGGACCAACATACCCATCTCTGAGGTAATTTCCCTATTCTGATAAGTTCTGAAGGACCACTTCTTCTTACTAGGTCACCAATCATTCATTATTATGTTTGTCAGTGGTTGATTGAGTGCTCACACAGCCCATTACTTTCATCATGATTTGCAGATCTTAACAAAGTATTCCTTGTTACTGAGTTATCTACTTATACCTTTTTTTTTCTTCTTGCACCACAGACGGAATTGAGATCAGTACATGACACTTCCGGGAGAAAGGATCCGAAATGCCTCCTCCAAAATTATCTTTGTGGATCGGGAAGGAAAGCTGTCATTGACTTTCTTCCCACTGTGACATCCAACATATCAAACCTAGAAAAAGGTACAAACTCTGTATGTAGATGAATAATATCTATGTTTGGAAATGTGTGCAGAATTGGTATGTAGATATGCTTGACGTTCGTCTTCCAGGAGGATGTCTGCCTGTGGTGGACGACTATGATGGACCAGGCCATCTCCATTACAGCGAGATAGAGTTGCTGTTCGGTTTCCCACTGAACTACACGGCAGGACCCAACACTACCCTTCTAATGAGGAAGCAAATGATATCAAAAAGTTGGGATATTCATTCAATTACTTTTATTCTTAAGTCTCTCATAGATATCTGGGTGTTGAAGCCCATGACATGACAGCTTTTATATCACAAAATATCAACTAATAACACATGCTGTCAATGCTGGTTCCTATTTTGCAATGAGAAAATTTTTCTTCCTTTTTCCCAATGTTCATCATGGTCCATTTAAACGTTCACTAGTGCATTCGTATTCCAATACATCTTTCTAAAAGAACATTACTTTCCTTTCTCCTTTTTTTCTCTCTTGAAGGCTGAGAAAAGAGTTGTACAGCAGTGAAATGACTGTGCAAAGAAATCATAAGCCAATGACTGTCTAAATATGGAAACAGAGTAATTTTTCCCTCTCTCTCTCTCTCTCTCTCTCTCTCTCTCTCTCTCTCTCTCTCTCTCTGCACACAAGTCCCAAATTTTAGGTAGAAATAGGAAATATAAGTCCCACTTTGTTACGATCAAAGATTGAATTTTCACAAAACCTAGTAGCAATGGTGATGTTAACTCTTATGTTCAATTTTTTATGGCAATGTTAAGGACTTTCTTACAACGTGAAAATGATTTGTAGTCCATTAAATTGTGCATTTTAAGGTGGACGGTGAGTCAAAATTATAGACACCATATGGGGAACACAATGGACTGACATCTATAGTGACCAATCTAATGCATGTTTCAAAACAAATCTATTAATTTCTTTAGACCGAGTGGTCCAAATTTAAAGAGTGAGGGCTCAAAACGACTGCCCACACCTCTTCTCTATGCTCACCGAGTTTGAAAACAATCACAAAAAAAATCTGGCCTGAGGCTAACAGAGTGTGTGAACAGAAGTTACGTTTCCGAAAACCTAGATGGTATTCAGCTAAAGGTTTTATTTCTCCGGAACAGTTTGACTTAAATTTGAGGTGAAGATGTCTTTTAGCTCAGAAAAAGGTCCTTTTTAAGGCGAACTAGGTATGAACAGTGTGGAAAATTAATTTGAAATTTAATTGACACATAGCTATAAACAAGGTTGCTTGTAAATTTAAAGACTATATAAACACAAATGGATGTTTATCTCAGCAACTACTCAACTAAATTTTAAAAATGATAGTTCAAAACGACCGCCGAGGCTTCCTCTCTATGCGTACCAAGTTTCAAAACAATCACAAAAAAAATCTGGCCTGAGGCTAACAAAGTGTGTGAACAGAAGTTAGGTTTCCGAACACCTGGATGGTATTCAGCAAAAGGTTTTATTTCTCTGGGACAGTTTGACTTAAATTTAAGGTTGAGATGTCTTTTAACTCAGAAAAAGGTCCTCTTTAAGACAAACTATGTATAAACAGTGTGGAAAATAAATTTGAAATTTAATTGACACATAGCTATAAACAAGGTTGCTTGTAAATTTAAAGACTATATAAACACAAATGGATGTTTATCTCAGCAACTACTCAACTAAATTTTAAAAATGATAGTTCAAAACGACCGCCGAGGCTTCCTCTCTATGCGTACCAAGTTTCAAAACAATCACAAAAAAAATCTGGCCTGAGGCTAACAAAGTGTGTGAACAGAAGTTAGGTTTCCGAACACCTGGATGGTATTCAGCAAAAGGTTTTATTTCTCTGGGACAGTTTGACTTAAATTTAAGGTTGAGATGTCTTTTAACTCAGAAAAAGGTCCTCTTTAAGACAAACTATGTATAAACAGTGTGGAAAATAAATTTGAAATTTAATTGACACATAGCTATGAACAAGAATACTAAAAAATGTAAAGACTATATAACACAAATGGATGTTTATCTCAGCAACTGCTGAACCGAATTTTAAAAATGATAGTTCAAAACGACCGCCGAGGCCTCCTCTCTATTCCTACCGAGTTTCAAAACAATCTAAAAAGAAATCTGGCCTCTGGCTCAGAGACTGTGTGAACAGAAGTTAGGTTTCCGAGCACCTGGATTGTATTCAGCTAAAGTTTTTATTTCTCCGGAACAGTTTGACTTAAATTTGAGGTGGAGATGTCTTTGAGCTCAGAAAAAGGACTTCTTTAAGATGAACTAGGTATGAACAGGGTGAAAAATAAATTTCGCATCGCTGATGTTGTGAAAACATCAAAGAGGTATCTCTTTTGTCTAAAGGCGGCTGAAGAAAGGAAAGAGAGGGGGGGGGGGGTGACAGGCTAAAGCGAGTCAGGCGGGGACAAAAAGGCAGCATACTGTCTGAGTGTGTTTAAGTCATACACAATTACGCTGCTACACCTGGCCGCCCTTCTCCACCCTCTACACCTAGCTCGCCCACCCTGGCCCACCTTGGCCCGCCCTGCTCACTGCGCTCTGGAGCGACTGGACTGGCTTCTCAACTAGGGCTGGGCGCCAGCTGCCTGGAGTCACCTGGAGAAGACAAAGCAGCATTAAGTTGTAGGGGAGAGGCGTCCCTATAGCATCCCAGATGTATCTCCGGCCTCCGGCGTCCCTATGGAGTCCCGGACGCATCCCCAGCGTCCCCATCACAGGCTAATACAGTGCAGTATTGCGGGTGGCCTACCCTTGACTCGGCAGGCGCTATGTTGCAGGCGGCTGGCTGCCAGCGAAGGCCAGCGGGCATAAGTCAAGGATCGTGGAACGTCACCAACATCTTGAACACGCTGCAGAATCACTCAGAGCGCAAGACCGCGCCCATCTGAAGGCCACAGAGGTCCGTTATCCCCTCACTTCTCTTGTGCCGTGCCGAGGCCAGCCGTCTGACGGGTCTGGGCTGCATATCGAACAGAGAGTAGCTGTACTGCGCGGGCAGCTCCGCGAGGCCTTGACGGCCAAGCGCGAGGCAGAGCCAGCGTGAGCAGCCGCCCAGCAGGAGCTGGACAACGGCTGCAGGGTTACGGTGGAGCGGGAGAGAGGTGCGTGCTAACTGAACTGCTAACACGAGGTGCTGGCGCAGTGCAGTGCAGTGCGGTGCTGGTGGTATTACCAGCCGAGGCCCGTGCGCGCACACGTGGCCAGCCGACAGGGCAGAACAGGCAGAACCCGCGGCGAGCCCTCAGGGCCCCCAGAGAAGATGAGGTGTTTGAGTGTGTTTAAGTCATAGACAACTACGCTGCTACACCTGGCCACCCTTCCCCACCCCCTACACCTAGTTCGCCCCCCCCCCCCCCTGGCCCACCCTGCTCACTGCGCTCTCTGCGTTTTGGGGTAGGTGGGTGCTAGGAAGGATAGTGAAAAGGGAGAGAAGAGATAAAATGAGAAAATGGCACAAAATAGGGAGAGGTGGAAAAAAATCGGTGAATTTGTGATGGTGGTGGTGGTGGTGGTGGTAGTGGGCCCTGAGGGGGTGTCTTCTTGAACCCCCATGCCAAAAATCATTTGGCGCCACTGACGCCTGCCCTCGACTACGCGTGAAATCCGACAGGGAATGACGGACTAGGCTGATGGGGGCCGTCACTAATATCGGTTAGGTTGAATAAGGTTAGGGGTGGGAGTGGAAGGGCGTCGTATTCCGCGCCGATCCCCACCTAGATATATAGGGTGTGACTCGGGTCGTGCCCACCGCGAGTTTAACAAGGGTACGCACATCACATAAGGACGCTCCCCCCGAAGCTTCGACGCCCTCCCGTTTGGCCCCCGGTGTCCGATCGGGCTGAAATTTGGTAGGCGAGCTCCCCTCGACCCCCTTCGTAGACGACTAGAATTTCAGCCCCGTCCGATGAGCCGTTTAGGGGGACGGGCATAAGTGACTTTTTGGAATTTGATGTTGATCCTGGCCTGCAAGGCTGGGGACTGCCGTAAGTGGGTGAGTGGGCCTTGCGGGCGGAACCGGGTCAAAACTTCAACCCTCATTTTCTCGGCTTCTACGGCACCGGCAGGGTCGTGGCTGGTCTCGTCGGGACCGTCAGAGTCCCGACTACCACCGCCGTACCCGTCTTCAAGCTGCCTTGTCCATTTTCTTAGTTAAAGTAACGAAAATATAGGTTCGTACCGTCTGCAGCCGGCGGCTCCTTCCCGCGCTTTTCGTCGTCTCTGATTGGCCGGCCGGCCCGCGACTCGACTGTCGGATGTCGCGCGCGCCAGCGGTTCAGCTGCGGGAATTCAAAATCGGTGGTGGCTCTCGATCAGTATTTTTGATGATATTATTCATGATTATTGTTATTTGGTGATGACCTATAATAGTTGATTGTTGTTTCGCCCGCGTTCCACTTTCATTTAGTACTACGAAACCAACGTAATAATGTGCATGTGCCCCCCACTCCCCCAACTAGTCCTGTATTCCACAAAGGCGACCAGAGGGATGGCCGTGTGGTCAGCATGGGTGCGAGAGAGACACAGAGGCAGCCCCGCTCAGCCCTCAACCCCCTCCCTTGTACTCGCTCTCTTTCACCCTCCCTGTCTCTCTCTCTCTCTCTCTCTCTCTCTCTCTCTCTCTCTCTCTCTCTCTCTCTCGCTCTCTCACTCTCTCTTTCTGTCTCTGTCTCACACTCTCGCTCCCTCTCTCTCGCGCGCTCCTTCCCTGTCCGTCTCTCTCTCTCTCTCTCTCTCTCTCTCTCTCTCTCTCCACTCACTCACTCTCTCTCTCTCTCTCTCTCTCTCTCTCTCTCTCTCTCTCTCTCTCTCTCGATCCCGCCCTGTCTCTCTCCCTCACTCTCTCTCTCTCTCTCTCTCTCTCTCTCTCTCTCTCTCTCTCTCTCTCTTGATCCAGCCCTCTCTCTCTCTCTCTCTGTCTCTCTAACTCTCTCTCTCTCTTTCTCTCGCTCCCTCTGTCTCTGTCTTGCTCTCGCCCTCCCTCTCTCTCTCTCTCTCTCTCTCTCTCTCTCTCTCTGTCTCGCGCTCCTTCCCTCTCCGTCGCTCTCTCGTCCCTTCCCGCACCTGTCGCTGCATGCCCACCCCCCTCCCCCTTCTTGTCTCCCACGCCTCAAAACACCACTGCCGATGCCTTGGTCGCACTCGAATCACCGTCCTCGTCGCACCTATGGCGGTGAGGGTGTGGGGGTATATTACCGTTGGGCTCGCGGTGACATGACCACGAGCACCTGGTTGATGACAGCCACCTCGCCGAGGGCACCTCCGCGCTGTCCAGGGTCCACGGTACGGCCCTACAGCATCTCTAGATGCTCCTTGGGCGCCTTTCGCCTAGAGCAGAAGACACACACGGCGCCCACTGCCTGACGGGGCGAGCGGGCCGCTGAGAGGAGGCCGTTGAGCGGGAAGGTGTCCGAGGACCAGCGCGATCTAGCGGGCAGACAGACGGACGCGGGGGTTGTCACAGGGGAGGGGGCCACCGTAACCAGGACGGCGACGACGAAGAAGGGAGGGAACAGGCGAGTACCCCAAGCAGGCGAGCGTTCGCGCCTTGCGTTCGTGATGGCCGAGCTGGTCATGGCCCTGGTGAGCGTCGCGTCGCGGCGCAGCGCGTCCAGCCCGGCGGAGCGCGTCGGTGGCAGGCCACGGCAGGGGCGCACGGCAGCGGCACGAAGTCCACGCCCCGTGGGGGCGCGGCACAGCACGGCACGGCACGACGGGCACGGCGGCCGCAGCACGGCACAAAGCGGTCGCGGCAGCAGCCCAGCAAGGCGCGTGCCTCTCCCCGGCGACGACGAAGAAGCCGGGATGTGCGTGGCCGTGGCCGAGGACCGGGGCGACGGCGGCGTGGTCCCGGACAGCCCGGCGAGCACCACGCCGACGACGGACCCCGCCGAGACCACCACATCAACATCAGGCGGACGGTCATCGTGTCCCCGCGGACACGGCCGTCGAGTCGCCGTGGTGGTCGACGGCGGCCTCCCTCTCCCGACCACGAGTGCATGGGCGATATCTAATTTTCGTCGGAAACTCGTCTAACCGGTGCGTGGTGTCTCGGGGACACAATCCCCCATTACATGGCAGCATCTCGCGCACCGCACCGCTCTGGCTCAGCTGTCTGCCAGTGCGAGCAGCAGCCCAGCAGGAGCTGGACAACGGCTGCACGGCTGCGGTGGAGCGGGAGAGAGGTGCGTGCTAACTGAACTGCTAACACGAGGTGGTGGCGCAGTGCAGTGCAGTGCAGTGCGGTGCTGGTGGTGTTACCAGCCGAGGCCCGTGCGCGCACACGTGGCCAGCCGACAGGGCAGAACAGGTAGAACCCGCGGCGAGCCCCCAGGGCCCCCAGAGAAGGTGAGGCGTGCTTCATGACAGCGTGTCAAGGCCAAAGAGGGCGGACGCCAATCATTTACCTGGCCTGTAGCATCCCACAGAAGCGCCTGCCGCAGCGCTACACGCCGTACCGCACGGCGGGCCGGTGCTGCGTGTTGCCTACCCCCACAAAGCGGGCGCTAGGGTTGTCCCAGACAGCCGGCAAGCATCACGCTGACAACGACCACTCCACCAAACCAGGCAGACGGACGCGATGGCAGCGGCAGACAGACGGACGTGGAGGCAGTGGCAGACAGACAGAACAACCAGGGGCACAGCCAGGCACAGCCGGGCACAGCCGGGCTCTGCTGTTATAGAATAATTTATGAATATTGAACCCGGCTTTGCTGTTATAGAATAATCCATAAATATTGAGCCAGAAGGGTGTCAGTGCTGGAATTTTGCACACAAGTCCCAAATTTTAGGTAGAAATAGGAAATGTAAGTCCCACTTTGTTACGATCAAAGATTGAATTTTCACAAAACCTAGTAGCAATGGTGATGTTAACTCTTATGTTCAATTTTTTATGGCAATGTTAAGGACTTTCTTACAACGTGAAAATGATTTGTAGTCCATTAAATTGTGCATTTTAAGGTGGACGGTGAGTCAAAATTATAGACACCATATGGGGAACACAATGGACTGACATCTATAGTGACCAATCTAATGCATGTTTCAAAACAAATCTATTAATTTCTTTAGACCGAGTGGTCCAAATTTAAAGAGTGAGGGCTCAAAACGACTGCCCACACCTCTTCTCTATGCTCACCGAGTTTGAAAACAATCACAAAAAAAATCTGGCCTGAGGCTAACAGAGTGTGTGAACAGAAGTTACGTTTCCGAACACCTGGATGGTATTCAGCAAAAGGTTTTATTTCTCTGGGACAGTTTGACTTAAATTTAAGGTTGAGATGTCTTTTAACTCAGAAAAAGGTCCTCTTTAAGACAAACTATGTATAAACAGTGTGGAAAATAAATTTGAAATTTAATTGACACATAGCTATAAACAAGGTTGCTTGTAAATTTAAAGACTATATAAACACAAATGGATGTTTATCTCAGCAACTACTCAACTAAATTTTAAAAATGATAGTTCAAAACGACCGCCGAGGCTTCCTCTCTATGCGTACCAAGTTTCAAAACAATCACAAAAAAAATCTGGCCTGAGGCTAACAAAGTGTGTGAACAGAAGTTAGGTTTCCGAACACCTGGATGGTATTCAGCAAAAGGTTTTATTTCTCTGGGACAGTTTGACTTAAATTTAAGGTTGAGATGTCTTTTAACTCAGAAAAAGGTCCTCTTTAAGACAAACTATGTATAAACAGTGTGGAAAATAAATTTGAAATTTAATTGACACATAGCTATAAACAAGGTTGCTTGTAAATTTAAAGACTATATAAACACAAATGGATGTTTATCTCAGCAACTACTCAACTAAATTTTAAAAATGATAGTTCAAAACGACCGCCGAGGCTTCCTCTCTATGCGTACCAAGTTTCAAAACAATCACAAAAAAAATCTGGCCTGAGGCTAACAAAGTGTGTGAACAGAAGTTAGGTTTCCGAACACCTGGATGGTATTCAGCAAAAGGTTTTATTTCTCTGGGACAGTTTGACTTAAATTTAAGGTTGAGATGTCTTTTAACTCAGAAAAAGGTCCTCTTTAAGACAAACTATGTATAAACAGTGTGGAAAATAAATTTGAAATTTAATTGACACATAGCTATGAACAAGAATACTAAAAAATGTAAAGACTATATAACACAAATGGATGTTTATCTCAGCAACTGCTGAACCGAATTTTAAAAATGATAGTTCAAAACGACCGCCGAGGCCTCCTCTCTATTCCTACCGAGTTTCAAAACAATCTAAAAAGAAATCTGGCCTCTGGCTCAGAGACTGTGTGAACAGAAGTTAGGTTTCCGAGCACCTGGATTGTATTCAGCTAAAGTTTTTATTTCTCCGGAACAGTTTGACTTAAATTTGAGGTGGAGATGTCTTTGAGCTCAGAAAAAGGACTTCTTTAAGATGAACTAGGTATGAACAGGGTGAAAAATAAATTTCGCATCGCTGATGTTGTGAAAACATCAAAGAGGTATCTCTTTTGTCTAAAGGCGGCTGAAGAAAGGAAAGAGGGGGGGGGGGGGGTGACAGGCTAAAGCGAGTCAGGCGGGGACAAAAAGGCAGCATACTGTCTGAGTGTGTTTAAGTCATACACAATTACGCTGCTACACCTGGCCGCCATTCTCCACCCTCTACACCTAGCTCGCCCACCCTGGCCCACCTTGGCCCGCCCTGCTCACTGCGCTCTGGAGCGACTGGACTGGCTTCTCAACTAGGGCTGGGCGCCAGCTGCCTGGAGTCACCTGGAGAAGACAAAGCAGCATTAAGTTGTAGGGGAGAGGCGTCCCTATAGCATCCCAGATGTATCTCCGGCCTCCGGCGTCCCTATGGAGTCCCGGACGCATCCCCAGCGTCCCCATCACAGGCTAATACAGTGCAGTATTGCGGGTGGCGTACCCTTGACTCGGCAGGCGCTATGTTGCAGGCGGCTGGCTGCCAGCGAAGGCCAGCGGGCATAAGTCAAGGATCGTGGAACGTCACCAACATCTTGAACACGCTGCAGAATCACTCAGAGCGCAAGACCGCGCCCATCTGAAGGCCACAGAGGTCCGTTATCCCCTCACTTCTCTTGTGCCGTGCCGAGGCCAGCCGTCTGACGGGTCTGGGCTGCATATCGAACAGAGAGTAGCTGTACTGCGCGGGCAGCTCCGCGAGGCCTTGACGGCCAAGCGCGAGGCAGAGCCAGCGTGAGCAGCCGCCCAGCAGGAGCTGGACAACGGCTGCAGGGTTACGGTGGAGCGGGAGAGAGGTGCGTGCTAACTGAACTGCTAACACGAGGTGCTGGCGCAGTGCAGTGCAGTGCGGTGCTGGTGGTATTACCAGCCGAGGCCCGTGCGCGCACACGTGGCCAGCCGACAGGGCAGAACAGGCAGAACCCGCGGCGAGCCCCCAGGGCCCCCAGAGAAGGTGAGGCGTGCTTCATGACAGCGTGTCCAGGCCAAAGGAGGGCGGACGTCAAACGTTGGCCTGGCCTGCATATACAACTTCCAGCGCCAAGAGACAAGCGTCCTCCGTGGCGCTGATGCACCGCAGCGGAAGTGTGCCCAGTGGCGGGACGGACTGCCAGGCTGTGCCCCCAGCTGTGAGACCGGCTGTGCCCCCGGCTGTGCCCCCGGCTGTGCCCCCGGCTGTGCTCCCGGCTTTGCCCCCGGCTTTGCCCCCGGCCCTGAGACCGGCTGTGCCACCGGCTGTGCCCCCGCTACAGCAGTGGCTCTGCCCAGAACGCACTGCGCCTGTTCCAGTCATAGAACTGCGAACGGTTCTATCTGCTCTCGCCTAAAGCCTTAAGATGACCGCAAGGAAGAAAGGGTGGATGGCAGTTACGGGGCCAGCGTTAGCGCCCTTCCGCTGACCCCCGCTGGCCTTCGCTGGCAGCCAGCCGCCCGCATCATAGCGCCTACAGAGTCAGGGGTAGGCCACCCGCAAGACTGCACTGTATTGGCCTGGGGATGCGAAGGGAAGCTGGGGATGCGTCCGGGACTCCATAGGGACGCCGGAGATACATCTGGGATGCTGCAGGGACGCCTGTCCTCTACAACTTAATGCTGCTTTGGCTTCTCCAGGCGACTCCAGGCAGCTGGCGCCCAGCCCTAGTGGAGAGGCCAGTCCAGTCGCTCCAGAGCGCAGTGAGCAGGGCGGGCCAAGGTGGGCCAGGGTGGGCGAGCTAGGTGTAGAGGGTGGAGAAGGTCGGCCAGGTGTGGCAGCGTAGTTTTTTATGACTTAAATGCACTCAGACAGTATGTTGCCTTTTTGTCCCAGCCTGACCCACTTGTTCCTCCCCCCCCTCTTCACCCGCCTTCAGATAAATAAGATACCTCGATGATGTTTCTACAACATCAGCGATGCTGTGAAAACATCTTTGATGTAATTTCTTTGATAAAATGATAAGAAAATAATGTTTTCATCTATTACGCAACCTTTACGTGCATTAAGAGTGGTGTTATCGTCTGTCTGGGCCCTCTCGCTGACCCCTGCTGGCCGTAGCTCGACTTGTAACGCCCGCTGGCCTTCGCTGGTAGCCAGCCGCCCGCATCATAGCGCCTGCAGAGTCAGGGGTAGGCCACCCGCAAGACTGCACTGTATTGGCCTGGGGATGCGAAGGGAAGCTGGGGATGCGTCCGGGACTCCATAGGGACGCCGGAGATACATCTGGGATGCTACAGGGACCCCTACAACTTAATGCTGTTTTGGCTTCTCCAGGCGACTCCAGGCAGCTGGCGCCCAGCCCTAGTGGAGTGCAAACGCACTCCTTGCCCCGTTGATGCGCAGGAGGCGCCTGCCAGGTAGGCCGTCCCGTCGCGCGGGGGAGCCGAGCGGAATTGCCTACCACCCCCATCCTAGGCGCTCCGCCGCTGGGCACCGCGCTCCGCCTCTGCTCTGGTACTTCCAGCGGCGAGGGGTAACGCTGGTTGACTCAGCGGGGTGGCTGCGCTGCTGCTGCGCGCGGACATAGAAGGACGCCGGTGTCCTGCTCCGGGCACGGCCGGGCACACCACGAGGAGGTGACGGCCGGTGACGGTAGTGATGTAGTTCGGCTCTTCGGAGTGCTTCTTCATTGTGGACACGGTATCTGACGATGTTGCGGTTGTGTCAGGAGGAGCCCGTTTTGTTCTCAATCTGTTCGTGCCCGTGATTTTGCGAGGGTCCCGAATAACGGGTCGAAAAGTCGGTTAGAAATAGAGCCGCGAGCACGAGTTGGGTGGCTAACGGGAGCTCCCGGGGTGGTCTGGCTGCACCGTCTGCGTTGCCGTTCTACCGATGTGATATAGTCAGACACCGTCCGACCGTCGCGCCATCCTTGCCAACTTGTGTTGTTCGTTCTGATATCCATTTTGTTTACCATGTCTGACGCCAAATCTGCCAAGAACATGGGGCACGGCTCCCGAACAAGCAAGGAGTTTTACACAAGACCAATTATTGTCTTTCAGTGCCCTTTCTGTTCAACACCGACGTATGTTCAAAAAATAGGGGAACACGTCATAAAGTGCCACCCGAACCGTACAGAGGATGAGATGTTTGAAGCCTGTCCATTGAAAAGCTACACTCTGAAAAATCATGAACTCGCTTAAATATATTCGTTAACCGAATAAGCATTAAATCGGCCCTTTTAAGGGCCAACATATGTTTCCCGAAACGTTAACGATCAACAAAGACGATTTGGCTTACCTGTTATACTTCGCGAAAAACATGCTCCCGGGAGGGATTTTGGAAGCTCCAGGTAGACATTTGTGGATTAAATAGTATGGTTTAACTCCTTCTAAAGGTGTTTGAAAAGTTCACAGGACAATATTCTCTTTAACCATGGTGAAGGTGAAAGTGCCGCATAGAGATTTGGATAGGATTTAGATTCAATTCGAGGAGTGTATGTGTGTGAGGTTATGTCTACATTGCAATTAACATTAAAAATTTAGTAGATGCCACATTTCTCCAAAGGGCTTAGCAGACCATTTTTACATCGTACTAAATACAGTGGTCTATGTCCAAGGAGTATATGCCAAAAAATTATGATGTTTGTCCATCCTTAACAATTTATGCAGTTCTAGGACAGGTACCTACCAACTCGCTCTCATTAGTCTTAGAGTGGTCCACTGGTTAATATTTGGTCGTGAGCACAAGCAATGGGCTGCTTTTATTTATATTCTAAGTCTTAAATCAACAAGAAATTAGGCATAGAACCAAGCCTCAAATAACCTCTTAGAGGTTTTTAGCTCATCACTGAGCAGAAATATTTTCACCTGTAGACTGAGATACAGCTCCCCCAGATCCTTTACAATAGAGACAGATATCTGTCTCACTAAAAAATTAAATAAAATCTGTCAGATATACACCACTCTCCCACTTGACAATAGGGTTATTCCACAACTTCAAGATTTTCTTGACCTAGAGAGGGATGGATTGATTCAGGTGGTCTCTACCATCACCACCAATTCTGTCTCTCAAAGAAGAGGAATTCCCTAATTCCGGGTCCAACAGTGCTGGAGAATAGAAGACAGACCTAGAAAATTATTAAAACTTGTCGTAACAACCTGTACTCTCATTTTACCCAAGAATACACCTTAAAGGTTCTCCAGCAAAAATTTTGGCCCTCCGTCATAACTCTGACCCCAACAAAGACTTTGTTAAAACTGATGAATATTAAAGAAAAAAAAGCATTTGAAAAAATTCCTTTTGTACTGGGGCCAGTTGTGGGTCCAGCAGAGGTCATCAGGAAAATAGTTTGACCTTGTTCAGCCCCAATGCTGTGCTCTGTGTTTGGCTCCTGTGCCTAATGCAGGGTCCAACAGTGCTGGAGAATAGTAGACAGACCTAGAAAATTATTAAAACTTGTCGTAACAACCTGTACTCTCATATTACACAAGTATACACCTTAAAGGTTCTCCAGCCAAAAATTTGGCCCTCCGTCATAACTCTGTCCCCATGAGAGACTCTGTTTAAAATGATGAATATTGAAAAAAAAAAAACATTAAAAAAATTCGTTTTGTAATGGGGGCAGTTGTGGGTCCAGCAGAGGTCATCAGAAATTTTTTGTGACATTGTTCAGCCCCAATGTTGTGCTCTGTGTTTGGCTCCTGTGCCTCATTCCCGGTTCAACAGTGCTGAAGAATAGTAGACAGACCTAGAAAATTATTAAAACTTGTCGTAACAACCTGTACTCTCATTTTACCCAAGAATACACCTTAAAGGTTCTCCAGCAAAAATTTTGGCCCTCCGTCATAACTCTGACCCCAACAAAGACTTTGTTAAAACTGATGAATATTAAAGAAAAAAAAAGCATTTGAAAAAATTCCTTTTGTACTGGGGCCAGTTGTGGGTCCAGCAGAGGTCATCAGGAAAATAGTTTGACCTTGTTCAGCCCCAATGCTGTGCTCTGTGTTTGGCTCCTGTGCCTAATGCAGGGTCCAACAGTGCTGGAGAATAGTAGACAGACCTAGAAAATTATTAAAACTTGTCGTAACAACCTGTACTCTCATATTACACAAGTATACACCTTAAAGGTTCTCCAGCCAAAAATTTGGCCCTCCGTCATAACTCTGTCCCCATGAGAGACTCTGTTTAAAATGATGAATATTGAAAAAAAAAAAACATTAAAAAAAATTCGTTTTGTAATGGGGGCAGTTGTGGGTCCAGCAGAGGTCATCAGAAATTTTTTGTGACATTGTTCAGCCCCAATGTTGTGCTCTGTGTTTGGCTCCTGTGCCTCATTCCCGGTTCAACAGTGCTGAAGAATAGTAGACAGACCTAGAAAATTATTAAAACTTGTCGTAACAACCTGTACTCTCATTTTACCCAAGAATACACCTTAAAGGTTCTCCAGCAAAAATTTTGGCCCTCCGTCATAACTCTGACCCCAACAAAGACTTTGTTAAAACTGATGAATATTAAAGAAAAAAAAGCATTTGAAAAAATTCCTTTTGTACTGGGGCCAGTTGTGGGTCCAGCAGAGGTCATCAGGAAAATAGTTTGACCTTGTTCAGCCCCAATGCTGTGCTCTGTGTTTGGCTCCTGTGCCTAATGCAGGGTCCAACAGTGCTGGAGAATAGTAGACAGACCTAGAAAATTATTAAAACTTGTCGTAACAACCTGTACTCTCATATTACACAAGTATACACCTTAAAGGTTCTCCAGCCAAAAATTTGGCCCTCCGTCATAACTCTGTCCCCATGAGAGACTCTGTTTAAAATGATGAATATTGAAAAAAAAAAAACATTAAAAAAAATTCGTTTTGTAATGGGGGCAGTTGTGGGTCCAGCAGAGGTCATCAGAAATTTTTTGTGACATTGTTCAGCCCCAATGTTGTGCTCTGTGTTTGGCTCCTGTGCCTAATTCCCGGTTCAACAGTGCTGAAGAATAGAAGACAGACCTAGAAAATTATTAAAACTTGTCGTAACAACCTGTACTCTCATTTTACCCAAGAATACACCTTAAAGGTTCTCCAGCAAAAAATTTAGCCCTCCGTCATAACTCTGTCCCCATGAGAGACTCTGTTTAAAATGATGAATATTAAAGAAAAAAAAAGCATTTGAAAAAATTCCTTTTGTACTGGGGCCAGTTGCGGGTCCAGCGGAGGTCATCAGGAAAAAGAGTTTGACCTTGTTCAGCCCCAATGCTGTGCTCTGTGTTTGGCTCCTGTGCCTAGTGCAGGGTCCAACAGTGCTGGAGAATAGTAGACAGACCTAGAAAATTATTAAAACTTGTCGTAACAACCTGTACTCTCATATTACACAAGTATACACCTTAAAGGTTCTCCAGCCAAAAATTTGGCCCTCCGTCATAACTCTGTCCCCATGAGAGACTCTGTTTAAAATGATGAAAATTGAAGAAAGAAAAACATTTAAAAAAATTCCTTTTGTACTAGGGGCAGTTGTGGGTCCAGCAGAGGTCATCAGGAAAATAGTTTGACCTTGTTCAGGCCCAATGCTGTGCTCTGTGTTTGGCTTCTGTGCCTAATTCCCGGTTCAACAGTGCTGAAGAATAGTAGACAGACCTAGAAAATTATTAAAACTTGTCGTAACAACCTGTACTCTCATTTTACACAAGTGTACACATTAAATGTTTTTCAGCAAAAAATTTGGCCCTCCGTCCAAACTCTGTCCCAAAGGGAGACTCCGTTTGAAATGATGAATATTTAAAAAAAAAAGATTTATTTTTGAATTTTTTTTGGTACTGAGGCTGTTGTATCTCCAGCAAAGGTCATCAGAAAAATAATTTCAAGGGCTCTGAGTTCATTCATCACAGAGAAGATATATTGCTCTCTGTGAGGTGAGATACCCTTCAACCTGGTGAGAGATATCCTTCATAGTGAAGAAAGACACCTGTCACATAAAGGACCGAATTGACTTATTGGTGTTAATGGGTCTAGTTATGGAGAGAGTTATAGGGTGAGAGAGAGAGAGAGAGAGAGAGAGAGAGAGAGAGAGAGAGAGAGACAGGCGCGGATCCAGGGGGGGGCGACGGGGCGATCGCCCCCCCCCCCCCCCCAGTGCGCCTTTAGGGCGCCCGAAAGGTAGGCAATTTGCGTTACAATCCGCCTGAGAGTAGGCAGAAAGCGGTACACCCCCCCCCCTAGAGCCGCCCCTGGATCCGCGCCTGAAGAGAAAGAGAGAGAGAGAGAGAGAGAGAGTGCGTGTGTGTGAAAGTGAGAGTGAGAGAGAGAGAGAGAGAGAGAGAGAGAGAGAGAGACAGGGAGGGTGAAAGAGAGCGAGTACAAGGGAGGGGGTTGAGGGCTGAGCGGGGCTGCCTCTGTGTCTCTCTCGCACCCATGCTGACCACACGGCCATCCCTCTGGTCGCCTTTGTGGAATACAGGACTAGTTGGGGGAGGGGGGGCACATGCACATTATTACGTTGGTTTCGTAGCACTAAATGAAAGTCGAACGCGGGCGAAACAATAATCAACAATCATAGGTCATCACCAAATAACAATAATCATGAATAATATCATCAAAAATACTGATCGAGAGCCACCACCGATTTTGAATTCCCGCAGCTGAACCGCTGGCGCGCGCGACATCCGACAGTCGAGTCGCGGGCCGGCCGGCCAATCAGAGACGACGAAAAGCGCGGGAAGGAGCCCCGGCTGCAGACGGTACGGACCGATATTTTCGTTACTTTAACTAAGAAAATGGACAAGGCAGCTTGAAAACGGGTACGGCGGTGGTAGTCGGGACTCTGGCGGTCCCGACGAGACCAGCCACGACCCTGCCGGTGCCGTAGAAGCCGAGAAAATGAGGGTTGAAGTTTTGACCCGGTTCCGCCCGCAAGGCCCACTCACCCACTTACGGCAGTCCCCAGCCTTGCAGGCCAGGATCAACATCGAATTCCAAAAAGTCACTTATGCCCGTCCCCCTAAACGGCTCATCGGACGGGGCTGAAATTCTAGTCGTCTACGAAGGGGGTCGAGGGGAGCTCGCCTACCAAATTTCAGCCCGATCGGACACCGGGGGCCAAACGGGAGGGCATCGAAGCTTCGGGGGAGCGTCCTTATGTGATGTGCGTACCCTTGTTAAACTCGCGGTGGGCACGACCCGAGTCACACCCTATATATCTAGGTGGGGATCGGCGCGGAATACGACGCCCTTCCACTCCCACCCCTAACCTTATTCAACCTAACCGATATTAGTGACGGCCCCCCATCAGCCTAGTCCGTCATTCCCTGTCGGATTTCACGCGTAGTCGAGGGCAGGCGTCAGTGGCGCCAAATGATTTTTGGCATGGGGGTTCAAGAAGACACCCCCTCAGGGCCCACTACCACCACCACTACCACCACCATCACAATTTCACCGATATTTTCACCTCTCCCTTTTTTTGCCATTTTCTCCTAATATCTCTTCTCTCCCTTTTTTCTATCTTTCCTAGCAACCACCTACCCCAAAACTGATGAGGGCGGTTTAACTGCACCCTCTGAGCCCCCCCCCCCCCCCTGAAATGGGCGCCACCGGAAGGCGTGCCCTAGCCACCACACGCCTCAGTTAGAGGCTATTCCGATGAAAATTAGGAATCGCCAGCCGGGTACAGCCGGCACAGCCGGGCACAGCCGGGCACAGCCAGGCACAGCCGGGCACAGCCGCCTCTAGCTGTGCCCTCGCTGTCGCCTTAAGCCACTGCCGGCCACTGCTGACCGCTGGCAGCCAAACGCCCGCATCATAGCGGCCACCCGCAAGACCCTCCAGTCGCTCCAGAGCGCAGTGAGCCAGGGCGGGCCAGGGTGGGCCAGGGTGGGGAGCTAGGTGTAGGGGGTGGAGAAGGGCGGCCAGGTGTGGCAGCGTAGTTGTCTATGACTTAAACACACTCAGACAGTATGTTGCCTTTTTGTCCCGGCCTGACTCGCTATAGCCTGTCACCCCCCTTCCCCCCCCCCTTTTCCTTCCTTCAGCCGCCTTTAGAAAAAAAAGATACCTCTTTGATGTTTTCATAACATCAGCGATGCCAAATTTGTTATTCACACTGTTCATTCCTAGTTCTTCTTAAAGAAGACCTTTTTCTGAGCTTAAGGACATCTCCACCTCAAATTTAAGTCAAACTGTTCCGGAGAAATAAAAACTTTAGCTAAATACCATCCAGGTGTTCGGAAACCTAACTTCTGTTCACACACTTTGTCAGCCTCAGGCCAGATTTTTTTTGTGATTGTTTTGAAACTTGGTACGCATAGAGAGGAAGCCTCGGCGGTCGTTTTGAACTATCATTTTTAAAATTTAGTTGAGTAGTTGCTGAGATAAACATCCATTTGTGTTTATATAGTCTTTAAATTTACAAGCAACCTTGTTTATAGCTATGTGTCAATTAAATTTCAAATTTATTTTCCACACTGTTTATACATAGTTTGTCTTAAAGAGGACCTTTTTCTGAGTTAAAAGACATCTCAACCTTAAATTTAAGTCAAACTGTCCCAGAGAAATAAAACCTTTTGCTGAATACCATCCAGGTGTTCGGAAACCTAACTTCTGTTCACACACTTTGTTAGCCTCAGGCCAGATTTTTTTTGTGATTGTTTTGAAACTTGGTACGCATAGAGAGGAAGCCTCGGCGGTCGTTTTGAACTATCATTTTTAAAATTTGGTTGAGTAATTGCTGAGATAAACATCCATTTGTGTTTAAATAGTCTTTAAATTTACAAGCAACCTTGTTTATAGCTATGTGTCAATTAAATTTCAAATTAATTTTCTACACTGTTCATACCTAGTTCGCCTTAAAAAGGACCTTTTTCTGAGCTAAAAGACATCTTCACCTCAAATTTAAGTCAAACTGTTCCGGAGAAATAAAACATTTAGCTGAATACCATCTAGGTTTTCGGAAACGTAACTTCTGTTCACACACTCTGTAAGCCTCAGGCCAGATTTTTTTTGTGATTGTTTTCAAACTCGGTGAGCATAGAGAAGAGGTGTGGGCAGTCGTTTTGAGCCCTCACTCTTTAAATTTGGACCACTCGGTCTAAAGAAATTAATAGATTTGTTTTGAAACATGCATTAGATTGGTCACTATAGATGTCAGTCCATTGTGTTCCCCATATGGTGTCTATAATTTTGACTCACCGTCCACCTTAAAATGCACAATTTAATGGACTACAAATCACTTTCGCGTTGTAAGAAAGTCCTTAACATTGCCATAAAAAATTGAACATAAGAGTTAACATCACCATTGCTACTAGGTTTTGTGAAAATTCAATCTTTGATCGTAACAAAGTGGGACTTATATTTCCTATTTCTACCTAAAATTTGGGACTTGTGTGCAAAATTTCAGCACTGACACCCTTCTGGCTCAATATTTATGGGTTATTCTATATCAGCAAAGCCGGGTTTAATATTTATAAATTATTCTATAACAGCAGAGCCCGGCTGTGCCCGGCTGTGCCTGGCTGTGCCCCTGGTTGTTCTGTCTGTCTGCCACTGCCTCCACGTCCGTCTGTCTGCCGCTGCCATCGCGTCCGTCTGCCTGGTTTGGTGGAGTGGTCGTTGTCAGCGTGATGCTTGCCGGCTGTCTGGGACAACCCTAGCGCCCGCTTTGTGGGGGTAGGCAACACGCAGCACCGGCCCGCCGTGCGGTACGGCGTGTAGCGCTGCGGCAGGCGCTTCTGTGGGATGCTACAGGCCAGGTAAATGATTGGCGTCCGCCCTCTTTTGGCCTTGACACGCTGTCATGAAGCACGCCTCACCTTCTCTGGGGGCCCTGGGGCTCGCCGCGGGTTCTACCTGTTCTGCCCTGTCGGCTGGCCACGTGTGCGCGCACGGGCCTCGGCTGGTAATACCACCAGCACCGCACTGCACTGCACTGCACTGCGCCACCACCTCGTGTTAGCAGTTCAGTTAGCACGCACCTCTCTCCCGCTCCACCGCAGCCGTGCAGCCGTTGTCCAGCTCCTGCTGGGCTGCTGCTCGCACTGGCAGACAGCTGAGCCAGAGCGGTGCGGTGCGCGAGATGCTGCCATGTAATGGGGGATTGTGTCCCCGAGACACCACGCACCGGTTAGACGAGTTTCCGACGAAAATTAGATATCGCCCATGCACTCGTGGTCGGGAGAGGAGGCCGCCGTCGACCACCACGGCGACTCGACGGCCGTGTCCGCGGGGACACGATGACCGTCCGCCTGATGTTGATGTGGTGGTCTCGGCGGGGTCCGTCGTCGGCGTGGTGCTCGCCGGGCTGTCCGGGACCACGCCGCCGTCGCCCCGATCCTCGGCCACGGCCACGCACATCCCGGCTTCTTCGTCGTCGCCGGGGAGAGGCACGCGCCTTGCTGGGCTGCTGCCACGACCGCTTTGTGCCGTGCTGCGGCCGCCGTGCCCGTCGTGCCGTGCCGTGCTGTGCCGCGCCCCCACGGGGCGTGGACTTCGTGCCGCTGCCGTGCGCCCCTGCCGTGGCCTGCCACCGACGCGCTCCGCCGGGCTGGACGCGCTGCGCCGCGACGCGACGCTCACCAGGGCCATGACCAGCTCGGCCATCACGAACGCAAGGCGCGAACGCTCGCCTGCTTGGGGTACTCGCCTGTTCCCTCCCGTCTTCGTCGTCGCCGTCTTGGTTACGGTGGCCCCCTCCCCTGTGACAACCCCCGCGTCCGTCTGTCTGCCCGCTAGATCGCGCTGGTCCTCGGACACCTTCCCGCCCAACGGCCTCCTCTCAGCGGCCCGCTCGCCCGGTCAGGCAGTGGGCGCCGTGTGTGTCTTCTGCTCTAGGCGAAAGGCGCCCAAGGAGCATCTAGAGATGCTGTAGGGCCGTACCGTGGACCCTGGACAGCGCGGAGGTGCCCTCGGCGGGGTGGCTGTCATCAACCAGGTGCTCGTGGTCATGTCACCGCGAGCCCAACGGTAATATACCCCCACACCCTCACCGCCATAGGTGCGACGAGGACGGTGATTCGAGTGCGACCAAGGCATCGGCAGTGGTGTTTTGAGGCGTGGGAGACAAGAAGGGGGGAGGGGGGTGGGGGCATGCAGCGACAGGTGCGGGAAGGGACGAGAGAGCGACGGAGAGGGAAGGAGTGCGAGACAGAGAGAGAGAGAGAGAGAGAGAGAGAGAGAGAGAGAGAGAGAGAGAGACAGAGAGAGCGAGAGCGAGACAGAGAGGTAGAGAGAGAGAGAGAGAGTGAGAGAAATAGAGAGCCAGGAGGGAGCGAGACAGAGAGAGAGAGAGAGAGAGAACGGGCGGGTGGGAGAGAGAGTGAGAGACAGGGCGGGAGCGAGAGAGAGAGAGAGAGAGAGAGAGAGAGAGACAGGGAGGGCCCCTGGCTGTGCCCCCGCTGTCGCCCTAAGGCCGTAGGAGCGGGGACCCTCTGAGAGCGAAATTTGAGGTTCGTTCGGCGGTAAAAATCTCAAGAACCAGACGTCGCAGCGCCCCCGGTTTTTTGGGGGGAGCGTAGGTAATGAGTCCGGCCAGTGCCTAACGGTGTTCAAACCGGCCTGGAGATTCCAGGTTCCCTCCTGGAACGCCTTGAACATAGCCTTACTTTGATTGATGTTTCCGGGGCCACCAGACATTTCTCGGGGATGAGATTTATGTTAGGCACTAGATCCATCTTTCCCCTAACACAGTCAGCAATCAGAAAAAATTCTAGAAAATTTCGTACGCCCAAAAGTTACGCTCAAAAAGAGCATGTTTTGCTACTTTCAGCATGATTAGAGAGAGACAGACGATCCTGGAGCACTCCGTCTCTCTCGCACAGCAGGTAGAGGCCTGCCGGGTGGGTCTGGGCCGGGGGGACGGTGGGCCGGGTCATTGTGGGCCCCGCTGCAGCGCATGCGGCGGTGATAGTGCCATTAGTTCCGGATCCATCATCCCACTCCAGATGGTCAAGTATTTGAGATTTGAACTTACTGAAAAATGATTACGTGATTTGACATCCTCGCTTTCGTGCGATAATAATGATACCGAATTTGAGGTAGGTCGCATACTTTTGAGGAAACGGTCGTATTTTGCAATTTTCTTTACTTTTCGGGACCCGAAATCTCGTAAACCAGACGTCGCAGCACCTCCGGACTTTTTGGCGACCGTAGTCAATAAGCCTGGCCAGGTGCTAAGTATGTTCGATCGGACCTAGAGATGCCAGGTTCCCTCCTGGAACACCTTGAAGACGGCCGAAAACCAAAACTTCACCGGACAGGACTTGGCAGGACAGCGCTTATACACCGACCCAGTAGGAGAGAGACCGTGCGCCTGTGTGTCTGTGCGGGTGCGAGTCAAGCAAAAGATGCAATTCTTTGTTTACACAGAAAAGGACCAGCTCCGGGGGAGCGACCCTAACGGGACTCTTTGCTGAGGGCCCAGTCAAAATTTCGAATTTCTCAAATACATCTCTGGTGCCAAAAGACACTACATAAAACGCCCTATCGCTCTAGTTTCAGCAGGGTTTGGCGTTTGAATGATGTTTCTAGCCTCACTAGAACGCGTGATTTTCACCGCAGACACACGGCAGGAGACGGATAGAGACGGCCCGGACTCCATCCGGACTCCCGGCGGAGCTGCGATGAGGCAGGCTGCACTTCTTGCAGAGCGGGGGAGGGGTTCGGAGGGTAATAAATATTTTCACGGTCACCACTCGGCACAATGTCATCCAGGTCCCGGCAGGGCTGGCCTAGGCCAGCCCAGCCCGGCGGGGCCAGCCCCGGGCCCGGACCTGCGCGGCCCTCGCGCTCAGAGTAGCAAGCCGCTCCTACGGCCTTAAGCCGCTGCTGACCGCAAGGAAGAAAGAGTTGACAGCAGTGACGGGGTCAGCGTTAGCGCCCTCCCGCTGACTCTTGCTGGCCGTAGCTTGACGTGTAACGCCCGCTGGCCTTCGCTGGCAGCCAGCCAGCCGCATCATAGCGGCCACCCGCAAGACCCTCTAGTCGCTCCAGAGCGTAGTTGGCAGGGCGGGCCATGATGGGCGAGCTAGGTAAAGGGGGTGGAGAAGGGCGGCCAGGTGTAGCAGCGTAGTTGTGTATGACTTAAACGCAATCAGGCATCATGTTGTCTATTTGTCCCGGCCTGATTCGCTACAATCCGTCCCTCTTTCCTTCTTCTCCTGCCTCCAGATAAAGAAGATATCCCTTTGATGCTTGTAAAACATCAGCGATGTTGTATAAACATCTTTGATGTAATAACTCTGATAAAATGATAGGATTTCTTTTTTTAATTAATTTATGCACGCAACCTAAACATGCATGAAGGGTGGTGGTATCGTACAAGCGTGCGGCCTCCGTCAAGTTGTTGGCTAGTGGGACTTCCGTACCAGCAAAAACAACATCGTAAGCAATTGAGGAACTCTATGAACCAGGGGTTTCTTTAAATGCGTAACAGTGTCGTTGTTTTGCTACTCTGTTCGGTAGTAAGGCGTCAAGGCCCCTGCATCTCTGACGCTAGGCCCTTGTAGGCCTGTGCGATCTCTAAAATTATTCGTTATTGGTCCATGCCGCCAACAATCGAAAAAGGACTCAATTCAATTATCAGCAATCGAAAATCGAAAATTAGATCAATTAATTGAAAAAAGACGATTAATTCATGTCAGTCAATTAATCGGAAGCGGTCAAGGGCCGCCCTTGAGCACCCCCATCCCCTGGCTCTTCAGCATGGACTCTCCAGGAGCCTCTAAACTAGTTGAGCCCCGCCCCGCGCCGCCTCTTCAGCTTGATGCTGCTCTGGCTTCTCCAGGCGGCTCCAAGCAGCCAGCGCCCTGCGTCAAGTGAGAGGCCAGTTAAGTCACTATCCAGAGCACTGTGAGCAGGGCAAGGCGGGGCGGGCGGTAGATGGCCAGAAGGTACAGACGGGCGACCAGGTCTAGCAGCGTTGTCGTGTGTGACTTGAACGCAATTAGACATTATGTTGCATATTTGTCTCGGCCTGATTCGCTACAACCCGTCCCTACTTCCTCTTCACCTGCCTCCAGATAAAGAAGATACCTCTTTGATGTTTGTCCTTGATGTTTGTTAAACATCAGCGATGTTGTCAAAACATCTTTGATGTAATAACTTTGACGAAAAAATGGGATTTTTTAAAAAAATTAATGCACGCAACATGCATAAAGGGTGGTGGCGAGCATGTTATCCAGCAACACAGTTACGAATTTAAAAAAAGCACACGGTACAATTAGGCCGCAGCACGCAGCAGTAGGTGGCCCTAGCAAACTCCAAGCCCGCCATCGTGCGCAGCGCCGTGTAGTTTTTTAGGTGGTGCGACTCGTCCTGGACAAAGGACGTACAGTCTTTCACCGTCCCTCACCTGACGCAGACGCGCCACCCACCATGAAGATGACCCCGAACCGCGCGAGCAGCGCGGCGTCCTTAAGGGCTGTCATGGCGTCGTACGACATGACAACCACCGCTTCTCCTGCCTCTAGTGGGAGCACAACGACGCCGGGCACACGACCAGCAGTGGCCAGTCCGTGCGGTTGTGCGCGGCCACGTCGATGGCCTGCATGGTCTTCCCCAGGCCACCAGGGCGCGGCCGCCCCTCTGCAGCGCGTACCTGCAACGGCCACATGGTGACAAAGGGGACTGAGGCGAGCCAGCGCAGCTGCGCGGCTGCGCACACTCACACCACGGCCTCTTTCTGGTAGTCCAGCAGCATCGCTCTGAGCGCGTTGGGCACGCGGGGCAGCTTGGGGTCCGCAGCCTCCCTTACGTCGTGGGCGCGCCGGTCCAGCACCTGCAGACCAACGGAAGACGTGAACCCCTGCGGCACCACACACCTGCACCTGCCTTGCACTCACCACCTCTACGATGTCGAGCAGCAGGAGCACTTCTTGGACATGCAGGTGCCGCTGCAGCACGTTGCAGACAACGTCGTAGCGGTCCGTACGGAAGCTGCGCCGAGTGGATGGTGGGCCACAGTGGTGTGCCGGTTCTGCACCGTTCAGAACAAGAGGTGGTGGCAGACGGATCCGGCGATATGCTGCTGAGTTATGCAGGCAGCGGTCTACTCACTGGTGTCGGCGCCGAGAGCGTCCTGCAGTGCGATGGCCAGCCTAGCCTCCAGTGCCTGGTCTGCCGACGTGACCACCACCTCCAGCGTGTCCGCGTCCACCACTAGCACCGTGGCCCGGGCTAGGCCGCAGGGGATACGGCTGAAGGGTGCGAGTGGCGCGAGCGGCGTGAGTCGAAGGGGGACGGGGGCGGGGGTGAGTGTGGGGACGGAGTCAGGAACGCGGCTTTCCTCCGCCAGCGGCCACCGTCAAAGGCGTCTTCGAGTGATGGACGCCGTCGCCCGTCTCCGGCATGGCTACGACCTTGGCCGTGCCTGTTTTCGACATTTGCGGCTGTACCCGACCGGACCGCTCCCCGCCGGCCCTATGTCCAAGGTGGGCGTGTTGGCCGAGGCTTCCAGTGGGGACGCTGCTGCTCTAGGAGCCTGGCGGGGCCTTTTGTGGGCCGCTTCATCGCCGTGGTCCTGGCCCGTCACGGGGCCGCTGTAGAGGGGCGTGACGGTGGACTCTGCAGACCACACAGACATTCTGCGCAGACGAGCTCCTCGTGAAACAACGCAGTGCAGCGCGCGCTGAGGCCCAGGCCTATGAGACAGACGCACTCCACGCGGTCCACGGAGAAGTGCAGCACGCTGCTGTCGGCCGGCCCGGCGAACTCCTTCCGGAGCAGTCGCTACGACACCAAGCGGGGCTGGTCCGGGACGGTCCTGTTGGGGCCACGACCAAGGCCGCGACATGGGGCTGCAGACTTACCGTCACGTGGCCGCGCACGTAGTCCGCCCTGGCTCCGACGAGGTCCTGCAGGCCGCCAGCCATAGGTAGTGGGCCGTCACTGTCGTACTCCAGCACGGCAGCTGGACTCGAGTAGAGTGCGAGCTGGAAAAATGGCCTAGGGGAAGTTTAAATGTGCGATTACCCATATTAATTGACTGCTGTGAAAGCTTCTAGAGCTCTGCGTGACGGAATCAAAGACAACCCCGCTTGCTTATACTGGTCCGAGCACGTTTATCCCCACTTCATTAACTCTATAGACTTGAGGTAACGCCGCAGTACGCGAGCTGTCGTTTTAATGGTTCGAATCCAGGTCGCAGTTTATCCACTCTCTTTTGGTATGGTGCAAATAGCTGAGGTGAGCAGGATAATGCATTTCGACGTCTGCAGTGAAGTCGGAGCGACCTTTGCACTGGGTGTGCGTGGTGGCGCTGCCTTGTGTGGCTCTGAAAATGGGAAGTGGTATAAGTGTGTGTGCGCGCGCCCACCTGTGGGTGCAATGTCGCATACACTTCTGGCTCTCCCTCTTCTGGGTGCTCGCACCAAGCGAAGTTGGAGAATCGTCCCGAGTACCCGCGTTCCGAGGGGGTAACGACTCCGGAAAAAATGTGTCCGGAGGATAACTATCTTGGCAGATAATGCCGGATAATATGCCGGATAATGATTTTGCCGGAACCTAGATTGTGCCGGATAATGAAGATTATGCCAGATTATCCTGGAATGATGCCGGATTATTCTGGATAATGTTTGATATTGTGGATTATTGCTATCCTAAAATAGGGCCTCACGGTAGATGATACCGGATGATGCCGGATAATTCACCGATGTCAGGAGGATAATCGTCCCGAGTGCCTGCGTTCAGGGCTGCCCGGCGGGCAGACTCCGACTCAGCTTAGGTGTCGCGTGGGAATGCCCCGGGCTACCGTGCCCCGAACTGTCCAAGGCCACAGGACCTAGCCTGCCAAACCTGTTGGTCAAACTTAAAATACGGATAGACCCAATTCAGAACCTGCTATTCTAATTTGATCACCTTCCTTTCAAACATCAAATTCACGGGGCCGACGGCGAGTCCTGTTGCCAGGATGACGTGGAGGCGATACTGAAATCGTAAACTAGTAGGAGATTTGCCCATCCCGAGAGATGGGCGTTGCAAAAATATTAAGGGCTGTCGTCCTCTTAGCCTTCTCTCTCCATCTGTTCCCTGAGTGCCTCTGCCTGGACTCTAGTCCAGTCGTGCATGAACACCAGATGGACTACGAAAAACTGTCTCGTAGGCATTCGTATGTCCTGAAAGGGCAAGCGATTGCACACAGGGCAAACATACATGTGCAATGGCAACATGATTCAATTCGATGCTTGATTCGGCAACTCAGCCAGCATGTGGTGCAGTGGTCAACCGTAGCACCCCCCGCGAGAAACGGGCTGAGAGTCGACGCAGGCGCCATCTCTTGGCTGCGTGCCGAGTTCATGGCCGCTAGACGGGACACCACTGCCTTAGTTCAACCCGCCGCCACCGGAGCGTCTACTTTCGGTTGGCAGCACCTGGAAACGATTGGTCTCCCCTCCATCGGATTGACCTGGTGGGAATGGACGCCGTGCTACAATGCATTCCGTCGACCGTCGGGGTGGTGCAGTGGTCAGCGTACTAGCTCCAAGGTGAAAGGGGCGCGGGTTCAAGGCTAGGTACCCATCCGCCCTTGGACTGCCAGCGTACCGAAAGCCTGGTTGTGGAGAGTGGGGCGCGCGCTGTGTTCACGACCGGCGGCATTTTGCATAGTTTTGCAGGATCCTAAGCGCCTCGCTTGGCGGCGGCTTCACCTTTGTCCGTGGCCCTCCCAGTAGCCGCGCTCGCTCTCATGTCGACGGGCGCTAGTACTGTCCTAAGCACTAATTTCCGGGGGCAAGGGTCGGGAGGGGGAGGGGGGGGGGGGGGCGGGGACACCGGCCACACCCTCGCAGCATGGTCTCCGACACGGCCGGGCCAGGCCAAAGATGGCGCTGACGACGAGGTGCGCAGGACCGGGGCGACGGCGGCGTGGCCTCAGACACGTGGCCGTGGCCGGGGCAAGGACCAAGGATGGTGACCACGGCGTTCAGGGTGGACCGTCTTCACCTGCCTCCAGATAAAGATGATACCTCTTTGATGCTATTACAACATGAGCGATGTTGTCTAAACATCTTTGATGTAATAACTCTGACGAAATGATAGGATGTTTTTTTTATTAATTAATGCACGCAACCTAAACATGCATGAAGGGTGGTGGTATCGTGCAAGAGTGCGGCCTCCGTCAAGCTGTTGGCTAGCGGGACTTCCGTACCAGCAAAGAAAAACATTCTATGCTATTGAAGGAAATCAATTAAACAAGGGTTTATTTAAATGCGTAACAGTGTCGTTGTTTGCTACTCCGGTAGTAAGGCGTCAAGGCCCCTGCATCTCTGACGAGTATGTAATCCTGCAACACAGTTACGAATTCACTGAAACACACAGTTCAATTGGGCCTTTGAGCACCTCCATCCCCTGGCTCTACAGCATAATTCATCCGCCTTCAGATAAAGCCCAAGTCTTTATATATTTAGTGTGTTTTTATTTTGGGATTCTCACTAGAGTGATGATTAAGTTACGTCGCCGTTACGGAAATGTCTCTTCCAGATGAAGACACAGAAACTGCCTAGCTTTGGGCTGGAGGTATCGCACATGTCTCGACTTGCTCTGGAAAGATCACTTGCAATCTAAGACCGAAGGGAGTTCAAAAGCCTCTTCATTCCAGTTTACCTTCAACTCTTAATGCCGCCCTGACCGGAACAGGGCTACATTCCCGCAAGCCAAGCACTGTTTTCTAAGCAGCCTTAGGGCGGAGCCTGGACTTGGAGTGAATCCAATTTTAAATCCACGTGAGTTCAACTTCGACTCCTGCGGTGTCTTTGTTCTAGTCGATCTATCGGAAGAGATTTGTTAGCCTTGAAAAAGACTGTTTTGGTAAGCACGTTAAGGTGCAAAAGGGATTAAATTAGCTAAAGATTATACATTAAACTCTGCTCTTATTTTGTACAGGCTTCAAGTAAAGGGCCGAATAAAATCCATATAGTACGTCATCTTTATTCACTGCCATTCGATTTGTCAGCTGTGCCACTTCAATTGCTTCTTTAATGACATGCTTTAGTAATGCTCTCAACATGTCTTCAAGGTGAGATCGGCGGTCCTGCTTCACTCTGCTGCTTCTTGCGCAGCTCGGCCTTGTTTTCATTGCTGTCAATTGAAGTTGTTTGAAGTCAGCGTATTGGACGTAGAACACTCAAGGGTAGCACCAATGAAGCATAACACGAGAAGGACAGGATGGCGCGAATGTCCGATAGCGCCCGACTTCATCACATCGGCAGGACGGCAACGCAGACGGTGAAAAAAGACCACAGTGGGTCCCATTATAGACACTTTGTCTGTGCTGGCGTTCCAAATGCAATAGAATTTTTTTGCCCGCTGGATGCAGCTATTTTGAAGGCCAAGGTTTTTTTAGCGTAGTTTAAGGAACTTCTTTCCTGGGAGAACAAAGAAATACAGCCAGCAGCAGCACACCCGGAACTCACATCACCGTCACAACCCATTCACACCACCGAACCACTCAGAAGCGTTAAAGTCAGCCATGGTGGGTCCTGAGTCGATTCGTAACAGGCCTGAACCTGTCACCCCCACCACTACCACAAGTGTCCTGTATGCGCGCGCACACAGTACACAAGAAAATTATATGGTACAATTAGGAAACGCACAGTACAATTAGGTCTATGAGCACCCCCATCCCCTGGCTCAACAGCATAATTGCTCTCAGGATTTTCCAGGGGCCTCTAAGCAAGTTGAGCCCCGCCCCGCCCCGCCTTTTCAACTTGATGCTGCTCTGGCTTCTCCAGGCGACTCCAGGCAGCTAGTGCCCTGCATCAGGTGCGAGGCCAGGTAAGTAACTCAAGAGCACTGTGAGCAGAGCGAGGAAGGGCGGGCGGGAGACGGTCAGGAGGTGGAGAAGGGCGACCAGGTATAGCAGCATGGTCGTGTGTAACTTGGACGCAATGAGACATTACGTTGTCTGTTTGTCCAGGCCTGATTCGCAACAGCCTGTCTCTTCTCCACACTTCCCCGGCCTCCAGATAAAAAAGATACCTCTTTGGTGCTTTTAAAACATCAGCGATGTTGTCAATACATCTGTGATGTAATAACTCTGACAAAATAATAGTAAATATTTTTTTTATTAATGCACATGACCTAAACATGTGTTAAGGGGGGTAGTATCGTGCAGGCGTGCGGCCTCTGTCAAGCTGTTGGCCAGCAGGACTACCGGACCAGCAAAGGAAAACATCCTATGCTATGGAGGAGGTCCATAAACCAGGTGTTTCTTTGAATGCGTAACAGTGTCCTTGTTTTGCTACTCTTTTAGGTAGTGAGGATCTTGGCCCCTGCATCTCTGACGAGTATATAATCCTGCAACACAGTTACGAATTCAAGAAAACACACAGTGTAATTAGGCCTTTGAGCACCCTTATCCCCCAGCTCTACAGCATAATTCTTCTCTGGATTCTCTAGGAGCCTCTAAGCAAGTTGCGCACTGCCCCGCCTTTTCAAGTTGATGCTGTTCTGGCTTCTCCAGGCGACTCCAGGCAGCAAGCGCCCCGCGTCGGGTGAGAGGCCAGTCAAGTCACTATCCAGAGCACTGATAGCAGGGCGAGGCGGGGCAGGCGGTAGACGGCCAGAAAGTGGAGAAGGGCGACCAGGTCTAGCACCGTGGTCGTATGTGACTTGAACGCAATCAGACATAATGTTGCCTGTTTGTCCCGGCCAGACTCACTACATCCTGTCCTTCCTCCCTGCTTCACCCACCTTCAGATAATGACTATGCCTTATTGATGTTTGTCTTTGATGTTTGTTAAACATCAGCGATGTTGTCAAAACATCTTTGATGTAATAACTTTGACGAAAAAACAGTAAATATTTTTTTTATTAATGCAGGTGATCTTAACATGCATTAAGAGTGGTAGGTAGGTGCAGGCGTGCGGTGAATCTGTGGCTTTGTCTAACTGTTTGATTCTTGTGATACCACAGACATTATGTTGCCTATTTGAACCGGCCAGACTCGCTACAGCCTGTCATTCCTTCCTTCTTCACCCGCCTTTAGATAATGAATATACCTCTTTGATGTTTGTTAAACATCAGCGATGTTGTCAAAACATCTTTGGTGTAATAACTCTGACAAAATAATAGTAATTTTTATTTTATTAATGCACGTAACCTTAACATGTGTTAAGGGGGTAGTATCGTGCAGGCTTGCGGCCTCTGTCAAGCTGTTGGCCAGCAGGACTACCGGACCAGCAAAGGAAAACATCCTATGCTATGGAGGAGGGCCATGAACCAGGTGTTTCTTTGAATGCGTCTTAGTGTCCTTGTTTTGCTACTCCGTTAGGTAGTAGGGGGTCATGGCCCCTGCATCTCTGACGAGTATGTAGTCCTGCAACACATTTACGAATTCAAGCAAACACACACTTTACAATTAGGCCCTTGAGCTCCTCCATCCCCCAGCACTACAGCATAATTCTGCTCTGGATTCTCTAGGAGCCTCTAAGCAAGTTGCGCACTGCCCCGCCTTTTCAAGTTGAAGCTGTTCTGGCTTCTCCAGGCGACTCCAGGCAGCAAGCGCCCCGCGTCAGGTGAGAGGCCAGGTAAGTCACTATCCAGAGCACTGATAGCAGGGCGAGGCGGGGCGGGCGGTAGACGACCAGGGGTGGAGGAAGGCGATCAGGTCTAGCAGCGTGGTTGTGTGTGGCTTGGACGCAATCAGAGATAATGTTGCCTGTATGTCCCGGCCTGGTTCGCAGCCGCCTGTTCCTCCTCCCCTCTACACCAACCTCCAGATAAAGAAGATACCTATTTGATTCTTTTAGAACATCAGCGATGTTGTCAAAATATCTTTGATGTAATAAAATAGTAATTACTTTTATATTAATGCCTGTGACCTAAACATGCATTAAGAGTGGTAGTATCGTGCAGGCGTGCGGTAAATCTGTGGCTTTGTCTAACTTTTTGATTGTTGTGATACCCCAGAACGTATGTTGCCTATTTGTCCCGGCCTGACTCGCTTCAGCCTGTCATTCCTCGCCGCTAAACCAGCCTTCAGATAATGAATATACCTCTTTGATGTTTGTTAAACATCAGCGATGTTGTCAAAACATCTTTGATGTAATAACTCTGACAAACTAATAGTAAATGTTTTTTTATTAATGCTCGTGACGTAAGAATGTGTTAAGGCGTGTAGTATCGTGCAGGCCCGCGGCCTCTGTCAAGCTGTTGGCCAGCAGGACTACCGGACCAGCAAAGGAAAACATCCTATGCTATGGAGGAGGTCCACGAACCAGGTGTTTCTTTGAATGCGTCTTAGTGTCCTTGTTTTGCTTCTCCGTTAGGTAGTTAGGGGTCATGGCCCCTGCAACTCTGACGAGTATACAATCCTGCAACACAGTTACGGAATCAAGGAAACACACAGTACAATTAGGCCTTTGAGCACCCCACTCCCCCAGCCCTACAGCATAATTCTTTTTGGACTCTATAGAAGCCTCTAAGCAAGTTGCGCCCTGCCCCGCCTTTTCAAGTTGATGCTGTTCTGGCTTCTCCAGGCGACTCCAGGCAGCAAGCGCCCCGCGTCAGGTGAGAGGCCAGTCAAGTCACTTCAGAGCACTGATAGCAGGGCGAGGCGGGGCGGGTGGTAGACGGCCAGGGGGTGGAGGAGGGCGACCAGGTCTAGCAGCGTGGTTGTGTGTGACTTGGACGCAATCAGAGATTATGTTGCCTGTTTGTCCCGGCCTGGTTCGCAGCCGCCTGTTCCTCCTCCCCTCTACACCAACCTCCAGATAAAGAAGATACCTCTTTGAAGCTTTTAGAACATCAGCGATGTTGTCAAAATATCTTTGATGTAATAACTCCGTCGAAATAATGGTAAATATTTTTTTATTAATGCACGTGACCTAAACATGCATAAGGAGTGGTAGTAACGTCCAGGAGTGCGGTGAATCTGTGGCTTTGTCCAACTTTTTGATTGAAGTGATACCCCAGACATTATGTTGCCTATTTGTCCCGGCCTGACTCGCTTCAGCCTGTCATTCCTCCTCTCTTTACCCGGCTTTAGATAATGAATATACCTCTTTGATGTTTGTTAAACATCAGCGATGTTGTCAAAACATCGCTGATGTAATAACTCTGACAAAATAATAGTAACTGATTTTTTATTAATGCACGTGACGTAAGAATGTGTTAAGGGGGTAGTATCGTGCAGACGTGCGGTAAATCTGTGGCTATGTCCAACTTATTGATTGTAGTAATACCCCAGACATTATGTTGCCTATTTAAACCGGCCTTACTCGCTTCAGCCTGTCATTCCTCCTCTCTTCACCCGGCTTAAGATAATGAATATACCTCTTTGATGTTTGTTAAACATCAGCGATGTTGTCAAAACATCTTTGATGTAATAACTTTGACGAAAAAATAGTAAATATTTTTTTATTAAAGCACGTGACCTTAATATGCATTAAGAGTGGTAGTATCGTGCAGGCGTGCGGTGAATCTGTGGCTTTGTCTAACTGTTTGATTTTTGTGATACCCCACAACTTTTGTTGCCTACTTGAACCGGCCAGACTCACTACAGCCTGTCATTCCTCCCCTTTTTCACCCCGCCTTTAGATAATGAATATACCTCTTTGATGTTTGTTAAACATAGGCGATGTTGTCAAAACATCTTTGATGTAATAACTCTGACAAAAAAATAGTAAATATTTTTTTTATAAATGCACATGACCTAAACATGTGTTAAAGGGGGTAGTATCGTGCAGGCGTGCGGCCTCTGTCAAGCTGTTGGCCAGCAGGACTACCGGACCAGCAAAGGAAAACATCCTATGCTATGGAGGAGGTCCACGAACCAGGTGTTTCTTTGACACCGTCTTAGTGTCCTTGTTTTGCTTCTCCGTTAGGTAGTTAGGGGTCATGGCCCCTGCATCTCTGACGAGTATATAATCCTGCAACACAGTTACGGAATCAAGGAAACACACAGTACAATTAGGCCTTTGAGCATCCTTATCCCCCAGCTCTACAGCATAATTCTTCTCTGGATTCTCTAGGAACCTCTTAGCAAGGTGCGCCCAGCACCGCCCCGCCTTTTCAAGTTGATGCTGTTCTGGCTTTTCCAGGCGACTCCAGGCAGCAAGCGCCCCGCGTCAGGTGAGAGGCCAGTCTAGTCACTTTAGAGCACTGATAGCAGGGCGAGGCGAGGCGGGTGGTAGACGGCCAGGGGTGGAGGAGGGCGACCAGGTCTAGCAGCGTGGTTGTGTGTAACTTCGACACAATCAGAGATTATATTGCCCGTTTGTCCCGGCCTGGTTCGCAGCCGCCTGTTCCTCCTCCCCTCTTCACCAACCTCCAGATAAAGAAGATACCTCTTTGATGCTTTTAGAACATCAGCAATGTTGTCAAAATATCTTTGATGTAATAACTACGTTGAAATAATAGTAAATATTTTTTTATAAATGCACGTGACCTAAACATGCATTAAGAGTGGTAGTATCGTGCAGGCGTGCGGTGAATCTGTGGCTTTGTCCAACTTTTTGATTGTAGTGATACCCCAGACATTATGTTGCCTATTTGTCCCGGCCTGACTCGCTTAAGCCTGTCATTCCTCCCCGCTTAACCCGCCTTCAAATAATGAATATACCTCTTTGATGTTTGTTAAACATCAGCGATGTTGTCAAAACATCGCTGATGTAATAACTCTGACAAAATAATAGTAAATATTTTCTTTATTAATGCACATGACCTAAACATGTGTTAAGGGTGGTAGTATCGTCCTTGTTTTGCTACTCTTTTAGGTAGTGAGGATCTTGGCCCCTGCATCTCTGACGAGTATATAATCCTGCAACACAGTTACGAATTCAAGAAAACACACAGTGTAATTAGGCCTTTGAGCACCCTTATCCCCCAGCTCTACAGCATTATTCTTCTCTGGATTCTCTAGGAGCCTCTGAGCAAGTTGCACCCCGCACCGCCCCGCCTTTTCAAGTTGATGCTGTTCTGGCTTCTCCAGGCGACTCCAGGCAGCAAGCGCCCCGCGTCAGGTGAGTGGCCAGTTAAGTCACTATCCAGAGCACTGAAAGCAGGGCGAGGCGGGGCGGTTGGTAGACGACCAGGGGGTGGAGGAAGGCGATTAGGTCTAGCAGCGTGGTTGTGTGTGGCTTGGACGCAATCAGACATAATGTTGCCTGTTTGTCCAGGCCAGACTCACTACATCCTGTCCTTCCTCCCCGCTTCACCCCCCTTCAGATAATGACTATGCCTCATTGATTTTTGTCTTTGATGTTTGTTCAACATCAGCGAGGTTGTCAAAACATCTTTGATGTAATAACTTTGACGAAAAAACAATAAAAATTTTGTTTATTAAAGCACGTGACCTTAATATGCATTAAGAGTGGTAGTATCGTGCAGGCGTGCGGTGAATCTGTGGCTTTGTCTAACTGTTTGATTCTTGTGATACCACAGACATTATGTTGCCTATTTGAACCGGCTAGACTCGCTACAGCCTGTCATTCCTTCCTTCTTCACCCGCCTTTAGATAATGAATATACCTCTTTGATGTTTGTTAAACATCAGCGATGTTGTCAAAACATCTTTGGTGTAATAACTCTGACAAAATAATGGTAATTTTTATTTTATTAATGCACGTAACCTTAACATTTGTTAAGGGGGTAGTATCGTGCAGGCTTGCGGCCTCTGTCAAGCTGTTGGCCAGCAGGACTACCGGACCAGCAAAGGAAAACATCCTATGCTATGGAGGAGGGCCATGAACCAGGTGTTTCTTTGAATGCGTCTTAGTGTCCTTGTTTTGCTACTCCGTTAAGTAGTAAGGGGTCATGGCCCCTGCATCTCTGACGAGTATGTAGTCCTGCAACACATTTACGAATTCAAGCAAACACACACTTTACAATTAGGCCCTTGAGCTCCTCCATCCCCCAGCACTACAGCATAATTCTGCTCTGGATTCTCTAGGAGCCTCTAAGCAAGTTGCGCACTGCCCCGCCTTTTCAAGTTGAAGCTGTTCTGGCTTCTCCAGGCGACTCCAGGCAGCAAGCGCCCCGCGTCAGGTGAGAGGCCAGGTAAGTCACTATCCAGAGCACTGATAGCAGGGCGAGGCGGGGCGGTTGGTAGACGACCAGGGGGTGGAGGAAGGCGATCAGGTCTAGCAGCGTGGTTGTGTGTGGCTTGGACGCAATCAGAGATGATGTTGCCTGTATGTCCCGGCCTGGTTCGCAGCCGCCTGTTCCTCCTCCCCTCTACACCAACCTCCAGATGAAGAAGATACCTATTTGATTCTTTTAGAACATCAGCGATGTTGTCAAAATATCTTTGATGTAATAAAATAGTAAATACTTTTATATTAATGCCTGTGACCTAAACATGCATTAAGAGTGGTAGTATCGTGCAGGCGTGCGGTAAATCTGTGGCTTTGTCTAACTTTTTGATTGTAGTGATACCCCAGACATTATGTTGCCTATTTGAACCGGCTAGACTCGCTACAGCCTGTCATTCCTTCCTTCTTCACCCGCCATTAGATAATGAATATACCTCTTTGATGTTGTTAAACATCAGCGATGTTGTCAAAACATCTTTGATGTAATAACTCTGACAAACTAATAGTAAATGTTTTTTTATTAATGCTCGTGACGTAAGAATGTGTTAAGGCGTGTAGTATCGTGCAGGCCCGCGGCCTCTGTCAAGCTGTTGGCCAGCAGGACTACCGGACCAGCAAAGGAAAACATCCTATGCTATGGAGGAGGTCCACGAACCAGGTGTTTCTTTGAATGCGTCTAAGTGTCCTTGTTTTGCTTCTCCGTTAGGTAGTTAGGGGTCATGGCCCCTGCAACTCTGACGAGTATATAATCCTGCAACACAGTTACGGAATCAAGGAAACACACAGTACAATTAGGCCTTTGAGCACCCCACTCCCCCAGCCCTACAGCATAATTCTTTTTTGAACTCTATAGGAGCCTCTAAGCAAGTTGCGCCCTGCCCCGCCTTTTCAAGTTGATGCTGTTCTGGCTTCCCTAGGCGACTCCAGGCAGCAAGCGCCCCGCGTCAGGTGAGAGGCCAGTCAAGTCACTTCAGAGCACTGATAGCAGGGCGAGGCGGGGCGGGTGGTAGATGGCCAGGGGGTGGAGGAGGGCGACCAGGTCTAGCAGCGTGGTTGTGTGTGACTTGGACGCAATCAGAGATTATGTTGCCTGTTTGTCCCGGCCTGGTTCGCACCGCCTGTTCCTCCTCCCCTCTACACCAACCTCCAGATAAAGAAGATACCTCTTTGAAGCTTTTAGAACATCAGCGATGTTGTCAAAATATCTTTGATGTAATAACTCTGTCGAAATAATGGTAAATATTTTTTTGTAAATGCACGTGACCTAAACATGCATTTAGAGTGGTAGTAACGTCCAGGAGTGCGGTGAATCTGTGGCTTTGTCCAACTTTTTGATTGAAGTGATACCCCAGACATTATGTTGCCTATTTGTCCCGGCCTGACTCGCTTCAGCCTGTCATTCTTCCTCTCATTACCCGGCTTTAGATAATGAATATACCTCTTTGATGTTTGTTAAACATCAGCGATGTTGTCAAAACATCGCTGATGTCATAACTCTGACAAAATAATAGTAACTGATTTTTTATTAATGCACGTGACGTAAGAATGTGTTAAGGGGGTAGTATCGTGCAGACGTGCGGTAAATCTGTGGCTATGTCCAACTTTTTGATTGTAGTAATACCCCAGACATTATGTTGCCTATTTAAACCGGCCTGACTCGCTTCAGCCTGTCATTCCTCCTCTCTTCACCCGGCTTTAGATAATGAATATACCTCTTTGATGTTTGTTAAACATCAGCGATGTTGTCAAAACATCTTTGATGTAATAACTTTGACGAAAAAATAGTAAATATTTTTTTTATTAAAGCACGTGACCTTAATATGCATTAAGAGTGGTAGTATCGTGCAGGCGTGCGGTGAATCTGTGGCTTTGTCTAACTGTTTGATTTTTGTGATACCCCAGAACTTATGTTGCCTATTTGAACCGGCCAGACTCACTACAGCCTGTCATTCCTCCCCTTTTTCACCCCGCCTTTAGATAATGAATATACCTCTTTGATGTTTGTTAAACATCAGCGATGTTGTCAAAACATCTTTGGTGTAATAACTCTGACAAAATAATAGAAATTTTTATTTCATTAATGCACGTAACCTTAACATGTGTTAAGGGGGTAGTATCGTGCAGGCTTGCGGCCTCTGTCAAGCTGTTGGCCAGCAGGACTACCGGAGCAGCAAAGGAAAACATCCTATGCTATGGAGGAGGGCCATGAACCAGGTGTTTCTTTGAATGCGTCTTAGTGTTCTTGTTTTGCTACTCCGTTAGGTAGTAAGGGGTCATGGCCCCTGCATCTCTGACGAGTATGTAATCCTGCAACACAGTTACGAATTTAAGCAAACACACACTTTACAATTAGGCCCTTGAGCTCCTCCATCCCCCAGCTCTACAGCATAATTCTTCTCTGGATTCTCTAGGAGCCTCTAAGCAAGTTGCGCCCTGCCCCGCCTTTTCAAGTTGAAGCTGTTCTGGCTTCTTCAGGCGACTCCAGGCAGCAAGCGCCCCGCGTCAGGTGAGAGGCCAGGTAAGTCACTATCCAGAGCACTGATAGCAGGGCGAGGCGGGGCGGGCGGTAGACGGCCAGAAAGTGGAGAAGGGCGACCAGGTCTAGCAGCGTGGTCGTGTGTGACTTGGACGCAAGTAGACATTATGTTGCCTATTTGTCCCGGCATAATTCGCTACAGCCTGTCGTTCCTCCCCTCTTCACCCGCTTTCTGATACTGAATATACCTCTTTCATGTTTTTTAAACATCAGCGATGTTTTTTAAACATCAGCGATGTTAACAAAACATCTTTGATGTAGTATCTCTGACGAAATAATAGGAATTTGTTTTTTATTAATGTGCGTGACCCAAACATGCATTAAGGGTGGTAGTATCGTGCAAGCGTGCGGCCTCAGTCAAGCGTTTTCGGTTGAATACAGCGTTGGTTCCAAGAGTTTCCCGACAAGACACAAACTATTTTATCCTTTTGAAAAGCATTAAAACGCTTCCTCTTGATTTTTTATTTTTACCTGCGATCTTGCGCAATTTCTCGCACAAGGCGCTGGAAGGGGAGCTTCCTTATCAAAAGCTCAGTGCTTTTCTGATAACGACGGATCTCACGAAGAGCGACGGTACCGGGGCGGTAACGATGGGGCTTCTTCACACCTCCGGTGGCTGGGGCACTCTTGCGAGCAGCTTTGGTGGCCAGCTGTTTGCGGGGGCCTTGCCTCCGGTGGACTTCCTGGCGGTCTGCTTGGTACGGGCCATGGCGACGACGACGTTCTTCTCGTGAACACGGAGTACGACGAACTGATGCCGCGCTCCTCGCCGACGGGGGTATATGTAGGGTGCGCGGTGCTGGCGGTTGCTGCGCGCGCGCGCGATCCTCGCTCGTGATTGGTCGTCGGCAACGTGCACGCGACGGAGCGAGCCGATTGGTCGAACGCGACCGTAGCGACGCGGCCCGGGCGAGCGCTTAAAAGCCCGTGCGCGCGGAGTAGCGGCATCACTTCGTCGAGCTCCTTCAAGAAGTACACGTCGCTGCTCATTCAAGATGACGGGAAGAGGCAAGGGAGGCAAGGGACTTGGCAAAGGAGGAGCCAAGCGTCACCGCAAGGTTCTCCGTGACAACATCCAGGGCATCACCAAGCCCGCCATCCGCCGTTTGGCCCGCCGTGGTGGTGTCAAGCGTATCTCCGGTCTCATCTACGAGGAGACCCGTGGTGTGCTCAAGGTGTTCCTGGAAAACGTCATCCGTGACGCCGTCACCTACACCGAGCACGCCAAGAGGAAGACCGTCACCGCCATGGACGTCGTCTACGCCCTGAAACGCCAGGGCCGTACCCTCTACGGTTTCGGAGGTTAATTACCTTCTGCACTATCCCACCGGGGTTTTGCAAAACATAATTCTAAAACGGTCCTTTTAAGGACCAAAAAATCCTTCCAGAGAGGTCACTTCGAAACAAAGACTTAAGTAACCTAACCCCTCTCCTACCTTACCATCATTTATTTTGCTGCTGTCATGGAATATATGTACACACATGACGAAAAACACGCAAACATTCATGAATAATAAAGTGAATAATAGCAAGAGACACTAACAAAGCACGTGCACAGCACTTTAAGCACTAATGACGCGGTCTTAAGAACACTGCGCGTGCAACATATCGCTGCGAGACGCGTGTGTAACTAACTTGCGACGTGTGGGATGTCGTCATGGAGCACGAAGTTAAGCACGCGGTGTGCATTACGCGTTCGTCATTAAGCACGCGGTGACCGTTCCGTATACGTCGTCGTAGTTAAGCACGCGGTGACCGTTACGTATAATACGTATGTGTCGTCGTAGTTAAGCACGCGGTGGCCGTTACGTATATGATGTCGCGACTAAGTTCGAAGTGAAGCACGACGCGGTGACCGTTTTACGTATGCGGTGTCGCGTCTGTAGCGTCGTAACTAAGCACGTGCTTAGTCCGATCGTGTCATAACGCGTGTATATATTGTCGTACATGTCGACGTCGTGTATTACGTGCCTCTCGGACACAGTGAGTGGGATGCAAAGGTTAGGTTTTTGGTCTTTGTTCGAGCTATCCTTTCGGAAGTGATTTTTTGGTCCTGAAAAGGACCGTTTTACAGGGCTCGAACGAGCAAGGCAGGAGAGCGATGGCTTACGCCTTCTTCTCTGTCTTCTTGGGCAGAAGGACTGCCTGGATGTTGGGGAGAACACCACCCTGGGCGATGGTGACTCCAGACAGGAGCTTGTTCAACTCCTCGTCGTTACGGATGGCCAACTGCAAGTGACGAGGGATGATCCTGGTCTTCTTGTTGTCACGGGCAGCGTTGCCGGCCAACTCCAGAACTTCAGCTGCAAGGTACTCCATTACAGCGGCCAAGTAGACAGGAGCTCCAGCTCCGACGCGTTCAGCATAGTTTCCCTTGCGGAGAAGACGATGGATACGTCCGACGGGGAACTGAAGTCCAGCTCTAGATGACCTAGACTTCGACTTGCCCTTAACCTTGCCTCCTTTACCCCTCCCTGACATGTTGATACGAAGGTGCTTTCGACGAAAGTGATGAACGAACGCACGAGTGACCGTGCGAGCGAGCGACGAGTGACGAAGTGATGCCGAAAATTTTCTGAGCTTAATATTTATACTTTCGTGGTGTACCGCGTGCGCTCCTGCGCACACCTACCTTGGCCTCTATTGGCTGCCGTCGCGGTGGTGGGGGAAACTCGACGTCGCGCTGGTGTGCCGCGTGCGCGCGCAGGCGGTACACCAGCATTACTTAAATAGTAGTTCGAACCGCGGCACCACATTCTCGTCCGAGTCTCGCACCGTTCGTATCGCCGCCATGCCGCCCAAGACTTCAGGGAAAGCTGCGAAGAAAGCTGGGAAGGCCCAGAAGAATATCTCCAAGGGAGATAAGAAGAAGAAGCGCAAGAGGAAGGAATCCTATGCCATATCTTCTGCACTCGGAGAGGATCTATACAGTCCTGAAGCCAGTCTTTGCTCCCGCACTAAGACTCGGATTGTCAAACTTGCTTTACACCTCCAACGGCCATCTATAGAAACTCTTAAGTCCAAAGAATCACCGTCCTAGCTCAAGCCGTTCAAAAGTTACAGCCGTTCAAAGTTTATGGGTAGGCAAGCCCGCAATACACAAAAAGGTTAGGTTAGTCCTAGCGCGTTGAAACTTTGCACATAGGTAGTACTCGACGAGTTGGGGGCCAGGGGCGCTCCCGAAGGTCGCCCCCTGGCCAAAAATTTCGTCCGTTTTGCTCTATCTCTTACCGTTCTCGAGATACGGGCCACCGCGCTCGAGCGCCACAGCCACCGTCTGCGTTGCCGTTCGGCCGGGCGCGCCATCCTGTCTCCGTGTCGTCGAACGGGCGGGGACCCCAGGGAAGCACCTCTAGGCCCTAGGGGACAGCTCAGAAGTCCACTTAAGGTTAGGTTAGGCCCAGGGGATGCCGTCAAAGACCATGTAAGGTTAGGTTAGGCCCACAGGATCCCACCAAAGTCCACTGAAGGTTAGGTAAGGCCAAGGGGAACACAAGGGGACTGCACCAAAGTCCACTTAAGGTTAGGTTAGGCCCAGGGCAACACCAGGGGACTGCATCAAAGTCCACCAAAGGTTAGGTTAGGCCCAGGGCAACACCAGGGGACTCCACCAAAGTGCACCAAAGGTTAGGTTAGGCTCAGGGCAACACCAGTGGACTCTACCAAAGTGCACTGAAGGTTAGGTTAGGCCCAGAGCAACACCAGGGGACTCTACCAAAGTGCACCAAAGGTTAGGTTAGGCCCAGGGCAACAGCAGGGGACTGCATCAAAGTCCACCAAAGGTTAGGTTAGGCCCAGGGCAACACCAGGGGACTCCACCAAAGTGCACCAAAGGTTAGGTTAGGCCCAGGGCAACACCAGGGGACTCCACCAAAGTGCACCGAAGGTTAGGTTAGGCCCAGGGCAACACCAGGGGACTCCACCAAAGTGCACCAAAGGTTAGGTTAGGCCCAGGGCAACACTAGGGGACTCCACCAAAGTGCACTAAAGGTTAAGTTAGGCCCAGGGCAACACCAGGGGACTCGACCAAAGTGCACCAAAGGTTAGGTTAGGCCCAGAGCAACACCAGGGGACTCCACCAAAGTGCACCAAAGGTTAGGTTAGGCCCAGAGCAACGCCACGGGACTCCACTACAGTACACCAAACGTTAGGTTAGGCTCCAAAGACGACCAGGGGACTCATCCAAAGTCAACGGAGGGTAAGGTTAGGCCCAAAGGAACACCAGGGGACTCTACCAAAGGCCACTTCAGGTTAGGTTAGGCCTAGGGGAAAACTTCGGGACTCTACCAGAGTCCACTTAAGGTTAGGTTAGGCCCCGAGGACGACCAGGGGACTTCATCAAAGTCCACGAAAGGTTAGGTTAGGCCTAGAGGACGACCAGGGGACTCTACCAAAGTCCACCGAAGGTAAGGTTAGGCCAAGGAAAACAATAGGAGACTCCACTAAAGTCCACTTAAGGTTAGGTTAGGCCCAGAGGACGACCAGGGAACTTCTCTAAAGTCCACCAAAGGTTAGGTTAGGCCTAAAGGAACACCAGGGGACTCTACCAGAGTCCACTTAAGGTTAGGTTAGGCCCCGAGGACGACCAGGGGACTTCATCAAAGTCCACTTAAGGTTAGGTTAGGCCCAGGGCAACAGCAGGGGACTGCATCAAAGTCCACCAAAGGTTAGGTTAGGCCCAGGGCAACACCAGGGGACTCTTCCAAAGTGCACCAAAGGTTAGGTTAGGCGCAGGGCAACACCAGGGGACTCCACGAAAGACAATCCAAACAGAACAATAAGCGACCTTTTAAAGTTCTACAAAGTTAGAGTGAGACATAGGCAGACCCAAGGGGAGTCCATCAAACACCATAAAAGGTTAGGCTAGGGCCAGGCAAGCACAAGGGGACCCCACCAAACAAAATCTTATGCAAACAGTAGGGGAGCCGCTGAAGTTCACCAAAGTTTAAGTATGACACAGGCAAAAACAGGGGTACTTCAGCAAACACCACACGTGGTCAGGTAATGCCGAGGAAAGCACAAGAGGACTCTATCAAACGCCATCCTACGCGCACACTAGGGGACCACATCAAAGTCTAGCACGGGTTGGGCTAGGCAAAGGTTAACACGAGGGGACATCACCAAGGTCCGATTTTGTTAAGGTTAGGCCAAGTGGAACACCAGGCGACTCCACCAGACACCATTTAAGGTTTGGTGTATCGAAGCAAGGCAGTATTATTATGAAATGTTCTGAAACCGTGTAGAATGTTCTGCAAAGCTCTATAATGATTTGGGATGTTCTGGAATGTTCTCACAAGTTAAACAACGTTCTGGAATGTTCTATAGTGTTTTGTACTGTTTTCGAAAATTCTTGAATGCTCGGGAATGTTTTAGAATGATTTAAAGTATTTAAGAATGCTCTCGAATGTTCTACAATGTTCTGGAATGTTCTGAACCGTTCTACAGTGTTTTGGAACGGTTATGGAATGTTCTGGAAAGTCCTGAAAAGATCTACAGTATTCTGAATGTTTGCTAATGTTCGGAATGTTCCAGACGATTCTACTGTGTTTTAAAATGTTCTGGAATGTTCTGGAATGTTCCAAAATTTCCTGGAATGTTCTGAAATTTTCTGGAATCTTCCGGAATGTTGTGGAATATTCTGGAATGTTTTGGAATGTATTGGAATGTTCTGGAATATTCTACAGTGTTTTAAAATGTTTTTGAATGTTCTGGAATGTCGCGGAATGTGCTGGAATGTTCTGAAATGTTCTGGAATGTTCCGGAAGGTTCTGAAATGTTCTCGAATGTTTTAGAATGTTCTGGAATGTTCTGGAATGTTTTACGGTGTGTTGGAATGTTCTGGAATGTTTTGGAATGCCCTAGGATGTTCTTGAATGTTCTTGAATGTTCCGGAATGTTCTGGACTGTTCTACAGTGTTTTGGAACGGTTTGGAATGTTCTGGAATGTTCTACAGTGTTTTGGAAGGTTTTCGAATGTTCTGGAATGATCTGGAATGTTCTACAGTGTTTTGGAAGGTGTTCGAATGTTCTGGAATGATCCGGAATGTTCTGGAATGTTCTCGAATGTATTAGAATGTTCCGGAATGTTCTGGAATGTTTTACAGTGTTTTGGAATGTTTTGGAATGTTCTGGAATGTTCCGGAATGCCCTGGAATGTTCTTGAATGTTCTTGAATGTTCCGGAGTGTTCTGGAATGTTTTACAGTGTTTTGGAATGTTTTAGAATGTTCTGGAATGTTCTACAGTGTTTTGGAAGGTTTTCGAATGTTCTGGAATGATTTGGAATGCCCTGGAATGTTCTTGAATGTTCTTGAATGTTCCGGAATGTTCTGGAATGTTCTGGAGTGTTTTGAAATGTTTTAGAATGTTCTGGAATGTTCTACAGTGTTTTGGAAGGTTTTCGAATGTTCTGGAATGATCTGGAATGTTCTACAGTGTTTTGGAAGGTGTTCGAATGTTCTGGAATGATCCGGAATGTTCTGGAATGTTCTCGAATGTATTAGAATGTTCCGGAATGTTCTGGAATGTTTTACAGTGTTTTGGAATGTTTTGGAATGTTCTGGAATGTTCCGGAATGCCCTGGAATGTTCTTGAATGTTGTTGAATGTTCCGGAGTGTTCTGGAATGTTCTGGAATGTTTTGATGTGTTTTAGAATGTTCTGGAATGTTCTACAGTGTTTAGAACATTCAGGAACGGTGGGGAATATTTTAGAATATTGTAGATCCTCAGGAAAGCTCATTGAGGGTTATGGAAGGTTCTGGAATTTCTGGAATGTTGTAGAATCTCATAGAAGCTCATAGAAGCTCATAGAAACTCATGGAAGCTCATAGAAGTTCATAGAAGCTCATGGAAGCTCATAGAAGCTCATGGAAGTTCATGGAATGTTCTAGAACTGGATCGTTCTGGAATGTTCTCGAATGTTGTAGAATGTTCCAGAATGCTCTGGAATGTTGTAGAAGCTCATAGAAGCTTATAGAAGCTCATAGAAGCTCATGGAAGCTTATGGAATGTTCTAGAACTGGATCGTTCTGGATTGTTCTTGAATGTTGTAGAATGTTCTAGAATGCTCTGGAATGTTGTAGAAGCTCATAGAAGCTTATAGAAACTCATAGAAGCTCATGGAAGCTTATGGAATGTTCTAGAACTGGATCGTTCTGGATTGTTCTTGAATGTTGTAGAATGTTCTAGAATGCTCTGGAATGTTGTAGAAGCTCATAGAAGCTCATAGAAGCTCATGGAAGCTCATAGAAGCTCATGGAAGGTTCTGGAAATTCATCGTTCTGGAATGTTCTGGAATGTTCTGGAATGTTCTGGAATGTTCTGGAATGTTCTGGAATGTTCTGGAATGTTCTGGAATGTTCTAGAAGCTTATAGAAGGTTATGGAAGGTTCTGGAACCTCATGGAACTTCATCGAACATGATGGAACCTTCGAGGCTCGGGCCCGCTGGTGGCCAGGGTGGGGGTGGGGAGCTGTGGTGGGGGTCGTTGTGGGTGGTAGTGGGGGGCCAAGTGGTGGGGGGTCCGGGTATATAAGCCCTGGACTTTGGCCCCGGCCGGCAGTTCTTCGAAGGTAAGCTCTCTGGTGGATACCTAACGGTGACAACGAAACCAGAGAGAAGCCAAGGGAGACCGGTGGAAACCTAACGGTGCCAACGAAGCCGGTCAAAGTCCAGGTGGAAACCTAACGGTGCCAACGAAGCCTTGGACTAGAAGAAGTGTGGAAACCTAACGGTGACAACGAAGCACTTCTTCGTCAACATCCTGGTGGAAACCTAACGGTGCCAACGGAAGCCAGGATGGAGATAGGGCATGCACATCAGATAGGGTAGTCGCTCCTACGCTCTTGGTCGTGGCGTGGAGTATGACTGTGTTCTCGGGGGATTGTCTCCGAGGATGGGGTTCAGGATAGGCCACTTCATGTAGTCGGGGAGGAGTTTTAGTTCTACCAAGACCAGCTTTTCTCCGCTGCTTTGCTGGCGGGTCTGGGTTAACTCAAGTGCTGCTGGCGTCTTCGGAGCGTGGTCCCCGAGGACAGGGTTCACAATAGGCCACTTCATGTAGTCGTTTTTTTTTTTTTTTTTTTTTTTGCTTCTTTCGAGAGCAGCTTTTCTCCGCTGCTTTGCTGGCGGGTCTGGGGTAACTTGAGAGCTGCTGGCGTCTTCGGAGCATGGTCCCCGAGGACAGGGTTCACGAAAGGCCTTTTCATGTAGTCGGGGACGTTTTCTTTACATCTACAGTGTGCATGTTCAGTCTCACTTTGACATCTCTTGGCTTCTCTGTGGTTCGTTCCTTATTAATTAGTTTTAGTTAAATTACTAACAAGTCGCAAGAGGTTCGCTGTCTTCCGTATGGTTGACAGAGGCGAGTGGACACAGCTGCCCGGAGCGCGCCCTAAATGTGCCGTCTGTCATGTGGCGATGGACCCACCTCTTTAGGGGACTGACGTGAGGGCCCCGACTGCGAAGTTAGCCCCCCTACTCCAGTAGGGAGACGGAACGACAGGGAGCCGCTGTGTCCCAGGTTAAGGCTGGACCGAAACAACCCGCCGCCTCTTGACAAGCTCTCCGGTGAAAGCCCGGCGAAGGGTACCCCATAACACAATGAAGACAAATCAAAAGGGATAGTGGGTTCAAAGTCCTCCGGGGCCAATTGTATGACAGGGTTTGTGATAGACCTCTTCATGTAGTCGGGGAGGTTTTGCCCTTTACTAAGACCAGCTGTTCCCCGCTGCTCTGCTAGCGGGTCTGGGGTAATTTGACAGCGGCTGGCGTCTTCGGAGCATTGTTCCCGAGGACGGGGTAGATGATGGGTCACTTCATGTAGTTAAGGAGGATTTTTTTTTACTTCTAAGTCCAGCTGTACCCCGCTGCTCTACTGGCGGGTTTGGGGTTACTTGAGAGCTGCTGGCGTCTTCGGGGAATGGTTCCCGAGGATGGGGTTTAGGAGAGGTCACTTCATTCAGTCCGGTATGAAGTCAAGTAATGACCAAAGTCTGACAATGTTCGTTTTTATTTTTGTTGTAGGCGATTTCTGTGCGATTCAAGGCGATTCAAGGCGATTCAAGGCGATTCCAGTTGTTCTCACGGCATTGATCTCGGCATACTTTTCGGCTCTGTGGCTTTTGGATTTTGGCTCTTGGACTTACGACATCGGACCTCCATCGCTTATTTGGACTTCGACTTCATTGCTTACGACCCCGGACTTTGATTTTTGGATTGTGACCCAACCCATTGCCGAGTGACTTCCGGCATTGGTTCTGACCCTCCAGGTAGGCGCAGTATTTCTGTTCACCCTGTAATTCAGGCATCAGGCAGTGTTTTCAATATTTGTAAACGCGTCTGTAGTCAAGAATGGAAGACAACGACGCTGGCAGGTCGGAGCGGCGGAAGGAGGAGAAGAAGGAGAAGAAGGAGAAGCGACGCCGGCGGGAGAAGAGTCACCCGCGAAAGCGCACCAAGAAGGAATTAGAGAACAGGGGTGCATTTACGGGTGAATTTGATCCGGACGGGCGCCCTATTCACGAGCTTCTTACCCAGGAGGTGGAACTCCGAAACGCTAACCTGCACTGGACTGACGATGAGGAGGGGGAGGAGGAGGGCGGTAGCAGCAAGTCAGCACCTCTTCAAGACAAGTGCGACGAGGACGCTGCCCAGGGTGCGCCCATTAACATCGAGGACTCGGAAGATGAAATCCCGTGTGGGCAGCAGGCGCGCACCTCAGGCGATCAACAATGCGACGCCGAGCAGGAGTCCAATTCTTCCCCTGTTGCGGCGATCAACATCATGGACTCAGACGACGATGATGTTCAACGTGGTGACGCAAGTCCAAAGACGAGCGAAGCGGATGCAGGAAACCCATCAGCGGTTGAACTGTGGCTGGAGGAGGACGACGAGGGACTACTCAATGCAACACTGGATGCAGAGGGAGTTCCGGCTGACACGTCAACTTCAGGGGCTCCAGTGCAGCCGCCGGTAAATCAAGGGGCGTCAACTTCGGGTGCTCCAGTGCATCAATCTATAGGGCCGCCGGTCAATAAAGGGGCGTCCACTTCGGGAGCTGCAGCGCAGCAAACAGTTAACGAAGGGGCGTCAACTTCGGGGGCGCCAGCACCCAGCACCGAGGACCCACCAGAGCTTGAGCTGGAAGAGCTGTTGTTTGACGTGGACCAAAGCATGTTCGGCTTCATCTCACGCCTAAACGGCTACATGAATGCAGCCGAGGAAGCACGGAAGGTACTGTCGAACATGCACCAGCAGCAGAAAAGTTGGAACAAGGAGAAGATAGACGCGGCCCGAATGAAGGCCAGAACGGCAACGAACGCACTTGACAAAGTGTGCAAAAAACAGAAGGATAGACTTAGGAAACTTCTTTGGTCGGAGAAGTTGAACGAACTGTACCGAGTGGAAAGATCAATCACGGACTTGCAAAGAGATCTTCTCAAAGAGAGCAATACTATGTCGCAATATGTTGACTTTGTGCGAAACCACGTGAAAAAGACAGTGCCGGTCATGATTAAAAAAGCAGCTAAAATCAAAGGCGACTTGAAAAAGTGTAGAGAATTCGTAAAAAAATACAACAAAATGTAATTGTTTTCTTTGTGATTGTGAGCAAGTGTACTCATTTTGTCCCATTTGTTTGTACATATGTTTCATATTTATTGTTATTAAATTCAAGCGTAGGAAATAATCCGAGGGCGGGTGGTGGGTATATCTCGGATTACAATTAATCTCTGCCATTGCCTGATGCCTGAAAAAATAAAATAAAATTGCCAATTGTGATTTGATTACTGACGTCTATGTGTTTGTATTTTTTCAATAAAAAAAAAACAATAGCAATGGCGTCGAAAGACTCTTTCGACAGTCATCTGGATGACTCGGGCCTCCCACCATCCTTGCCGATGGACGTGGATCAGGAGTCTTCCTCTGGCAGCACGTCTTCTGGAAGTCAATTTCAGTACGTGTTTGCCCTCTCCGACGAAGAAGCAGAAGAAGCACGTCCTGCGGCCAACGACTCTGGCTGTGTTCATCTACAAGAAGTGGAGGAGAGAATGGACTGCAGTGATGACAGCGACAATTGGTACAGCGAAGAGGAGGAGGAAGGCGATGTGGATGATCCTGCTGTGGGAAAAGACGAAGACCAGCTTCAGCGGGACGAAGTCATCCGCGGCCAAGATGAGCCGAATGCTCAGAACTTCGCCGGTGTCAGACCGAAACCATGGGTGGACGGTGGTCTCCTTCATGTGATTGATGCCCCTGGGCACATAAATCGATATCCGTACATACGGAATACCTTCTTTTATGCCGTAAATTACGGCGAGCAAGATTACTCTTCGGTGAGAGAGCTAGACTATGGAGATCTCTCCGAGCTGTGCCCACACTGTGGAGCCAAATTCTGGAAGGTTGAGGTCACCAGAGGACGGACCCCCGGCCTCACGTGCTGCAAATACGGCAGCACCACACTGCCACGGGAGAGTGCGTTTAGACGGCCCAGCCCAGAAATTGAGGAGCTCTTCTCCGGCAACAACGAGCGATCGAAGAACTTTCAGCAGTACGTCTTAAAATACAACAGACTGTTCGCCACCGCATTTGTGGAGGGTGACTTCAAGAACGTTGGGTCTATGCAGCATGGACTGTGGTCATTAAAAATCAACGGTGAAGTGAAATGGCACAACCACAGCTACCAAGATAACGGAGACGAGACCCGACCACCGAACCACGGCCAACTCTACTTCCTCGATTTTAATGAGGATGAAGTCACCAACCTGCGGCGCAGGGGACTCAATTACCACGACGGCGTGCGCCGAGACACTCTGATTCAATTGGAGACTTATCTCAGGCAGCACAACGCCTACATCAGAGGCTTCAAGTTTACGGCCGAAGTGATGCGGGAAGAGGAGGCCAAGGCTGCGAGGGAAGGCCGTGAGATGGACGATGTGGTGTTTGTCATCAACCCCCACGATCCTACCCAGAGGGTGACGACGGTTGACGTGACGGGAGGTTACGTCGACAGGCTGAGGAGATCCAATCAGTATACCATCAACCCAGTTCCCGATTTCGTCGGAGCTGTGTTCACCGGCAAACTACCTCCGATGAGCTACGATGCCAAGTACTTTCCCCGGGAGCAGAGAGCCGATGAGGCAGCCGGTGGTCCGCTGACATCGCACCGCACTTTGGATATTCAGATGTATCCTCTCCTGCATCTGCACGCGGAAGGCAGCTGGCTGTCGTATGGTGAACAAGTCAGACAGCGGGCCAACAGAAGAAACGCGGAGGTTCCTTCCATCGGCGAGTACTACCGCTACAGATTGGCGATAAGAGACGGAGAGTACAACCCGCTTTTCCGCAGCAAGAAGCTGTACGCCAATTACATCCTCAACGCTGCACTGAAGATCGAGTACGACAAACTGAATTGGTACCAGAAGAACCAGAGTGTACTCAAGGTGGAGGAGTACCAAACTCTGCGAGATTTCGTCAGAGACGAGGCTGCCCGTCAGAACAGGAGGGTCGGGAGATTCGTTGTCATGGGCAAGGACATGTACAATACGCCCAGGCACATGAAGGACCGTTTCTACGACGCTCTGGCCATGACGCAGGAGTATGGTCCACCGTCTTGGATGGTGACTTTGACCTGCAATCGTCGTTGGCGGGAGATTGAAGCTGAATGCCGGAGGTCCCGCACCGACTGCAACTTCAGATATGACGTGATCAATCGATCATTTGAAATGCGGGCCAATCAACTACTGTCGGACTTGGTGCACCGACAGGTGCTTGGCCGCGTCAAAGGAGAAATGACTGTGAGAGAGTTTCAAGGCAGGGGATTGATCCACACTCACTTCCTACTCATTATGGACCCGGCCGACAGACCACTCTGTTCACAAGACGTCGACCGCGTGGTGTGGGCGTTCCTTCCTGATCCCGACGCGGACCAGCAGCTCTACGACATGGTTGTCAAATACATGATCCACGGGCCGTGTGACTCCACATCACTGTGCCACAAAGCCAAGGGTAGATGCAAGCATGGCTTCCCCTACGATTTCCGTGCCACCACCGACATCAGCGGCAAGAGGCCACTCTACCGCAGACCAGACAATGGACGAGGATTCTACAAGGTGGTCAACGGCCGCCGCATGTTCATCGACAACAGATGGGTCGTCCCATTCAACCCGTATCTGCTGCGGCGGTATAACGGTCATCTGAACATCATCTACTGTCCGTCGGCATCGGCGTGCAAATACTTCTACGGATACCTCCTCAAGGGCAGTTACGGCAGCAAAGTGAGGGTCTCCATCGCGAGGAGGAACCGGGAGAGGGAACCCGGATTGCCATACGACCACGATGAGATTCAAGACTATAAGGAGATGAGGCAGATGGGGGCGTATGAGGCGCACTACAAAATCATGGGCACGCAGATGGCACACCAATACCCTCCGGTGGACGTGCTGCCCATTCATCTGGAGAACCGGCACTACATCGTGCATCGGGAAGGCCGAGAAGAAGAAGCTCTGACGGAAGACACCAAATTGACGCAATGGTTCAATCTGAACCGGTCAGAGGGTCCCCATCGTGGCCATCTCTACACCGATGTGGTCAAACATTACATGTGGGACACGAGTCGCAAAGTGTGGCGCCGCTCCAATCGGCACACCTTGGGAAGACTTATTCCCATCGCCAGCACGGCCTACAACTCGGAACTCTTCCACCTGAGAATCCTCCTCACTCACAAGACGGACGTGACATCCTACCGAGAACTGAGGACGGTGGACGGAGTCGAGTACGAATTATTCAAAGATGCATGCCGGGCGATGCATTTGATTGAGGACGACAACGAGGTGTGGAACACCATGGAGGAGCTGTCTCAGGCGGAATTCCCCGCCGTCTTCAGGAGGACCTTCGCGATGATGTTGCTCCACTGCAATCCGAAGACGCCGTCCGAAATCTGGGAGGCCTATCAATTAAAACTGGCCGAGGACTATTTGCACGAGCACGGCGAGGACAACCAGGAGCTCTGCACCCTGTTGGCCCTGCGAGACATCGGTGAGGTGCTCATCGAGGTTGGCAAGTCACTGCAGGAGTACAATCTACCGGACGTGGACCCCGACCGCTTCCGGGAACTTCTGCAGCAGATGGACGTTCCGGAAGCTGCACCAGTAGCCGTGACGGAGGATCAAGTAGCGGCCGCCATCGCCTCTCTGAACGAACGGCAATCGGCGTTCCTCAACGCTGTCATAATTGCCCTGAACGACCCGACGGCAGAGAGACTCTTCTTCCTGACTGGACCCGGGGGGACCGGGAAAACATTCCTGTACAACACGCTCATCGACTACTGCACCTTGAATGGCATCAAGCACGTCGCGGCGGCATACACGGGTATCGCTGCCACCCTCCTCAAGACGGCCACGACGAGTCACAGGGCGTTCGGCATTCCATTGGACGATGAAGGGCTGGGCCGCAGTCGCAGCACGTTGAAGTTGCAGTCGCAAGGGGCGGAGGCTCTCAAAGACTCCAGGATCATCATCTGGGACGAAGTGTCCATGGTTTCAGCGTGGATGCTCCACGTGGTCGACCAGCTTCTCCGCGACATCATGACCACTCCCAGGACGCCATTCGGGGGAAAGATAGTCATCCTGGGAGGAGACTATCGACAGATCCTTCCCACGGTTAAGCAGGGCACCAGGGCCGACATAGTGGACGCCACGCTAACATCATCGAATTTATGGACCCTGTTCAGGAAACATCAGCTCACGGAGAACATCAGGGCTCTGGAGGACCCCGAGTGGGCCGAGTACATATTAAAGATCGGAGACGGCAGTGCGAATGAGCCTGGGACTGAACGTTTTCCGATCCCTGAAGACCTACCGGTTAAAATCCTGGACGAACTCATCGAGTTTTGTTACGAGGACTTCACTGATGGAGAGCGAGTGAGTGGGTCGTCAATACTGAGCCCTCGCAACGACACCGTGGCAGAAATTAACTGCAAGATACTGGATCACCTGTTGAAAGAAAACCCTGGAGCGAAGACCTATTATTCGGCGACATGCCTAATCAAGAGTCGGGAATTAGGAGACCCCGATGACCAGGACAGGGTCCACATACCATATGACTTTCTTAACAAACTGGAGTCGGCCTCCCTACCACCGCACGCTCTGCGCCTGGCACCTGGCATCCAGGTCATGCTCATACGGAACTTACGAGTGTCCGGCGGGCTTTGCAACGGCACCCGACTGAGGGTGGAGAAGTTATACGAGAACCTCATCTTATGCACCATCCTGACCGGATCGAAGAAAGGTGAATTGGTGGGCATATTCAGGACTGACTTGGCCACGGATGAGTTCAGTTTGCCGGGCACTCTGAAGAGGCGCCAATTCCCACTCAAGCCATGTTACGCCATTACCATCAATAAGTCTCAAGGGCAGACCTTAGAGAGAGTGGGGTTGTACCTGAAAACGCCTCCGTTTGTGCACGGCCAAATGTACACTGCCTTCAGCCGTGTCAAATCACGAAGAAATATTAAAGTTCTGGTCGCAGACGGTCCCAACCAGGGACGAGTGGACAAGAGTGCTGGAGTACGGATTCAAAAATACTTCACACAGAATCCGGTTTACCGAGAAGTCCTTGACGAGGCATAAGATTATGTTTTTCTATATAAGAGACAGAGAAGCTGGCTGTGATGCTACATTTAAATTGTAATCTAATCATAGATGAAATGTGACTTAAGTAAAAGACAAAGACTGATGTAATCACTTTTAAAAGTTCGTTATTCAAAACAACCTAAGGTGGGCTAACCTCGCCTAACCTAACCTAATCGAGCATAACCTAATCTAAGCTACCGCGGAGTAAGAGAGGAAGAAAAAATATTGTAATCGATATTATAAGTTTGTAGATGTATCTAAAAATGTGTTAAGGTTCATTTCATGTTCTCTGTACCAAAGACTGATGTAATAAAAAATTGTAAGCGTAGGAAATTAATCCGAGGGTGGGAGGTGGGTATCTCGGATTAAAACCAGTGTAATGATTGTTGTACTTCAAAAGTGTGTTCTGTGTGTTGTCAATTTCATGTCCTCTATTAAGATGGAATAAATATTGTAAGCGTAGGAATTTAATCCGAGGGTGGGTGGTGGGCATCTCGGATATATAATGTAGATAAATAAGTTAAATCGGCCAAATAGCCTATGATCACAGACCAGTGACCAAAACAAAGGAAAAGGACTAATGGAAGCAACCACTTCACAGCGAAGCCTCAGTTGCATTTAGTGATCCATCCCCGAGCGAAGCCTCGGCCTAGTCTACATTTACAAAGTGCTAAAACAGGTCCATCCTGATACTGGCATTTCCTCGAAGGCCATGTCCATCATGAACTCCTTCGTGAACGACATCTTCGAGCGCATCGCTGCTGAGGCCAGCCGTCTCGCTCACTACAACAAGAGGTCCACCATCACCTCCCGGGAGATCCAGACTGCTGTCCGTCTCCTCCTGCCCGGAGAGTTGGCCAAGCACGCCGTGTCTGAAGGCACCAAGGCTGTGACCAAGTACACCAGCTCCAAGTAAATTCCTTCTTCCTGTTCGCAGGCTGAAGTGTTTGCTTCCATAAACGGTCCTTTTAAGGACCACAAAATACTTTCCGAAAGGTTACCTTTTCGACAAAGACCAAAAAAATATTAAACCCCCCAACCTTACCTCTACACGCACACGACGAATAAGAAATAAAATAAAAATGGTGGCAACGATTACATACTTACCTTTGGTGAATAGCATGGAACAAAATATAATGTAGCATTACATCGAGGGACTTCACTTACCAAAGACAAAGAAAATATAATAATAAATTAACGGAAAATAACGCAACATTACACGAAATTTCCCAGCAATATATACGGAATGTGTGTGCAAGACGTACGCAATAGAATGAGACGAAACAACATAATGGTACATTATATAAAAGAAGACACTCACCTGGTTCGCGGCTGTTGATTTCTCAGAGAGAAAAAAGTGAGAAAAAAAAAGTATCTTGAAACGTTGTAGCCAAACATTTATCTTACCTTGGACACTGTGTGCAATGTGTGTAGAATGCAAACGCACAGGCTCAGTTAGGTTGGGTTAGGTTAGGTTAGGTTAGGTTAGGTAGGTTAGGTTAGGTTAGGTTAGGTTAGGTTAGGTTAGGTTAGGTTAGGTTAGGTTAGGTTAGGTTAGGCTATGTTAGGTTTAGATTCAAGGATTCATAAAAAACCTAACCTAGCCTAACCTAACCTAGCCTAACCTAACCTAACCTAGCCTAACCTAGCCTAACCTAACCTAACCTAACCTAACCTAGCCTAACCTAACCTAACCTAACCTAACCTAACCTAATCGAGCCTCTTCTATCCTAACCTAACCTAATCGAGCCTCTTCTAGCCTAACCTAACCTAATCGAGCCTCTTCTAGCCTAACCTAACCTAATCTAGCCTAACCTAACCTAACCTACCGCGTAGTCAGAGAGGGAGCAATGATATCAGAGACGTGAAGGAAGTAGGCGAGAAAAAAGAATTAAACGAAAACAACAAAAACATGAAGAAAGGGTACGCGTCAAAAAAAAAAAAAAAAAAAAAAAAAAAAAGGAAGGGGAATTCGAAACTGAAATTCCTTTATTTCAGAGGGATCATGATTGTTTATGATGGGCCGAACCGGGCGGCACTGCAATGCCCGGACAACCCGTGAAAGTGGTGCTGCAAGCAGCCAACACACTTTCCTGTTCCAAAAACCAGTTTAATATTCTGACACCGCAATGCGGTGTGTACCAGATATTAAGCTGATAAGAACAGATACTACACTTTGATCTTAGCCAAAAGGCCGAGAAGCGATAAAGTTCAACTAGAATTACTAGTGTCTAGTGACAACGATAACCGAGAAACGCGGAGGAACCCGCCGACTCGCGCCTCCAACGTGTGGCGGGCAGAGGCTCTAGCTGCTTTGTAGCCGATGACGTCACGTGCCTCCCGGCAGCTGACCGAGCGCGGCACTGCCCCATTTGACGGTCGTTGGGGTTTTCAAGATGGCGGCGCAGTGCCACAATTTGGTGGCGTGTCGATTTCAAGATGCCGGCGCATTGTCGTTTCTGGACGTCGTGAGGTGTCTTTGATGGCGGTGCATTGCCCCATTTGGACAGGGTGGGTTTTTGAAGGTGGCAGTTTGCCCCATTTGGACGTCGTTCGTTCCAAGATGGCTGCGTCAGGTCGTATCGTGCGTTTGCTGTCCGTTTTTGTTGTTGGGGTGTGCTTTTGGGAGGCCGTCCGCCAATGGGGCGGCCCTAAGGCGAACCTATCGCCGATTTTTGATTTTTTTTCCATTTTTGGACTCTTTTTTTTTTTTTTTTTTTTTTTTTTTTTTTTTTTTTTTGCGGGATTCCTTTTTGAATTTTTTTGGTGTTGTGTGGAGATGTGTGGTGTGGTGTTGTGTTTTCGGTTTGTGGTTGTTGGTAAACCGCTTGGGGCAGGGGGCTATGTGCTTCGGTGGTAGAGGTTGTTGTGTGTGTGTGGGGCCGGATGGCAAAATTTGTTTTTTTGTTGTTGTTTTACTGTATTGTTGTTGTTGTTTTCTTTGTTGTTGTTGTTTCGTGGTCCATGTGGGGGGGCGGATGGCAAAATTTGCTGTTGTGGTTGTTGTTTTCAGTAGTGGGGAATGTTTTTTTTTTTTTTTTTTTTTTTTTTCTTTGTTATTGTCTCTGCGCGTACCTGGGATGTGCGAAATGTGACCTTGTTGTTGTTGTTTGTCTGTGTTGTTGTTGTTTGGGGTAGCGTTGAATTTTGCGGATTTCGGTGTTAGGGGGAGGAGCCCCTTGAGGCGCAAGTAGGTAGGCAACCCATTCGACGTGGGTGTGCGATGGGTTGCCTATACATCAGGGTGTGACCAATGGGTAGGTAGGGTCTGCTGTTGCGCAGGCAATGTGTTGCTGTGCGTAGGTGTTGGTAGCAAGACCTTGTTGCAGCTGTCCCTATGCATAGGCGTAGGTAGCAGGCAGAGCGTTGCTGGAGGTGTCCCTATGCATAGGCGTAGCTAGCAGAGCGTTGCTAGAGGTGTCCCTATGCATAGGAGTGGCTAGCAAGACGTTGCTACAGGTGTCCCTATGCATAGGCGTAGGTAGCAAGGCGTTGCTGGAGGTGTCCCGATGCATAGGCGTAGCTAGCAAGGCGTTGCTGGAGGTGTCCCGATGCATAGGCGTAGCTAGCAAGGCGTTGCTGGAGGTGTCCCTATGCATAGGAAAGGGTTTAGCAATGCGTAGGTATGCATAGGTAGGGTTAGCAATGCATTGGTCCATGCGTACCTATGCATAGGTAGGGTTAGCAATGCACTGGTCCATGCGTACCTATGCATAGGTAGGGTTAGCAATGCACTGGTCCATGCGTACCTATGCATTGGTAGGGTTTAGCAATGCATTGGTCCATGCGTACCTAGGTTTAGCAATGCATAGGGCCGTCGTTTTCCTATGTGTAGCTGGTCTGCAGCAATGCATTGGTCGAAGTTCTGCTATGCATGGTCCGTCTCTGGCGATGCGTTGATCCACACTTAGTGATGTGTAGGATAGGTTAGGGAATGTGGGAGGGTGTTTTTTTTCTGCCTGTCTGTCTTTCTGTGTGTCCGACGTTGAAGGAAACGATGGTCTAGTGGCCAGTCTGCGCCTCTTGTGCGTAGGTTGTTCGGGTGCGATCCCTGAACGTCGTCTTCAATGTGTCTTCTTCTGATTCTCTCTTATGTCTCTTCTGATGTCTGTGGGGTCATGTGGTGGGTGTTCTCGGATGCGGAATTTTCTAGGGAAGCGAATGGGCACACTTTGGAAGACGTCATACTTTCCGTTCGGGTGGTGTCGCATGAAAACCCGTGACGTGCGCACGGTGGCACGTGGATGGAACTTGTGAAAAGAAACGACGTATCTGGGGTGTTGCATCACTGCACATACGGCAACAACAAAAAAAAAAAAAAAAAAAAAAAAAAGACATCAACCAAAAAATCTCAAAAACCAAATTTTTCAAATTTTTCGAAAAGAAATGCCAACGACATGTGGTGTTCCCAAGCGGTCACCCATCTAAGTACTAACCACACCCAATGCTGCTTGACTTCGGTGTGCGGAAGGGAACCGGTAGACCCAGCATGGTATGGTCGTTGGCGAGAAACTACGGGATCGCGTATGGTACATGAAGCGTTCCCACGGTTGGTCCGATAGGCGTGGCTTGAGTCGGGTTCGAGTCAAGTCACAAAGTGCGGTGTGCGTGCACACACACGGGGCGACACGTAGTTGTACACGCGTATTCGATTTGTGTGTGCCTTCAGTTACTGTCGTCCGTGTTAAGTTGTTTTGGGGCACGTTCGTAAAGTTAGGTTAGGCCAATTAGGTTAGGTTAGCTTAGGTTAGGCTTGATTAGGCTAGCTTGTGCCAAATTAGGTTAGGTTAGGCTGGGTCAGGCTCGATTAGGTTAGGTTAGGCTGGGTTAGGTTAGGTTAGCTTAGGTTACGCTTCATTAGGCTAGCTTGTGCCAAATTAGGTTAGGTTAGGCTGCGTCAGGCTCGATTAGGTTAGGTTAGGCTGGGTTAGGCTCGTAGGTTAGGTTAGGCTGGGTTAGGCTCGATCACGTGACGCCGGGTTGCGTGGCCCACAGCGCACCGTTCTCGAGGTACGTCGTTCTGAACTTTTTGTTTGCCTGGAGCAGCATGAGAACTTGCTGAAGCCTAAGCTAACCTCAACTAACCTAACCTAACCTAACCTAATGGGGCCCAACTTATCCCAAGACTGCCTGAACACACCTGGGCCTGAGCACACCTACCCAGGCCTCTCACTCTGTTGAGAACTCGCTGACCGTGACGTTTAGAGTGCCGATGTCTGAGATTCGCGAAGCAGACGTTGTGGTGTGACCTTGCCCGACATTGTGACGCGGTCGTCACGACCGTCACATAAATTTCCCTGAAACGGACTGTCGTGTGACAGCGTCCGCTCCAGGTTGTGCTGCGTCCATGCAGCGCAGCGCTTATGTCGATGTGGGTTGACGATATCGGAATACGGTCATCTTCGAGGCAGCGTTCGTCACGACGAAGACGGTGGTGTCACGACCGTGACATGTCACGTGACTCGTGTGAGAAATCCTCGATGGGATCCAGTGCAGCGGGTAAGGGGGGCCACCCTCTGGGGGAGCTGCCAGATCGCCGCTTGCGTGTGCACACACACACACGTCGTCGTCGTCGACAGTTTTTCGGGCTTCGCATCGTCGCTAATGAATCGCGAGTGTGACGAGTCGCGTTCTGTGACACGAGACTGCATCCGTGTCACGATGTTGACGTCCGATCGCGGGTCGGTGCATAAGGGGTTAAAGGCGTGGAGTAAATCGTGTCAAGCCGAGTGTGGCTCGTCGGCGAGCGTGGTAGAGCCGCGACTTTGTTTGATGCAGGGTTGTGATTGATCGTGCTTGCAACCGTTGTCCTGCGTCTGCGGGACCTGAGATTCGGCACGGACGTTCGCAAAGGTTGTCGCTGTCATGTGAAGTGCGTGGGGACCGTCGAACACGCGGGGAACGTCCGTAAATGAGCGAAATAGGTGATGCAGTGCGGCTCTCGGGAGTGCTTCTCGGTTTTGTACGCGGTTTCTGACGGTGTTGCGGCATGACGGGGTGCCCGTCGACGGTCTCGTACGGAAGCCCGTTCCCTACTCTATCCGTCCGTACCCGTGGTTTCGCGGGGGGTCGCGACTTACGGGTCGAAAAGTCGGTCGGAATAGGGAGTCGAGCACGGTCTCGGTGGCTCGCGGGGGGGCCCGCGGTGCTCTCGGTACACCGTCTGCGTTGCCGTTCGTCCGAGGTGATGTAGTCAGACGGCGGCCGACGTGCGCGCCATCCTGTTTTCGATTCGTCGTTCAACAAGTGCGTCATCGTCGTCAGTCGTCATGTCCGAAGCCGAAGCTGCAGCTCCCGTGGCCGCGAGCCCCAAGAAAGCCGCCAAGTCCGCCGCGGCGGCCAAGAAGCCACGCGCCAAGCCCGCGCACCCCAAGACCGCGGATATGGTCAATTCGGCCATCAAGAACCTGAAGGAGAGGGGCGGCTCCTCCCTGCAGGCCATCAAGAAGTACATCTCCGCCAACTACAAGGTGGACGCCGAGAAGCTGTCGCCGTTCATCAAGAAGTACCTGAAGGGTGCCGTCACCGGAGGCAAGCTCGTCCAGACCAAGGGCAAGGGTGCTTCTGGATCCTTCAAGCTGGCCAGCAAGGAGAAGGTGGAGAAGACGGAGAAGAAGCCGAAGAAGGTCGCCGCCGCCGCAGCCCCTAAGAAGGCCAAGGCTGCCGGAGAGAAGAAGGCCAAGGCCGCGCCTAAGAAACCCGCCGCCGGTGACAAGAAGCCCAAGGTCGCCGCGAAGAAGCCCGCTGCTGCCGCCGCCAAGAAACCCGCTGCTGCCGCCGCCAAGAAACCCGCTGCCGGCGCCGCCAAGAAGCCCAAGAGCCCCAGCAAGGCCAAGAAGGCAACCAAGGCCCCTGCCGCCAAGAAGCCCAAGGCACCCAAGCCCAAGAAGGCCGCCGCCAAGCCCAAAGCTGCTCCCAAGAAGAAGTGAAGAGTTCACTCTCACGTCTTCTTCCTCCTCCCCCTTTAAACGCACTGCGCCGTCTCGGCCGTTGCAAAACAGCCTTTTTCAAGGCTAACAAATCTCTCCCGAGAGATCGACTCGAACAAAGACCGAAATAATGAACCCTCCCCTCTATCCTGAACCTAAACCCCACCCTCATTTCACCTAACACCGCGAAATCGAACCTCCTTCAAGACCTTGTAAATGTATACCGCGAGCACGGGGAGCGCCTGCCATCGAGAGGGTAGGCCGTCCGCATCGCACGGCTGCTCACCGCGTAGCCTACGTAGGAGGCGACCTCCGTCCGCGCGCGCGGGCGGGCGGGAAAACACACGCACACACATGAAGAGGAGTAGGGGGCGGGGGAAACAGGGTGTACCTACGCGTGTTCTCTTTATTTCTTTGCAATGCGAGGGTGTCGGGGTAATTATTGTGTATCAAATCGTTAAGTCTTTGTTGTTCGTTAACCTTTCGGGAAACATGTTTTGGCCCTTAAAAGGGCCGATTTGGTGCTTATCCGGGTTAGGGAAAAGACTTTTTAAGCGCGTTCACCACGGATGCGGCGAGCCAGCTGGATGTCCTTTGGCATGATGGTCACACGCTTGGCGTGGATGGCGCACAAGTTGGTATCTTCAAAGAGACCGACCAGGTAAGCTTCTGAAGCTTCTTGCAAAGCCATAACGGCAGAGCTTTGAAATCTTAAATCAGTTTTAAAATCCTGCGCAATTTCTCGCACAAGGCGCTGGAAGGGGAGCTTCCTTATCAAAAGCTCAGTGCTTTTCTGATAACGACGGATCTCACGAAGAGCGACGGTACCGGGGCGGTAACGATGGGGCTTCTTCACACCTCCGGTGGCTGGGGCACTCTTGCGAGCAGCTTTGGTGGCCAGCTGTTTGCGGGGGCCTTGCCTCCGGTGGACTTCCTGGCGGTCTGCTTGGTACGGGCCATGGCGACGACGACGTTCTTCTCGTGAACACGGAGTACGACGAACTGATGCCGCGCTCCTCGCCGACGGGGGTATATGTAGGGTGCGCGGTGCTGGCGGTTGCTGCGCGCGCGCGCGATCCTCGCTCGTGATTGGTCGTCGGCAACGTGCACGCGACGGAGCGAGCCGATTGGTCGAACGCGACCGTAGCGACGCGGCCCGGGCGAGCGCTTAAAAGCCCGTGCGCGCGGAGTAGCGGCATCACTTCGTCGAGCTCCTTCAAGAAGTACACGTCGCTGCTCATTCAAGATGACGGGAAGAGGCAAGGGAGGCAAGGGACTTGGCAAAGGAGGAGCCAAGCGTCACCGCAAGGTTCTCCGTGACAACATCCAGGGCATCACCAAGCCCGCCATCCGCCGTTTGGCCCGCCGTGGTGGTGTCAAGCGTATCTCCGGTCTCATCTACGAGGAGACCCGTGGTGTGCTCAAGGTGTTCCTGGAAAACGTCATCCGTGACGCCGTCACCTACACCGAGCACGCCAAGAGGAAGACCGTCACCGCCATGGACGTCGTCTACGCCCTGAAACGCCAGGGCCGTACCCTCTACGGTTTCGGAGGTTAATTACCTTCTGCACTATCCCACCGGGGTTTTGCAAAACATAATTCTAAAACGGTCCTTTTAAGGACCAAAAAATCCTTCCAGAAAGGTCAATTCTAAACAAAGACTTAAGTAACCCAACCCTTCTCTTACCTTACCATCATTAATTTTGCTGCTGTCATGGAATATATGCACACACATGACGAAAAACACGCAAACATTTATGAATAATAAAGTGAACAATAGCAAGAGACACTAACAAAGCACGTGCACATTAAGCACTAATGACGCGGTCTTAAGAACACTGCGCGTGCACCATATCGCTGCGAGACGCGTGTGTAACTTGCGACGTGTGGGATGTCGTCATGGAGCACGAAGTTAAGCACGCGGTGTGCATTACGCGTTCGTCATTAAGCACGCGGTGACCGTTCCGTATACGTCGTCGTAGTTAAGCACGCGGTGACCGTTACGTAAATGTCGTCGTAGTTAAGCACGCGGTGGCCGTTACGTATATGATGTCGCGACTAAGTTCGAAGTGAAGCACGACGCGGTGACCGTTTTACGTATGCGGTGTCGCGTCTGTAGCGTCGTAACTAAGCACGTGCTTAGTCCGATTCGTGTCATAACGCGTGTATATATTGTCGTACATGTCGACGTCGTGTATTACGTGCCTCTCGGACACAGTGAGTGGGATGCAAAGGTTAGGTTTTTGGTCTTTGTTCGAGCTATCCTTTCGGAAGTGATTTTTTGGTCCTGAAAAGGACCGTTTTACAGGGCTCGTGAACGAGCAAGGCAGGAGAGCGATGGCTTACGCCTTCTTCTCTGTCTTCTTGGGCAGAAGGACTGCCTGGATGTTGGGGAGAACACCACCCTGGGCGATGGTGACTCCAGACAGGAGCTTGTTCAACTCCTCGTCGTTACGGATGGCCAACTGCAAGTGACGAGGGATGATCCTGGTCTTCTTGTTGTCACGGGCAGCGTTGCCGGCCAACTCCAGAACTTCAGCTGCAAGGTACTCCATTACAGCGGCCAAGTAGACAGGAGCTCCAGCTCCGACGCGTTCAGCATAGTTTCCCTTGCGGAGAAGACGATGGATACGTCCGACGGGGAACTGAAGTCCAGCTCTAGATGACCTAGACTTCGACTTGCCTTTAACCTTGCCTCCTTTACCCCTCCCTGACATGTTGATACGAAGGTGCTTTCGACGAAAGTGATGAACGAACGCACGAGTGACCGTGCGAGCGAGCGACGAGTGACGAAGTGATGCCGAAAATTTTCTGAGCTTAATATTTATACTTTCGTGGTGTACCGCGTGCGCTCCTGCGCACACCTACCTTGGCCTCTATTGGCTGCCGTCGCGGTGGTGGGGGAAACTCGACGTCGCGCTGGTGTGCCGCGTGCGCGCGCAGGCGGTACACCAGCATCACTTAAATAGTGGATTTTTACCGCGGCACCACATTCTCGTCTGCGTCTCCGTACCGTTCGTGTCTACGCATCATGCCGCCCAAGACTTCCGGAAAGGCCGCCAAGAAGGCTGGCAAAGCCCAGAAGAATATCTCCAAGGGAGATAAGAAGAAGAAGCGCAAGAGGAAGGAATCCTATGCCATTTACATTTACAAAGTGCTAAAACAGGTCCATCCTGATACTGGCATTTCCTCGAAGGCCATGTCCATCATGAACTCCTTCGTGAACGACATCTTCGAGCGCATCGCTGCTGAGGCCAGCCGTCTCGCTCACTACAACAAGAGGTCCACCATCACCTCCCGGGAGATCCAGACTGCTGTCCGTCTCCTCCTGCCCGGAGAATTGGCCAAGCACGCCGTGTCTGAAGGCACCAAGGCTGTGACCAAGTACACCAGCTCCAAGTAAATTCCTTCTTCCTGTTCGCAGGCTGAAGTGTTTGCTTCCATAAACGGTCCTTTTAAGGACCACAAAATACTTTCCGAAAGGTTACCTTTTCGACAAAGACCAAAAAAATATTAAACCCCCCAACCTTACCTCTACACGCACACGACGAATAAGAAATAAAATAAAAATGGTGGCAACGATTACATACTTACCTTTGGTGAATAGCATGGAACAAAATATAATGTAGTATCACATCGAGGGACTTCACTTACCAAAGACAAAGAAAATATAATAATGAATTAACGGAAAATGACGCAACATTACACGAAATTTCCCAGCAATATATACGGAATGTGTGTGCAAGACGTACGCAATAGAATGAGACGAAACAACATAATGGTACATTATATAAAAGACGACACTCACCTGGTTCGCGGCTGTTGATTTCTCAGAGAGAAAAAAGTGAGAAAGAAAAAAAAAAAAAGTATCTTGAAACGTTGTAGCCAAACATTTATCTTACCTTGGACACTGTGTGCAATGTGTGTAGAATGCAAACGCACAGGCTCAGTTAGGTTGGGTTAGGTTAGGTTAGGTTTGGTAGGTTAGGTTAGGTTGGGTTAGGTTAGGTTAGGCTAGGTTAGGTTTAGATTCAAGGATTCATAAAAAACCTAACCTAGCCTAACCTAACCTAGCCTAACCTAACCTAACCTAGCCTAACCTAACCTAACCTAACGTAGCCTAACCTAACCTAACCTAGCCTAACCTAGCCTAACCAAGCCTAACCTAACCTAATCGAGCCTCTTCTATCCTAACCTAACCTAATCGAGCCTCTTCTAGCCTAACCTAACCTAATCGAGCCTCTTCTAGCCTAACCTAACCTAATCTAGCCTAACCTAACCTAACCTACCGCGTAGTCAGAGAGGGAGCAATGATATCAGAGACGTGAAGGAAGTAGGCGAGAAAAAAGAATTAAACGAAAACAACAAAAACATGAAGAAAGGGTACGCGTCAAAAAAAAAAAAAAAAAAAAAAAAAAAAAAGGAAGGAAGGAAGGGGAATTCGAAACTGAAATTCCTTTATTTCAGAGGGATCATGATTGTTTATGATGGGCCGAACCGGGCGGCACTGCAATGCCCGGACAACCCGTGAAAGTGGTGCTGCAAGCAGCCAACACACTTTCCTGTTCCAAAAACCAGTTTAATATTCTGACACCGCAATGCGGTGTGTACCAGATATTAAGCTGATAAGAACAGATACTACACTTTGATCTTAGCCAAAAGGCCGAGAAGCGATAAAGTTCAACTAGAATTACTAGTGTCTAGTGACAACGATAACCGAGAAACGCGGAGGAACCCGCCGACTCGCGCCTCCAACGTGTGGCGGGCAGAGGCTCTAGCTGCTTTGTAGCCGATGACGTCACGTGCCTCCCGGCAGCTGACCGAGCGCGGCACTGCCCCATTTGACGGTCGTTGGGGTTTTCAAGATGGCGGCGCAGTGCCACAATTTGGTGGCGTGCCGATTTCAAGATGCCGGCGCATTGTCGTTTCTGGACGTCGTGAGGTGTCTTTGATGGCGGTGCATTGCCCCATTTGGACAGGGTGGGTTTTTGAAGGTGGCAGTTTGCCCCATTTGGACGTCGTGTTCCAAGATGGCTGCGTCAGGTCGTATCGTGCGTTTGCTGTCCGTTTTTGTTGTTGAGGGTGTGCTTTTGGGAGGCCGTCCGCCAATGGGGCGGCCCTAAGGCGAACCTATCGCCGATTTTTTATTTTTTTTCCATTTTTGGACTCTTTTTTTTTTTTTTTTTTTTTTTTTTTTTTTTTGCGGGATTCCTTTTTGAATTTTTTTGGGGTTGTGTGGATGTGTGGTGTGGTGTTGTGTTTTCGGTTTGTGGTTGTTGGTAAACCGCTTGGGGCAGGGGGCTATGTGCTTCGGTGGTAGAGGTTGCTGTTGGGGGGGCCGGATGGCAAAATTTGTTTTTTTGTTGTTGTTTTACTGTATTGTTGTTGTTTTCCTTTGTTGTTGTTGTTTCGTGGTCCATGTGGGGGGGGCGGATGGCAAAATTTGCTGTTGTGGTTGTTTTCAGTAGTGGGGAATGTTTTTTTTTTTTTTTTTTTTTTTTTTTTTTTATTTCTTTGTTATGTCTCTGCGCGTACCTGGGATGTGCGAAATGTGACCTTGTTGTTGTTTGTCTGTGTTGTTGTTGTTTGGGGTAGCGTTGAATTTTGCGGATTTCGGTGTTAGGGGGGAGGAGCCCCTTGAGGCGCAAGTAGGTAGGCAACCCATTCGACGTGGGTGTGCGATGGGTTGCCTATACATCAGGGTGTGACCAATGGGTAGGTAGGGTCTGCTGTTGCGCAGGCAATGTGTAGCTATGCGTAGGTGTTGGTAGCAAGACCTTGTTGCAGCTGTCCCTATGCATAGGCGTAGCTGGCAGAGCGTTGCTAGAGGTGTCCCTATGCATGGGCGTAGCTAGCAGAGCGTTGCTAGAGGTGTCCCTATGCATAGGAGTGGCTAGCAAGACGTTGCTACAGGTGTCCCTATGCATAGGCGTAGGTAGCAAGGCGTTGCTGGAGGTGTCCCGATGCATAGGCGTAGCTAGCAAGGCGTTGCTGGAGGTGTCCCTATGCATAGGCGTAGCTAGCAAGGCGTTGCTGGAGGTGTCCCTATGCATAGGAAAGGGTTTAGCAATGCGTAGGTATGCATAGGTAGGGTTAGCAATGCATTGGTCCATGCGTACCTATGCATAGGTAGGGTTAGCAATGCACTGGTCCATGCGTACCTATGCATAGGTAGGGTTAGCAATGCACTGGTCCATGCGTACCTATGCATTGGTAGGGTTTAGCAATGCATTGGTCCATGCGTACCTAGGTTTAGCAATGCATAGGGCCGTCGTTTTCCTATGTGTAGCTGGTCTGCAGCAATGCATTGGTCGACGTTCTGCTATGCATGGCCCGTCTCTGGCGATGCGTTGATCCACACTTAGTGATGTGTAGGATAGGTTAGGGAATGTGGGAGGGTGTTCTTTTTCTGCCTGTCTGTCTTTCTGTGTGTCCGACGTTGAAGGAAACGATGGTCTAGTGGCCAGTCTGCGCCTCTTGTGCGTAGGTTGTTCGGGTGCGATCCCTGAACGTCGTCTTCAATGTGTCTTCTTCTGATTCTCTCTTATGTCTCTTCTGAGGTCTGTGGGGTCATGTGGTGGGTGTTCTCGGATGCGGAATTTTCTAGGGAAGCGAATGGGCACACTTTGGAAGACGTCATACTTTCCGTTCGGGTGGTGTCGCATGAAAACCCGTGACGTGCGCACAGTGGGACGTGGATGGAACTTGTGAAAAGAAACGACGTATCTGGGGTGTTGCATCGCTGCACATACAGCAAAAAAAAAAAAAAAAAAAAAAAAAAAACAAAGACATCAACCAAAAAATCTCAAAAACCAAATTTTTCAAATTTTTCGAAAAGAAATGCCAACGACATGTGGTGTTCCCAAGCGGTCACCCATCTAAGTACTAACCACACCCAATGCTGCTTGACTTCGGTGTGCGGAAGGGAACCGGTAGACCCAGCATGGTATGGTCGTTGGCGAGAAACTACGGGATCGCGTATGGTACATGAAGCGTTCCCACGGTTGGTCCGATAGGCGTGGCTTGAGTCGGGTTCGAGTCAAGTCACAAAGTGCGGTGTGCGTGCACACACACACGGGGCGACACGTAGTTGTACACGCGTATTCGATTTGTGTGTGCCTTCAGTTACTGTCGTCCGTGTTAAGTTGTTTTGGGGCACGTTCGTAAAGTTAGGTTAGGCCGATTAGGTTAGGTTAGCTTAGGTTAGGCTTGATTAGGCTAGCTTGTGCCAAATTAGGTTAGGTTAGGCTGGGTCAGGCTCGATTAGGTTAGGTTAGGTTAGGTAGGTTAGGTTAGCTTAGGTTACGCTTCATTAGGCTAGCTTGTGCCAAATTAGGTTAGGTTAGGCTGGGTCAGGCTCGATTAGGTTAGGTTAGGCTGGGTTAGGCTCGATTAGGTTAGGTTAGGCTGGGTTAGGCTCGATCACGTTACGCCGGGTTGCGTGGCCCACAGCGCACCGTTCTCGAGGTACGTCGTTCTGAACTTTTTGTTTGGCTGGAGCAGCATGAGAACTTGCTGAAGCCTAAGCTAACCTCAACTAACCTAACCTAACCTAACCTAATGGGGCCCAACTTATCCCAAGACTGCCTGAACACACCTGGGCCTGAGCACACCTACCCAGGCCTCTCACTCTGTTGAGAACTCGCTGACCGTGACGTTTAGAGTGCCGATGTCTGAGATTCGCGAAGCAGACGTTGTGGTGTGACCTTGCCCGACATTGTGACGCGGTCGTCACGACCGTCACATAAATTTCCCTGAAACGGACTGTCGTGTGACAGCGTCCGCTCCAGGTTGTGCTGCGTCCATGCAGCGCAGCGCTTATGTCGATGTGGGTTGACGATATCGGAATACGGTCATCTTCGAGGCAGCGTTCGTCACGACGAAGACGGTGTCACGACCGTGACATGTCACGTGACTCGTGTGAGAAATCCTCGATGGGATCCAGTGCAGCGGGTAAGGGGGGCCCACCCTCTGGGGGAGCTGCCAGATCGCCGCTTGCGTGTGCACACACACACACACGTCGTCGTCGTCGACAGTTTTTCGGGCTTCGCATCGTCGCTAATGAATCGCGAGTGTGACGAGTCGCGTTCTGTGACACGAGACTGCATCCGTGTCACGATGTTGACGTCCGATCGCGGGTCGGTGCATAAGGGGTTAAAGGCGTGGAGTAAATCGTGTCAAGCCGAGTGTGGCTCGTCGGCGAGCGTGGTAGAGCCGCGACTTTGTTTGATGCAGGGTTGTGATTGATCGTGCTTGCAACCGTTGTCCTGCGTCTGCGGGACCTGAGATTCGGCACGGACGTTCGCAAAGGTTGTCGCTGTCATGTGAAGTGCGTGGGGACCGTCGAACACGCGGGGAACGTCCGTAAATGAGCGAAATAGGTGATGCAGTGCGGCTCTCGGGAGTGCTTCTCGGTTTTGTACGCGGTTTCTGACGGTGTTGCGGCATGACGGGGTGCCCGTCGACGGTCTCGTACGGAAGCCCGTTCCCTACTCTATCCGTCCGTACCCGTGGTTTCGGGGGGTCGCGACTTACGGGTCGAAAAGTCGGTCGGAATAGGGAGTCGAGCACGGTCTCGGTGGCTCGCGGGGGGCCCGCGGTGCTCTCGGTACACCGTCTGCGTTGCCGTTCGTCCGAGGTGATGTAGTCAGACGGCGGCCGACGTGCGCGCCATCCTGTTTTCGATTCGTCGTTCAACAAGTGCGTCATCGTCGTCAGTCGTCATGTCCGAAGCCGAAGCTGCAGCTCCCGTGGCCGCGAGCCCCAAGAAAGCCGCCAAGTCCGCCGCGGCGGCCAAGAAGCCACGCGCCAAGCCCGCGCACCCCAAGACCGCGGATATGGTCAATTCGGCCATCAAGAACCTGAAGGAGAGGGGCGGCTCCTCCCTGCAGGCCATCAAGAAGTACATCTCCGCCAACTACAAGGTGGACGCCGAGAAGCTGTCGCCGTTCATCAAGAAGTACCTGAAGGGTGCCGTCACCGGAGGCAAGCTCGTCCAGACCAAGGGCAAGGGTGCTTCTGGATCCTTCAAGCTGGCCAGCAAGGAGAAGGTGGAGAAGACGGAGAAGAAGCCGAAGAAGGTCGCCGCCGCCGCAGCCCCTAAGAAGGCCAAGGCTGCCGGAGAGAAGAAGGCCAAGGCCGCGCCTAAGAAACCCGCCGCCGGTGACAAGAAGCCCAAGGTCGCCGCGAAGAAGCCCGCTGCTGCCGCCGCCAAGAAACCCGCTGCTGCCGCCGCCAAGAAACCCGCTGCCGGCGCCGCCAAGAAGCCCAAGAGCCCCAGCAAGGCCAAGAAGGCAACCAAGGCCCCTGCCGCCAAGAAGCCCAAGGCACCCAAGCCCAAGAAGGCCGCCGCCAAGCCCAAAGCTGCTCCCAAGAAGAAGTGAAGAGTTCACTCTCACGTCTTCTTCCTCCTCCCCCTTTAAACGCACTGCGCCGTCTCGGCCGTTGCAAAACAGCCTTTTTCAAGGCTAACAAATCTCTCCCGAGAGATCGACTCGAACAAAGACCGAAATAATGAACCCTCCCCTCTATCCTGAACCTAAACCCCACCCTCATTTCACCTAACACCGCGAAATCGAACCTCCTTCAAGACCTTGTAAATGTATACAGCGAGCACGGGGAGCGCCTGCCATCGAGAGGGTAGGCCGTCCGCATCGCACGGCTGCTCACCGCGTAGCCTACGTAGGAGGCGACCTCCGTCCGCGCGCGCGGGCGGGCGGGAAAACACACGCACACACATGAAGAGGAGTAGGGGGCGGGGGAAACAGGGTGTACCTACGCGTGTTCTCTTTATTTCTTTGCAATGCGAGGGTGTCGGGGTAATTATTGTGTATCAAATCGTTAAGTCTTTGTTGTTCGTTAACCTTTCGGGAAACATGTTTTGGCCCTTAAAAGGGCCGATTTGGTGCTTATCCGGGTTAGGGAAAAGACTTTTTAAGCGCGTTCACCACGGATGCGGCGAGCCAGCTGGATGTCCTTTGGCATGATGGTCACACGCTTGGCGTGGATGGCGCACAAGTTGGTATCTTCAAAGAGACCGACCAGGTAAGCTTCTGAAGCTTCTTGCAAAGCCATAACGGCAGAGCTTTGAAATCTTAAATCAGTTTTAAAATCCTGCGCAATTTCTCGCACAAGGCGCTGGAAGGGGAGCTTCCTTATCAAAAGCTCAGTGCTTTTCTGATAACGACGGATCTCACGAAGAGCGACGGTACCGGGGCGGTAACGATGGGGCTTCTTCACACCTCCGGTGGCTGGGGCACTCTTGCGAGCAGCTTTGGTGGCCAGCTGTTTGCGGGGGCCTTGCCTCCGGTGGACTTCCTGGCGGTCTGCTTGGTACGGGCCATGGCGACGACGACGTTCTTCTCGTGAACACGGAGTACGACGAACTGATGCCGCGCTCCTCGCCGACGGGGGTATATGTAGGGTGCGCGGTGCTGGCGGTTGCTGCGCGCGCGCGCGATCCTCGCTCGTGATTGGTCGTCGGCAACGTGCACGCGACGGAGCGAGCCGATTGGTCGAACGCGACCGTAGCGACGCGGCCCGGGCGAGCGCTTAAAAGCCCGTGCGCGCGGAGTAGCGGCATCACTTCGTCGAGCTCCTTCAAGAAGTACACGTCGCTGCTCATTCAAGATGACGGGAAGAGGCAAGGGAGGCAAGGGACTTGGCAAAGGAGGAGCCAAGCGTCACCGCAAGGTTCTCCGTGACAACATCCAGGGCATCACCAAGCCCGCCATCCGCCGTTTGGCCCGCCGTGGTGGTGTCAAGCGTATCTCCGGTCTCATCTACGAGGAGACCCGTGGTGTGCTCAAGGTGTTCCTGGAAAACGTCATCCGTGACGCCGTCACCTACACCGAGCACGCCAAGAGGAAGACCGTCACCGCCATGGACGTCGTCTACGCCCTGAAACGCCAGGGCCGTACCCTCTACGGTTTCGGAGGTTAATTACCTTCTGCACTATCCCACCGGGGTTTTGCAAAACATAATTCTAAAACGGTCCTTTTAAGGACCAAAAAATCCTTCCAGAAAGGTCAATTCTAAACAAAGACTTAAGTAACCCAACCCTTCTCTTACCTTACCATCATTAATTTTGCTGCTGTCATGGAATATATGCACACACATGACGAAAAACACGCAAACATTTATGAATAATAAAGTGAACAATAGCAAGAGACACTAACAAAGCACGTGCACATTAAGCACTAATGACGCGGTCTTAAGAACACTGCGCGTGCACCATATCGCTGCGAGACGCGTGTGTAACTTGCGACGTGTGGGATGTCGTCATGGAGCACGAAGTTAAGCACGCGGTGTGCATTACGCGTTCGTCATTAAGCACGCGGTGACCGTTCCGTATACGTCGTCGTAGTTAAGCACGCGGTGACCGTTACGTAAATGTCGTCGTAGTTAAGCACGCGGTGGCCGTTACGTATATGATGTCGCGACTAAGTTCGAAGTGAAGCACGACGCGGTGACCGTTTTACGTATGCGGTGTCGCGTCTGTAGCGTCGTAACTAAGCACGTGCTTAGTCCGATTCGTGTCATAACGCGTGTATATATTGTCGTACATGTCGACGTCGTGTATTACGTGCCTCTCGGACACAGTGAGTGGGATGCAAAGGTTAGGTTTTTGGTCTTTGTTCGAGCTATCCTTTCGGAAGTGATTTTTTGGTCCTGAAAAGGACCGTTTTACAGGGCTCGTGAACGAGCAAGGCAGGAGAGCGATGGCTTACGCCTTCTTCTCTGTCTTCTTGGGCAGAAGGACTGCCTGGATGTTGGGGAGAACACCACCCTGGGCGATGGTGACTCCAGACAGGAGCTTGTTCAACTCCTCGTCGTTACGGATGGCCAACTGCAAGTGACGAGGGATGATCCTGGTCTTCTTGTTGTCACGGGCAGCGTTGCCGGCCAACTCCAGAACTTCAGCTGCAAGGTACTCCATTACAGCGGCCAAGTAGACAGGAGCTCCAGCTCCGACGCGTTCAGCATAGTTTCCCTTGCGGAGAAGACGATGGATACGTCCGACGGGGAACTGAAGTCCAGCTCTAGATGACCTAGACTTCGACTTGCCTTTAACCTTGCCTCCTTTACCCCTCCCTGACATGTTGATACGAAGGTGCTTTCGACGAAAGTGATGAACGAACGCACGAGTGACCGTGCGAGCGAGCGACGAGTGACGAAGTGATGCCGAAAATTTTCTGAGCTTAATATTTATACTTTCGTGGTGTACCGCGTGCGCTCCTGCGCACACCTACCTTGGCCTCTATTGGCTGCCGTCGCGGTGGTGGGGGAAACTCGACGTCGCGCTGGTGTGCCGCGTGCGCGCGCAGGCGGTACACCAGCATCACTTAAATAGTGGATTTTTACCGCGGCACCACATTCTCGTCTGCGTCTCCGTACCGTTCGTGTCTACGCATCATGCCGCCCAAGACTTCCGGAAAGGCCGCCAAGAAGGCTGGCAAAGCCCAGAAGAATATCTCCAAGGGAGATAAGAAGAAGAAGCGCAAGAGGAAGGAATCCTATGCCATTTACATTTACAAAGTGCTAAAACAGGTCCATCCTGATACTGGCATTTCCTCGAAGGCCATGTCCATCATGAACTCCTTCGTGAACGACATCTTCGAGCGCATCGCTGCTGAGGCCAGCCGTCTCGCTCACTACAACAAGAGGTCCACCATCACCTCCCGGGAGATCCAGACTGCTGTCCGTCTCCTCCTGCCCGGAGAATTGGCCAAGCACGCCGTGTCTGAAGGCACCAAGGCTGTGACCAAGTACACCAGCTCCAAGTAAATTCCTTCTTCCTGTTCGCAGGCTGAAGTGTTTGCTTCCATAAACGGTCCTTTTAAGGACCACAAAATACTTTCCGAAAGGTTACCTTTTCGACAAAGACCAAAAAAATATTAAACCCCCCAACCTTACCTCTACACGCACACGACGAATAAGAAATAAAATAAAAATGGTGGCAACGATTACATACTTACCTTTGGTGAATAGCATGGAACAAAATATAATGTAGTATCACATCGAGGGACTTCACTTACCAAAGACAAAGAAAATATAATAATGAATTAACGGAAAATGACGCAACATTACACGAAATTTCCCAGCAATATATACGGAATGTGTGTGCAAGACGTACGCAATAGAATGAGACGAAACAACATAATGGTACATTATATAAAAGACGACACTCACCTGGTTCGCGGCTGTTGATTTCTCAGAGAGAAAAAAGTGAGAAAGAAAAAAAAAAAGTATCTTGAAACGTTGTAGCCAAACATTTATCTTACCTTGGACACTGTGTGCAATGTGTGTAGAATGCAAACGCACAGGCTCAGTTAGGTTGGGTTAGGTTAGGTTAGGTTAGGCTAGGTTAGGTTAGGTTAGGGGTTAGGTTAGGTTAGGCTAGGTTAGGTTTAGATTCAAGGATTCATAAAAAACCTAACCTAGCCCAACCTAACCTAGCCTAACCTAACCTAACCTAGCCTAACCTAGCCTAACCTAACCTAACCTAACCCTAACCTAGCCTAACCTAGCCTAACCAAGCCTCACCTAACCTAATCGAGCCTCTTCTATCCTAACCTAACCTAATCGAGCCTCTTCTAGCCTAACCTAACCTAATCGAGCCTCTTCTAGCCTAACCTAACCTAATCTAGCCTAACCTAACCTAACCTACCGCGTAGTCAGAGAGGGAGCAATGATATCAGAGACGTGAAGGAAGTAGGCGAGAAAAAAGAATTAAACGAAAACAACAAAAACATGAAGAAAGGGTACGCGTCAAAAAAAAAAAAAAAAAAAAAAAAAAAAAAAGGGGGAATTCGAAACTGAAATTCCTTTATTTCAGAGGGATCATGATTGTTTATGATGGGCCGAACCGGGCGGCACTGCAATGCCCGGACAACCCGTGAAAGTGGTGCTGCAAGCAGCCAACACACTTTCCTGTTCCAAAAACCAGTTTAATATTCTGACACCGCAATGCGGTGTGTACCAGATATTAAGCTGATAAGAACAGAGATACACTTTGATCTTAGCCAAAAGGCCGAGAAGCGATAAAGTTCAACTAGAATTACTAGTGTCTAGTGACAACGATAACCGAGAAACGCGGAGGAACCCGCCGACTCGCGCCTCCAACGTGTGGCGGGCAGAGGCTCTAGCTGCTTTGTAGCCGATGACGTCACGTGCCTCCCGGCAGCTGACCGAGCGCGGCACTGCCCCATTTGACGGTCGTTGGGGTTTTCAAGATGGCGGCGCAGTGCCACAATTTGGTGGCGTGCCGATTTCAAGATGCCGGCGCATTGTCGTTTCTGGACGTCGTGAGGTGTCTTTGATGGCGGTGCATTGCCCCATTTGGACAGGGTGGGTTTTTTGAAGGTGGCAGTTTGCCCCATTTGGACGTCGTTCGTTCCAAGATGGCTGCGTCAGGTCGTATCGTGCGTTTGCTGTAGTTGAGGGTGTGCTTTTGGGAGGCCGTCCGCCAATGGGGCGGCCCTAAGGCGAACCTATCGCCGATTTTTTATTTTTTTTCCATTTTTGGACTCTTTTTTTTTTTTTTTTTTTTTTTTTTTTTTTTTTTTGCGGTATTCCTTTTTGAATTTTTTTGGGGTTGTGTGGATGTGTGGTGTGGTGTTGTGTTTTCGGTTTGTGGTTGTTGGTAAACCGCTTGGGGCAGGGGGCTATGTGCTTCGGTGGTAGAGGTTGCTGTTGGGGGGGCCGGATGGCAAAATTTGTTTTTTTGTTGTTGTTTTACTGTATTGTTGTTGTTTTCCTTTGTTGTTGTTGTTTCGTGGTCCATGTGGGGGGGCGGATGGCAAAATTTGCTGTTGTGGTTGTTGTTTTCAGTAGTGGGGAATGTTTTTTTTTTTTTTTTTTTTTTTTTTTTTTTATTTCTTTGTTATGTCTCTGCGCGTACCTGGGATGTGCGAAATGTGACCTTGTTGTTGTTTGTCTGTGTTGTTGTTGTTTGGGGTAGCGTTGAATTTTGCGGATTTCGGTGTTAGGGGGAGGAGCCCCTTGAGGCGCAAGTAGGTAGGCAACCCATTCGACGTGGGTGTGCGATGGGTTGCCTATACATCAGGGTGTGACCAATGGGTAGGTAGGGTCTGCTGTTGCGCAGGCAATGTGTTGCTGTGCGTAGGTGTTGGTAGCAAGACCTTGTTGCAGCTGTCCCTATGCATAGGCGTAGCTGGCAGAGCGTTGCTAGAGGTGTCCCTATGCATGGGCGTAGCTAGCAGAGCGTTGCTAGAGGTGTCCCTATGCATAGGAGTGGCTAGCAAGACGTTGCTACAGGTGTCCCTATGCATAGGCGTAGGTAGCAAGGCGTTGCTGGAGGTGTCCCGATGCATAGGCGTAGCTAGCAAGGCGTTGCTGGAGGTGTCCCTATGCATAGGCGTAGCTAGCAAGGCGTTGCTGGAGGTGTCCCTATGCATAGGAAAGGGTTTAGCAATGCGTAGGTATGCATAGGTAGGGTTAGCAATGCATTGGTCCATGCGTACCTATGCATAGGTAGGGTTAGCAATGCACTGGTCCATGCGTACCTATGCATAGGTAGGGTTAGCAATGCACTGGTCCATGCGTACCTATGCATTGGTAGGGTTTAGCAATGCATTGGTCCATGCGTACCTAGGTTTAGCAATGCATAGGGCCGTCGTTTTCCTATGTGTAGCTGGTCTGCAGCAATGCATTGGTCGACGTTCTGCTATGCATGGCCCGTCTCTGGCGATGCGTTGATCCACACTTAGTGATGTGTAGGATAGGTTAGGGAATGTGGGAGGGTGTTCTTTTTCTGCCTGTCTGTCTTTCTGTGTGTCCGACGTTGAAGGAAACGATGGTCTAGTGGCCAGTCTGCGCCTCTTGTGCGTAGGTTGTTCGGGTGCGATCCCTGAACGTCGTCTTCAATGTGTCTTCTTCTGATTCTCTCTTATGTCTCTTCTGAGGTCTGTGGGGTCATGTGGTGGGTGTTCTCGGATGCGGAATTTTCTAGGGAAGCGAATGGGCACACTTTGGAAACGTCATACTTTCCGTTCGGGTGGTGTCGCATGAAAACCCGTGACGTGCGCACGGTGGCACGTGGATGGAACTTGTGAAAAGAAACGACGTATCTGGGGTGTTGCATCGCTGCACATACAGCAAAAAAAAAAAAAAAAAAAAAAAAAAGACATCAACCAAAAAATCTCAAAAACCAAATTTTTCAAAAAGAAATGCCAACGACATGTGGTGTTCCCAAGCGGTCACCCATCTAAGTACTAACCACACCCAATGCTGCTTGACTTCGGTGTGCGGAAGGGAACCGGTAGACCCAGCATGGTATGGTCGTTGGCGAGAAACTACGGGATCGCGTATGGTACATGAAGCGTTCCCACGGTTGGTCCGATAGGCGTGGCTTGAGTCGGGTTCGAGTCAAGTCACAAAGTGCGGTGTGCGTGCACACACACACGGGGCGACACGTAGTTGTACACGCGTATTCGATTTGTGTGTGCCTTCAGTTACTGTCGTCCGTGTTAAGTTGTTTTGGGGCACGTTCGTAAAGTTAGGTTAGGCCGATTAGGTTAGGTTAGCTTAGGTTAGGCTTGATTAGGCTAGCTTGTGCCAAATTAGGTTAGGTTAGGCTGGGTCAGGCTCGATTAGGTTAGGTTAGGTTAGGTAGGTTAGGTTAGCTTAGGTTACGCTTCATTAGGCTAGCTTGTGCCAAATTAGGTTAGGTTAGGCTGGGTCAGGCTCGATTAGGTTAGGTTAGGCTGGGTTAGGCTCGATTAGGTTAGGTTAGGCTGGGTTAGGCTCGATCACGTTACGCCGGGTTGCGTGGCCCACAGCGCACCGTTCTCGAGGTACGTCGTTCTGAACTTTTTGTTTGGCTGGAGCAGCATGAGAACTTGCTGAAGCCTAAGCTAACCTCAACTAACCTAACCTAACCTAACCTAATGGGGCCCAACTTATCCCAAGACTGCCTGAACACACCTGGGCCTGAGCACACCTACCCAGGCCTCTCACTCTGTTGAGAACTCGCTGACCGTGACGTTTAGAGTGCCGATGTCTGAGATTCGCGAAGCAGACGTTGTGGTGTGACCTTGCCCGACATTGTGACGCGGTCGTCACGACCGTCACATAAATTTCCCTGAAACGGACTGTCGTGTGACAGCGTCCGCTCCAGGTTGTGCTGCGTCCATGCAGCGCAGCGCTTATGTCGATGTGGGTTGACGATATCGGAATACGGTCATCTTCGAGGCAGCGTTCGTCACGACGAAGACGGTGTCACGACCGTGACATGTCACGTGACTCGTGTGAGAAATCCTCGATGGGATCCAGTGCAGCGGGTAAGGGGGGCCCACCCTCTGGGGGAGCTGCCAGATCGCCGCTTGCGTGTGCACACACACACACGTCGTCGTCGTCGACAGTTTTTCGGGCTTCGCATCGTCGCTAATGAATCGCGAGTGTGACGAGTCGCGTTCTGTGACACGAGACTGCATCCGTGTCACGATGTTGACGTCCGATCGCGGGTCGGTGCATAAGGGGTTAAAGGCGTGGAGTAAATCGTGTCAAGCCGAGTGTGGCTCGTCGGCGAGCGTGGTAGAGCCGCGACTTTGTTTGATGCAGGGTTGTGATTGATCGTGCTTGCAACCGTTGTCCTGCGTCTGCGGGACCTGAGATTCGGCACGGACGTTCGCAAAGGTTGTCGCTGTCATGTGAAGTGCGTGGGGACCGTCGAACACGCGGGGAACGTCCGTAAATGAGCGAAATAGGTGATGCAGTGCGGCTCTCGGGAGTGCTTCTCGGTTTTGTACGCGGTTTCTGACGGTGTTGCGGCATGACGGGGTGCCCGTCGACGGTCTCGTACGGAAGCCCGTTCCCTACTCTATCCGTCCGTACCCGTGGTTTCGCGGGGGGTCGCGACTTACGGGTCGAAAAGTCGGTCGGAATAGGGAGTCGAGCACGGTCTCGGTGGCTCGCGGGGGGGCCCGCGGTGCTCTCGGTACACCGTCTGCGTTGCCGTTCGTCCGAGGTGATGTAGTCAGACGGCGGCCGACGTGCGCGCCATCCTGTTTTCGATTCGTCGTTCAACAAGTGCGTCATCGTCGTCAGTCGTCATGTCCGAAGCCGAAGCTGCAGCTCCCGTGGCCGCGAGCCCCAAGAAAGCCGCCAAGTCCGCCGCGGCGGCCAAGAAGCCACGCGCCAAGCCCGCGCACCCCAAGACCGCGGATATGGTCAATTCGGCCATCAAGAACCTGAAGGAGAGGGGCGGCTCCTCCCTGCAGGCCATCAAGAAGTACATCTCCGCCAACTACAAGGTGGACGCCGAGAAGCTGTCGCCGTTCATCAAGAAGTACCTGAAGGGTGCCGTCACCGGAGGCAAGCTCGTCCAGACCAAGGGCAAGGGTGCTTCTGGATCCTTCAAGCTGGCCAGCAAGGAGAAGGTGGAGAAGACGGAGAAGAAGCCGAAGAAGGTCGCCGCCGCCGCAGCCCCTAAGAAGGCCAAGGCTGCCGGAGAGAAGAAGGCCAAGGCCGCGCCTAAGAAACCCGCCGCCGGTGACAAGAAGCCCAAGGTCGCCGCGAAGAAGCCCGCTGCTGCCGCCGCCAAGAAACCCGCTGCTGCCGCCGCCAAGAAACCCGCTGCCGGCGCCGCCAAGAAGCCCAAGAGCCCCAGCAAGGCCAAGAAGGCAACCAAGGCCCCTGCCGCCAAGAAGCCCAAGGCACCCAAGCCCAAGAAGGCCGCCGCCAAGCCCAAAGCTGCTCCCAAGAAGAAGTGAAGAGTTCACTCTCACGTCTTCTTCCTCCTCCCCCTTTAAACGCACTGCGCCGTCTCGGCCGTTGCAAAACAGCCTTTTTCAAGGCTAACAAATCTCTCCCGAGAGATCGACTCGAACAAAGACCGAAATAATGAACCCTCCCCTCTATCCTGAACCTAAACCCCACCCTCATTTCACCTAACACCGCGAAATCGAACCTCCTTCAAGACCTTGTAAATGTATACAGCGAGCACGGGGAGCGCCTGCCATCGAGAGGGTAGGCCGTCCGCATCGCACGGCTGCTCACCGCGTAGCCTACGTAGGAGGCGACCTCCGTCCGCGCGCGCGGGCGGGCGGGAAAACACACGCACACACATGAAGAGGAGTAGGGGGCGGGGGAAACAGGGTGTACCTACGCGTGTTCTCTTTATTTCTTTGCAATGCGAGGGTGTCGGGGTAATTATTGTGTATCAAATCGTTAAGTCTTTGTTGTTCGTTAACCTTTCGGGAAACATGTTTTGGCCCTTAAAAGGGCCGATTTGGTGCTTATCCGGGTTAGGGAAAAGACTTTTTAAGCGCGTTCACCACGGATGCGGCGAGCCAGCTGGATGTCCTTTGGCATGATGGTCACACGCTTGGCGTGGATGGCGCACAAGTTGGTATCTTCAAAGAGACCGACCAGGTAAGCTTCTGAAGCTTCTTGCAAAGCCATAACGGCAGAGCTTTGAAATCTTAAATCAGTTTTAAAATCCTGCGCAATTTCTCGCACAAGGCGCTGGAAGGGGAGCTTCCTTATCAAAAGCTCAGTGCTTTTCTGATAACGACGGATCTCACGAAGAGCGACGGTACCGGGGCGGTAACGATGGGGCTTCTTCACACCTCCGGTGGCTGGGGCACTCTTGCGAGCAGCTTTGGTGGCCAGCTGTTTGCGGGGGCCTTGCCTCCGGTGGACTTCCTGGCGGTCTGCTTGGTACGGGCCATGGCGACGACGACGTTCTTCTCGTGAACACGGAGTACGACGAACTGATGCCGCGCTCCTCGCCGACGGGGGTATATGTAGGGTGCGCGGTGCTGGCGGTTGCTGCGCGCGCGCGCGATCCTCGCTCGTGATTGGTCGTCGGCAACGTGCACGCGACGGAGCGAGCCGATTGGTCGAACGCGACCGTAGCGACGCGGCCCGGGCGAGCGCTTAAAAGCCCGTGCGCGCGGAGTAGCGGCATCACTTCGTCGAGCTCCTTCAAGAAGTACACGTCGCTGCTCATTCAAGATGACGGGAAGAGGCAAGGGAGGCAAGGGACTTGGCAAAGGAGGAGCCAAGCGTCACCGCAAGGTTCTCCGTGACAACATCCAGGGCATCACCAAGCCCGCCATCCGCCGTTTGGCCCGCCGTGGTGGTGTCAAGCGTATCTCCGGTCTCATCTACGAGGAGACCCGTGGTGTGCTCAAGGTGTTCCTGGAAAACGTCATCCGTGACGCCGTCACCTACACCGAGCACGCCAAGAGGAAGACCGTCACCGCCATGGACGTCGTCTACGCCCTGAAACGCCAGGGCCGTACCCTCTACGGTTTCGGAGGTTAATTACCTTCTGCACTATCCCACCGGGGTTTTGCAAAACATAATTCTAAAACGGTCCTTTTAAGGACCAAAAAATCCTTCCAGAAAGGTCAATTCTAAACAAAGACTTAAGTAACCCAACCCTTCTCTTACCTTACCATCATTAATTTTGCTGCTGTCATGGAATATATGCACACACATGACGAAAAACACGCAAACATTTATGAATAATAAAGTGAACAATAGCAAGAGACACTAACAAAGCACGTGCACATTAAGCACTAATGACGCGGTCTTAAGAACACTGCGCGTGCACCATATCGCTGCGAGACGCGTGTGTAACTTGCGACGTGTGGGATGTCGTCATGGAGCACGAAGTTAAGCACGCGGTGTGCATTACGCGTTCGTCATTAAGCACGCGGTGACCGTTCCGTATACGTCGTCGTAGTTAAGCACGCGGTGACCGTTACGTAAATGTCGTCGTAGTTAAGCACGCGGTGGCCGTTACGTATATGATGTCGCGACTAAGTTCGAAGTGAAGCACGACGCGGTGACCGTTTTACGTATGCGGTGTCGCGTCTGTAGCGTCGTAACTAAGCACGTGCTTAGTCCGATTCGTGTCATAACGCGTGTATATATTGTCGTACATGTCGACGTCGTGTATTACGTGCCTCTCGGACACAGTGAGTGGGATGCAAAGGTTAGGTTTTTGGTCTTTGTTCGAGCTATCCTTTCGGAAGTGATTTTTTGGTCCTGAAAAGGACCGTTTTACAGGGCTCGTGAACGAGCAAGGCAGGAGAGCGATGGCTTACGCCTTCTTCTCTGTCTTCTTGGGCAGAAGGACTGCCTGGATGTTGGGGAGAACACCACCCTGGGCGATGGTGACTCCAGACAGGAGCTTGTTCAACTCCTCGTCGTTACGGATGGCCAACTGCAAGTGACGAGGGATGATCCTGGTCTTCTTGTTGTCACGGGCAGCGTTGCCGGCCAACTCCAGAACTTCAGCTGCAAGGTTGCCAAATCATATAATATTATAACAGCGCCAAAACATACGGAGGAAGTCCCAGAACGAAAACTGGCACGACTTTGAGATTTTGCACACTCGAAGCACCCATCAGATCCGGAACCTAGCCTCAATCTCCACACGATCGGACCCATAGGAGCCGAGATATGGCCCTATGAATTCCCCATAAGATTAACCCATCTCCTACACCCTTGGTCCAAAAATAACTTGTGGATACCATGTTCGAAGCGTTTTTCGGAGTTACGACCTTCTTTGAAGGCCCGAATTTCAAGGAAAACGCCGTATCTCAAACGGTTTGCCTGCTATTAAAGGTCAAAGGTCAAACTTCTAACTTCGTGACCCTTTGACCTATCAAGCTCAAACTTGGTGCGCGGACTGCTTTTGACTTGCTCTTCAAGTTTCCAAAGCGACATTATCAGAAAATGAAATTTTTGGCACCACTTCGCACAAATTGCCAAATCATATAATATTATAACAGCGCCAAAACATACGGAGGAAGTCCCAGAACGAAAACTGGCACGACTTTGAGATTTTGCACACTCGAAGCACCCATCAGATCCGGAAGCTAGCCTCAATCTCCACACGATCGGACCCATAGGAGCCGAGATATGGCCCTATGAATTCCCCATAAGATTAACCCATCTCCTACACCCTTGGTCCAAAAATAACTTGTGGATACCATGTTCGAAGCGTTTTTCGGAGTTACGACCTTCTTTGAAGGCCCGAATTTCAAGGAAAACGCCGTATCTCAAACGGTTTGCCTGCTATTAAAGGTCAAAGGTCAAACTTCTAACTTCGTGACCCTTTGACCTATCGAGCTCAAACTTGGTGCGCGGACTGCTTTTGACTTGCTCTTCAAGTTTCCAAAGCGACATTATCAGAAAATGAAATTTTTGGCACCACTTCGCACAAATTGCCAAATCATATAATATTATAACAGCGCCAAAACATACGGAGGAAGTCCCAGAACGAAAACTGGCACGACTTTGAGATTTTGCACACTCGAAGCACCCATCAGATCCGGAAGCTAGCCTCAATCTCCACACGATCGGACCCATAGGAGCCGAGATATGGCCCTATGAATTCCCCATAAGATTAACCCATCTCCTACACCCTTGGTCCAAAAATAACTTGTGGATACCATGTTCGAAGCGTTTTTCGGAGTTACGACCTTCTTTGAAGGCCCGAATTTCAAGGAAAACGCCGTATCTCAAACGGTTTGCCTGCTATTAAAGGTCAAAGGTCAAACTTCTAACTTCGTGACCCTTTGACCTATCGAGCTCAAACTTGGTGCGCGGACTGCTTTTGACTTGCTCTTCAAGTTTCCAAAGCGACATTATCAGAAAATGAAATTTTTGGCACCACTTCGCACAAATTGCCAAATCATATAATATTATAACAGCGCCAAAACATACGGAGGAAGTCCCAGAACGAAAACTGGCACGACTTTGAGATTTTGCACACTCGAAGCACCCATCAGATCCGGAAGCTAGCCTCAATCTCCACACGATCGGACCCATAGGAGCCGAGATATGGCCCTATGAATTCCCCATAAGATTAACCCATCTCCTACACCCTTGGTCCAAAAATAACTTGTGGATACCATGTTCGAAGCGTTTTTCGGAGTTAGACCTTCTTTGAAGGCCCGAATTTCAAGGAAAACGCCGTATCTCAAACGGTTTGCCTGCTATTAAAGGTCAAAGGTCAAACTTCTAACTTCGTGACCCTTTGACCTATCGAGCTCAAACTTGGTGCGCGGACTGCTTTTGACTTGCTCTTCAAGTTTCCAAAGCGACATTATCAGAAAATGAAATTTTTGGCACCACTTCGCACAAATTGCCAAATCATATAATATTATAACAGCGCCAAAACATACGGAGGAAGTCCCAGAACGAAAACTGGCACGACTTTGAGATTTTGCACACTCGAAGCACCCATCAGATCCGGAAGCTAGCCTCAATCTCCACACGATCGGACCCATAGGAGCCGAGATATGGCCCTATGAATTCCCCATAAGATTAACCCATCTCCTACACCCTTGGTCCAAAAATAACTTGTGGATACCATGTTCGAAGCGTTTTTCGGAGTTAGGACCTTCTTTGAAGGCCCGAATTTCAAGGAAAACGCCGTATCTCAAACGGTTTGCCTGCTATTAAAGGTCAAAGGTCAAACTTCTAACTTCGTGACCCTTTGACCTATCGAGCTCAAACTTGGTGCGCGGACTGCTTTTGACTTGCTCTTCAAGTTTCCAAAGCGACATTATCAGAAAATGAAATTTTTGGCACCACTTCGCACAAATTGCCAAATCATATAATATTATAACAGCGCCAAAACATACGGAGGAAGTCCCAGAACGAAAACTGGCACGACTTTGAGATTTTGCACACTCGAAGCACCCATCAGATCCGGAAGCTAGCCTCAATCTCCACACGATCGGACCCATAGGAGCCGAGATATGGCCCTATGAATTCCCCATAAGATTAACCCATCTCCTACACCCTTGGTCCAAAAATAACTTGTGGATACCATGTTCGAAGCGTTTTTCGGAGTTAGGACCTTCTTTGAAGGCCCGAATTTCAAGGAAAACGCCGTATCTCAAACGGTTTGCCTGCTATTAAAGGTCAAAGGTCAAACTTCTAACTTCGTGACCCTTTGACCTATCGAGCTCAAACTTGGTGCGCGGACTGCTTTTGACTTGCTCTTCAAGTTTCCAAAGCGACATTATCAGAAAATGAAATTTTTGGCACCACTTCGCACAAATTGCCAAATCATATAATATTATAACAGCGCCAAAACATACGGAGGAAGTCCCAGAACGAAAACTGGCACGACTTTGAGATTTTGCACACTCGAAGCACCCATCAGATCCGGAAGCTAGCCTCAATCTCCACACGATCGGACCCATAGGAGCCGAGATATGGCCCTATGAATTCCCCATAAGATTAACCCATCTCCTACACCCTTGGTCCAAAAATAACTTGTGGATACCATGTTCGAAGCGTTTTTCGGAGTTAGACCTTCTTTGAAGGCCCGAATTTCAAGGAAAACGCCGTATCTCAAACGGTTTGCCTGCTATTAAAGGTCAAAGGTCAAACTTCCAACTTCGTGACCCTTTGACCTATCGAGCTCAAACTTGGTGCGCGGACTGCTTTTGACTTGCACTTCAAGTTTCCAAAGCGACATTATCAGAAAATGAAATTTTTGGCACCACTTCGCACAAATTGCCAAATCATATAATATTATAACAGCGCCAAAACATACGGAGGAAGTCCCAGAACGAAAACTGGCACGACTTTGAGATTTTGCACACTCGAAGCACCCATCAGATCCGGAAGCTAGCCTCAATCTCCACACGATCGGACCCATAGGAGCCGAGATATCGCCCTATCAGTTCCCCATAAGATTAACCCATCTCCTACACCCTTGGTCCAAAAATAACTTGTGGATACCATGTTCGAAGCGTTTTTCGGAGTTACGACCTTCTTTGAAGGCCCGAATTTCAAGGAAAACGCCGTATCTCAAACGGTTTGCCCGCTATTAAAGGTCAAAGGTCAAACTTTTAACTTCGTGACCCTTTGACCTATCGAGCTCAAACTTGGTGCGCGGACTGCTTTTGACTCGCTCTTCAAGTTTCCAAAGCGACATTATCAGAAAATGAAATTTTTGGCACCACTTCGCACAAATTGCCATATCATATAATATTATAACAGCGCCAAAGCATACGGAGGAAGTCCCAGAACGAAAACTGGCACGACTTTGAGATTTTGCACACTCGAAGCACCCATCAGATCCGGAAGCTAGCCTCAATCTCCACACGATCGGACCCATAGGAGCCGAGATATCGCCCTATCAGTTCCCCATAAGATTAACCCATCTCCTACACCCTTGGTCCAAAAATAACTTGTGGATACCATGTTCGAAGCGTTTTTCGGAGTTACGACCTTCTTTGAAGGCCCGAATTTCAAGGAAAACGCCGTATCTCAAACGGTTTGCCCGCTATTAAAGGTCAAAGGTCAAACTTTTAACTTCGTGACCCTTTGACCTATCGAGCTCAAACTTGGTGCGCGGACTGCTTTTGACTCGCTCTTCAAGTTTCCAAAGCGACATTATCAGAAAATGAAATTTTTGGCACCACTTCGCACAAATTGCCATATCATATAATATTATAACAGCGCCAAAGCATACGGAGGAAGTCCCAGAACGAAAACTGGCACGACTTTGAGATTTTGCACACTCGAAGCACCCATCAGATCCGGAAGCTAGCCTCAATCTCCACACGATCGGACCCATAGGAGCCGAGATATCGCCCTATCAGTTCCCCATAAGATTAACCCATCTCCTACACCCTTGGTCCAAAAATAACTTGTGGATACCATGTTCGAAGCGTTTTTCGGAGTTACGACCTTCTTTGAAGGCCCGAATTTCAAGGAAAACGCCGTATCTCAAACGGTTTGCCCGCTATTAAAGGTCAAAGGTCAAACTTTTAACTTCGTGACCCTTTGACCTATCGAGCTCAAACTTGGTGCGCGGACTGCTTTTGACTCGCTCTTCAAGTTTCCAAAGCGACATTATCAGAAAATGAAATTTTTGGCACCACTTCGCACAAATTGCCATATCATATAATATTATAACAGCGCCAAAGCATACGGAGGAAGTCCCAGAACGAAAACTGGCACGACTTTGAGATTTTGCACACTCGAAGCACCCATCAGATCCGGAAGCTAGCCTCAATCTCCACACGATCGGACCCATAGGAGCCGAGATATCGCCCTATCAGTTCCCCATAAGATTAACCCATCTCCTACACCCTTGGTCCAAAAATAACTTGTGGATACCATGTTCGAAGCGTTTTTCGGAGTTACGACCTTCTTTGAAGGCCCGAATTTCAAGGAAAACGCCGTATCTCAAACGGTTTGCCCGCTATTAAAGGTCAAAGGTCAAACTTTTAACTTCGTGACCCTTTGACCTATCGAGCTCAAACTTGGTGCGCGGACTGCTTTTGACTCGCTCTTCAAGTTTCCAAAGCGACATTATCAGAAAATGAAATTTTTGGCACCACTTCGCACAAATTGCCATATCATATAATATTATAACAGCGCCAAAGCATACGGAGGAAGTCCCAGAACGAAAACTGGCACGACTTTGAGATTTTGCACACTCGAAGCACCCATCAGATCCGGAAGCTAGCCTCAATCTCCACACGATCGGACCCATAGGAGCCGAGATATCGCCCTATCAGTTCCCCATAAGATTAACCCATCTCCTACACCCTTGGTCCAAAAATAACTTGTGGATACCATGTTCGAAGCGTTTTTCGGAGTTACGACCTTCTTTGAAGGCCCGAATTTCAAGGAAAACGCCGTATCTCAAACGGTTTGCCCGCTATTAAAGGTCAAAGGTCAAACTTTTAACTTCGTGACCCTTTGACCTATCGAGCTCAAACTTGGTGCGCGGACTGCTTTTGACTCGCTCTTCAAGTTTCCAAAGCGACATTATCAGAAAATGAAATTTTTGGCACCACTTCGCACAAATTGCCATATCATATAATATTATAACAGCGCCAAAGCATACGGAGGAAGTCCCAGAACGAAAACTGGCACGACTTTGAGATTTTGCACACTCGAAGCACCCATCAGATCCGGAAGCTAGCCTCAATCTCCACACGATCGGACCCATAGGAGCCGAGATATCGCCCTATCAGTTCCCCATAAGATTAACCCATCTCCTACACCCTTGGTCCAAAAATAACTTGTGGATACCATGTTCGAAGCGTTTTTCGGAGTTACGACCTTCTTTGAAGGCCCGAATTTCAAGGAAAACGCCGTATCTCAAACGGTTTGCCCGCTATTAAAGGTCAAAGGTCAAACTTTTAACTTCGTGACCCTTTGACCTATCGAGCTCAAACTTGGTGCGCGGACTGCTTTTGACTCGCTCTTCAAGTTTCCAAAGCGACATTATCAGAAAATGAAATTTTTGGCACCACTTCGCACAAATTGCCATATCATATAATATTATAACAGCGCCAAAGCATACGGAGGAAGTCCCAGAACGAAAACTGGCACGACTTTGAGATTTTGCACACTCGAAGCACCCATCAGATCCGGAAGCTAGCCTCAATCTCCACACGATCGGACCCATAGGAGCCGAGATATCGCCCTATCAGTTCCCCATAAGATTAACCCATCTCCTACACCCTTGGTCCAAAAATAACTTGTGGATACCATGTTCGAAGCGTTTTTCGGAGTTACGACCTTCTTTGAAGGCCCGAATTTCAAGGAAAACGCCGTATCTCAAACGGTTTGCCCGCTATTAAAGGTCAAAGGTCAAACTTTTAACTTCGTGACCCTTTGACCTATCGAGCTCAAACTTGGTGCGCGGACTGCTTTTGACTCGCTCTTCAAGTTTCCAAAGCGACATTATCAGAAAATGAAATTTTTGGCACCACTTCGCACAAATTGCCATATCATATAATATTATAACAGCGCCAAAGCATACGGAGGAAGTCCCAGAACGAAAACTGGCACGACTTTGAGATTTTGCACACTCGAAGCACCCATCAGATCCGGAAGCTAGCCTCAATCTCCACACGATCGGACCCATAGGAGCCGAGATATCGCCCTATCAGTTCCCCATAAGATTAACCCATCTCCTACACCCTTGGTCCAAAAATAACTTGTGGATACCATGTTCGAAGCGTTTTTCGGAGTTACGACCTTCTTTGAAGGCCCGAATTTCAAGGAAAACGCCGTATCTCAAACGGTTTGCCCGCTATTAAAGGTCAAAGGTCAAACTTTTAACTTCGTGACCCTTTGACCTATCGAGCTCAAACTTGGTGCGCGGACTGCTTTTGACTCGCTCTTCAAGTTTCCAAAGCGACATTATCAGAAAATGAAATTTTTGGCACCACTTCGCACAAATTGCCATATCATATAATATTATAACAGCGCCAAAGCATACGGAGGAAGTCCCAGAACGAAAACTGGCACGACTTTGAGATTTTGCACACTCGAAGCACCCATCAGATCCGGAAGCTAGCCTCAATCTCCACACGATCGGACCCATAGGAGCCGAGATATCGCCCTATCAGTTCCCCATAAGATTAACCCATCTCCTACACCCTTGGTCCAAAAATAACTTGTGGATACCATGTTCGAAGCGTTTTTCGGAGTTACGACCTTCTTTGAAGGCCCGAATTTCAAGGAAAACGCCGTATCTCAAACGGTTTGCCCGCTATTAAAGGTCAAAGGTCAAACTTTTAACTTCGTGACCCTTTGACCTATCGAGCTCAAACTTGGTGCGCGGACTGCTTTTGACTCGCTCTTCAAGTTTCCAAAGCGACATTATCAGAAAATGAAATTTTTGGCACCACTTCGCACAAATTGCCATATCATATAATATTATAACAGCGCCAAAGCATACGGAGGAAGTCCCAGAACGAAAACTGGCACGACTTTGAGATTTTGCACACTCGAAGCACCCATCAGATCCGGAAGCTAGCCTCAATCTCCACACGATCGGACCCATAGGAGCCGAGATATCGCCCTATCAGTTCCCCATAAGATTAACCCATCTCCTACACCCTTGGTCCAAAAATAACTTGTGGATACCATGTTCGAAGCGTTTTTCGGAGTTACGACCTTCTTTGAAGGCCCGAATTTCAAGGAAAACGCCGTATCTCAAACGGTTTGCCCGCTATTAAAGGTCAAAGGTCAAACTTTTAACTTCGTGACCCTTTGACCTATCGAGCTCAAACTTGGTGCGCGGACTGCTTTTGACTCGCTCTTCAAGTTTCCAAAGCGACATTATCAGAAAATGAAATTTTTGGCACCACTTCGCACAAATTGCCATATCATATAATATTATAACAGCGCCAAAGCATACGGAGGAAGTCCCAGAACGAAAACTGGCACGACTTTGAGATTTTGCACACTCGAAGCACCCATCAGATCCGGAAGCTAGCCTCAATCTCCACACGATCGGACCCATAGGAGCCGAGATATCGCCCTATCAGTTCCCCATAAGATTAACCCATCTCCTACACCCTTGGTCCAAAAATAACTTGTGGATACCATGTTCGAAGCGTTTTTCGGAGTTACGACCTTCTTTGAAGGCCCGAATTTCAAGGAAAACGCCGTATCTCAAACGGTTTGCCCGCTATTAAAGGTCAAAGGTCAAACTTTTAACTTCGTGACCCTTTGACCTATCGAGCTCAAACTTGGTGCGCGGACTGCTTTTGACTCGCTCTTCAAGTTTCCAAAGCGACATTATCAGAAAATGAAATTTTTGGCACCACTTCGCACAAATTGCCATATCATATAATATTATAACAGCGCCAAAGCATACGGAGGAAGTCCCAGAACGAAAACTGGCACGACTTTGAGATTTTGCACACTCGAAGCACCCATCAGATCCGGAAGCTAGCCTCAATCTCCACACGATCGGACCCATAGGAGCCGAGATATCGCCCTATCAGTTCCCCATAAGATTAACCCATCTCCTACACCCTTGGTCCAAAAATAACTTGTGGATACCATGTTCGAAGCGTTTTTCGGAGTTACGACCTTCTTTGAAGGCCCGAATTTCAAGGAAAACGCCGTATCTCAAACGGTTTGCCCGCTATTAAAGGTCAAAGGTCAAACTTTTAACTTCGTGACCCTTTGACCTATCGAGCTCAAACTTGGTGCGCGGACTGCTTTTGACTCGCTCTTCAAGTTTCCAAAGCGACATTATCAGAAAATGAAATTTTTGGCACCACTTCGCACAAATTGCCATATCATATAATATTATAACAGCGCCAAAGCATACGGAGGAAGTCCCAGAACGAAAACTGGCACGACTTTGAGATTTTGCACACTCGAAGCACCCATCAGATCCGGAAGCTAGCCTCAATCTCCACACGATCGGACCCATAGGAGCCGAGATATCGCCCTATCAGTTCCCCATAAGATTAACCCATCTCCTACACCCTTGGTCCAAAAATAACTTGTGGATACCATGTTCGAAGCGTTTTTCGGAGTTACGACCTTCTTTGAAGGCCCGAATTTCAAGGAAAACGCCGTATCTCAAACGGTTTGCCTGCTATTAAAGGTCAAAGGTCAAACTTTTAACTTCGTGACCCTTTGACCTATCGAGCTCAAACTTGGTGCGCGGACTGCTTTTGACTCGCTCTTCAAGTTTCCAAAGCGACATTATCAGAAAATGAAATTTTTGGCACCACTTCGCACAAATTGCCATATCATATAATATTATAACAGCGCCAAAGCATACGGAGGAAGTCCCAGAACGAAAACTGGCACGACTTTGAGATTTTGCACACTCGAAGCACCCATCAGATCCGGAAGCTAGCCTCAATCTCCACACGATCGGACCCATAGGAGCCGAGATATCGCCCTATCAGTTCCCCATAAGATTAACCCATCTCCTACACCCTTGGTCCAAAAATAACTTGTGGATACCATGTTCGAAGCGTTTTTCGGAGTTAGGACCTTCTTTGAAGGCCCGAATTTCAAGGAAAACGCCGTATCTCAAACGGTTTGCCCGCTATTAAAGGTCAAAGGTCAAACTTCCAACTTCGTGACCCTTTGACCTATCGAGGTCAAACTTGGTGCGCGGACTGCTTTTGACTTGCTCTTCAAGTTTCCAAAGCGGCATTATCAGAAAATGAAATTTTTGGCGCCACACGCACAAATTGCCATATCATATAATATTATAACAGCGCCAAAACATACGGAGGAAGTCCCAGAACGAAAACTGGCACGACTTTGAGATTTTGCACACTCGAAGCACCCATCAGATCCGGAAGCTAGCCTCAATCTCCACACGATCGGACCCATAGGAGCCGAGATATGGCCCTATCAGTTCCCCATAAGATTAACCCATCTCCTACACCCTTGGTCCAAAAATAACTTGTGGATACCATGTTCGAAGCGTTTTTCGGAGTTAGGACCTTCTTTGAAGGCCGGAATTTCAAGGAAAACGCCGTATCTCAAACGGTTTGCCTGCTATTAAAGGTCAAAGGTCAAACTTCCAACTTCGTGACCCTTTGACCTATCGAGGTCAAACTTGGTGCGCGGACTGCTTTTGACTTGCTCTTCAAGTTTCCAAAGCGGCATTATCAGAAAATGAAATTTTTGGCGCCACACGTTCAAATTGCCAAATCATATAATATTATAACAGCGCCAAAACATACGGAGGAAGTCCCAGAACGAAAACTGGCACGACTTTGAGATTTTGCACACTCGAAGCACCCATCAGATCCGGAAGCTAGCCTCAATCTCCACACGATCGGACCCATAGGAGCCGAGATATGGCCCTATGAATTCCCCATAAGATTAACCCATCTCCTACACCCTTGGTCCAAAAATAACTTGTGGATACCATGTTCGAAGCGTTTTTCGGAGTTAGGACCTTCTTTGAAGGCCCGAATTTCAAGGAAAACGCCGTATCTCAAACGGTTTGCCTGCTATTAAAGGTCAAAGGTCAAACTTCTAACTTCGTGACCCTTTGACCTATCGAGCTCAAACTTGGTGCGCGGACTGCTTTTGACTTGCTCTTCAAGTTTCCAAAGCGACATTATCAGAAAATGAAATTTTTGGCACCACTTCGCACAAATTGCCATATCATATAATATTATAACAGCGCCAAAGCATACGGAGGAAGTCCCAGAACGAAAACTGGCACGACTTTGAGATTTTGCACACTCGAAGCACCCATCAGATCCGGAAGCTAGCCTCAATCTCCACACGATCGGACCCATAGGAGCCGAGATATCGCCCTATCAGTTCCCCATAAGATTAACCCATCTCCTACACCCTTGGTCCAAAAATAACTTGTGGATACCATGTTCGAAGCGTTTTTCGGAGTTACGACCTTCTTTGAAGGCCCGAATTTCAAGGAAAACGCCGTATCTCAAACGGTTTGCCCGCTATTAAAGGTCAAAGGTCAAACTTTTAACTTCGTGACCCTTTGACCTATCGAGCTCAAACTTGGTGCGCGGACTGCTTTTGACTCGCTCTTCAAGTTTCCAAAGCGACATTATCAGAAAATGAAATTTTTGGCACCACTTCGCACAAATTGCCATATCATATAATATTATAACAGCGCCAAAGCATACGGAGGAAGTCCCAGAACGAAAACTGGCACGACTTTGAGATTTTGCACACTCGAAGCACCCATCAGATCCGGAAGCTAGCCTCAATCTCCACACGATCGGACCCATAGGAGCCGAGATATCGCCCTATCAGTTCCCCATAAGATTAACCCATCTCCTACACCCTTGGTCCAAAAATAACTTGTGGATACCATGTTCGAAGCGTTTTTCGGAGTTACGACCTTCTTTGAAGGCCCGAATTTCAAGGAAAACGCCGTATCTCAAACGGTTTGCCCGCTATTAAAGGTCAAAGGTCAAACTTTTAACTTCGTGACCCTTTGACCTATCGAGCTCAAACTTGGTGCGCGGACTGCTTTTGACTCGCTCTTCAAGTTTCCAAAGCGACATTATCAGAAAATGAAATTTTTGGCACCACTTCGCACAAATTGCCATATCATATAATATTATAACAGCGCCAAAGCATACGGAGGAAGTCCCAGAACGAAAACTGGCACGACTTTGAGATTTTGCACACTCGAAGCACCCATCAGATCCGGAAGCTAGCCTCAATCTCCACACGATCGGACCCATAGGAGCCGAGATATCGCCCTATCAGTTCCCCATAAGATTAACCCATCTCCTACACCCTTGGTCCAAAAATAACTTGTGGATACCATGTTCGAAGCGTTTTTCGGAGTTACGACCTTCTTTGAAGGCCCGAATTTCAAGGAAAACGCCGTATCTCAAACGGTTTGCCCGCTATTAAAGGTCAAAGGTCAAACTTTTAACTTCGTGACCCTTTGACCTATCGAGCTCAAACTTGGTGCGCGGACTGCTTTTGACTCGCTCTTCAAGTTTCCAAAGCGACATTATCAGAAAATGAAATTTTTGGCACCACTTCGCACAAATTGCCATATCATATAATATTATAACAGCGCCAAAGCATACGGAGGAAGTCCCAGAACGAAAACTGGCACGACTTTGAGATTTTGCACACTCGAAGCACCCATCAGATCCGGAAGCTAGCCTCAATCTCCACACGATCGGACCCATAGGAGCCGAGATATCGCCCTATCAGTTCCCCATAAGATTAACCCATCTCCTACACCCTTGGTCCAAAAATAACTTGTGGATACCATGTTCGAAGCGTTTTTCGGAGTTACGACCTTCTTTGAAGGCCCGAATTTCAAGGAAAACGCCGTATCTCAAACGGTTTGCCCGCTATTAAAGGTCAAAGGTCAAACTTTTAACTTCGTGACCCTTTGACCTATCGAGCTCAAACTTGGTGCGCGGACTGCTTTTGACTCGCTCTTCAAGTTTCCAAAGCGACATTATCAGAAAATGAAATTTTTGGCACCACTTCGCACAAATTGCCATATCATATAATATTATAACAGCGCCAAAGCATACGGAGGAAGTCCCAGAACGAAAACTGGCACGACTTTGAGATTTTGCACACTCGAAGCACCCATCAGATCCGGAAGCTAGCCTCAATCTCCACACGATCGGACCCATAGGAGCCGAGATATCGCCCTATCAGTTCCCCATAAGATTAACCCATCTCCTACACCCTTGGTCCAAAAATAACTTGTGGATACCATGTTCGAAGCGTTTTTCGGAGTTACGACCTTCTTTGAAGGCCCGAATTTCAAGGAAAACGCCGTATCTCAAACGGTTTGCCCGCTATTAAAGGTCAAAGGTCAAACTTTTAACTTCGTGACCCTTTGACCTATCGAGCTCAAACTTGGTGCGCGGACTGCTTTTGACTCGCTCTTCAAGTTTCCAAAGCGACATTATCAGAAAATGAAATTTTTGGCACCACTTCGCACAAATTGCCATATCATATAATATTATAACAGCGCCAAAGCATACGGAGGAAGTCCCAGAACGAAAACTGGCACGACTTTGAGATTTTGCACACTCGAAGCACCCATCAGATCCGGAAGCTAGCCTCAATCTCCACACGATCGGACCCATAGGAGCCGAGATATCGCCCTATCAGTTCCCCATAAGATTAACCCATCTCCTACACCCTTGGTCCAAAAATAACTTGTGGATACCATGTTCGAAGCGTTTTTCGGAGTTACGACCTTCTTTGAAGGCCCGAATTTCAAGGAAAACGCCGTATCTCAAACGGTTTGCCCGCTATTAAAGGTCAAAGGTCAAACTTTTAACTTCGTGACCCTTTGACCTATCGAGCTCAAACTTGGTGCGCGGACTGCTTTTGACTCGCTCTTCAAGTTTCCAAAGCGACATTATCAGAAAATGAAATTTTTGGCACCACTTCGCACAAATTGCCATATCATATAATATTATAACAGCGCCAAAGCATACGGAGGAAGTCCCAGAACGAAAACTGGCACGACTTTGAGATTTTGCACACTCGAAGCACCCATCAGATCCGGAAGCTAGCCTCAATCTCCACACGATCGGACCCATAGGAGCCGAGATATCGCCCTATCAGTTCCCCATAAGATTAACCCATCTCCTACACCCTTGGTCCAAAAATAACTTGTGGATACCATGTTCGAAGCGTTTTTCGGAGTTAGACCTTCTTTGAAGGCCCGAATTTCAAGGAAAACGCCGTATCTCAAACGGTTTGCCCGCTATTAAAGGTCAAAGGTCAAACTTCCAACTTCGTGACCCTTTGACCTATCGAGGTCAAACTTGGTGCGCGGACTGCTTTTGACTTGCTCTTCAAGTTTCCAAAGCGACATTATCAGAAAATGAAATTTTTGGCACCACTTCGCACAAATTGCCATATCATATAATATTATAACAGCGCCAAAGCATACGGAGGAAGTCCCAGAACGAAAACTGGCACGACTTTGAGATTTTGCACACTCGAAGCACCCATCAGATCCGGAAGCTAGCCTCAATCTCCACACGATCGGACCCATAGGAGCCGAGATATGGCCCTATCAGTTCCCCATAAGATTAACCCATCTCCTACACCCTTGGTCCAAAAATAACTTGTGGATACCATGTTCGAAGCGTTTTTCGGAGTTACGACCTTCTTTGAAGGCCCGAATTTCAAGGAAAACGCCGTATCTCAAACGGTTTGCCCGCTATTAAAGGTCAAAGGTCAAACTTCCAACTTCGTGACCCTTTGACCTATCGAGGTCAAACTTGGTGCGCGGACTGCTTTTGACTTGCTCTTCAAGTTTCCAAAGCGACATTATCAGAAAATGAAATTTTTGGCACCACTTCGCACAAATTGCCAAATCATATAATATTATAACAGCGCCAAAACATACGGAGGAAGTCCCAGAACGAAAACTGGCACGACTTTGAGATTTTGCACACTCGAAGCACCCATCAGATCCGGAAGCTAGCCTCAATCTCCACACGATCGGACCCATAGGAGCCGAGATATCGCCCTATCAGTTCCCCATAAGATTAACCCATCTCCTACACCCTTGGTCCAAAAATAACTTGTGGATACCATGTTCGAAGCGTTTTTCGGAGTTACGACCTTCTTTGAAGGCCCGAATTTCAAGGAAAACGCCGTATCTCAAACGGTTTGCCCGCTATTAAAGGTCAAAGGTCAAACTTTTAACTTCGTGACCCTTTGACCTATCGAGCTCAAACTTGGTGCGCGGACTGCTTTTGACTCGCTCTTCAAGTTTCCAAAGCGACATTATCAGAAAATGAAATTTTTGGCACCACTTCGCACAAATTGCCATATCATATAATATTATAACAGCGCCAAAGCATACGGAGGAAGTCCCAGAACGAAAACTGGCACGACTTTGAGATTTTGCACACTCGAAGCACCCATCAGATCCGGAAGCTAGCCTCAATCTCCACACGATCGGACCCATAGGAGCCGAGATATCGCCCTATCAGTTCCCCATAAGATTAACCCATCTCCTACACCCTTGGTCCAAAAATAACTTGTGGATACCATGTTCGAAGCGTTTTTCGGAGTTACGACCTTCTTTGAAGGCCCGAATTTCAAGGAAAACGCCGTATCTCAAACGGTTTGCCCGCTATTAAAGGTCAAAGGTCAAACTTTTAACTTCGTGACCCTTTGACCTATCGAGCTCAAACTTGGTGCGCGGACTGCTTTTGACTCGCTCTTCAAGTTTCCAAAGCGACATTATCAGAAAATGAAATTTTTGGCACCACTTCGCACAAATTGCCATATCATATAATATTATAACAGCGCCAAAGCATACGGAGGAAGTCCCAGAACGAAAACTGGCACGACTTTGAGATTTTGCACACTCGAAGCACCCATCAGATCCGGAAGCTAGCCTCAATCTCCACACGATCGGACCCATAGGAGCCGAGATATCGCCCTATCAGTTCCCCATAAGATTAACCCATCTCCTACACCCTTGGTCCAAAAATAACTTGTGGATACCATGTTCGAAGCGTTTTTCGGAGTTACGACCTTCTTTGAAGGCCCGAATTTCAAGGAAAACGCCGTATCTCAAACGGTTTGCCCGCTATTAAAGGTCAAAGGTCAAACTTTTAACTTCGTGACCCTTTGACCTATCGAGCTCAAACTTGGTGCGCGGACTGCTTTTGACTCGCTCTTCAAGTTTCCAAAGCGACATTATCAGAAAATGAAATTTTTGGCACCACTTCGCACAAATTGCCATATCATATAATATTATAACAGCGCCAAAGCATACGGAGGAAGTCCCAGAACGAAAACTGGCACGACTTTGAGATTTTGCACACTCGAAGCACCCATCAGATCCGGAAGCTAGCCTCAATCTCCACACGATCGGACCCATAGGAGCCGAGATATCGCCCTATCAGTTCCCCATAAGATTAACCCATCTCCTACACCCTTGGTCCAAAAATAACTTGTGGATACCATGTTCGAAGCGTTTTTCGGAGTTACGACCTTCTTTGAAGGCCCGAATTTCAAGGAAAACGCCGTATCTCAAACGGTTTGCCCGCTATTAAAGGTCAAAGGTCAAACTTTTAACTTCGTGACCCTTTGACCTATCGAGCTCAAACTTGGTGCGCGGACTGCTTTTGACTCGCTCTTCAAGTTTCCAAAGCGACATTATCAGAAAATGAAATTTTTGGCACCACTTCGCACAAATTGCCATATCATATAATATTATAACAGCGCCAAAGCATACGGAGGAAGTCCCAGAACGAAAACTGGCACGACTTTGAGATTTTGCACACTCGAAGCACCCATCAGATCCGGAAGCTAGCCTCAATCTCCACACGATCGGACCCATAGGAGCCGAGATATCGCCCTATCAGTTCCCCATAAGATTAACCCATCTCCTACACCCTTGGTCCAAAAATAACTTGTGGATACCATGTTCGAAGCGTTTTTCGGAGTTACGACCTTCTTTGAAGGCCCGAATTTCAAGGAAAACGCCGTATCTCAAACGGTTTGCCCGCTATTAAAGGTCAAAGGTCAAACTTTAACTTCGTGACCCTTTGACCTATCGAGCTCAAACTTGGTGCGCGGACTGCTTTTGACTCGCTCTTCAAGTTTCCAAAGCGACATTATCAGAAAATGAAATTTTTGGCACCACTTCGCACAAATTGCCATATCATATAATATTATAACAGCGCCAAAGCATACGGAGGAAGTCCCAGAACGAAAACTGGCACGACTTTGAGATTTTGCACACTCGAAGCACCCATCAGATCCGGAAGCTAGCCTCAATCTCCACACGATCGGACCCATAGGAGCCGAGATATCGCCCTATCAGTTCCCCATAAGATTAACCCATCTCCTACACCCTTGGTCCAAAAATAACTTGTGGATACCATGTTCGAAGCGTTTTTCGGAGTTACGACCTTCTTTGAAGGCCCGAATTTCAAGGAAAACGCCGTATCTCAAACGGTTTGCCCGCTATTAAAGGTCAAAGGTCAAACTTTTAACTTCGTGACCCTTTGACCTATCGAGCTCAAACTTGGTGCGCGGACTGCTTTTGACTCGCTCTTCAAGTTTCCAAAGCGACATTATCAGAAAATGAAATTTTTGGCACCACTTCGCACAAATTGCCATATCATATAATATTATAACAGCGCCAAAGCATACGGAGGAAGTCCCAGAACGAAAACTGGCACGACTTTGAGATTTTGCACACTCGAAGCACCCATCAGATCCGGAAGCTAGCCTCAATCTCCACACGATCGGACCCATAGGAGCCGAGATATCGCCCTATCAGTTCCCCATAAGATTAACCCATCTCCTACACCCTTGGTCCAAAAATAACTTGTGGATACCATGTTCGAAGCGTTTTTCGGAGTTACGACCTTCTTTGAAGGCCCGAATTTCAAGGAAAACGCCGTATCTCAAACGGTTTGCCCGCTATTAAAGGTCAAAGGTCAAACTTTTAACTTCGTGACCCTTTGACCTATCGAGCTCAAACTTGGTGCGCGGACTGCTTTTGACTCGCTCTTCAAGTTTCCAAAGCGACATTATCAGAAAATGAAATTTTTGGCACCACTTCGCACAAATTGCCATATCATATAATATTATAACAGCGCCAAAGCATACGGAGGAAGTCCCAGAACGAAAACTGGCACGACTTTGAGATTTTGCACACTCGAAGCACCCATCAGATCCGGAAGCTAGCCTCAATCTCCACACGATCGGACCCATAGGAGCCGAGATATCGCCCTATCAGTTCCCCATAAGATTAACCCATCTCCTACACCCTTGGTCCAAAAATAACTTGTGGATACCATGTTCGAAGCGTTTTTCGGAGTTACGACCTTCTTTGAAGGCCCGAATTTCAAGGAAAACGCCGTATCTCAAACGGTTTGCCCGCTATTAAAGGTCAAAGGTCAAACTTTTAACTTCGTGACCCTTTGACCTATCGAGCTCAAACTTGGTGCGCGGACTGCTTTTGACTCGCTCTTCAAGTTTCCAAAGCGACATTATCAGAAAATGAAATTTTTGGCACCACTTCGCACAAATTGCCATATCATATAATATTATAACAGCGCCAAAGCATACGGAGGAAGTCCCAGAACGAAAACTGGCACGACTTTGAGATTTTGCACACTCGAAGCACCCATCAGATCCGGAAGCTAGCCTCAATCTCCACACGATCGGACCCATAGGAGCCGAGATATCGCCCTATCAGTTCCCCATAAGATTAACCCATCTCCTACACCCTTGGTCCAAAAATAACTTGTGGATACCATGTTCGAAGCGTTTTTCGGAGTTACGACCTTCTTTGAAGGCCCGAATTTCAAGGAAAACGCCGTATCTCAAACGGTTTGCCCGCTATTAAAGGTCAAAGGTCAAACTTTTAACTTCGTGACCCTTTGACCTATCGAGCTCAAACTTGGTGCGCGGACTGCTTTTGACTCGCTCTTCAAGTTTCCAAAGCGACATTATCAGAAAATGAAATTTTTGGCACCACTTCGCACAAATTGCCATATCATATAATATTATAACAGCGCCAAAGCATACGGAGGAAGTCCCAGAACGAAAACTGGCACGACTTTGAGATTTTGCACACTCGAAGCACCCATCAGATCCGGAAGCTAGCCTCAATCTCCACACGATCGGACCCATAGGAGCCGAGATATCGCCCTATCAGTTCCCCATAAGATTAACCCATCTCCTACACCCTTGGTCCAAAAATAACTTGTGGATACCATGTTCGAAGCGTTTTTCGGAGTTACGACCTTCTTTGAAGGCCCGAATTTCAAGGAAAACGCCGTATCTCAAACGGTTTGCCCGCTATTAAAGGTCAAAGGTCAAACTTTTAACTTCGTGACCCTTTGACCTATCGAGCTCAAACTTGGTGCGCGGACTGCTTTTGACTCGCTCTTCAAGTTTCCAAAGCGACATTATCAGAAAATGAAATTTTTGGCACCACTTCGCACAAATTGCCATATCATATAATATTATAACAGCGCCAAAGCATACGGAGGAAGTCCCAGAACGAAAACTGGCACGACTTTGAGATTTTGCACACTCGAAGCACCCATCAGATCCGGAAGCTAGCCTCAATCTCCACACGATCGGACCCATAGGAGCCGAGATATCGCCCTATCAGTTCCCCATAAGATTAACCCATCTCCTACACCCTTGGTCCAAAAATAACTTGTGGATACCATGTTCGAAGCGTTTTTCGGAGTTACGACCTTCTTTGAAGGCCCGAATTTCAAGGAAAACGCCGTATCTCAAACGGTTTGCCCGCTATTAAAGGTCAAAGGTCAAACTTTTAACTTCGTGACCCTTTGACCTATCGAGCTCAAACTTGGTGCGCGGACTGCTTTTGACTCGCTCTTCAAGTTTCCAAAGCGACATTATCAGAAAATGAAATTTTTGGCACCACTTCGCACAAATTGCCATATCATATAATATTATAACAGCGCCAAAGCATACGGAGGAAGTCCCAGAACGAAAACTGGCACGACTTTGAGATTTTGCACACTCGAAGCACCCATCAGATCCGGAAGCTAGCCTCAATCTCCACACGATCGGACCCATAGGAGCCGAGATATCGCCCTATCAGTTCCCCATAAGATTAACCCATCTCCTACACCCTTGGTCCAAAAATAACTTGTGGATACCATGTTCGAAGCGTTTTTCGGAGTTACGACCTTCTTTGAAGGCCCGAATTTCAAGGAAAACGCCGTATCTCAAACGGTTTGCCCGCTATTAAAGGTCAAAGGTCAAACTTTTAACTTCGTGACCCTTTGACCTATCGAGCTCAAACTTGGTGCGCGGACTGCTTTTGACTCGCTCTTCAAGTTTCCAAAGCGACATTATCAGAAAATGAAATTTTTGGCACCACTTCGCACAAATTGCCATATCATATAATATTATAACAGCGCCAAAGCATACGGAGGAAGTCCCAGAACGAAAACTGGCACGACTTTGAGATTTTGCACACTCGAAGCACCCATCAGATCCGGAAGCTAGCCTCAATCTCCACACGATCGGACCCATAGGAGCCGAGATATCGCCCTATCAGTTCCCCATAAGATTAACCCATCTCCTACACCCTTGGTCCAAAAATAACTTGTGGATACCATGTTCGAAGCGTTTTTCGGAGTTACGACCTTCTTTGAAGGCCCGAATTTCAAGGAAAACGCCGTATCTCAAACGGTTTGCCTGCTATTAAAGGTCAAAGGTCAAACTTCTAACTTCGTGACCCTTTGACCTATCGAGCTCAAACTTGGTGCGCGGACTGCTTTTGACTTGCTCTTCAAGTTTCCAAAGCGACATTATCAGAAAATGAAATTTTTGGCACCACTTCGCACAAATTGCCATATCATATAATATTATAACAGCGCCAAAGCATACGGAGGAAGTCCCAGAACGAAAACTGGCACGACTTTGAGATTTTGCACACTCGAAGCACCCATCAGATCCGGAAGCTAGCCTCAATCTCCACACGATCGGACCCATAGGAGCCGAGATATGGCCCTATCAGTTCCCCATAAGATTAACCCATCTCCTACACCCTTGGTCCAAAAATAACTTGTGGATACCATGTTCGAAGCGTTTTTCGGAGTTAGGACCTTCTTTGAAGGCCCGAATTTCAAGGAAAACGCCGTATCTCAAACGGTTTGCCCGCTATTAAAGGTCAAAGGTCAAACTTTTAACTTCGTGACCCTTTGACCTATCGAGCTCAAACTTGGTGCGCGGACTGCTTTTGACTCGCTCTTCAAGTTTCCAAAGCGACATTATCAGAAAATGAAATTTTTGGCACCACTTCGCACAAATTGCCATATCATATAATATTATAACAGCGCCAAAGCATACGGAGGAAGTCCCAGAACGAAAACTGGCACGACTTTGAGATTTTGCACACTCGAAGCACCCATCAGATCCGGAAGCTAGCCTCAATCTCCACACGATCGGACCCATAGGAGCCGAGATATCGCCCTATCAGTTCCCCATAAGATTAACCCATCTCCTACACCCTTGGTCCAAAAATAACTTGTGGATACCATGTTCGAAGCGTTTTTCGGAGTTACGACCTTCTTTGAAGGCCCGAATTTCAAGGAAAACGCCGTATCTCAAACGGTTTGCCCGCTATTAAAGGTCAAAGGTCAAACTTTTAACTTCGTGACCCTTTGACCTATCGAGCTCAAACTTGGTGCGCGGACTGCTTTTGACTCGCTCTTCAAGTTTCCAAAGCGACATTATCAGAAAATGAAATTTTTGGCACCACTTCGCACAAATTGCCATATCATATAATATTATAACAGCGCCAAAGCATACGGAGGAAGTCCCAGAACGAAAACTGGCACGACTTTGAGATTTTGCACACTCGAAGCACCCATCAGATCCGGAAGCTAGCCTCAATCTCCACACGATCGGACCCATAGGAGCCGAGATATCGCCCTATCAGTTCCCCATAAGATTAACCCATCTCCTACACCCTTGGTCCAAAAATAACTTGTGGATACCATGTTCGAAGCGTTTTTCGGAGTTACGACCTTCTTTGAAGGCCCGAATTTCAAGGAAAACGCCGTATCTCAAACGGTTTGCCCGCTATTAAAGGTCAAAGGTCAAACTTTTAACTTCGTGACCCTTTGACCTATCGAGCTCAAACTTGGTGCGCGGACTGCTTTTGACTCGCTCTTCAAGTTTCCAAAGCGACATTATCAGAAAATGAAATTTTTGGCACCACTTCGCACAAATTGCCATATCATATAATATTATAACAGCGCCAAAGCATACGGAGGAAGTCCCAGAACGAAAACTGGCACGACTTTGAGATTTTGCACACTCGAAGCACCCATCAGATCCGGAAGCTAGCCTCAATCTCCACACGATCGGACCCATAGGAGCCGAGATATCGCCCTATCAGTTCCCCATAAGATTAACCCATCTCCTACACCCTTGGTCCAAAAATAACTTGTGGATACCATGTTCGAAGCGTTTTTCGGAGTTACGACCTTCTTTGAAGGCCCGAATTTCAAGGAAAACGCCGTATCTCAAACGGTTTGCCTGCTATTAAAGGTCAAAGGTCAAACTTCCAACTTCGTGACCCTTTGACCTATCGAGCTCAAACTTGGTGCGCGGACTGCTTTTGACTTGCACTTCAAGTTTCCAAAGCGACATTATCAGAAAATGAAATTTTTGGCGCCACACGTTCAAATTGCCAAATCATATAATATTATAACAGCGCCAAAACATACGGAGGAAGTCCCAGAACGAAAACTGGCACGACTTTGAGATTTTGCACACTCGAAGCACCCATCAGATCCGGAAGCTAGCCTCAATCTCCACACGATCGGACCCATAGGAGCCGAGATATGGCCCTATGAATTCCCCATAAGATTAACCCATCTCCTACACCCTTGGTCCAAAAATAACTTGTGGATACCATGTTCGAAGCGTTTTTCGGAGTTACGACCTTCTTTGAAGGCCCGAATTTCAAGGAAAACGCCGTATCTCAAACGGTTTGCCCGCTATTAAAGGTCAAAGGTCAAACTTTTAACTTCGTGACCCTTTGACCTATCGAGCTCAAACTTGGTGCGCGGACTGCTTTTGACTTGCTCTTCAAGTTTCCAAAGCGACATTATCAGAAAATGAAATTTTTGGCACCACTTCGCACAAATTGCCATATCATATAATATTATAACAGCGCCAAAGCATACGGAGGAAGTCCCAGAACGAAAACTGGCACGACTTTGAGATTTTGCACACTCGAAGCACCCATCAGATCCGGAAGCTAGCCTCAATCTCCACACGATCGGACCCATAGGAACCCCATAGGACCTCCAAAACGCTATCTCCTAAACGGCTGGACCGATTTTCAATTGTGCTTATCAGAAATGTAGCTCTCGAAAAAGCGGCGGGCCCCGACGACGGAGTCTAGGGGCAAAAAATTTCGTCCATTTTGACCTAGCTCTTAGGTTTTCCCGGAATTTGAGGTCAAAGTTCACGAAATCAACTTTTGAACGCGTCATTGGATCGACTTCAAATTTGGTACACAGGTAGATCTGAACCCGCTGATTAATTTTTTATAGAAGGTATTTTTTCGTACGACGTCATCTAAGGGGTGTTTTTAACGTTTGAAATATCGTTGTTTTGACCCCCCTCAGGTCAATAGTGAACTTTTGAACGCGTCATCGGAACGAGCTGAAATTTTACACACTGGTACATATTGACGCACTTGATAATTTTGTATAGAAGGTCTTTCTTCGTCAGACGTCATCTAAGGTGTGTTTTTCAGTTTTGAAATACGGTATTTTAACCCCTTTTGGTCAAAAATGAACTTTTGAACCTCTCATCAGATTGAGCTGAAATTTTATGTACTGGTACAGATTGACGTGTTTGTTAATTTTGTTAAGAAGGTCATTTTTTGTCAGACGTCATCTAAGGGGTGTTTTTTAACTTTGAAAAACTTATGGATGACCACTGTGGTCACAAAATGAAGTTTTTAACGCTACCTTCTATGTTACTGACATTTGGTACATTGGTAGATCTGAACCTTTTCATCATATTTGTATAGAAGGTCTCTATTCGACAAACATCATCTTAGGGGTCTTTTGCCCACTCGAAATATCAGAAATTACCCCCTTTACACTTTAGTACTACAGTTCTAATTTGTTTATATTTCATACACAGATTGGTCTCTGCTTGAGCGGTGATGAAATTAAACATGACTTAAGTCTAACGTCCTTTAAATAATTTGTTTAAAATCGAAATTTCACAAAATTTAAACGACAATTTCACAAAATTTAAATTAAACGAAATTTAACGAAATTTAAACAGTTTTTTTTTTAAATTTAAATTTAGCTTTAGATATAAAACATTTTACGAAATTGAAACGAAATTTTACGAAAATAAAACAAAATTTAACAAAAATTAAACGATTTTTTTTAAAATTCAGCTATCAATTTAAACGAAATTTTACGAAATGGGAACGAAATTTTACGAAATGAAACGAAGTTTTACGAAATGCAACGAAACATTGCAAAAAAAAAAACTACCAGAGCCTGGTGTATGTGTGAATCTATGTCCGATCTACCAACAGCCCAAATGAAACCTACCACCAAATAAACCGCCAAGCGTTGACCTGACTCCAGAATCGGAGCGAATTCAAGCACCAATCTATCACCAGCTTCAATCTCATCACCATCTACCTGACTCCAAGCGTCAATCTCACCATGTTATCAGTCTGAAATTTTACAAAATTTAAACGATTTTTTTTTAAATTTAGCTTTAGATATAAACGAAATTTTTCGAAATTGAAACGAAATTTTACGAAAATAAAACGAAATTTTACGAAATGCAACGAAACATTGCAAAAAATCGAACTACAAGAGGGTGAAGGCCAAAAATAGGTCATCTGAGAAACCATATTTTCTGAATCACGACCTTAAGAAACGCATTTCTATACAGGTGTCCCGTCAAACTTTTTTTTTATTTTTCGTTTTCGCTCTGTTATGCGGCTAAGTTCCGACTTATCGGTTTAAAAAAGGGTCTCTGTGGGGTATATTAAAATGCGTTTTGAGATGCCCGGAGTCGAAAAATGTGGTATCAAGAAATTTCTTTTCGTAAAAATTGACCTACCTTTGAGGTCTTTGGAACCCATTTGGGTCTTTGGAACCCATACGGTTGATCCAGCAAAAAAAAAAAAAAAAAAAATCGGGGCCGAAATAGATACATTGCACCTTTTATAACTCAAAATTCCTGTTTCGATATTCTTTTAACGGCACTGAAATCCTAGAAACCCTCAAAACCCTCTGCAATTTCAAACTCCAATCTACAACCACCCTCAAGCTAAGAATCAGTCTACCTGAATCCAAGCGTCAATCTGATCATGGTATCAGTGCGAGCCTAAGGTCCAAAATCAAAGCGAAAAAACTGAATCGCCACAAAAAAGAACACACAGAAAAAAAGCGTCGACTTGACTCCGGGTTCAGTGCGATCCCAAGGTCCAATCTACTACCACCCTCAATCTAAGAATCAATCTACCGGAATCCAAGCGTCAAAGCGAAAAAACTGAAACGCCACAAAAAGAACACACAGAAAAAAAGCGTCATCCTGACTCCGGGATCCGTGCGATCACAAGGTCCAATCTACCACCACCCTCAAGCTAAGAATCAATCTACCTGAATCCAAGCGTCAATCTAATCATGGTATCAGTGCGAACCCAAATAAAAATCTACGGCTAAATCTTCCACCAAAACTACCTCAAAGCGTCGACCTGACTCCGGGTTCAGTGCGATCCCAAGGTCAAATCTACCACCATCATCAAGCTAAGAATCAATCTACCTGAATCCAAGCGTCAATCTCATTAGTGCGAACCCAAAGTCCAATCTAACACCAGCCTTAATCTAATCTTCAATCTAACTGAATCCAAGCGTCAATCTAATCATGGGATCGTGCGATCAGTGCGAACCAAAATAAAATCTACCACTAAATCCACCAAGGTCCAATAAACCACCAGCCTTAATCTAAGCATCAATCAACCTGAATATAAGCATCGACGATGATAAGCGTCGACCTGACTCCGGTATCAATGCGAACCCGAGGTCCAATCTACCACCAGCTTCAATCAAAGCGCCAATCTAACTGAAAACAAACGTCGACCTGAATCCGGTATCTGTGCAAACCTAAGATTTCCGTGTGTTAGATAACTAATGCAAATCCAAGCGTCAACCTGACCCCGAATTCCACGCGAACCCAAGCGTCAAACTTACCATACTATCAGTGCGAATCCAACTGATAATCTACCACCAAATCAACATCCAAGCGTCGACCTGAATCCGGCATCAGTTCGGTCTCGAGAATCTCAAGGTTGAATCTACCACACACCTAAATCTAAGCATTAATCTGACCATGGTATCAGTGCGAACCTGAAAGAAAATCTATACTACCAAGACTTCATCCAAGCGTCGACCTGATCCGGTATCAATGCGAACCCAAGTCCAATCTACCACCAGCCTCAATCAAAGCGCCAATCTAACTGAAAACAAACGTCGACCTGACTCCGGTATCAATGCGAACCCAAGTTCCAATCTACCACCAGCCTCAATCAAAGCGCCAATCTAACTGAAAACAAACGTCGACCTGAATCCGGTATCTGTGCAAACCTAAGATCTCCGTGCGTTAGATATCTAATGCAAATCCAAGCGTCAACCTGACCCCGAATTCCACGCGAACCCAAGCGTCAAACTTACCATACTATCAGTGCGAATCCAACTGATAATCTACCACCAAATCTACATCCAAGCGTCGACCTGAATCCGGCATCAGTTCGGTCTCAAGAATCTCAAGGTTGAATCTACCACACACCTAAATCTAAGCATCAATCTGACCATGGTATCAGTGCGAACCCGAAAGAAAATCTTTACTACCAAGACTTCATCCAAGCGTCGACCTGACTCCGGTATCAATGCGAACCCAAGTTCCAATCTACCACCAGCCTCAATCAAAGCGCCAATCTAACTGAAAACAAACGTCGACCTGAATCCGGTATCTGTGCAAACCTAAGATCTCCGTGCGTTAGATATCTAATGCAAATCCAAGCGTCAACCTGACCCCGAATTCCACGCCAACCCAAGGGTCAATCTTACCATACTATCAGTGCGAATCCAACTGATAATCTACCACCAAATCTACATCCAAGCGTCGACCTGAATCCGGCATCAGTTCGGTCTCAAGAATCTCAAGGTTGAATCTACCACACACCTAAATCTAAGCATCAATCTGACCATGGTATCAGTGCGAACCCGAAAGAAAATCTATACTACCAAGACTTCATCCAAGCGTCGACCTGACTCCGGTATCAGAGCGAACCCGAGTTCCAATCTACCACCAGCCTCAATCAAAGCGCCAATCTAACTGAAAACAAACGTCGACCTGAATCCGGTATCCTTGCAAACCTAAGATCTCCGTGCGTTAAATATCTAATGCGAATCCAAGCGTCAACCTGACCCCGAATTCCACGCGAACCCAAGCGTCAATCTAGTACTCCATTACAGCGGCCAGGTAGACAGGAGCTCCAGCTCCGACGCGTTCAGCATAGTTTCCCTTGCGGAGAAGACGATGGATACGTCCGACGGGGAACTGAAGTCCAGCTCTAGATGACCTAGACTTCGACTTGCCCTTAACTTTGCCTCCTTTACCCCTCCCTGACATGTTGATACGAAGGTGCTTTCGACGAAAGTGATGAACGAACGCACGAGTGACCGTGCGAGCGAGTGACGAGTGACGAAGTGATGCCGAAACTTTTCTGAGCTTAATATTTATACTTTCGTGGTGTACCGCGTGCGCTCCTGCGCACACCTACCTTGGCCTCTATTGGCTGCCGTCGCGGTGGTGGGGGAAACTCGACGTCGCGCTGGTGTGCCGCGTGCGCGCGCAGGCGGTACACCAGCATTACTTAAATAGTAGTTCGAACCGCCGCGGCAGCACATTCTCGTCCGAGTCATCGCACCGTTGGTATCGCCGCCATGCCGCCCAAGACGTCTGGAAAAGCTGCCAAAAAAGCTGGGAAGGCCCAGAAGAATATCTCCAAGGGAGATAAGAAGAAGAAGCGCAAGAGGAAGGAATCCTATGCGATTTACATTTACAAAGTGCTAAAACAGGTCCATCCTGATACTGGCATTTCCTCGAAGGCCATGTCCATCATGAACTCCTTCGTGAACGACATCTTCGAGCGCATCGCTGCTGAGGCCAGCCGTCTCGCTCACTACAACAAGAGGTCCACCATCACCTCCCGGGAGATCCAGACTGCTGTCCGTCTCCTCCTGCCCGGAGAATTGGCCAAGCACGCCGTGTCTGAAGGCACCAAGGCTGTGACCAAGTACACCAGCTCCAAGTAAATTCCTTCTTCCTGTTCGCAGGCTGAAGTGTTTGCTTCCATAAACGGTCCTTTTAAGGACCACAAAATACTTTCCGAAAGGTTACCTTTTCGACAAAGACCAAAAAAAATATTAAACCCCCCAACCTTACCTCTACACGCACACGACGAATAAGAAATAAAATAAAAATGGTGGCAACGATTACATACTTACCTTTGGTGAATAGCATGAAACAAAATATAATGTAGTATTACATCGAGGGACTTCACTTACCAAAGGCAAGGAAAATATAATAATAAATTAACGGAAAATAACGCAACATTACACGAAATTTCCCTGCAATATATACGGAATGTGTGTGCAAGACGTACGAAATAGAATGAGACAAAACAACATAATGGTACATTATATAAAAGAAGACACTCACCTGGTTCGCGGCTGTTGATTTCTCAGAGAGAAAAAAGTGAGAAAGAAAAAAAAAAAAGTATCTTGAAACGTTGTAGCCAAACATTTATCTTACCTTGGACACTGTGTGCAATGTGTGTAGAATGCAAACGCACAGGCTCAGTTAGGTTGGGTTAGGTTAGGTTAGGTTAGGTTAGGTTAGGTTAGGTTAGGTTAGGTTAGGTTGGGTTTTTTATGAATCCTTGAATGTAAACCTAACCTAACCTAACCTAACCTAACCTAGCCTAACCTAACCTAACCTAACCTAACCTAACCTAACCTAACCTAACCTAGCCTAACCTAACCTAACCTAACCTAACCTAACCTAGCCTAACCTAACCTAACCGAGCCTCTTCTAGCCTAACCTAATCGAGCCTCTTCTAGCCTAACCTAACCTAGCCTAACCTAACCTAACCTAACCTAATCGAGCCTCTTCTAGCCTAACCTAACCTAATCCAGCCTAACCTAACCTAACCTACCGCGTAGTCAGAGAGGGAGCAATGATATCAGAGACGTGAAGGAAGTAGGCGAGAAAAAAAGAATTAAACGAAAAGAACAAAAACATGTAGAAAGGGTACGCGTCAAAAAAAAAAAAAAAAAAAAAAAAAAAAAGGAAGGAAGGGGAATTCGAAACTGAAATTCCTTTATTTCAGAGGGATCATGATTGTTTATGATGGGCCGAACCGGGCGGCACTGCAATGCCCGGACAACCCGTGAAAGTGGTGCTGCAAGCAGCCAACACACTTTCCTGTTCCAAAAACCAGTTTAATATTCTGACACCGCAATGCGGTGTGTACCAGATATTAAGCTGATAAGAACAGATACTACACTTTGATCTTAGCCAAAAGGCCGAGAAGCGATAAGGTTCACCTAGAATTACTAGTGTCTAGTGACAACGATAACCGAGAAACGCGGAGGAACCCGCGGACTCGCGCCTCCAACGTGTGGCGGGCAGAGGCTCTAGCTGCTTTGTAGCCGATGACGTCACGTGCCTCCCGGCAGCTGACCGAGCGCGGCACTGCCCCATTTGACGGTCGTTGGGGTTTTCAAGATGGCGGCGCAGTGCCACAATTTGGTGGCGTGTCGATTTCAAGATGGCGGCGCATTGTCGTTTCTGGACGTCGTGAGGTGTCTTTGATGGCGGTGCATTGCCCCATTTGGACAGGGTGGGTTTTTGAAGGTGGCAGTTTGCCCCATTTGGACGTCGTTCGTTCCAAGATGGCTGCGTCAGGTCGTATCGTGCGTTTGCTGTCCGTTTTTGTTGTTGGGGGTGTGCTTTTGGGAGGCCGTCCGCCAATGGGGCGGCCCTAAGGCGAACCTATCGCCGATTTTTGATTTTTTTTCCATTTTTGGACTCTTTTTTTTTTTTTTTTTTTTTTTTTTTTTTTTTTTGCGGTATTCCTTTTTGAATTTTTTTGGGGTTGTGTGGAGATGTGTGGTGTTGTGTTTTCGGTTTGTGGTTGTTGGTAAACCGCTTGGGGCAGGGGGCTATGTGCTTCGGTGGTAGAGGTTGTTGTGTGTGTGTGGGGCCGGATGGCAAAATTTGTTTTTTTGTTGTTGTTTTACTGTATTGTTGTTGTTTTCCTTTGTTGTTGTTGTTTCGTGGTCCATGTGGGGGGGCGGATGGCAAAATTTGCTGTTGTGGTTGTTGTTTTCAGTAGTGGGGAATGTTTTTTTTTTTTTTTTTTTTTTTTTTGTTATTGTCTCTGCGCGTACCTGGGATGTGCGAAATGTGACCTTGTTGTTGTTGTTTGTCTGTGTTGTTGTTGTTTGGGGTAGCGTTGAATTTTGCGGATTTCGGTGTTAGGGGGGAGGAGCCCCTTGAGGCGCAAGTAGGTAGGCAACCCATTCGACGTGGGTGTGCGATGGGTTGCCTATACATCAGGGTGTGACCAATGGGTAGGTAGGGTGTGCTGTTGCGCAGGCAATGTGTTGCTATGCGTAGGTGTTGGTAGCAAGACCTTGTTGCAGCTGTCCCTATGCATAGGCGTAGGTAGCAGAGCGTTGCTAGAGGTGTCCCTATGCATAGGCGTAGCTAGCAGAGCGTTGCTAGAGGTGTCCCTATGCATAGGCGTAGCTAGCAAGATGTTGCTAGAGGTGTCCCTATGCATAGGCGTAGCTAGCAAGGCGTTGCTGGAGGTGTCCCTATGCATAGGCGTAGCTAGCAAGGCGTTGCTAGGTGTCCCGAGGTAGTCCCTATGCATAGGCGTAGCTAGCAAGATGTTGCTAGAGGTGTCCCTATGCATAGGCAAGGGTTTAGCAATGCGTAGGTATGCATAGGTAGGGTTAGCAATGCATTGGTCCATGCGTACCTATGCATAGGTAGGGTTTGCAATGCATTGGTGCATGCGTACCTATGCAAAGGTAGGGTTAGCAATGCATTGGTCCATGCGTACCTATGCATAGGTAGGGTTAGCAATGCACTGGTCCATGCGTACGTATGCATAGGTAGGGTTAGCAATGCATTGGTCCATGCGTACCTATGCATAGGTAGGGTTAAGCAATGCATTGGTCGACGTTCTGCTATGCATGGTCCGTCTCTGGCGATGCGTTGATCCACACTTAGTGATGTGTAGGATAGGTTAGGGAATGTGGGAGGGTGTTCTTTTTTTGCCTGTCTGTCTTTCTGTGTGTCCGACGTTGAAGGAAACGATGGTCTAGTGGCCAGTCTGCGCCTCTTGTGCGTAGGTTGTTCGGGTGCGATCCCTGAACGTCGTCTTCAATGTGTCTTCTTCTGATTCTCTCTTATGTCTCTTCTGATGTCTGTGGGGTCATGTGGTGGGTGTTCTCGGATGCGGAATTTTCTAGGGAAGCGAATGGGCACACTTTGGAAGACGTCATACTTTCCGTTCGGGTGGTGTCGCATGAAAACCCGTGACGTGCGCACGGTGGCACGTGGATGGAACTTGTGAAAAGAAACGACGTATCTGGGGTGTTGCATCACTGCACATACGGCAACAACCCAAAAAAAAAAAAGACATCAACCAAAAAATCTCAAAAACCAAATTTTTCAAATTTTTCGAAAAGAAATGCCAACGACATGTGGTGTTCCCAAGCGGTCACCCATCTAAGTACTAACCACACCCAATGCTGCTTGACTTCGGTGTGCGGAAGGGAACCGGTAGACCCAGCATGGTATGGTCGTTGGCGAGAGACGAAGTGATCGCGTATGGTACATGTAGCGTTCCCACGGTTGGTCCGATAGGCGTGGCTTGAGTCGGGTTCGAGTCAAGTCACGAAGTGCGGTGTGCGTGCACACACACGGGGCGACACGTAGTTGTACACGCGTATTCGATTTCTGTGTGCCTTACTGTCGTCCGTGTTAAGTTGTTTTGGGGCACGTTCGTAAAGTTAGGTTAGGCCAATTAGGTTAGGTTAGCTTAGGTTAGGCTTGATTAGGCTAGCTTGTGCCAAATTAGGTTAGGTTAGGCTGGGTCAGGCTCGATTAGGTTAGGTTAGGCTGGGTTAGGCTCGATCACGTTACGCCGGGTTGCGTGGCCCACAGCGCACCGTTCTCGAGGTACGTCGTTCTGAACTTTTTGTTTGCCTGGAGCAGCATGAGAACTTTATGAAGCCTAAGCTAACCTCAACTAACCTAACCTAACCTAACCTAATGGGGCCCAACTTATCCCAAGACTGCCTGAACACACCTGGGCCTGAGCACACCTACCCAGGCCTCTCACTCTGTTGAGAACTCGCTGACCGTGACGTTTAGAGTGCCGATGTCGGAAATTCGCGAAGTAGACGTTGTGGTGTGACCTTGCCCGACATTGTGACGCGGTCGTCACGACCGTCACATAAATTTCCCTGAAACGGACTGTCGTGTGACAGCGTCCGCTCCAGGTTGTGCTGCGTCCATGCAGCGCAGCGCTTATGTCGATGTGGGTTGACGATATCGGAATACGGTCATCTTCGAGGCAGCGTTCGTCACGACGAAGACGGTGTCACGACCGTGACATGTCACGTGACTCGTGTGAGAAATCCTCGATGGGATCCAGTGCAGCGGGTAAGGGGGGGGGCACCCTCTGGGGGAGCTGCCAGATCGCCGCTTGCGTGTGCACACACACACACGTCGTCGTCGTCGACAGTTTTTCGGGCTTCGCATCGTCGCTAATGAATCGCGAGTGTGACGAGTCGCGTTCTGTGACACGAGACTGCATCCGTGTCACGATGTTGACGTCCGATCGCGGGTCGGTGCATAAGGGGTTAAAGGCGTGGAGTAAATCGTGTCAAGCCGAGTGTGGCTCGTCGGCGAGCGTGGTAGAGCCGCGACTTTGTTTGATGCAGGGTTGTGATTGATCGTGCTTGCAACCGTTGTCCTGCGTCTGCGGGACCTGAGATTCGGCACGGACGTTCGCAAAGGTTGTCGCTGTCATGTGAAGTGCGTGGGGACCGTCGAACACGCGGGGAACGTCCGTAAATGAGCGAAATAGGTGATGTAGTGCGGCTCTCGGGAGTGCTTCTCGGTTTTGTACGCGGTTTCTGACGGTGTTGCGGCATGACGGGGTGCCCGTCGACGGTCTCGTACGGAAGCCCGTTCCCTACTCTATCCGTCCGTACCCGTGGTTTCGCGGGGGTCGCGACTTACGGGTCGAAAAGTCGGTCGGAATAGGGAGTCGAGCACGGTCTCGGTGGCTCGCGGGGGGGCCCGCGGTGCTCTCGGTACACCGTCTGCGTTGCCGTTCGTCCGAGGTGATGTAGTCAGACGCCGGCCGACGTGCGCGCCATCCTGTTTTCGATTCGTCGTTCAACAAGTGCGTCATCGTCGTCAGTCGTCATGTCCGAAGCCGAAGCTGCAGCTCCCGTGGCCGCGAGCCCCAAGAAAGCCGCCAAGTCCGCCGCGGCGGCCAAGAAGCCACGCGCCAAGCCCGCGCACCCCAAGACCGCGGATATGGTCAATTCGGCCATCAAGAACCTGAAGGAGAGGGGCGGCTCCTCCCTGCAGGCCATCAAGAAGTACATCTCCGCCAACTACAAGGTGGACGCCGAGAAGCTGTCGCCGTTCATCAAGAAGTACCTGAAGGGTGCCGTCACCGGAGGCAAGCTCGTCCAGACCAAGGGCAAGGGTGCTTCTGGATCCTTCAAGCTGGCCAGCAAGGAGAAGGTGGAGAAGACGGAGAAGAAGCCGAAGAAGGTCGCCGCCGCCGCAGCCCCTAAGAAGGCCAAGGCTGCCGGAGAGAAGAAGGCCAAGGCCGCGCCTAAGAAACCCGCCGCCGGTGACAAGAAGCCCAAGGTCGCCGCGAAGAAGCCCGCTGCTGCCGCCGCCAAGAAACCCGCTGCTGCCGCCGCCAAGAAACCCGCTGCCGGCGCCGCCAAGAAGCCCAAGAGCCCCAGCAAGGCCAAGAAGGCAACCAAGGCCCCTGCCGCCAAGAAGCCCAAGGCACCCAAGCCCAAGAAGGCCGCCGCCAAGCCCAAAGCTGCTCCCAAGAAGAAGTGAAGAGTTCACTCTCACGTCTTCTTCCTCCTCCCCCTTTAAACGCACTGCGCCGTCTCGGCCGTTGCAAAACAGCCTTTTTCAAGGCTAACAAATCTCTCCCGAGAGATCGACTCGAACAAAGACCGAAATAATGAACCCTCCCCTCTATCCTGAACCTAAACCCCACCCTCATTTCACCTAACACCGCGAAATCGAACCTCCTTCAAGACCTTGTAAATGTATACCGCGAGCACGGGGAGCGCCTGCCATCGAGAGGGTAGGCCGTCCGCATCGCACGGCTGCTCACCGCGTAGCCTACGTAGGAGGCGACCTCCGTCCGCGCGCGGGCGGGCGGGCGGGAAAACACACGCACACACATAAGAGGAGTGTAGGGGCGGGGGAAACAGGGTGTACCTACGCGTGTTCTCTTTATTTCTTTGCAATGCGAGGGTGTTGGGGTAATTACTGTGTATCAAATCGGTAAGTCTTTGTTGTTCGTTAACCTTTCGGGAAACATGTTTTGGCCCTTAAAAGGGCCGATTTGGTGCTTATCCGGGTTAGGGAAAAGACTTTTTAAGCGCGTTCACCACGGATGCGGCGAGCCAGCTGGATGTCCTTTGGCATGATGGTCACACGCTTGGCGTGGATGGCGCACAAGTTGGTATCTTCAAAGAGACCGACCAGGTAAGCTTCTGAAGCTTCTTGCAAAGCCATAACGGCAGAGCTTTGAAATCTTAAATCAGTTTTAAAATCTTGCGCAATTTCTCGCACAAGGCGCTGGAAGGGGAGCTTCCTTATCAAAAGCTCAGTGCTTTTCTGATAACGACGGATCTCACGAAGAGCGACGGTACCGGGGCGGTAACGATGGGGCTTCTTCACACCTCCGGTGGCTGGGGCACTCTTGCGAGCAGCTTTGGTGGCCAGCTGTTTGCGGGGGCCTTGCCTCCGGTGGACTTCCTGGCGGTCTGCTTGGTACGGGCCATGGCGACGACGACGTTCTTCTCGTGAACACGGAGTACGACGAACTGATGCCGCGCTCCTCGCCGACGGGGGTATATGTAGGGTGCGCGGTGCTGGCGGTTGCTGCGCGCGCGCGCGCGCGATCCTCGCTCGTGATTGGTCGTCGGCAACGTGCACGCGACGGAGCGAGCCGATTGGTCGAACGCGACCGTAGCGACGCGGCCCGGGCGAGCGCTTAAAAGCCCGTGCGCGCGGAGTAGCGGCATCACTTCGTCGAGCTCCTTCAAGAAGTACACGTCGCTGCTCATTCAAGATGACGGGAAGAGGCAAGGGAGGCAAGGGACTTGGCAAAGGAGGAGCCAAGCGTCACCGCAAGGTTCTCCGTGACAACATCCAGGGCATCACCAAGCCCGCCATCCGCCGTTTGGCCCGCCGTGGTGGTGTCAAGCGTATCTCCGGTCTCATCTACGAGGAGACCCGTGGTGTGCTCAAGGTGTTCCTGGAAAACGTCATCCGTGACGCCGTCACCTACACCGAGCACGCCAAGAGGAAGACCGTCACCGCCATGGACGTCGTCTACGCCCTGAAACGCCAGGGCCGTACCCTCTACGGTTTCGGAGGTTAATTACCTTCTGCACTATCCCACCGGGGTTTTGCAAAACATAATTCTAAAACGGTCCTTTTAAGGACCAAAAAATCCTTCCAGAAAGGTCAACTCTAAACAAAGACTTAAGTAACCTAACCCTTCTCCTACCTTACCATCATTTATTTTGCTGCTGTCATGGAATATATATGTACACACATGACGAAAAACACGCAAACAGTTATTAATAATAAAGTGAATAATAGCAAGAGACACTAACAAAGCACGTGCACCTTAAGCACTAATGACGCGGTCTTAAGAACACTGCGCGTGCAACATATCGCTGCGAGACGCGTGTGTAACTTGCACACATACACGCACGACGTGTGGGATGTCGTCATGGAGCACGAAGTTAAGCACGCGGTGTGCATTACGCGTTCGTCATTAAGCACGCGGTGACCGTTACGTATGTGTCGTCGTAGTTAAGCACGCGGTGACCGTTACGTATATGTCGTCGTAGTTAAGCACGCGGTGGCCGTTACGTATATGATGTCGCGACTAAGTTCGAAGTGAAGCACGACGCGGTGACCGTTTCACGTATGCGGTGTCGCGTCTGTAGCGTCGTAACTAAGCACGTGCTTAGTCCGATCGTGTCGTAAGGCGTGTATATTGTCGTACATGTCGACGTCGTGTATTACGTGCCTCTCGGACACGGTGAGTGGGAAGCAAAGGTTAGGTTTTTGGTCTTTGTTCGAGCTATCCTTTCGGAAGTGATTTTTTGGTCCTGAAAAGGACCGTTTTACAGGGCTCGTGAACGAGCAAGGCAGGAGAGCGATGGCTTACGCCTTCTTCTCTGTCTTCTTGGGCAGAAGGACTGCCTGGATGTTGGGGAGAACACCACCCTGGGCGATGGTGACTCCAGACAGGAGCTTGTTCAACTCCTCGTCGTTACGGATGGCCAACTGCAAGTGACGAGGGATGATCCTGGTCTTCTTGTTGTCACGGGCAGCGTTGCCGGCCAACTCCAGAACTTCAGCTGCAAGGTACTCCATTACAGCGGCCAGGTAGACAGGAGCTCCAGCTCCGACGCGTTCAGCATAGTTTCCCTTGCGGAGAAGACGATGGATACGTCCGACGGGGAACTGAAGTCCAGCTCTAGATGACCTAGACTTCGACTTGCCCTTAACTTTGCCTCCTTTACCCCTCCCTGACATGTTGATACGAAGGTGCTTTCGACGAAAGTGATGAACGAACGCACGAGTGACCGTGCGAGCGAGTGACGAGTGACGAAGTGATGCCGAAACTTTTCTGAGCTTAATATTTATACTTTCGTGGTGTACCGCGTGCGCTCCTGCGCACACCTACCTTGGCCTCTATTGGCTGCCGTCGCGGTGGTGGGGGAAACTCGACGTCGCGCTGGTGTGCCGCGTGCGCGCGCAGGCGGTACACCAGCATTACTTAAATAGTAGTTCGAACCGCGGCAGCACATTCTCGTCCGAGTCATCGCACCGTTGGTATCGCCGCCATGCCGCCCAAGACGTCTGGAAAAGCTGCCAAAAAAGCTGGGAAGGCCCAGAAGAATATCTCCAAGGGAGATAAGAAGAAGAAGCGCAAGAGGAAGGAATCCTATGCGATTTACATTTACAAAGTGCTAAAACAGGTCCATCCTGATACTGGCATTTCCTCGAAGGCCATGTCCATCATGAACTCCTTCGTGAACGACATCTTCGAGCGCATCGCTGCTGAGGCCAGCCGTCTCGCTCACTACAACAAGAGGTCCACCATCACCTCCCGGGAGATCCAGACTGCTGTCCGTCTCCTCCTGCCCGGAGAATTGGCCAAGCACGCCGTGTCTGAAGGCACCAAGGCTGTGACCAAGTACACCAGCTCCAAGTAAATTCCTTCTTCCTGTTCGCAGGCTGAAGTGTTTGCTTCCATAAACGGTCCTTTTAAGGACCACAAAATACTTTCCGAAAGGTTACCTTTTCGACAAAGACCTAAAAAAAAAATAATTATTGAACCCCCCAACCTTACCCCTACACGCACACGACGAATAAGAAATAAAATGAAAATGGTGGCAACGATTACATACTTACCTTTGGTGAATAGCATGGAACAAAATATAATGTAGCATTACATCGAGGGACTTCACTTACCAAAGACAAAGAAAATATAATAATAAATTAACGGAAAATAACGCAACATTACACGAAATTTCCCAGCAATATATACGGAATGTGTGTGTGCAAGACGTACGCAATAGAATGAGACAAAACAACATAATGGTACAATATATAAAAGAAGACACTCACCTGGTTCGCGGCTGTTGATTTCTCAGAGAGAAGAAAATGAGAAAAAAAAAAAAAAGGATCATGAAACGTTGTAGCCAAACATTTATCTTACCTTGGACACTGTGTGCAATGTGTGTAGAATGCAAACGCACAGGCTCAGTTAGGTTGGGTTAGGTTAGGTTAGGTTAGGTTAGGTGAGGTAGGTTAGGTTAGGTTGGGTTAGGTTAGGTTAGGTTGGGTTAGGTTAGGTTAGGCTAGGTTAGGTTTAGATTCAAGGATTCATAAAAAACCTAACCTAGCCTAACCTAACCTAGCCTAACCTAACCTAACCTAACCTAACCTAACCTAACCTAACCTAGCCTAACCTAGCCTAACCTAACCTTACCTAGCCTAACCTAACCTAAGCTAGCCTTACCTAGCCTAACCTAGCCTAACCTAACCTAATCGAGCCTCTTCTAGCCTAACCTAACCTAATCTAGCCTAACCTAACCTAACCTACCGCGTAGTCAGAGAGGGAGCAATGATACAGAGAGACGTGAAGGAAGTAGGCGAGAAAAAAGAATTAAACGAAAAGAACAAAAACATGAAGAAAGGGTACGCGTCCAAAAAAAAAAAAAAAAAAAAAAAAAAAAGGAAGGGGGGGAATTCGAAACTGAAATTCCTTTACTTCAGAGGGATCATGATTGTTTATGATGGGCCGAACCGGGCGGCACTGCAATGCCCGGACAACCCGTGAAAGTGGTGCTGCAAGCAGCCAACACACTTTCCCGTTCCAAAAACCAGTTTAATATTCTGACACCGCAATGCGGTGTGTACCAGATATTAAGCTGATAAGAACAGATACTACACTTTGATCTTAGCCAAAAGGCCGAGAAGCGATAAAGTTCAACTAGAATTACTAGTGTCTAGTGACAACGATAACCGAGAAACGCGGAGGAACCCGCCGACTCGCGCCTCCAACGTGTGGCGGGCAGAGGCTCTAGCTGCTTTGTAGCCGATGACGTCACGTGCCTCCCGGCAGCTGACCGAGCGCGGCACTGCCCCATTTGACGGTCGTTGGGGTTTTCAAGATGGCGGCGCAGTGCCACAATTTGGTGGCGTGCCGATTTCAAGATGCCGGCGCACTGTCGTTTCTAGACGTCGTGAGGTGTCTTTGATGGCGGTGCATTGCCCCATTTGGACAGGGTGGGTTTTTGAAGGTGGCAGTTTGCCCCATTTGGACGTCGTTCGTTCCAAGATGGCTGCGTCAGGTCGTATCGTGCGTTTGCTGTCCGTTTTTGTTGTTGGGGGTGTGCTTTTGGGAGGCCGTCCGCCAATGGGGCGGCCCTAAGGCGAACCTATCGCCGTTTTTTTATTTTTTTTCCATTTTTGGACTCTTTTTTTTTTTTTTTTTTTTTTTTTTTTGCGGCTTCCTTTTTGAATTTTTTTGGGGTTGTGTGGATGTGTGGTGTGGTGTTGTGTTTTCGGTTTGTGGTTGTTGGTAAACCGCTTGGGGCAGGGGGCTATGTGCTTCGGTGGTAGAGGTTGTTGTGTGTGTGTGGGGCCGGATGGCAAAATTTGTTTTTTTGTTGTTGTTTTACTGTATTGTTGTTGTTTTCCTTTGTTGTTGTTGTTTCGTGGTCCATGTGGGGGGCGGATGGCAAAATTTGCTGTTGTGGTTGTTGTTTTCAGTAGTGGGGAATGTTTTTTTTTTTTTTTTTATTTCTTTGTTATTGTCTCTGCGCGTACCTGGGATGTGCGAAATGTGACCTTGTTGTTGTTGTTGTTTGTCTGTGTTGTTGTTGTTTGGGGTAGCGTTGAATTTTGCGGATTTCGGTGTTAGGGGGAGGAGCCCCTTGAGGCGCAAGTAGGTAGGCAACCCATTCGACGTGGGTGTGCGATGGGTTGCCTATACATCAGGGTGTGACCAATGGGTAGGTAGGGTCTGCTGTTGCGCAGGCAATGTGTTGCTATGCGTAGGTGTTGGTAGCAAGACCTTGTTGCAGCTGTCCCTATGCATAGGCGTAGGTAGCAGAGCGTTGCTACAGGTGTCCCTATGCATAGGCGTAGGTAGCAAGGCGTTGCTGGAGGTGTCCCGATGCATAGGCGTAGCTAGCAAGACGTTGCTGGAGGTGTCCCTATGCATAGGAAAGGGTTTAGCAATGCGTAGGTATGCATAGGTAGGGTTAGCAATGCATTGGTCCATGCGTACCTATGCATAGGTAGGGTTAGCAATGCACTGGTCCATGCGTACCTATGCATTGGTAGGGTTTAGCAATGCATTGGTCCATGCGTACCTATGCATAGGTAGGGTTAGCAATGCATTGGTCCATGCGTACCTATGCATAGGTAGGGTTAGCAATGCACTGGTCCATGCGTACCTATGCATTGGTAGGGTTTAGCAATGCATTGGTCCATGCGTACCTATGCATAGGTAGGGTTAGCAATGCACTGGTCCATGCGTACGTATGCATAGGTAGGGTTAGCAATGCACTGGTCCATGCGTACCTATGCATAGGTAGGGTTAGCAATGCACTGGTCCATGGGTACCTATGCATTGGTAGACGTTCTGCTATGCATGGTCCGTCTCTGGCGATGCGTTGATCCACACTTAGTGATGTGTAGGATAGGTTAGGGAATGTGGGAGGGTGTCCTTTTTTTGCCTGTCTGTCTTTCTGTGTGTCCGACGTTGAAGGAAACGATGGTCTAGTGGCCAGTCTGCGCCTCTTGTGCGTAGGTTGTTCGGGTGCGATCCCTGAACGTCGTCTTCAATGTGTCTTCTTCTGATTCTCTCTTATGTCTCTTTTGATGTCTGTGGGTGTTCTCGGATGCGGAATTTTCTAGGGAAGCGAATGGGCACACTTTGGAAGACGTCATACTTTCCGTTCGGGTGGTGTCGCATGAAAACCCGTGACGTGCGCACGGTGGCACGTGGATGGAACTTGTGAAAAGAAACGACGTATCTGGGGTGTTGCATCACTGCACATACGGCAACAACCCAAAAAAAAAAAAAAAAAAAAAAAAAAAAAAAAGACGACATCAACCAAAAAATCTCAAAAACCAAATTTTTCAAATTTTTCGAAAAGAAATGCCAACGACATGTGGTGTTCCCAAGCGGTCACCCATCTAAGTACTAACCACACCCAATGCTGCTTGACTTCGGTGTGCGGAAGGGAACCGGTAGACCCAGCATGGTATGGTCGTTGGCGAGAGACGAAGTGATCGCGTATGGTACATGTAGCGTTCCCACGGTTGGTCCGATAGGCGTGGCTTGAGTCGGGTTCGAGTCAAGTCACGAAGTGCGGTGTGCGTGCACACACACGGGGCGACACGTAGTTGTACACGCGTATTCGATTTCTGTGTGCCTCACTGTCGTCCGTGTTAAGTTGTTTTGGGGCACGTTCGTAAAGTTAGGTTAGGCCAATTAGGTTAGGTTAGCTTAGGTTAGGCTTGATTAGGCTAGCTTGTGCCAAATTAGGTTAGGTTAGGCTGGGTCAGGCTCGATTAGGTTAGGTTAGGCTGGGTTAGGCTCGATCACGTTACGCCGGGTTGCGTGGCCCACAGCGCACCGTTCTCGAGGTACGTCGTTCTGAACTTTTTAGTTTGCCTGGAGCAGCATGAGAACTTTATGAAGCCTAAGCTAACCTCAACTAACCTAACCTAACCTAATGGGGCCCAACTTATCCCAAGACTGCCTGAACACACCTGGGCCTGAGCACACCTACGCAGGCCTCTCACTCTGTTGAGAACTCGCTGACCGTGACGTTTAGAGTGCCGATGTCGGAAATTCGCGAAGTAGACGTTGTGGTGTGACCTTGCCCGACTTTGTGACGCGGTCGTCACGACCGTCACATAAATTTCCCTGAAACGGACTGTCGTGTGACAGCGTCCGCTCCAGGTTGTGCTGCGTCCATGCAGCGCAGCGCTTATGTCGATGTGGGTTGACGATATCGGAATACGGTCATCTTCGAGGCAGCGTTCGTCACGACGAAGACGGTGTCACGACCGTGACATGTCACGTGACTGTGTGAGAAATCCTCGATGGGATCCAGTGCAGCGGGTAAGGGGGGCCACCCTCTGGGGGAGCTGCCAGATCGCCGCTTGCGTGTGCACACACACACACGTCGTCGTCGTCGACAGTTTTTCGGGCTTCGCATCGTCGCTAATGAATCGCGAGTGTGACGAGTCGCGTTCTGTGACACGAGACTGCATCCGTGTCACGATGTTGACGTCCGATCGCGGGTCGGTGCATAAGGGGTTAAAGGCGTGGAGTAAATCGTGTCAAGCCGAGTGTGGCTCGTCGGCGAGCGTGGTAGAGCCGCGACTTTGTTTGATGCAGGGTTGTGATTGATCGTGCTTGCAACCGTTGTCCTGCGTCTGCGGGACCTGAGATTCGGCACGGACGTTCGCAAAGGTTGTCGCTGTCATGTGAAGTGCGTGGGGACCGTCGAACACGCGGGGAACGTCCGTAAATGAGCGAAATAGGTGATGTAGTGCGGCTCTCGGGAGTGCTTCTCGGTTTTGTACGCGGTTTCTGACGGTGTTGCGGCATGACGGGGTGCCCGTCGACGGTCTCGTACGGAAGCCCGTTCCCTACTCTATCCGTCCGTACCCGTGGTTTCGCGGGGGTCGCGACTTACGGGTCGAAAAGTCGGTCGGAATAGGGAGTCGAGCACGGTCTCGGTGGCTCGCGGGGGGGCCCGCGGTGCTCTCGGTACACCGTCTGCGTTGCCGTTCGTCCGAGGTGATGTAGTCAGACGCCGGCCGACGTGCGCGCCATCCTGTTTTCGATTCGTCGTTCAACAAGTGCGTCATCGTCGTCAGTCGTCATGTCCGAAGCCGAAGCTGCAGCTCCCGTGGCCGCGAGCCCCAAGAAAGCCGCCAAGTCCGCCGCGGCGGCCAAGAAGCCACGCGCCAAGCCCGCGCACCCCAAGACCGCGGATATGGTCAATTCGGCCATCAAGAACCTGAAGGAGAGGGGCGGCTCCTCCCTGCAGGCCATCAAGAAGTACATCTCCGCCAACTACAAGGTGGACGCCGAGAAGCTGTCTCCGTTCATCAAGAAGTACCTGAAGGGCGCCGTCACCGGAGGCAAGCTCGTCCAGACCAAGGGCAAGGGTGCTTCTGGATCCTTCAAGCTGGCCAGCAAGGAGAAGGTGGAGAAGACGGAGAAGAAGCCGAAGAAGGTCGCCGCCGCCGCCGCCCCTAAGAAGGCCAAGGCTGCCGGAGAGAAGAAGGCCAAGGCCGCGCCTAAGAAACCCGCCGCCGGTGACAAGAAGCCCAAGGTCGCCGCGAAGAAGCCCGCTGCTGCCGCCGCCAAGAAACCCGCTGCTGCCGCCGCCAAGAAACCCGCTGCCGGCGCCGCCAAGAAGCCCAAGAGCCCCAGCAAGGCCAAGAAGGCTACCAAGGCCCCTGCCGCCAAGAAGCCCAAGGCACCCAAGCCCAAGAAGGCCGCCGCCAAGCCCAAAGCTGCTCCCAAGAAGAAGTGAAGAGTTCACTCTCACGTCTTCTTCCTCCTCCCCCTTTAAACGCACTGCGCCGTCTCGGCCGTTGCAAAACAGCCTTTTTCAAGGCTAACAAATCTCTCCCGAGAGATCGACTCGAACAAAGACCGAAATAATGAACCCTCCCCTCTATCCTGAACCTAAACCCCACCCTCATTTCACCTAACACCGCGAAATCGAACCTCCTTCAAGACCTTGTAAATGTATACCGCGAGCACGGGGAGCGCCTGCCATCGAGAGGGTAGGCCGTCCGCATCGCACGGCTGCTCACCGCGTAGCCTACGTAGGAGGCGACCTCCGTCCGCGCGCGGGCGGGCGGGCGGGAAAACACACGCACACACATACAGAGGAGGGGGAGGGGCGGGGGAAACAGGGTGTACCTACGCGTGTTCTCTTTATTTCTTTGCAATGCGAGGGTGTTGGGGTAATTACTGTGTATCAAATCGGTAAGTCTTTGTTGTTCGTTAACCTTTCGGGAAACATGTTTTGGCCCTTAAAAGGGCCGATTTGGTGCTTATCCGGGTTAGGGAAAAGACTTTTTAAGCGCGTTCACCACGGATGCGGCGAGCCAGCTGGATGTCCTTTGGCATGATGGTCACACGCTTGGCGTGGATGGCGCACAAGTTGGTATCTTCAAAGAGACCGACCAGGTAAGCTTCTGAAGCTTCTTGCAAAGCCATAACGGCAGAGCTTTGAAATCTTAAATCAGTTTTAAAATCCTGCGCAATTTCTCGCACAAGGCGCTGGAAGGGGAGCTTCCTTATCAAAAGCTCAGTGCTTTTCTGATAACGACGGATCTCACGAAGAGCGACGGTACCGGGGCGGTAACGATGGGGCTTCTTCACACCTCCGGTGGCTGGGGCACTCTTGCGAGCAGCTTTGGTGGCCAGCTGTTTGCGGGGGCCTTGCCTCCGGTGGACTTCCTGGCGGTCTGCTTGGTACGGGCCATGGCGACGACGACGTTCTTCTCGTGAACACGGAGTACGACGAACTGATGCCGCGCTCCTCGCCGACGGGGGTATATAGGGTGGGTGCGCGGTGCTGGCGGTTGCTGCGCGCGCGCGCGCGCGATCCTCGCTCGTGATTGGTCGTCGGCAACGTGCACGCGACGGAGCGAGCCGATTGGTCGAACGCGACCGTAGCGACGCGGCCCGGGCGAGCGCTTAAAAGCCCGTGCGCGCGGAGTAGCGGCATCACTTCGTCGAGCTCCTTCAAGAAGTACACGTCGCTGCTCATTCAAGATGACGGGAAGAGGCAAGGGAGGCAAGGGACTTGGCAAAGGAGGAGCCAAGCGTCACCGCAAGGTTCTCCGTGACAACATCCAGGGCATCACCAAGCCCGCCATCCGCCGTTTGGCCCGCCGTGGTGGTGTCAAGCGTATCTCCGGTCTCATCTACGAGGAGACCCGTGGTGTGCTCAAGGTGTTCCTGGAAAACGTCATCCGTGACGCCGTCACCTACACCGAGCACGCCAAGAGGAAGACCGTCACCGCCATGGACGTCGTCTACGCCCTGAAACGCCAGGGCTACCCTCTACGGTTTCGGAGGTTAATTACCTTCTGCACTATCCCACCGGGGTTTTGCAAAACATAATTCTAAAACGGTCCTTTTAAGGACCAAAAAATCCTTCCAGAAAGGTCAATTCGAAACAAAGACTTAAGTAACCTAACCCCTCTCCTACCTTACCATCATTTATTTTGCTGCTGTCATGGAATATATGTACACACATGACGAAAAACACGCAAACATTCATGAATAATAAAGTGAATAATAGCAAGAGACACTAACAAAGCACGTGCACCTTAAGCACTAATGACGCGGTCTTAAGAACACTGCGCGTGCACCATATCGCTGCGAGACGCGTGTGTAACTTGCGACGTGTGGGATGTCGTCATGGAGCACGAAGTTAAGCACGCGGTGTGCATTACGCGTTCGTCATTAAGCACGCGGTGACCGTTCCGTATGTGTCATTACCGTTCGTCATTAAGCGCGGTGACCGTTACGTATGTGTCGTCGTAGTTAAGCACGCGGTGACCGTTACGTATATGTGTACGGTGACCGTTACGTATACGTCGTCGTAGTTAAGCACGCGGTGGCCGTTACGTATATGATGTCGCGACTAAGTTCGAAGTGAAGCACGACGCTGTGACCGTTTCACGTATGCGGTGTCGCGTCTGTAGCGTCGTAACTAAGCACGTGCTTAGTCCGATCGTGTCGTAAGGCGTGTATATTGTCGTACATGTCGACGTCGTGTATTACGTGCCTCTCGGACACGGTGAGTGGGAAGCAAAGGTTAGGTTTTTGGTCTTTGTTCGAGCTATCCTTTCGGAAGTGATTTTTTGGTCCTGAAAAGGACCGTTTTACAGGGCTCGTGAACGAGCAAGGCAGGAGAGCGATGGCTTACGCCTTCTTCTCTGTCTTCTTGGGCAGAAGGACTGCCTGGATGTTGGGGAGAACACCACCCTGGGCGATGGTGACTCCAGACAGGAGCTTGTTCAACTCCTCGTCGTTACGGATGGCCAACTGCAAGTGACGAGGGATGATCCTGGTCTTCTTGTTGTCACGGGCAGCGTTGCCGGCCAACTCCAGAACTTCAGCTGCAAGGTACTCCATTACAGCGGCCAGGTAGACAGGAGCTCCAGCTCCGACGCGTTCAGCATAGTTTCCCTTGCGGAGAAGACGATGGATACGTCCGACGGGGAACTGAAGTCCAGCTCTAGATGACCTAGACTTCGACTTGCCCTTAACTTTGCCTCCTTTACCCCTCCCTGACATGTTGATACGAAGGTGCTTTCGACGAAAGTGATGAACGAACGCACGAGTGACCGTGCGAGCGAGTGACGAGTGACGAAGTGATGCCGAAACTTTTCTGAGCTTAATATTTATACTTTCGTGGTGTACCGCGTGCGCTCCTGCGCACACCTACCTTGGCCTCTATTGGCTGCCGTCGCGGTGGTGGGGGAAACTCGACGTCGCGCTGGTGTGCCGCGTGCGCGCGCAGGCGGTACACCAGCATTACTTAAATAGTAGTTCGAACCGCGGCAGCACATTCTCGTCCGAGTCATCGCACCGTTGGTATCGCCGCCATGCCGCCCAAGACGTCTGGAAAAGCTGCCAAAAAAGCTGGGAAGGCCCAGAAGAATATCTCCAAGGGAGATAAGAAGAAGAAGCGCAAGAGGAAGGAATCCTATGCGATTTACATTTACAAAGTGCTAAAACAGGTCCATCCTGATACTGGCATTTCCTCGAAGGCCATGTCCATCATGAACTCCTTCGTGAACGACATCTTCGAGCGCATCGCTGCTGAGGCCAGCCGTCTCGCTCACTACAACAAGAGGTCCACCATCACCTCCCGGGAGATCCAGACTGCTGTCCGTCTCCTCCTGCCCGGAGAATTGGCCAAGCACGCCGTGTCTGAAGGCACCAAGGCTGTGACCAAGTACACCAGCTCCAAGTAAATTCCTTCTTCCTGTTCGCAGGCTGAAGTGTTTGCTTCCATAAACGGTCCTTTTAAGGACCACAAAATACTTTCCGAAAGGTTACCTTTTCGACAAAGACCTAAAAAAAAAATAATTATTGAACCCCCCAACCTTACCCCTACACGCACACGACGAATAAGAAATAAAATAAAAATGGTGGCAACGATTACATACTTACCTTTGGTGAATAGCATGGAACAAAATATAATGTAGCATTACATCGAGGGACTCCACTTACCAAAGACAAAGAAAATATAATAATAAATTAACGGAAAATAACGCAACATTACACGAAATTTCCCAGCAATATATACGGAATGTGTGTGTGCAAGACGTACGCAATAGAATGAGACAAAACAACATAATGGTACAATATATAAGAGAAGACACTCACCTGGTTCGCGGCTGTTGATTTCTCAGAGAGAAGAGAATGAGAAAAAAAAACAAAGGATCATGAAACGTTGTAGCCAAACATTTATCTTACTTTGGACACTGTGTGCAATGTGTGTAGAATGCAAACGCACAGGCTCAGTTAGGTTGGGTTAGGTTAGGTTAGGTTAGGTGAGGTAGGTTAGGTTAGGTTGGGTTAGGTTAGGTTAGGTTGGGTTAGGTTAGGTTAGGCTAGGTTAGGTTTAGATTCAAGGATTCATAAAAAACCTAACCTAGCCTAACCTAACCTAGCCTAACCTAACCTAGCCTAACCTAACCTAGCCTAACCTAACCTAACCTAGCCTAACCTAACCTTACCTAGCCTAACCTAACCTTACCTAGCCTAACCTAACCTAGCCTAACCTAACCTAATCGAGCCTCTTCTAGCCTAACCTAACCTAATCTAGCCTAACCTAACCTAACCTACCGCGTAGTCAGAGAGGGAGCAATGATATCAGAGACGTGAAGGAAGTAGGCGAGAAAAAAGAATTAAACGAAAAGAACAAAAACATGAAGAAAGGGTACGCGTCAAAAAAAAAAAAAAAAAAAAAAAAAAGGAAGGAAGGGGAATTCGAAACTGAAATTCCTTTATTTCAGAGGGATCATGATTGTTTATGATGGGCCGAACCGGGCGGCACTGCAATGCCCGGACAACCCGTGAAAGTGGTGCTGCAAGCAGCCAACACACTTTCCTGTTCCAAAAACCAGTTTAATATTCTGACACCGCAATGCGGTGTGTACCAGATATTAAGCTGATAAGAACAGATACTACACTTTGATCTTTTTTTTTTTTTTTTTTTTTTTTTTTTTTTTTTTTTTTTGTTTTGCACATCAACCCGTTCCCCCTCCCCTCTTGCAGGAGGATCCTTGGGGTTTTTTGGGTTTACGTTTTTGGGTTGTGCAACCAGGAAATAAAACCTTACCGGCAGGTTAGTCCACTGGGAGGTTAAGCGGACCATGGTCTGGCTTCCTCCATCCCTCCTAACTGGATAGATCCAGGGGGGACCCGGGTAGGCACCCGCCCACTTTACACTGACTGGCTGACAGCTCGGAAGAGCTTGCGTAAAAGTCCCCGCAAGGGGGCACAACACGCGGTCCCAACGGCCAGTCAGGTGGGGTAGGGTAGTGTGGGATTTTCACCGCACTAAAAAAAAACCTGGTTCAACGGAGTCTTCTTCCGTCCGGGTGGTCTTGGAATGTATATGCTTTGTACCTCTATGTTTTCATGTTCTTGGTTCTTGTTATGGAACCCCTCTCGTACCTTATCCATAGTTTCGATGATGTTGATTGGTATGATGGAGTACAGCACTTCATTTGGCGTTCCTCTCGGTAGGTTTCCTATCTGCTTCAGGATTCCACGTTCCAGAACTTCCATTTGCGTTTGAAGGTGCCGAGAGATGGTGCCCCAGGCTGGGAGTCCATATGTGAGTATTGGTAGAATTAAGGTCTTGTATAGTACTATTTTTGTCTCTTGTAGAATTGTTGCATTTTTGAAGAATTTTTGGAGGAAGACGAGTCTTTTTTTGACTTTGGTGCATATATCATCCACGTGGTTTACATAGCTTAGATTGTGGTCCAGTGTTACACCTAGGTATTTCATTTGTTCCTTGACAGGGATCTCCGTGTTTCCAATTTGGGGTCCAGGTGCTCGTTGTCTTCTGCCAAAGTAGACGGCTGTGCATTTTTCAGGTGCAACTGTGGTTCGCCACACCGTGCACCATACATCAAGTTCGTATAGCTGCTGATTGGCGTAGTCTAGGGCCCTTAATGGGTTGGAATTGGAGGTGAGTATAGCAGTGTCATCTGCGTATTGGTATATTTGTGCGTTTTCTGTTTTAGGCATGTCCGCAGCAAACAGGTTCCATAAGCATGGAGACCATACTGCTCCTTGGGGGGCGCCAGCATGAGCTTCTACTTCCTCAGAGAGGGCTTCGTCGACTTTTACGCAGAAGGTTCTTCCTGTGATGTAACTTTTGGTGAGCTGTATAAGCCAGGCCGGGTGGTCTTGAGAGGCAAGCTTGAAGATCAGCTCTTTATGCGGTATCCTGTCAAAGGCACCTTGGATATCGATTGATGTAAGTAACGCAGTGTGTTTATTGTTTAAGGCCGTGGCTAGGTCTGTGGTAAGTCTGACCAGCTGATGTGTACACGAATGGGCCCATCTGAAACCCATCTGTGTATCTGGGACTTCTTCTAGGTTGTAGTATCCAGCCACACATCTTTCAAATAGTTTTCCTAGACAGGAGGTTAGTGAGATTGGCCTACTGGCGTCAACACTGTCTGGGGACTTTCCTGGTTTTGGGACAGGAACTACAGTTGAGCGCTTCCACTCACTGGGGAAGGTGCGGCTCTGTAGAATTCGATTAAAGAGAGATACTATTCTGTTAAGTAGTTCTTCGGGGAGTAGTTTGAGGTGCTGGTAGCTGATGCCATCAGGGCCTGGGGAACTCGTGCTCTTTGTGGTCTTGAGGATTTCTTGTATGGTGGTTTTTTCAATGGTGGGGATGTTGCCTGGATGTATCTTGTCTATGTCCTCCCAGAATTTGTTGACTTCTCTTTTGAAATTTTCAGGTTGTTCTGTAGTTGCCGCCGTGAACTTACTTGCGAAGTGATTTGCGAGTATTTGAGCTTTTTCTTCAGGTGTAATTGCGTAAGTACCGTTATCCTTTTTTATGGGCGGGACGGAGGTTCTGGTCTTATTCTGTTTCAGTATGTGCCATCTTTTATTGTGGTCATTAATACCTTCCATTTTTTCTTGGATCTTGTTTTTTTCACAGTTTTTAATGGCATTGGATAACTGTCTTGTGAGAGTCTTCAGTAGTCGCTGTGCAGTGGGTGTTCGATAGCGGTTCCTTTGCTTGATTGCTTCTTTTTTCTTTCTCTTGATTTCGTTGATTTCCTTGGATAGGAGATAATGGTGCGAACTTTTTACTTTGGTGCATTTAGTTGCATTGTTGATGGCTGCTTGAATTACTCTGGTAAAGCTAGTGACATCTGTGTTGATATTTTCTGTTTCTTGAGGTAGTGAGGTGTTGTTGAGTTCTTCAATGAATTTATCCGGGTCCAGCTGGAGGCGTATTTTGGATAGCAGTTCATGGTGCGAGTCTTGAAGTGTCACGACGATTGGGTGGTGATCTGAGGTGTAGAGTTCTTTATCGCTGATTAGCTTAACTGTACATGAGGGATTCCACATGTTGGTGAGACAGCCGTCAAGAGATGTAGCGATTTGTCCCACTCTTGTTGGTAGTCTTGTAGGTTCTTCGGGCTTATGGAATGTTAGTCTTGATTTACTAATAATCCGTTGAATGGGGCTTCCATATGCGTTTGTAGTGTGGTCTCCCCATCTAGAATTTAGGGCATTAAAGTCTCCAATAATAAATGTTGGCCGGTCGATTTTTAGAAGATTATCGAAGTCGGGTTTCTTGAGGGCCTTTGGGGGAAGATATGCAGATGTAAAGTAGGTTGGTCCCGTCTTAATTGTTATTGCTTCCGCATTTCCTAATTTAGTGGAAATTAATTGGGCGCCAAGGGAGTTATGTGCCAAAATGGCGACGCCCCCCCCGTGACCTGTTGAGTTTGGTCGGTCCTTTCGGAATAGGGTATAGTTGTCTGGGATGTCTAGATTTCGTCCATCTTTGAGTTTTGTTTCTTGTAGTAGTATTAGTTTCGGCTGGTATTTATGAGCTATATGTTTTATTTGGGGTGTCCTTTCCTTGGCCCCGTTAATATTCCAGGATATTACAGTGAACATGATTGTTTAATTTGTGCAAAGGCGGACCTTAGTTCTTTTATTATTTCTTGAATTATGCTTTTAATTGCAGTGGCAGCTTGTGCTAGCAGTTCTTTAATACCATCCCTGATCATCTGACCGATTCCAAGGCCTGTGAATAGTTGTCCTAGGCCCAGAGGGGAGGCATTTGGGGTTTCTTCCGTGGGTCTTGTGGGGTTTGTTCTTGGCTGGGCATTGTTGGTTCTTGGTTGGGCTGAGTTGGAGCTTGGCTGGGCAGTGTTGGTTCTTGGCTGGGCTACGTTGGAGCTCGGCTTGGCTGGGGTTTGTGCCTCTTCTTGTCTTGTTGGGTTTGGCTGGGTTGATGACCGTTGGGTCCAGGCATTGGATGCTGGGGGTGGTGCGTCTCTGTAGGTTGTCTTGTTCTGTTGCTGGGCGGTGGCAGCCTGTTTTCGGGCGAGTTCTTCTTGGTACTTAGGGCAGTTGAAGTTATTGACTCTATGTGGTCCCTGACATTTCGGGCATTTAAGTTCTTCTCCACAGTCAAGGTAGTGGTGTCTGGCCCCACAACGTCCACAGCAGTTATTTTTGATGTAACAGTAGTTAGAAGTGTGGCCATATTGGGAACATTTTAGGCATACTTTTAGTGGTGAACTATATGGGAGTGATATTTGGACCCGATGTGGACCAATACTAGTGAGATCAAGGAAGTTTTCCTGTGTGTGTTTGATGCGTACTGAGATCATATCAGTATCTTCTGCTTCTCTGTTTCTAAATCGGTGAAAGGTGTCGTTGACTATGAAGAAACCTTCCCCTATTAGTTCTGCTTCTAGATCATCTTCGGTAAACCCGATCGGGTATTGCTTGATTATGTATGTTGTTGCATCCGGAATAGTGTGTGAATGTGTGTAGAAGTCGTATCCGCTGTTTTCAAGGTATTTTCCCATGCTTTCATATGTCTTGAAGTCTTTAGTTAGTATATGTAGAGTGGTTTTCCTTGATGTACATGTGTAGTTGTTATTATATCTGGCAGCCAATTGTCGATGGAGCGTTGGGAAGTCACGGATATTTTTAACCACGATAGGTGGCGGTTTCTTCTTATTTCTTGGGATGTCATCATCTTCATTGCCGATAGTGGCGTCTGTTTCTTCTGCGTCCTGTTGGGGTTTCTTCTGGGGTGTTTGGTTGTTTTTTTGTTGTCTTTGGGGTTTTGGTTTTTCTTGTTGCTTGTTTTCTTGCTGTTTTCGGTTTTCTTCATGTTTTTTGTTTTGATCTTCATGTGAAGTACTTGTCTGGGGGTTGGGGTTCATATTTTTCTCGGTTCTCTGGGGTGTACGTTGTGGACCGTTGTTTCCTCTTCTTCTGTAGTCGTTGCTTCTTTTGCTGGTGTCTGAGTCTGACGCAGAGGTTTCTCTTCTTGTCTTGCGTTGGTTGTGTTTAGTTTTTGTTTTCTTTTCCGATTGGGATGTGGCGGCTTCTGAGTCGCTTGAGACTGGGGCTGATCTTTTGGTGTTTATTATTTCACACTCCATGTTTTGAACCTCATTGCATGGGGGTGGTGGGGGGAGCATTTGAGAGTTAATGGTGGTACCCGTATTGGGGTTTGCAGCCTGATGGAATGGTCTTGGTTCTCGTCCATACGCTGATACCGTAGTGGTAGTGCTGGTACTGCTTGGTGTAGTGACAACAGGGGGTGTTGTGGTGACTACTGTTGGGCCAGATGATGGTACTGGTACTTCTTCTTGAGGTGGTTTTTGTGGCATGTTTACTTTGGCTTGAATAGACAGATTTGCATATAGACCGACAGGTTTAACTGGTACCATTTGTGCCGGTACGTGAGGTTTTGTTCTTTTAAGGTGTAGTTCCCCTTTTGGTACCTCGAATCGAGGACGGGGTCCAGCGGGTACGGGTGTGGGGGGGATTTGGGATTGCTCCTGGCTTGAGAACTCATCCTCAATGTTCTGAGAAGGAGTGATGTCTTGGGTTGGGATTTGTGACATTTTACATGGAGTTAGTAATTATATGTCAAGTTGGGGCTGAAGGGAAGCTCCCGATGGGCTGACCGTAGTCGAAGAAAGAATTGGTCGAAGTCAGGGAGGAAAACTTAAGGGAAAGTCCAAGTTTTCTTTTCCCCCGGCAGTGGACCGAGCGCGGCTACAAGAATGGGTAGAGCCTCTGCCCGTCAGGGACTGGTTTGAGTCGCTGCCTCGCGGCAACAGGTTGTGCCCCTCTTAAGTCTAGGGCCCCATCGGGGCAAGACTAGAGGGGCGCGATTTTTAGATTTAAACAAGTGCCCGAGGGCGTGGGTCGGGGGCGGGTCTGCAGGAGAGAGCTGCTCTCTCAAGCTGTAGGCCCCTCCGGAAAGAGGGGCTTTAGGCCCGCTTGCCCTTCGTGTTAGGTGACCTCCCCAGGGGTGGTTCCTGGGGAGTTGACCTGGGGGGCCGTTCCTCGGAGTGACCAACGCCACGCCCGAGTACTAGGCCCTGCCGCCTTGTAGGGACCGCCCCCTTGCGGGGGCTCCTGCAGCGGTCACCCGGGGACTTGTTGCCCCAGGCCCAGGTCTCTGCACGAAGGCAGTGGTTTAAAGTCCGGGGACTGGCGATTTGGGAGGGCCCCCCGAGTTGCTAGCTCGGAGGGGGGTCGGGGGGTGAATCTAATGTTTTGCTCACTGTGCGCAATTAGGGGATGTAAAGATACTGGGGAAGCGTTTCAATTATTCAAGTTTTCACCATGGGCGGAAGTCTATTACGCTATCAAGCCTGGCTACTGGATATGAACAAAACGCGCTCTACGAGTCATTGGTAAACAATAGGTTCCGTTGTTGGGGAAGAAAGTCACCCGCACGTACTGCTAGAGTAGCCAAAAGGCCGAGAAGCGATAAAGTGCAACTAGAATTACTAGTGTCTAGTGACAACGATAACCGAGAAACGCGGAGGAACCCGCCGACTCGCGCCTCCAACGTGTGGCGGGCAGAGGCTCTAGCTGCTTTGTAGCCGATGACGTCACGTGCCTCCCGGCAGCTGACCGAGCGCGGCACTGCCCCATTTGACGGTCGTTGGGGTTTTCAAGATGGCGGCGCAGTGCCACAATTTGGTGGCGTGGCGATTTCAAGATGCCGGCGCATTGTCGTTTCTGGACGTCGTGAGGTGTCTTTGATGGCGGTGCATTGCCCCATTTGGACAGGGTGGGTTTTTGAAGGTGGCAGTTTGCCCCATTTGGACGTCGTTCGTTCCAAGATGGCTGCGTCAGGTCGTATCGTGCGTTTGCTGTCCGTTTTTGTTGTTGGGGGTGTGCTTTTGGGAGGCCGTCCGCCAATGGGGCGGCCCTAAGGCGAACCTATCGCCGATTTTTTATTTTTTTTCCATTTTTGGACTCTTTTTTTTTTTTTTTTTTTTTTTTTTTTTTTTTTTTGCGGGCTTCCTTTTTGAATTTTTTTGGGGTTGTGTGGATGTGTGGTGTGGTGTTGTGTTTTCGGTTTGTGGTTGTTGGTAAACCGCTTGGGGCAGGGGGCTATGTGCTTCGGTGGTAGAGGTTGTTGTGTGTGTGTGGGGCCGGATGGCAAAATTTGTTTTTTTGTTGTTGTTTTACTGTATTGTTGTTGTTTTCCTTTGTTGTTGTTGTTTCGTGGTCCAGGTGGGGGGCGGATGGCAAAATTTGCTGTTGTGGTTGTTGTTTTCAGTAGTGGGGAATGTTTTTTTTTTTTTTTTTTATTTCTTTGTTATTGTCTCTGCGCGTACCTGGGATGTGCGAAATGTGACCTTGTTGTTGTTGTTGTTTGTCTGTGTTGTTGTTGTTTGGGGTAGCGTTGAATTTTGCGGATTTCGGTGTTAGGGGGAGGAGCCCCTTGAGGCGCAAGTAGGTAGGCAACCCATTCGACGTGGGTGTGCGATGGGTTGCCTATACATCAGGGTGTGACCAATGGGTAGGTAGGGTCTGCTGTTGCGCAGGCAATGTGTTGCTGTGCGTAGGTGTTGGTAGCAAGACCTTGTTGCAGCTGTCCCTATGCATAGGCGTAGGTAGCAGAGCGTTGCTACAGGTGTCCCTATGCATAGGCGTAGGTAGCAAGGCGTTGCTGGAGGTGTCCCGATGCATAGGCGTAGCTAGCAAGACGTTGCTGGAGGTGTCCCTATGCATAGGAAAGGGTTTAGCAATGCGTAGGTATGCATAGGTAGGGTTAGCAATGCATTGGTCCATGCGTACCTATGCATAGGTAGGGTTAGCAATGCACTGGTCCATGCGTACCTATGCATTGGTAGGGTTTAGCAATGCATTGGTCCATGCGTACCTATGCATAGGTAGGGTTAGCAATGCATTGGTCCATGCGTACCTATGCATAGGTAGGGTTAGCAATGCACTGGTCCATGCGTACCTATGCATTGGTAGGGTTTAGCAATGCATTGGTCCATGCGTACCTATGCATAGGTAGGGTTAGCAATGCACTGGTCCATGCGTACGTATGCATAGGTAGGGTTAGCAATGCACTGGTCCATGCGTACCTATGCATAGGTAGGGTTAGCAATGCACTGGTCCATGGGTACCTATGCATTGGTAGACGTTCTGCTATGCATGGTCCGTCTCTGGCGATGCGTTGATCCACACTTAGTGATGTGTAGGATAGGTTAGGGAATGTGGGAGGGTGTCCTTTTTTTGCCTGTCTGTCTTTCTGTGTGTCCGACGTTGAAGGAAACGATGGTCTAGTGGCCAGTCTGCGCCTCTTGTGCGTAGGTTGTTCGGGTGCGATCCCTGAACGTCGTCTTCAATGTGTCTTCTTCTGATTCTCTCTTATGTCTCTTCTGATGTCATGCGGTGGGTGTTCTCGGATGCGGAATTTTCTAGGGAAGCGAATGGGCACACTTTGGAAGACGTCATACTTTCCGTTCGGGTGGTGTCGCATGAAAACCCGTGACGTGCGCACGGTGGCACGTGGATGGAACTTGTGAAAAGAAACGACGTATCTGGGGTGTTGCATCACTGCACATACGGCAACAACCCAAAAAAAAAAAAAAAAAAAAAAAAAAAGACGACATCAACCAAAAAATCTCAAAAACCAAATTTTTCAAATTTTTCGAAAAGAAATGCCAACGACATGTGGTGTTCCCAAGCGGTCACCCATCTAAGTACTAACCACACCCAATGCTGCTTGACTTCGGTGTGCGGAAGGGAACCGGTAGACCCAGCATGGTATGGTCGTTGGCGAGAGACGAAGTGATCGCGTATGGTACATGTAGCGTTCCCACGGTTGGTCCGATAGGCGTGGCTTGAGTCGGGTTCGAGTCAAGTCACGAAGTGCGGTGTGCGTGCACACACACGGGGCGACACGTAGTTGTACACGCGTATTCGATTTCTGTGTGCCTCACTGTCGTCCGTGTTAAGTTGTTTTGGGGCACGTTCGTAAAGTTAGGTTAGGCCAATTAGGTTAGGTTAGCTTAGGTTAGGCTTGATTAGGCTAGCTTGTGCCAAATTAGGTTAGGTTAGGCTGGGTCAGGCTCGATTAGGTTAGGTTAGGCTGGGTTAGGCTCGATCACGTTACGCCGGGTTGCGTGGCCCACAGCGCACCGTTCTCGAGGTACGTCGTTCTGAACTTTTTAGTTTGCCTGGAGCAGCATGAGAACTTTATGAAGCCTAAGCTAACCTCAACTAACCTAACCTAACCTAATGGGGCCCAACTTATCCCAAGACTGCCTGAACACACCTGGGCCTGAGCACACCTACGCAGGCCTCTCACTCTGTTGAGAACTCGCTGACCGTGACGTTTAGAGTGCCGATGTCGGAAATTCGCGAAGTAGACGTTGTGGTGTGACCTTGCCCGACTTTGTGACGCGGTCGTCACGACCGTCACATAAATTTCCCTGAAACGGACTGTCGTGTGACAGCGTCCGCTCCAGGTTGTGCTGCGTCCATGCAGCGCAGCGCTTATGTCGATGTGGGTTGACGATATCGGAATACGGTCATCTTCGAGGCAGCGTTCGTCACGACGAAGACGGTGTCACGACCGTGACATGTCACGTGACTCGTGTGAGAAATCCTCGATGGGATCCAGTGCAGCGGGTAAGGGGGCCACCCTCTGGGGGAGCTGCCAGATCGCCGCTTGCGTGTGCACACACACACACGTCGTCGTCGTCGACAGTTTTTCGGGCTTCGCATCGTCGCTAATGAATCGCGAGTGTGACGAGTCGCGTTCTGTGACACGAGACTGCATCCGTGTCACGATGTTGACGTCCGATCGCGGGTCGGTGCATAAGGGGTTAAAGGCGTGGAGTAAATCGTGTCAAGCCGAGTGTGGCTCGTCGGCGAGCGTGGTAGAGCCGCGACTTTGTTTGATGCAGGGTTGTGATTGATCGTGCTTGCAACCGTTGTCCTGCGTCTGCGGGACCTGAGATTCGGCACGGACGTTCGCAAAGGTTGTCGCTGTCATGTGAAGTGCGTGGGGACCGTCGAACACGCGGGGAACGTCCGTAAATGAGCGAAATAGGTGATGTAGTGCGGCTCTCGGGAGTGCTTCTCGGTTTTGTACGCGGTTTCTGACGGTGTTGCGGCATGACGGGGTGCCCGTCGACGGTCTCGTACGGAAGCCCGTTCCCTACTCTATCCGTCCGTACCCGTGGTTTCGCGGGGGGTCGCGACTTACGGGTCGAAAAGTCGGTCGGAATAGGGAGTCGAGCACGGTCTCGGTGGCTCGCGGGGGGGCCCGCGGTGCTCTCGGTACACCGTCTGCGTTGCCGTTCGTCCGAGGTGATGTAGTCAGACGCCGGCCGACGTGCGCGCCATCCTGTTTTCGATTCGTCGTTCAACAAGTGCGTCATCGTCGTCAGTCGTCATGTCCGAAGCCGAAGCTGCAGCTCCCGTGGCCGCGAGCCCCAAGAAAGCCGCCAAGTCCGCCGCGGCGGCCAAGAAGCCACGCGCCAAGCCCGCGCACCCCAAGACCGCGGATATGGTCAATTCGGCCATCAAGAACCTGAAGGAGAGGGGCGGCTCCTCCCTGCAGGCCATCAAGAAGTACATCTCCGCCAACTACAAGGTGGACGCCGAGAAGCTGTCTCCGTTCATCAAGAAGTACCTGAAGGGCGCCGTCACCGGAGGCAAGCTCGTCCAGACCAAGGGCAAGGGTGCTTCTGGATCCTTCAAGCTGGCCAGCAAGGAGAAGGTGGAGAAGACGGAGAAGAAGCCGAAGAAGGTCGCCGCCGCCGCAGCCCCTAAGAAGGCCAAGGCTGCCGGAGAGAAGAAGGCCAAGGCCGCGCCTAAGAAACCCGCCGCCGGTGACAAGAAGCCCAAGGTCGCCGCGAAGAAGCCCGCTGCTGCCGCCGCCAAGAAACCCGCTGCTGCCGCCGCCAAGAAACCCGCTGCCGGCGCCGCCAAGAAGCCCAAGAGCCCCAGCAAGGCCAAGAAGGCTACCAAGGCCCCTGCCGCCAAGAAGCCCAAGGCACCCAAGCCCAAGAAGGCCGCCGCCAAGCCCAAAGCTGCTCCCAAGAAGAAGTGAAGAGTTCACTCTCACGTCTTCTTCCTCCTCCCCCTTTAAACGCACTGCGCCGTCTCGGCCGTTGCAAAACAGCCTTTTTCAAGGCTAACAAATCTCTCCCGAGAGATCGACTCGAACAAAGACCGAAATAATGAACCCTCCCCTCTATCCTGAACCTAAACCCCACCCTCATTTCACCTAACACCGCGAAATCGAACCTCCTTCAAGACCTTGTAAATGTATACCGCGAGCACGGGGAGCGCCTGCCATCGAGAGGGTAGGCCGTCCGCATCGCACGGCTGCTCACCGCGTAGCCTACGTAGGAGGCGACCTCCGTCCGCGCGCGGGCGGGCGGGCGGGAAACACACGCACACACATAAATAAAGAGGAGTGTAGGGGCGGGGGAAACAGGGTGTACCTACGCGTGTTCTCTTTATTTCTTTGCAATGCGAGGGTGTTGGGACATGTGGGTTATTATTGTGTATCAAATCGGTAAGTCTTTGTTGTTCGTTAACCTTTCGGGAAACATGTTTTGGCCCTTAAAAGGGCCGATTTGGTGCTTATCCGGGTTAGGGAAAAGACTTTTTAAGCGCGTTCACCACGGATGCGGCGAGCCAGCTGGATGTCCTTTGGCATGATGGTCACACGCTTGGCGTGGATGGCGCACAAGTTGGTATCTTCAAAGAGACCGACCAGGTAAGCTTCTGAAGCTTCTTGCAAAGCCATAACGGCAGAGCTTTGAAATCTTAAATCAGTTTTAAAATCTTGCGCAATTTCTCGCACAAGGCGCTGGAAGGGGAGCTTCCTTATCAAAAGCTCAGTGCTTTTCTGATAACGACGGATCTCACGAAGAGCGACGGTACCGGGGCGGTAACGATGGGGCTTCTTCACACCTCCGGTGGCTGGGGCACTCTTGCGAGCAGCTTTGGTGGCCAGCTGTTTGCGGGGGGCCTTGCCTCCGGTGGACTTCCTGGCGGTCTGCTTGGTACGGGCCATGGCGACGACGACGTTCTTCTCGTGAACACGGAGTACGACGAACTGATGCCGCGCTCCTCGCCGACGGGGGTATATGTAGGGTGCGCGGTGCTGGCGGTTGCTGCGCGCGCGCGCGCGATCCTCGCTCGTGATTGGTCGTCGGCAACGTGCACGCGACGGAGCGAGCCGATTGGTCGAACGCGACCGTAGCGACGCGGCCCGGGCGAGCGCTTAAAAGCCCGTGCGCGCGGAGTAGCGGCATCACTTCGTCGAGCTCCTTCAAGAAGTACACGTCGCTGCTCATTCAAGATGACGGGAAGAGGCAAGGGAGGCAAGGGACTTGGCAAAGGAGGAGCCAAGCGTCACCGCAAGGTTCTCCGTGACAACATCCAGGGCATCACCAAGCCCGCCATCCGCCGTTTGGCCCGCCGTGGTGGTGTCAAGCGTATCTCCGGTCTCATCTACGAGGAGACCCGTGGTGTGCTCAAGGTGTTCCTGGAAAACGTCATCCGTGACGCCGTCACCTACACCGAGCACGCCAAGAGGAAGACCGTCACCGCCATGGACGTCGTCTACGCCCTGAAACGCCAGGGCCGTACCCTCTACGGTTTCGGAGGTTAATCACCTTCTGCACTACCCCTTCGGGGTTTTTTGCATACCAAAATACTAAAACGGTCCTTTTAAGGACCAAAAAATACTTCCAGAAAGGTCACTTCGAAACAAAGACTTAAGTAACCTAACCCCTCTCCTACCTTACCATCATTTATTTTGCTGCTGTCATGGAATATATGTACACACATGACGAAAAACACGCAAACATTCATGAATAATAAAGTGAATAATAGCAAGGGACACTTAAGCACCTTAAGCACTTAAAGCACTAATGACGCGGTCTTAAGAACACTGCGCGTGCAACATATCGCTGCGAGACGCGTGTGTAACTTGCACACATACACGCACGACGTGTGGGATGTCGTCATGGAGCACGAAGTTAAGCACGCGGTGTGCATTACGCGTTCGTCATTAAGCACGCGGTGACCGCTACGTATATGTCGTCGTAGTTAAGCACGCGGTGACCGTTACGTATGTGTCGTCGTAGTTAAGCACGCGGTGGCCGTTACGTATATGATGTCGCGACTAAGTTCGAAGTGAAGCACGACGCGTTGACCGTTTGACGTATGCGGTGTCGCGTCTGTAGCGTCGTAACTAAGCACGTGCTTAGTCCGATCGTGTCATAACGCGTGTATATATTGTCGTACATGTCGACGTCGTGTGTTACGTGCCTCTCGGACACGGTGAGTGGGAAGCAAAGGTTAGGTTTTTGGTCTTTGTTCGAGCTATCCTTTCGGGAGTGATTTTTTGGTCCTGAAAAGGACCGTTTTACAGGGCTCGTGAACGAGCAAGGCAGGAGAGCGATGGCTTACGCCTTCTTCTCTGTCTTCTTGGGCAGAAGGACTGCCTGGATGTTGGGGAGAACACCACCCTGGGCGATGGTGACTCCAGACAGGAGCTTGTTCAACTCCTCGTCGTTACGGATGGCCAACTGCAAGTGACGAGGGATGATCCTGGTCTTCTTGTTGTCACGGGCAGCGTTGCCGGCCAACTCCAGAACTTCAGCTGCAAGGTTGCCAAATCATATAATATTATAACAGCGCCAAAACATACGGAGGAAGTCCCAGAACGAAAACTGGCACGACTTTGAGATTTTGCACACTCGAAGCACCCATCAGATCCGGAAGCTAGCCTCAATCTCCACACGATCGGACCCATAGGAGCCGAGATATGGCCCTATGAATTCCCCATAAGATTAACCCATCTCCTACACCCTTGGTCCAAAAATAACTTGTGGATACCATGTTCGAAGCGTTTTTCGGAGTTAGGACCTTCTTTGAAGGCCCGAATTTCAAGGAAAACGCCGTATCTCAAACGGTTTGCCTGCTATTAAAGGTCAAAGGTCAAACTTCTAACTTCGTGACCCTTTGACCTATCGAGCTCAAACTTGGTGCGCGGACTGCTTTTGACTTGCTCTTCAAGTTTCCAAAGCGACATTATCAGAAAATGAAATTTTTGGCACCACTTCGCACAAATTGCCAAATCATATAATATTATAACAGCGCCAAAACATACGGAGGAAGTCCCAGAACGAAAACTGGCACGACTTTGAGATTTTGCACACTCGAAGCACCCATCAGATCCGGAAGCTAGCCTCAATCTCCACACGATCGGACCCATAGGAGCCGAGATATGGCCCTATGAATTCCCCATAAGATTAACCCATCTCCTACACCCTTGGTCCAAAAATAACTTGTGGATACCATGTTCGAAGCGTTTTTCGGAGTTAGGACCTTCTTTGAAGGCCCGAATTTCAAGGAAAACGCCGTATCTCAAACGGTTTGCCTGCTATTAAAGGTCAAAGGTCAAACTTCTAACTTCGTGACCCTTTGACCTATCGAGCTCAAACTTGGTGCGCGGACTGCTTTTGACTTGCTCTTCAAGTTTCCAAAGCGACATTATCAGAAAATGAAATTTTTGGCACCACTTCGCACAAATTGCCAAATCATATAATATTATAACAGCGCCAAAACATACGGAGGAAGTCCCAGAACGAAAACTGGCACGACTTTGAGATTTTGCACACTCGAAGCACCCATCAGATCCGGAAGCTAGCCTCAATCTCCACACGATCGGACCCATAGGAGCCGAGATATGGCCCTATGAATTCCCCATAAGATTAACCCATCTCCTACACCCTTGGTCCAAAAATAACTTGTGGATACCATGTTCGAAGCGTTTTTCGGAGTTAGGACCTTCTTTGAAGGCCCGAATTTCAAGGAAAACGCCGTATCTCAAACGGTTTGCCTGCTATTAAAGGTCAAAGGTCAAACTTCTAACTTCGTGACCCTTTGACCTATCGAGCTCAAACTTGGTGCGCGGACTGCTTTTGACTTGCTCTTCAAGTTTCCAAAGCGACATTATCAGAAAATGAAATTTTTGGCACCACTTCGCACAAATTGCCAAATCATATAATATTATAACAGCGCCAAAACATACGGAGGAAGTCCCAGAACGAAAACTGGCACGACTTTGAGATTTTGCACACTCGAAGCACCCATCAGATCCGGAAGCTAGCCTCAATCTCCACACGATCGGACCCATAGGAGCCGAGATATGGCCCTATGAATTCCCCATAAGATTAACCCATCTCCTACACCCTTGGTCCAAAAATAACTTGTGGATACCATGTTCGAAGCGTTTTTCGGAGTTAGGACCTTCTTTGAAGGCCCGAATTTCAAGGAAAACGCCGTATCTCAAACGGTTTGCCTGCTATTAAAGGTCAAAGGTCAAACTTCTAACTTCGTGACCCTTTGACCTATCGAGCTCAAACTTGGTGCGCGGACTGCTTTTGACTTGCTCTTCAAGTTTCCAAAGCGACATTATCAGAAAATGAAATTTTTGGCACCACTTCGCACAAATTGCCAAATCATATAATATTATAACAGCGCCAAAACATACGGAGGAAGTCCCAGAACGAAAACTGGCACGACTTTGAGATTTTGCACACTCGAAGCACCCATCAGATCCGGAAGCTAGCCTCAATCTCCACACGATCGGACCCATAGGAGCCGAGATATCGCCCTATGAATTCCCCATAAGATTAACCCATCTCCTACACCCTTGGTCCAAAAATAACTTGTGGATACCATGTTCGAAGCGTTTTTCGGAGTTAGGACCTTCTTTGAAGGCCCGAATTTCAAGGAAAACGCCGTATCTCAAACGGTTTGCCTGCTATTAAAGGTCAAAGGTCAAACTTCTAACTTCGTGACCCTTTGACCTATCGAGCTCAAACTTGGTGCGCGGACTGCTTTTGACTTGCTCTTCAAGTTTCCAAAGCGACATTATCAGAAAATGAAATTTTTGGCACCACTTCGCACAAATTGCCAAATCATATAATATTATAACAGCGCCAAAACATACGGAGGAAGTCCCAGAACGAAAACTGGCACGACTTTGAGATTTTGCACACTCGAAGCACCCATCAGATCCGGAAGCTAGCCTCAATCTCCACACGATCGGACCCATAGGAACCCCATAGGACCCCAAAACGCTATCTCCTAAACGGCTGGACCGATTTTCAATTGTGCTTATCAGAAATGTAGCTCTCGAAAAAGCGGCGGGCCCCGACGACGGAGTCTAGGGGCAAAAAATTTCGTCCATTTTGACCTAGCTCTTATGGTTTTCCCGGAATTTGAGGTCAAAGTTCACGAAATCAACTTTTGAACGCGTCATTGGATCGACTTCAAATTTGGTACACAGGTAGATCTGACCCTGCTGATTAATTTTGCATAGAAGGTATTTTTTCGTACGACGTCATCTAAGGGGTGTTTTTAACGTTTGAAATATCGTTGTTTTGACCCCCCCAGGGTAATAGTGAACTTTTGAACGCGTCATCGGAAATAGCTGAAATTTTGCACACTGGTACATATTGACGCACTTGTTAATTTTGTATAGAAGGTCTTTCTTCGTCAGACGTCATCTAAGGGGTGTTTTTCAGCTTTGAAATACGGTATTTTAACCCCTTTTGGTCAAAAATGAACTTTTGAACTTGTCATCGGATTGAGCTGAAATTTTATGTACTGGTACAGTTTGACGTGTCTGTTAATTTTGTACAGAAGGTCATTTTTTGTCAGACGTCATCTAAGGGGTGTTTTTTAGCTTTGAAATATAGGCATTTGAAACCCCTTTGGTCAAAAATGAACTTTTGAACGCGTTATCGGATTGAGCTGAAATTTTATGTACTGGTACAGTTTGACGTGTCTGTTAATTTTGTATAGAAGGTCATTTTTTGTCAGACGTCATCTAAGGGGTGTTTTTTAGCTTTGAAAAACTTATGAATGACCACTGTGGTCACAAAATGAAGTTTTTAACGCTACCTTCTATGTTACTGAAATTTGGTACATTGGTAGATCTGAACCTTTTCATCATATTTGTACAGAAGGTCTCTATTCGACAAACATCATCTTAGGGGTCTTTTGCCCACTCGAAATATCAGTAATTACCCCCTTTACACTTTAGTACTACAGTTCTGATTTGTTTATACACAGATCGGTCTCTGCTTCAGCGGTGATGAAATTAAACATGACTTAAGTCTAAAGGGGTTAACATCCTCTAAATAATTTGTTTACAGTTTCTTCTAATCGAATTTAATCGTCCAATTTCAATTCGGTGCATCGCGTTCTACGTCCACATTGAACGTAACGGAGATTCATATTCGCGTTACATGCACTAACTTTTCCTGCATAACTTTATCTTCTTTTCTAAAAAATTTGACATCATTAAACGAAATTTGGACGAAATTTTACGAAATTTAAACGAAATTTTACAAAATTTAAACGAATTTTCACAAAATTTAAACGAAATTTTACGAAATTGAAACAGTTTTTTTTTAAATTTAGCTTTAGATATAAAACATTTTACGAAATTGAAACGAAATTTTACGAAAATAAAAAATTTCAAAATTTAACAAAAAAATTAAACGATTTTTTTTTAAATTCAGCTATCAAAACATTTAAAATTGAAACGAAATTTTACGAAATAAAACGAAATTTTACGAAATGAAACGAAATTTTTTACGAAATGCAACGAAACATTGAAATAAAACAAATTTTACGAAATGCAAAAAAAAAAAAACTACCAGAGCCTGGTGTATGTGTGAATCTATGTCCGATCTACCAACAGCCCAAATCAAACCGACCACCAAATAAACCGCCAAGCGTTGACCTGACTCTAGAATCGGAGCGAATTCAAGCACCAATCTATCACCATCTTCAATCTCATCACCATCTACCTATCTAATCTACCACCAGCTTCAATCTCATCACCATCTACCTGACTCCAAGCGTCAATCTCACCATGTTATCAGTCTGAAATTTTACAAAATTTAAACGATTTTTTTTTAAATTAAGCTTTAGATATAAACGAAATTTTTCGAAATTGAAACGAAATTTTACGAAAATAAAACGAAATTTTACGAAATGCAACGAAACATTGCAAAAAATCGAACTACAAGAGGGTGAAGGCCAAAAATAGGTCATCTGAGAAACCATATTTTCTGAATCACGACCTTAAGAAACGCATTTCTAGACAGGTGCCCCGGAAACTTTTTTTTTATTTTTCGTTTTCGCTCTGTTATGCGGCTAAGTTCCGACTTATCGGTTTAAAAAAGGGTCTCTGTGGGGTATATTAAAATGCGTTTTGAGATGCCCGGAGTCGAAAAATGTGGTATCAAGAAATTTCTTTTCGTAAAAATTGACCTACCTTTGAGGTCTTTGGAACCCATTTGGGTCTTTGGAACCCATACGGTTGATCCAGCAAAAAAAAAAAAAAAAATCGGGGCCGAAATAGATACATTGCACCTTTTATAACTCAAAATTCCTGTTTCGATATTCTTTTAACGGCACTGAAATCCTAGAAACCCTCAGAAACCCTCTGCAATATCAAACTCCAATCTACAACCACCCTCAAGCTAAGAATCAGTCTACCTGAATCCAAGCGTCAATCTGATCATGGTATCAGTGCGAACCCAATGTCCAATATACCTCCAGCCTTAATCTAAACATCGATCCACCACTCGCCTTAATCAAAGCGAAAAAACTGAAACGCCACAAAAAAGAACACACAGAAAAAAAGCGTCAACCTGACTCCGGGATCCGTGCGATCAGAAGGTCCAATCTACCACCACCCTCAAGCTCAGAATCAATCTACCTGAATCCAAGAGTCAATCTAATCATGGTATCAGTGCGAACCCAAATAAAAATCTACGGATAAATCTTCCACCAAAACTACCTCAAAGCGTCGACCTGACTCCGGGTTCAGTGCGATCCCAAGGTCCAATCTACCACCATCATCAAGCTAAGAATCAATCTACCTGAATCCAAGCGTCAATCTAATCATGGTATCAGTGCGAACCCAAATAGAAATCTACGGCAAAATCTACCACCAAAACCACCTCAGAGCGTCGACCTGACTCCGGGTTCAGTGCGATCCCAAGGTCAAATCTACCACCATCATCAAGCTAAGAATCAATCTACCTGAATCCAAGCGTCAATCTTATTAGTGCGAACCCAAAGTCCAATCTAACACCAGCCTTAATCTAATCATCAATCTAACTGAATCCAAGCGTCAATCTAATCATGGGATCAGTGCGAACCAAAATAAAATCTACCAATAAATCCACCAACAAAACTACCTCAGAGCGTCGACTTGACTCCGGGTTCAGTGCGATCCCAAGGTCCAATCTACTACCACCCTCAATCTAAGAATCAATCTACCGGAATCCAAGCGTCAATCTTATCATTAATGCGAACCCAAAGTCCAATAAACCACCAGCCTTAATCTAAGCATCAATCTACCTGAATATTAGCATCGACGATGATAAGCGTCGACCTGACTCCGGTATCAATGCGAACCCGAGGTCCAATCTACCACCAGCCTCAATCAAAGCGCCAATCTAACTGAAAACAAACGTCGACCTGAATCCGGTATCTGTGCAAACCTAAGATCTCCGTGCGTTAGATATCTAATGCAAATCCAAGCGTCAACCTGACCCCGAATTCCACGCGAACCCAAGCGTCAAACTTACCATACTATCAGTGCGAATCCAACTGATAATCTACCACCAAATCTACATCCAAGCGTCGACCTGAATCCGGCATCAGTTCGGTCTCAAGAATCTCAAGGTTGAATCTACCACACACCTAAATCTAAGCATCAATCTGACCATGGTATCAGTGCGAACCCGAAAGAAAATCTTTACTACCAAGACTTCATCCAAGCGTCCACCTGACTCCGGTATCAATGCGAACCCAAGTTCCAATCTACCACCAGCCTCAATCAAAGCGCCAATCTAACTGAAAACAAACGTCGACCTGAATCCGGTATCTGTGCAAACCTAAGATCTCCGTGCGTTAGATATCTAATGCAAATCCAAGCGTCAACCTGACCCCGAATTCCACGCCAACCCAAGGGTCAATTTTACCATACTATCAGTGCGAATCCAACTGATAATCTACCACCAAATCTACATCCAAGCGTCGACCTGAATCCGGCATCAGTTCGGTCTCAAGAATCTCAAGGTTGAATCTACCACACACCTAAATCTAAGCATCAATCTGACCATGGTATCAGTGCGAACCCGAAAGAAAATCTATACTACCAAGACTTCATCCAAGCGTCGACCTGACTCCGGTATCAATGCGAACCCAAGTTCCAATCTACCACCAGCCTCAATCAAAGCGCCAATCTAACTGAAAACAAACGTCGACCTGAATCCGGTATCCTTGCAAACCTAAGATCTCCGTGCGTTAAATATCTAATGCGAATCCAAGCGTCAACCTGACCCCGAATTCCACGCGAACCCAAGCGTCAATCTAGTACTCCATTACAGCGGCCAAGTAGACAGGAGCTCCAGCTCCGACGCGTTCAGCATAGTTTCCCTTGCGGAGAAGACGATGGATACGTCCGACGGGGAACTGAAGTCCAGCTCTAGATGACCTAGACTTCGACTTGCCCTTAACTTTGCCTCCTTTACCCCTCCCTGACATGTTGATACGAAGGTGCTTTCGACGAAAGTGATGAACGAACGCACGAGTGACCGTGCGAGCGAGTGACGAGTGACGAAGTGATGCCGAAACTTTTCTGAGCTTAATATTTATACTTTCGTGGTGTACCGCGTGCGCTCCTGCGCACACCTACCTTGGCCTCTATTGGCTGCCGTCGCGGTGGTGGGGGAAACTCGACGTCGCGCTGGTGTGCCGCGTGCGCGCGCAGGCGGTACACCAGCATTACTTAAATAGTAGTTCGAACCGCCGCGGCAGCACATTCTCGTCCGAGTCATCGCACCGTTCGTATCGCCGCCATGCCGCCCAAGACGTCTGGAAAAGCTGCCAAAAAAGCTGGGAAGGCCCAGAAGAATATCTCCAAGGGAGATAAGAAGAAGAAGCGCAAGAGGAAGGAATCCTATGCCATATCATTTGCATTCGCAGAGATATATACTGAGTCTTCAAGTGAGTCCCCCATCCGGCCCCTGTGATCTTTTCCATGAAACCAAGCACACCGCTGTAACCGCCATGGTCACAAACCCCCCAACGCCGAAATCCGGACGCTGTAGCTCAAACCGTTCAAAAGTTACAGCCGTTCAAAATTTATGGGTAGGCAACCCGCAAAGTCAGAAAAAGGTTAGGTTAGTCCTAGCGCGTTCAAACTTTGCACACCGGTAGTACTCCCGAAAGTGGGGGCATTGAATTTTGTCCGTTTTGCTCTATCTCTTACCGTTCTCGAGATACGAGCCACCGCGCTCGAGCGCAAACCGCCCGACCACCGTCTGCGTTGCCGTTCGACCCATTGGATATACCCCTAGGCCACACTGGAGGCGCGCCATCCTGCCTATGTGCCGTCGTGCAAGCCGGGAGCACCAGAGGACCCCACGGAAGGCCACTTTAGGTTAGGTTAGGCTCAGAGGGACCCCGGCAGAACCCATTAAAGTCGACGTAAGGTTAGGTTAGGCCAAGGTAAACACCAGAGGACCCCACCAAAGTCCACCAAAGGTTAGGTTAGGCCCAGGGCAACACCAGGGGACTTCACCAAAGTGCACCAAAGGGTAGGTTAGGCCCAGGGCAACACTAGGGGACTCCACCAAAGTGCACCAAAGGTTAGGTTAGGCCCAGGGCAACCCCAGGGGACTTCACCAAAGTGCAGCAAAGGTTAGGTTAGGCCCAGGGCTGCACCTGGGGACTCCACCAAAGTGCATTGAAGGTTAGGTTAGGCCCAGAGGACGACCAGGGGACTCCACCAAAGTCAACCAAAGGTTAGGTTAGGCCCAGGGCAACATCAGGGGACTCCACTAAAGTCCACCAAAGGTTAGGTTAGGCCCAGGGCAACACTAGGGGACTTCACCAAAGTGCAGCAAAGGTTAGGTTAGGCCCAGGGCTGCACCTGGGGACTCCACCAAAGTGCATTGAAGGTTAGGTTAGGCCCAGAGGACGACCAGGGGACTCCACCAAAGTCAACCAAAGGTTAGGTTAGGCCCAGGGCAACATCAGGGGACTCCACTAAAGTCCACCAAAGGTTACGTTAGGCCCAGGGCAACATCAGGGGACTCCAGCAAAGTCCACCAAAGGTTAGGTTAGGCCCAGGGCAACACCAGGGGACTTCACCAAAGTGCACCAAAGGTTAGGTTAGGCCCAGGGCAACCCCAGGGGACTTCACCAAAGTGCAGCAAGGTTAGGTTAGGCCCAGGGCTGCACCTGGGGACTCCACCAAAGTGCATTGAAGGTTAGGTTAGGCCCAGAGGACGACCAGGGGACTCCACCAAAGTCAACCAAAGGTTAGGTTAGGCCCAGGGCAACATCAGGGGACTCCACTAAAGTCCACCAAAGGTTAGGTTAGGCCCAGGGCAACACCAGGGGACTTCACCAAAGTGCACCAAAGGTTAGGTTAGGCCCAGGGCAACCCCAGGGGACTTCACCAAAGTGCAGCAAAGGTTAGGTTAGGCCCAGGGCTGCACCTGGGGACTCCACCAAAGTGCATTGAAGGTTAGGTTAGGCCCAGAGGACGACCAGGGGACTCCACCAAAGTCAACCAAAGGTTAGGTTAGGCCCAGGGCAACATCAGGGGACTCCACTAAAGTCCACCAAAGGTTAGGTTAGGCCCAGGGCAACACTAGGGGACTCCACCAAAGTTCACCAAAGGTTAGGTTAGGCCCAGGGCAACACCAGGGGATTCCACTATAGTGCAACAAAGGTTAGGTTAGGCCCAGGGTTACACCAGGGGACTTCACCAAACGCAGTCTTTGGATGGCCTACACTGAATGCAACACCAGGGCACTATATCAAACACCACAAACTAAATGCAACACCAGTGGGCTCATTAAACACCATTAAACGGTAGGTTAGCGCCACGTTAGCACAAGTGGACACCAACAAACACAATCCGATGCGAACACTAGGGGACCCCACCAAAGTCCACCATAGTTTAATTTAAACCGAAGAAGACCCAAGGGGACCCGAGCAAACACCAAACAAGGGTAGGTAGAGCCCACGCAAGCACAAGGGGACTTCTACAAACACCATCCTAGGAGAAGGCCAGGGGACGTCCCAAAGTCCACATTACGTTAAGGTAGGCCCAGGCAGACCACACGGCTCCCCGAGCACAAAAGGATTCACCAGAGTGAGTGCAACAGCTACGATTCCGTTACCTACAAAGCATTCCAACGCAGGAATAAAACAGGAATCCATTAACACAGTATTACAGCGAAGCCTCCATCTGATAAGAATATCCATCCACTTGCGAAAACTCAGAGGCAACACACGGCTCCCCGAGCACAGGAGGATTCACCCGTATGAGTGCAACAGCTTCCACCAAAGCCAAAAAAAAGAATCCATGAAATAATAAGTTAAATCGAAGCCTCCGTCGGATATGGAAATCCATCCGCATGCGAACAGGAATCCATTAAGACAGTATTACAGCGAAGCCTCCATCTGATAAGAATATCCATCCACTTGCGAAAACTCAGATGCAGCACACGGCTCCCCGAGCACAGAAGGATTCACCCATATGAGTGCAACAGCTTCCACCAAAGCCAAAAAAAAAGAATCCATGAAATACTAAGTTAAATCGAAGCCTCCGTCTGATGAGGGCTTCCACCAAAGCCAAAAAAAAAAGAATCCATGAAATACTAAGTTAAATCGAAGCCTCCGTCTGATAAGGAAATCCATCCGCGAGCGAAGCCTCGGCCTAGTCTACATTTACAAAGTGCTAAAACAGGTCCATCCTGATACTGGCATTTCCTCGAAGGCCATGTCCATCATGAACTCCTTCGTGAACGACATCTTCGAGCGCATCGCTGCTGAGGCCAGCCGTCTCGCTCACTACAACAAGAGGTCCACCATCACCTCCCGGGAGATCCAGACTGCTGTCCGTCTCCTCCTGCCCGGAGAGTTGGCCAAGCACGCCGTGTCTGAAGGCACCAAGGCTGTGACCAAGTACACCAGCTCCAAGTAAATTCCTTCTTCCTGTTCGCAGGCTGAAGTGTTTGCTTCCATAAACGGTCCTTTTAAGGACCACAAAATACTTTCCGAAAGGTTACCTTTTCGACAAAGACCAAAAAAATATTAAACCCCCCAACCTTACCTCTACACGCACACGACGAATAAGAAATAAAATAAAAATGGTGGCAACGATTACATACTTACCTTTGGTGAATAGCATGGAACAAAATATAATGTAGCATTACATCGAGGGACTTCACTTACCAACGACAAAGAAAATATAATAATAAATTAACGGAAAATAACGCAACATTACACGAAAATTATACGGAATGTGTGTGCAAGACGTACGCAATAGAATGAGACGAAACAACATAATGGTACATTATATAAAAGAAGACACTCACCTGGTTCGCGGCTGTTGATTTCTCAGAGAGAAAAAAGTGAGAAAGAAAAAAAAAGTATCTTGAAACGTCGTAGCCAAACTTTTATCTTACCTTGGACACTGTGTGCAATGTGTGTAGAATGCAAACGCACAGGCTCAGTTAGGTTGGGTTAGGTTAGGTTAGGTTGGGCTAGGTTAGGTTAGGTTAGGTAGGTTGGGTTAGGTTAGGTTAGGCTACGTTAGGTTAGGTTAGGTTAGGCTATGTTAGGTTTAGATTCAAGGATTCATAAAAAACCTAACCTAGCCTAACCTAACCTAGCCTAACCTAACCTAACCTAGCCTACCAAGCCTAACCTAACCTAACCTAATCGAGCCTCTTCTAGCCTAACCTAACCTAATCGAGCCTCTTCTAGCCTAACCTAACCTAATCTAGCCTAACCTAACCTAACCTACCGCGTAGTCAGAGAGGGAGCAATGATATCAGAGACGTGAAGGAAGTAGGCGAGAAAAAAGAATTAAACGAAAACAACACAAACATGAAGAAAGGGTACGCGTCAAAAAAAAAAAAAAAAAAAAAGGAAGGGGGAATTCGAAACTGAAATTCCTTTATTTCAGAGGGATCATGATTGTTTATGATGGGCCGAACCGGGCGGCACTGCAATGCCCGGACAACCCGTGAAAGTGGTGCTGCAAGCAGCCAACACACTTTCCTGTTCCAAAAACCAGTTTAATATTCTGACACCGCAATGCGGTGTGTACCAGATATTAAGCTGATAAGAACAGATACTACACTTTGATCTTAGCCAAAAGGCCGAGAAGCGATAAAGTTCAACTAGAATTACTAGTGTCTAGTGACAACGATAACGGAGAAACGCGGAGGAACCCGCCGACTCGCGCCTCCAACGTGTGGCGGGCAGAGGCTCTAGCTGCTTTGTAGCCGATGACGTCACGTGCCTCCCGGCAGCTGACCGAGCGCGGCACTGCCCCATTTGACGGTCGTTGGGGTTTTCAAGATGGCGGCGCAGTGCCACAATTTGGTGGCGTGGCGATTTCAAGATGCCGGCGCATTGTCGTTTCTGGACGTCGTGAGGTGTCTTTGATGGCGGTGCATTGCCCCATTTGGACAGGGTGGGTTTTTGAAGGTGGCAGTTTGCCCCATTTGGACGTCGTTCGTTCCAAGATGGCTGCGTCAGGTCGTATCGTGCGTTTGCTGTCCGTTTTTGTTGTTGGGGTGTGCTTTTGGGAGGCCGTCCGCCAATGGGGCGGCCCTAAGGCGAACCTATCGCCGATTTTTGATTTTTTTTTCCATTTTTGGACTCTTTTTTTTTTTTTTTTTTTTTTTTTTTTTTTTTTTTTTGCGGGATTCCTTTTTGAATTTTTTTGGGGTTGTGTGGATGTGTGGTGTGGTGTTGTGTTTTCGGTTTGTGGTTGTTGGTAAACCGCTTGGGGCAGGGGGCTATGTGCTTCGGTGGTAGAGGTTGTTGTTGGGGGGCCGGATGGCAAAATTTGTTTTTTTGTCGTTGTTTTACTGTATTGTTGTTGTTTTCCTTTGTTGTTGTTGTTTCGTGGTCCATGTGGGGGGCGGATGGCAAAATTTGCTGTTGTGGTTGTTGTTTTCAGTAGTGGGGAATGTTTTTTTTTTTTTTTTTTTTTTTTTCTTTCTTTGTTATTGTCTCTGCGCGTACCTGGGATGTGCGAAATGTGACCTTGTTGTTGTTGTTTGTCTGTGTTGTTGTTGTTTGGGGTAGCGTTGAATTTTGCGGATTTCGGTGTTAGGGGGGGAGGAGCCCCTTGAGGCGCAAGTAGGTAGGCAACCCATTCGACGTGGGTGTGCGATGGGTTGCCTATACATCAGGGTGTGACCAATGGGTAGGTAGGGTCTGCTGTTGCGCAGGCAATGTGTTGCTGTGCGTAGGTGTTGGTAGCAAGACCTTGTTGCAGCTGTCCCTATGCATAGGCGTAGCTGGCAGAGCGTTGCTAGAGGTGTCCCTATGCATGGGCGTAGCTAGCAGAGCGTTGCTAGAGGTGTCCCTATGCATAGGAGTGGCTAGCAAGACGTTGCTACAGGTGTCCCTATGCATAGGCGTAGCTAGCAAGGCGTTGCTGGAGGTGTCCCGATGCATAGGCGTAGCTAGCAAGGCGTTGCTGGAGGTGTCCCTATGCATAGGCGTAGCTAGCAAGGCGTTGCTGGAGGTGTCCCTATGCATAGGAAAGGGTTTAGCAATGCGTAGGTATGCATAGGTAGGGTTAGCAATGCATTGGTCCATGCGTACCTATGCATAGGTAGGGTTAGCAATGCACTGGTCCATGCGTACCTATGCATTGGTAGGGTTTAGCAATGCATTGGTCCATGCGTACCTATGCATAGGTAGGGTTAGCAATGCACTGGTCCATGCGTACCTAGGTTTAGCAATGCATAGGGCCGTCATTTGCCTATGTGTAGCTGGTCTGCAGCAATGCATTGGTCGACGTTCTGCTATGCATGGTCCGTCTCTGGCGATGCGTTGATCCACACTTAGTGATGTGTAGGATAGGTTAGGGAATGTGGGAGGGTGTTCTTTTTCTGCCTGTCTGTCTTTCTGTGTGTCCGACGTTGAAGGAAACGATGGTCTAGTGGCCAGTCTGCGCCTCTTGTGCGTAGGTTGTTCGGGTGCGATCCCTGAACGTCGTCTTCAATGTGTCTTCTTCTGATTCTCTCTTATGTCTCTTCTGATGTCTGTGGGGTCATGTGGTGGGTGTTCTCGGATGCGGAATTTTCTAGGGAAGCGAATGGGCACACTTTGGAAGACGTCATACTTTCCGTTCGGGTGGTGTCGCATGAAAACCCGTGACGTGCGCACGGTGGCACGTGGATGGAACTTGTGAAAAGAAACGACGTATCTGGGGTGTTGCATCACTGCACATACGGCAACAAAAAAAAAAAAAAAAAAAAAAAAAAAACGACATCAACCAAAAAATCTCAAAAACCAAATTTTTCAAATTTTTCGAAAAGAAATGCCAACGACATGTGGTGTTCCCAAGCGGTCACCCATCTAAGTACTAACCACACCCAATGCTGCTTGACTTCGGTGTGCGGAAGGGAACCGGTAGACCCAGCGTGGTATGGTCGTTGGCGAGACACTACGGGATCGCGTATGGTACATGAAGCGTTCCCACGGTTGGTCCGATAGGCGTGGCTTGAGTCGGGTTCGAGTCAAGTCACGAAGTGCGGTGTGCGTGCACACACACGGGGCGACACGTAGTTGTACACGCGTATTCGATTTCTGTGTGCCTTACTGTCGTCCGTGTTAAGTTGTTTTGGGGCACGTTCGTAAAGTTAGGTTAGGCCAATTAGGTTAGGTTAGCTTAGGTTAGGCTTGATTAGGCTAGCTTGTGCCAAATTAGGTTAGGTTAGGCTGGGTCAGGCTCGATTAGGTTAGGTTAGGCTGGGTTAGGTTAGGTAGGTTAGGTTAGGCTAGCTTAGGTTAGGCTGGGTCAGGCTCGATTAGGTTAGGTTAGGCTGGGTTAGGCTCGATTAGGTTAGGTTAGGCTGGGTTAGGCTCGATCACGTTACGCCGGGTTGCGTGGCCCACAGCGCACCGTTCTCGAGGTACGTCGTTCTGAACTTTTTGTTTGGCTGGAGCAGCATGAGAACTTTATGAAGCCTAAGCTAACCTCAACTAACCTAACCTAACCTAACCTAATGGGGCCCAACTTATCCCAAGACTGCCTGAACACACCTGGGCCTGAGCACACCTACCCAGGCCTCTCACTCTGTTGAGAACTCGCTGACCGTGACGTTTAGAGTGCCGATGTCTGAGATTCGCGAAGCAGACGTTGTGGTGTGACCTTGCCCGACATTGTGACGCGGTCGTCACGACCGTCACATAAATTTCCCTGAAACGGACTGTCGTGTGACAGCGTCCGCTCCAGGTTGTGCTGCGTCCATGCAGCGCAGCGCTTATGTCGATGTGGGTTGACGATATCGGAATACGGTCATCTTCGAGGCAGCGTTCGTCACGACGAAGACGGTGTCACGACCGTGACATGTCACGTGACTCGTGTGAGAAATCCTCGATGGGATCCAGTGCAGCGGGTAAGGGGGGGCCACCCTCTGGGGGAGCTGCCAGATCGCCGCTTGCGTGTGCACACACACACACGTCGTCGTCGTCGACAGTTTTTCGGGCTTCGCATCGTCGCTAATGAATCGCGAGTGTGACGAGTCGCGTTCTGTGACACGAGACTGCATCCGTGTCACGATGTTGACGTCCGATCGCGGGTCGGTGCATAAGGGGTTAAAGGCGTGGAGTAAATCGTGTCAAGCCGAGTGTGGCTCGTCGGCGAGCGTGGTAGAGCCGCGACTTTGTTTGATGCAGGGTTGTGATTGATCGTGCTTGCAACCGTTGTCCTGCGTCTGCGGGACCTGAGATTCGGCACGGACGTTCGCAAAGGTTGTCGCTGTCATGTGAAGTGCGTGGGGACCGTCGAACACGCGGGGAACGTCCGTAAATGAGCGAAATAGGTGATGTAGTGCGGCTCTCGGGAGTGCTTCTCGGTTTTGTACGCGGTTTCTGACGGTGTTGCGGCATGACGGGGTGCCCGTCGACGGTCTCGTACGGAAGCCCGTTCCCTACTCTATCCGTCCGTACCCGTGGTTTCGCGGGGGGTCGCGACTTACGGGTCGAAAAGTCGGTCGGAATAGGGAGTCGAGCACGGTCTCGGTGGCTCGCGGGGGGGCCCGCGGTGCTCTCGGTACACCGTCTGCGTTGCCGTTCGTCCGAGGTGATGTAGTCAGACGGCGGCCGACGTGCGCGCCATCCTGTTTTCGATTCGTCGTTCAACAAGTGCGTCATCGTCGTCAGTCGTCATGTCCGAAGCCGAAGCTGCAGCTCCCGTGGCCGCGAGCCCCAAGAAAGCCGCCAAGTCCGCCGCGGCGGCCAAGAAGCCACGCGCCAAGCCCGCGCACCCCAAGACCGCGGATATGGTCAATTCGGCCATCAAGAACCTGAAGGAGAGGGGCGGCTCCTCCCTGCAGGCCATCAAGAAGTACATCTCCGCCAACTACAAGGTGGACGCCGAGAAGCTGTCGCCGTTCATCAAGAAGTACCTGAAGGGTGCCGTCACCGGAGGCAAGCTCGTCCAGACCAAGGGCAAGGGTGCTTCTGGATCCTTCAAGCTGGCCAGCAAGGAGAAGGTGGAGAAGACGGAGAAGAAGCCGAAGAAGGTCGCCGCCGCCGCAGCCCCTAAGAAGGCCAAGGCTGCCGGAGAGAAGAAGGCCAAGGCCGCGCCTAAGAAACCCGCCGCCGGTGACAAGAAGCCCAAGGTCGCCGCGAAGAAGCCCGCTGCTGCCGCCGCCAAGAAACCCGCTGCTGCCGCCGCCAAGAAACCCGCTGCCGGCGCCGCCAAGAAGCCCAAGAGCCCCAGCAAGGCCAAGAAGGCAACCAAGGCCCCTGCCGCCAAGAAGCCCAAGGCACCCAAGCCCAAGAAGGCCGCCGCCAAGCCCAAAGCTGCTCCCAAGAAGAAGTGAAGAGTTCACTCTCACGTCTTCTTCCTCCTCCCCCTTAAACGCACTGCGCCGTCTCGGCCGTTGCAAAACAGCCTTTTTCAAGGCTAACAAATCTCTCCCGAGAGATCGACTCGAACAAAGACCGAAATAATGAACCCTCCCCTCTATCCTGAACCTAAACCCCACCCTCATTTCACCTAACACCGCGAAATCGAACCTCCTTCAAGACCTTGTAAATGTATACCGCGAGCACGGGGAGCGCCTGCCATCGAGAGGGTAGGCCGTCCGCATCGCACGGCTGCTCACCGCGTAGCCTACGTAGGAGGCGACCTCCGTCCGCGCGCGCGGGCGGGCGGGAAAACACACGCACACACATAAGAGGAGTAGGGGGCGGGGGAAACAGGGTGTACCTACGCGTGTTCTCTTTATTTCTTTGCAATGCGAGGGTGTTGGGGTAATTACTGTGTATCAAATCGGTAAGTCTTTGTTGTTCGTTAACCTTTCGGGAAACATGTTTTGGCCCTTAAAAGGGCCGATTTGGTGCTTATCCGGGTTAGGGAAAAGACTTTTTAAGCGCGTTCACCACGGATGCGGCGAGCCAGCTGGATGTCCTTTGGCATGATGGTCACACGCTTGGCGTGGATGGCGCACAAGTTGGTATCTTCAAAGAGACCGACCAGGTAAGCTTCTGAAGCTTCTTGCAAAGCCATAACGGCAGAGCTTTGAAATCTTAAATCAGTTTTAAAATCTTGCGCAATTTCTCGCACAAGGCGCTGGAAGGGGAGCTTCCTTATCAAAAGCTCAGTGCTTTTCTGATAACGACGGATCTCACGAAGAGCGACGGTACCGGGGCGGTAACGATGGGGCTTCTTCACACCTCCGGTGGCTGGGGCACTCTTGCGAGCAGCTTTGGTGGCCAGCTGTTTGCGGGGGCCTTGCCTCCGGTGGACTTCCTGGCGGTCTGCTTGGTACGGGCCATGGCGACGACGACGTTCTTCTCGTGAACACGGAGTACGACGAACTGATGCCGCGCTCCTCGCCGACGGGGGTATATGTAGGGTGCGCGGTGCTGGCGGTTGCTGCGCGCGCGCGCGATCCTCGCTCGTGATTGGTCGTCGGCAACGTGCACGCGACGGAGCGAGCCGATTGGTCGAACGCGACCGTAGCGACGCGGCCCGGGCGAGCGCTTAAAAGCCCGTGCGCGCGGAGTAGCGGCATCACTTCGTCGAGCTCCTTCAAGAAGTACACGTCGCTGCTCATTCAAGATGACGGGAAGAGGCAAGGGAGGCAAGGGACTTGGCAAAGGAGGAGCCAAGCGTCACCGCAAGGTTCTCCGTGACAACATCCAGGGCATCACCAAGCCCGCCATCCGCCGTTTGGCCCGCCGTGGTGGTGTCAAGCGTATCTCCGGTCTCATCTACGAGGAGACCCGTGGTGTGCTCAAGGTGTTCCTGGAAAACGTCATCCGTGACGCCGTCACCTACACCGAGCACGCCAAGAGGAAGACCGTCACCGCCATGGACGTCGTCTACGCCCTGAAACGCCAGGGCCGTACCCTCTACGGTTTCGGAGGTTAATCACCTTCTGCACTACCCCTTCGGGGTTTTTTGCATACCAAAATACTAAAACGGTCCTTTTAAGGACCAAAAAATCCTTCCAGAAAGGTCAATTCTAAACAAAGACTTAAGTAACCTAACCCTTCTCCTACCTTACCATCATTTATTTTGCTGCTGTCATGGAATATATGTACACACATGACGAAAAACACGCAAACATTCATGAATAATAAAGTGAATAATAGCAAGAGACACTAACAAAGCACGTGCACCTTAAGCACTTTAAGCACTAATGACGCGGTCTTAAGAACACTGCGCGTGCAACATATCGCTGCGAGACGCGTGTGTAACTTGCGACGTGTGGGATGTCGTCATGGAGCACGAAGTTAAGCACGCGGTGTGCATTACGCGTTCGTCATTAAGCACGCGGTGACCGTACCGTATACGTCGTCGTAGTTAAGCACGCGGTGACCGTTACGTATACGTCGTCGTAGTTAAGCACGCGGTGACCGTTACGTATGTGATGTCGCGACCAAGTTCGAAGTTAAGCACGCGGTGACCGTTTTACGTATGCGGTGTCGCGTCTGTAGCGTGGTAACTAAGCACGTGCTTAGTCCGATCGTGTCATAACGCGTGTATATATTGTCGTACATGTCGACGTCGTGTATTACGTGCCTCTCGGACACAGTGAGTGGGATGCAAAGGTTAGGTTTTTGGTCTTTGTTCGAGCTATCCTTTCGGAAGTGATTTTTTGGTCCTGAAAAGGACCGTTTTACAGGGCTCGTGAACGAGCAAGGCAGGAGAGCGATGGCTTACGCCTTCTTCTCTGTCTTCTTGGGCAGAAGGACTGCCTGGATGTTGGGGAGAACACCACCCTGGGCGATGGTGACTCCAGACAGGAGCTTGTTCAACTCCTCGTCGTTACGGATGGCCAACTGCAAGTGACGAGGGATGATCCTGGTCTTCTTGTTGTCACGGGCAGCGTTGCCGGCCAACTCCAGAACTTCAGCTGCAAGGTACTCCATTACAGCGGCCAAGTAGACAGGAGCTCCAGCTCCGACGCGTTCAGCATAGTTTCCCTTGCGGAGAAGACGATGGATACGTCCGACGGGGAACTGAAGTCCAGCTCTAGATGACCTAGACTTCGACTTGCCCTTAACTTTGCCTCCTTTACCCCTCCCTGACATGTTGATACGAAGGTGCTTTCGACGAAAGTGATGAACGAACGCACGAGTGACCGTGCGAGCGAGTGACGAGTGACGAAGTGATGCCGAAACTTTTCTGAGCTTAATATTTATACTTTCGTGGTGTACCGCGTGCGCTCCTGCGCACACCTACCTTGGCCTCTATTGGCTGCCGTCGCGGTGGTGGGGGAAACTCGACGTCGCGCTGGTGTGCCGCGTGCGCGCGCAGGCGGTACACCAGCATTACTTAAATAGTAGTTCGAACCGCCGCGGCAGCACATTCTCGTCCGAGTCATCGCACCGTTCGTATCGCCGCCATGCCGCCCAAGACGTCTGGGAAAGCTGCCAAAAAAGCTGGGAAGGCCCAGAAGAATATCTCCAAGGGAGATAAGAAGAAGAAGCGCAAGAGGAAGGAATCCTATGCCATATCATTTGCATTCGCAGAGATATATACTGAGTCTTCAAGTGAGTCCCCCATCCGGCCCCTGTGATCTTTTCCATGAAACCAAGCACACCGCTGTAACCGCCATGGTCACAAACCCCCCAACGCCGAAATCCGGACGCTGTAGCTCAAACCGTTCAAAAGTTACAGCCGTTCAAAATTTATGGGTAGGCAACCCGCAAAGTCACAAAAAAAAGGTTAGGTTAGTCCTAGCGCGTTCAAACTTTGCACACCGGTAGTACTCCCGAAAGTGGGGGCATTGGGGCCCTCCCGAAGGAGGCCCCAGTGCCGAAAATTTCGTCCGTTTTGCTCTATCTCTTACCGTTCTCGAGATACGAGCCACCGCGCTCGAGCGCAAACCGCCCGACCACCGTCTGCGTTGCCGTTCGACCCATTGGATATACCCCTAGGCCACACTGGAGGCGCGCCATCCTGCATATGTGCCGTCGTGCAAGCCGGGAGCACCAGAGGACCCCACGGAAGGCCACTGTAGGTTAGGTTAGGCTCAGAGGGACCCCGGCAGAACCCATTAAAGTCGACGTAAGGTTAGGTTAGGCCAAGGTAAACACCAGAGGACCCCACCAAAGTCCACCAAAGGTTAGGTTAGGCCCAGGGCAACACCAGGGGACTTCACCAAAGTGCACCAAAGGGTAGGTTAGGCCCAGGGCAACACTAGGGGACTCCACCAAAGTGCACCAAAGGTTAGGTTAGGCCCAGGGCAACCCCAGGGGACTTCACCAAAGTGCAGCAAAGGTTAGGTTAGGCCCAGGGCTGCACCTGGGGACTCCACCAAAGTGCATTGAAGGTTAGGTTAGGCCCAGAGGACGACCAGGGGACTCCACCAAAGTCAACCAAAGGTTAGGTTAGGCCCAGGGCAACATCAGGGGACTCCACTAAAGTCCACCAAAGGTTAGGTTAGGCCCAGGGCAACACTAGGGGACTTCACCAAAGTGCAGCAAAGGTTAGGTTAGGCCCAGGGCTGCACCTGGGGACTCCACCAAAGTGCATTGAAGGTTAGGTTAGGCCCAGAGGACGACCAGGGGACTCCACCAAAGTCAACCAAAGGTTAGGTTAGGCCCAGGGCAACATCAGGGGACTCCACTAAAGTCCACCAAAGGTTACGTTAGGCCCAGGGCAACATCAGGGGACTCCAGCAAAGTCCACCAAAGGTTAGGTTAGGCCCAGGGCAACACCAGGGGACTTCACCAAAGTGCACCAAAGGTTAGGTTAGGCCCAGGGCAACCCCAGGGGACTTCACCAAAGTGCAGCAAAGGTTAGGTTAGGCCCAGGGCTGCACCTGGGGACTCCACCAAAGTGCATTGAAGGTTAGGTTAGGCCCAGAGGACGACCAGGGGACTCCACCAAAGTCAACCAAAGGTTAGGTTAGGCCCAGGGCAACATCAGGGGACTCCACTAAAGTCCACCAAAGGTTAGGTTAGGCCCAGGGCAACACCAGGGGACTTCACCAAAGTGCACCAAAGGTTAGGTTAGGCCCAGGGCAACCCCAGGGGACTTCACCAAAGTGCAGCAAAGGTTAGGTTAGGCCCAGGGCTGCACCTGGGGACTCCACCAAAGTGCATTGAAGGTTAGGTTAGGCCCAGAGGACGACCAGGGGACTCCACCAAAGTCAACCAAAGGTTAGGTTAGGCCCAGGGCAACATCAGGGGACTCCACTAAAGTCCACCAAAGGTTAGGTTAGGCCCAGGGCAACACTAGGGGACTCCACCAAAGTTCACCAAAGGTTAGGTTAGGCCCAGGGCAACACCAGGGGATTCCACTATAGTGCAACAAAGGTTAGGTTAGGCCCAGGGTTACACCAGGGGACTTCACCAAACGCAGTCTTTGGATGGCCTACACTGAATGCAACACCAGGGCACTATATCAAACACCACAAACTAAATGCAACACCAGTGGGCTCATTAAACACCATTAAACGGTAGGTTAGCGCCACGTTAGCACAAGTGGACACCAACAAACACAATCCGATGCGAACACTAGGGGACCCCACCAAAGTCCACCATAGTTTAATTTAAACCGAAGAAGACCCAAGGGGACCCGAGCAAACACCAAACAAGGGTAGGTAGAGCCCACGCAAGCACAAGGGGACTTCTACAAACACCATCCTAGGAGAAGGCCAGGGGACCAGGGTCCCAAAGTCCACATTACGTTAAGGTAGGCCCAGGCAGACCACACGGCTCCCCGAGCACAAAAGGATTCACCAGAGTGAGTGCAACAGCTACGATTCCGTTACCTACAAAGCATTCCAACGCAGGAATAAAACAGGAATCCATTAACACAGTATTACAGCGAAGCCTCCATCTGATAAGAATATCCATCCACTTGCGAAAACTCAGAGGCAACACACGGCTCCCCGAGCACAGGAGGATTCACCCGTATGAGTGCAACAGCTTCCGCCAAAGCCAAAAAAAGAATCCATGAAATAATAACTTAAATCGAAGCCTCCGTCTGATATGGAAATCCATCCGCGTGCGAACAGGAATCCATTAAGACAGTATTACAGCGAAGCCTCCATCTGATAAGAATATCCATCCACTTGCGAAAACTCAGATGCAGCACACGGCTCCCCGAGCACAGAAGGATTCACCCATATGAGTGCAACAGCTTCCACCAAAGCCAAAAAAAAAAGAATCCATGAAATACTAAGTTAAATCGAAGCCTCCGTCTGATGAGGGCTTCCACCAAAGCCAAAAAAAAAAAGAATCCATGAAATACTAAGTTAAATCGAAGCCTCCGTCTGATAAGGAAATCCATCCGCGAGCGAAGCCTCGGCCTAGTCTACATTTACAAAGTGCTAAAACAGGTCCATCCTGATACTGGCATTTCCTCGAAGGCCATGTCCATCATGAACTCCTTCGTGAACGACATCTTCGAGCGCATCGCTGCTGAGGCCAGCCGTCTCGCTCACTACAACAAGAGGTCCACCATCACCTCCCGGGAGATCCAGACTGCTGTCCGTCTCCTCCTGCCCGGAGAATTGGCCAAGCACGCCGTGTCTGAAGGCACCAAGGCTGTGACCAAGTACACCAGCTCCAAGTAAATTCCTTCTTCCTGTTCGCAGGCTGAAGTGTTTGCTTCCATAAACGGTCCTTTTAAGGACCACAAAATACTTTCCGAAAGGTTACCTTTTCGACAAAGACCAAAAAAATATTAAACCCCCCAACCTTACCTCTACACGCACACGACGAATAAGAAATAAAATAAAAATGGTGGCAACGATTACATACTTACCTTTGGTGAATAGCATGGAACAAAATATAATGTAGCATTACATCGAGGGACTTCACTTACCAACGACAAAGAAAATATAATAATAAATTAACGGAAAATAACGCAACATTACACGAAATTTCCCAGCAATATATACGGAATGTGTGTGCAAGACGTACGCAATAGAATGAGACGAAACAACATAATGGTACATTATATAAAAGAAGACACTCACCTGGTTCGCGGCTGTTGATTTCTCAGAGAGAAAAAAGTGAGAAAGAAAAAAAAAAGTATCTTGAAACGTTGTAGCCAAACATTTATCTTACCTTGGACACTGTGTGCAATGTGTGTAGAATGCAAACGCACAGGCTCAGTTCGGTTGGGTTAGGTTAGGTTAGGTTAGGTTAGGTAGGTTGGGTTAGGTTGGGTTAGGTTAGGTTAGGCTACGTTAGGTTAGGTTAGGTTAGGCTATGTTAGGTTTAGATTCAAGGATTCATAAAAAACCTAACCTAGCCTAACCTAACCTAGCCTAACCTAACCTAACCTAACCTAACCTAACCTAGCCTAACCAAGCCTAACCTAACCTAACCTAACCCTCTTAACCTAATCGAGCCTAACCTAACCTAATCGAGCCTCTTCTAGCCTAACCTAACCTAATCGAGCCTCTTCTAGCCTAACCTAACCTAATCTAGCCTAACCTAACCTAACCTACCGCGTAGTCAGAGAGGGAGCAATGATATCAGAGACGTGAAGGAAGTAGGCGAGAAAAAAGAATTAAACGAAAACAACAAAAACATGAAGAAAGGGTACGCGTCAAAAAAAAAAAAAAAAAAAAAAAAAAAAAAAAAAAAGGGGGGAATTCGAAACTGAAATTCCTTTATTTCAGAGGGATCATGATTGTTTATGATGGGCCGAACCGGGCGGCACTGCAATGCCCGGACAACCCGTGAAAGTGGTGCTGCAAGCAGCCAACACACTTTCCTGTTCCAAAAACCAGTTTAATATTCTGACACCGCAATGCGGTGTGTACCAGATATTAAGCTGATAAGAACAGATACTACACTTTGATCTTAGCCAAAAGGCCGAGAAGCGATAAAGTTCAACTAGAATTACTAGTGTCTAGTGACAACGATAACCGAGAAACGCGGAGGAACCCGCCGACTCGCGCCTCCAACGTGTGGCGGGCAGAGGCTCTAGCTGCTTTGTAGCCGATGACGTCACGTGCCTCCCGGCAGCTGACCGAGCGCGGCACTGCCCCATTTGACGGTCGTTGGGGTTTTCAAGATGGCGGCGCAGTGCCACAATTTGGTGGCGTGCCGATTTCAAGATGCCGGCGCATTGTCGTTTCTGGACGTCGTGAGGTGTCTTTGATGGCGGTGCATTGCCCCATTTGGACAGGGTGGGTTTTTGAAGGTGGGTGGTTTTGCCCCATTTGGACGTCGTTCGTTCCAAGATGGCTGCGTCAGGTCGTATCGTGCGTTTGCTGTCCGTTTTTGTTGTTGGGGGTGTGCTTTTGGGAGGCCGTCCGCCAATGGGGCGGCCCTAAGGCGAACCTATCGCCGATTTTTGATTTTTTTTCCATTTTTGGACTCTTTTTTTTTTTTTTTTTTTTTTTTTTTTTTTTTTTTTGCGGTATTCCTTTTTGAATTTTTTTGGGGTTGTGTGGAGATGTGTGGTGTTGTGTTTTCGGTTTGTGGTTGTTGGTAAACCGCTTGGGGCAGGGGGCTATGTGCTTCGGTGGTAGAGGTTGTTGTGTGTGTGTGGGGCCGGATGGCAAAATTTGTTTTTTTGTTGTTGTTTTACTGTATTGTTGTTGTTTTCCTTTGTTGTTGTTGTTTCGTGGTCCATGTGGGGGGGCGGATGGCAAAATTTGCTGTTGTGGTTGTTGTTGTTGTTCAGTAGTGGGGAATGTTTTTTTCTTTTTTTTTTTTCTTTGTTATTGTCTCTGCGCGTACCTGGGATGTGCGAAATGTGACCTTGTTGTTGTTGTTTGTCTGTGTTGTTGTTGTTTGGGGTAGCGTTGAATTTTGCGGATTTCGGTGTTAGGGGGAGGAGCCCCTTGAGGCGCAAGTAGGTAGGCAACCCATTCGACGTGGGTGTGCGATGGGTTGCCTATACATCAGGGTGTGACCAATGGGTAGGTAGGGTGTGCTGTTGCGCAGGCAATGTGTTGCTATGCGTAGGTGTTGGTAGCAAGACCTTGTTGCAGCTGTCCCTATGCATAGGCGTAGGTAGCAGAGCGTTGCTAGAGGTGTCCCTATGCATAGGCGTAGCTAGCAGAGCGTTGCTAGAGGTGTCCCTATGCATAGGCGTAGCTAGCAAGATGTTGCTAGAGGTGTCCCTATGCATAGGCGTAGGTAGCAAGGCGTTGCTGGAGGTGTCCCGATGCATAGGCGTAGGCTTGCTGGAGCAAGGCGTTGCAAGGAGGTGTCCCTATGCATAGGCGTAGCTATGCATAGGTAGGGTTAGCAATGCATTGGTCCATGCGTACCTATGCATAGGTAGGGTTAGCAATGCACTGGTCCATGCGTACCTATGCATAGGTAGGGTTAGCAATGCATTGGTCCATGCGTACCTATGCATAGGTAGGGTTAGCAATGCACTGGTCCATGCGTACCTATGCATAGGTAGGGTTAGCAATGCATTGGTCCATGCGTACCTATGCATAGGTAGGGTTAGCAATGCACTGGTCCATGCGTACCTATGCATTGGTAGGGTTTAGCAATGCATTGGTCCATGCGTACCTAGGTTTAGCAATGCATAGGGCCGTCGTTTGCCTATGTGTAGCTGGTCTGCAGCAATGCATTGGTCGACGTTCTGCTATGCATGGTCCGTCTCTGGCGATGCGTTGATCCACACTTAGTGATGTGTAGGATAGGTTAGGGAATGTGGGAGGGTGTTCTTTTTTTGCCTGTCTGTCTTTCTGTGTGTCCGACGTTGAAGGAAACGATGGTCTAGTGGCCAGTCTGCGCCTCTTGTGCGTAGGTTGTTCGGGTGCGATCCCTGAACGTCGTCTTCAATGTGTCTTCTTCTGATTCTCTCTTATGTCTCTTCTGATGTCTGTGGGGTCATGTGGTGGGTGTTCTCGGATGCGGAATTTTCTAGGGAAGCGAATGGGCACACTTTGGAAGACGTCATACTTTCCGTTCGGGTGGTGTCGCATGAAAACCCGTGACGTGCGCACGGTGGCACGTGGATGGAACTTGTGAAAAGAAACGACGTATCTGGGGTGTTGCATCACTGCACATACGGCAACAACAAAAAAAAAAAAAAAAAAAAAAAAAAAAAGACATCAACCAAAAAATCTCAAAAACCAAATTTTTCAAATTTTTCGAAAAGAAATGCCAACGACATGTGGTGTTCCCAAGCGGTCACCCATCTAAGTACTAACCACACCCAATGCTGCTTGACTTCGGTGTGCGGAAGGGAACCGGTAGACCCAGCATGGTATGGTCGTTGGCAAGAGACTACGGGATCGCGTATGGTACATGTAGCGTTCCCACGGTTGGTCCGATAGGCGTGGCTTGAGTCGGGTTCGAGTCAAGTCACAAAGTGCGGTGTGCGTGCACACACACGGGGCGACACTTGGTTGTACACGCGTATTCGATTTCTGTGTGCCTTACTGTCGTCCGTGTTGAGTTGTTTTGGGGCACGTTCGTAAAGTTAGGTTAGGCCAATTAGGTTAGGTTAGCTTAGGTTAGGCTTGATTAGGCTAGCTTGTGCCAAATTAGGTTAGGTTAGGCTGGGTCAGGCTCGATTAGGTTAGGTTAGGCTGGGTTAGGCTCGATCACGTTACGCCGGGTTGCGTGGCCCACAGCGCACCGTTCTCGAGGTACGTCGTTCTGAACTTTTTGTTTGCCTGGAGCAGCATGAGAACTTTCTGAAGCCTAAGCTAACCTCAACTAACCTAACCTAACCAACCTAATGGGGCCCAACTTATCCCAAGACTGCCTGAACACACCTGGGCCTGAGCACACCTACCCAGGCCTCTCACTCTGTTGAGAACTCGCTGACCGTGACGTTTAGAGTGCCGATGTCGGAAATTCGCGAAGCACACGTTGTGGTGTGACCTTGCCCGACATTGTGACGCGGTCGTCACGACCGTCACATAAATTTCCCTGAAACGGACTGTCGTGTGACAGCGTCCGCTCCAGGTTGTGCTGCGTCCATGCAGCGCAGCGCTTATGTCGATGTGGGTTGACGATATCGGAATACGGTCATCTTCGAGGCAGCGTTCGTCACGACGAAGACGGTGTCACGACCGTGACATGTCACGTGACTCGTGTGAGAAATCCTCGATGGGATCCAGTGCAGCGGGTAAGGGGGGCCACCCTCTGGGGGAGCTGCCAGATCGCCGCTTGCGTGTGCACACACACACACGTCGTCGTCGTCGACAGTTTTTCGGGCTTCGCATCGTCGCTAATGAATCGCGAGTGTGACGAGTCGCGTTCTGTGACACGAGACTGCATCCGTGTCACGATGTTGACGTCCGATCGCGGGTCGGTGCATAAGGGGTTAAAGGCGTGGAGTAAATCGTGTCAAGCCGAGTGTGGCTCGTCGGCGAGCGTGGTAGAGCCGCGACTTTGTTTGATGCAGGGTTGTGATTGATCGTGCTTGCAACCGTTGTCCTGCGTCTGCGGGACCTGAGATTCGGCACGGACGTTCGCAAAGGTTGTCGCTGTCATGTGAAGTGCGTGGGGACCGTCGAACACGCGGGGAACGTCCGTAAATGAGCGAAATAGGTGATGTAGTGCGGCTCTCGGGAGTGCTTCTCGGTTTTGTACGCGGTTTCTGACGGTGTTGCGGCATGACGGGGTGCCCGTCGACGGTCTCGTACGGAAGCCCGTTCCCTACTCTATCCGTCCGTACCCGTGGTTTCGCGGGGGGTCGCGACTTACGGGTCGAAAAGTCGGTCGGAATAGGGAGTCGAGCACGGTCTCGGTGGCTCGCGGGGGGGCCCGCGGTGCTCTCGGTACACCGTCTGCGTTGCCGTTCGTCCGAGGTGATGTAGTCAGACGCCGGCCGACGTGCGCGCCATCCTGTTTTCGATTCGTCGTTCAACAAGTGCGTCATCGTCGTCAGTCGTCATGTCCGAAGCCGAAGCTGCAGCTCCCGTGGCCGCGAGCCCCAAGAAAGCCGCCAAGTCCGCCGCGGCGGCCAAGAAGCCACGCGCCAAGCCCGCGCACCCCAAGACCGCGGATATGGTCAATTCGGCCATCAAGAACCTGAAGGAGAGGGGCGGCTCCTCCCTGCAGGCCATCAAGAAGTACATCTCCGCCAACTACAAGGTGGACGCCGAGAAGCTGTCGCCGTTCATCAAGAAGTACCTGAAGGGTGCCGTCACCGGAGGCAAGCTCGTCCAGACCAAGGGCAAGGGTGCTTCTGGATCCTTCAAGCTGGCCAGCAAGGAGAAGGTGGAGAAGACGGAGAAGAAGCCGAAGAAGGTCGCCGCCGCCGCAGCCCCTAAGAAGGCCAAGGCTGCCGGAGAGAAGAAGGCCAAGGCCGCGCCTAAGAAACCCGCCGCCGGTGACAAGAAGCCCAAGGTCGCCGCGAAGAAGCCCGCTGCTGCCGCCGCCAAGAAACCCGCTGCTGCCGCCGCCAAGAAACCCGCTGCCGGCGCCGCCAAGAAGCCCAAGAGCCCCAGCAAGGCCAAGAAGGCAACCAAGGCCCCTGCCGCCAAGAAGCCCAAGGCACCCAAGCCCAAGAAGGCCGCCGCCAAGCCCAAAGCTGCTCCCAAGAAGAAGTGAAGAGTTCACTCTCACGTCTTCTTCCTCCTCCCCCCTTAAACGCACTGCGCCGTCTCGGCCGTTGCAAAACAGCCTTTTTCAAGGCTAACAAATCTCTCCCGAGAGATCGACTCGAACAAAGACCGAAATAATGAACCCTCCCCTCTATCCTGAACCTAAACCCCACCCTCATTTCACCTAACACCGCGAAATCGAACCTCCTTCAAGACCTTGTAAATGTATACCGCGAGCACGGGGAGCGCCTGCCATCGAGAGGGTAGGCCGTCCGCATCGCACGGCTGCTCACCGCGTAGCCTACGTAGGAGGCGACCTCCGTCCGCGCGCGCGGGCGGGCGGGCGGGAAAACACACGCACACACATAAAGAGGAGTAGGGGGCGGGGGAAACAGGGTGTACCTACGCGTGTTCTCTTTATTTCTTTGCAATGCGAGGGTGTTGGGGTAATTACTGTGTATCAAATCGGTAAGTCTTTGTTGTTCGTTAACCTTTCGGGAAACATGTTTTGGCCCTTAAAAGGGCCGATTTGGTGCTTATCCGGGTTAGGGAAAAGACTTTTTAAGCGCGTTCACCACGGATGCGGCGAGCCAGCTGGATGTCCTTTGGCATGATGGTCACACGCTTGGCGTGGATGGCGCACAAGTTGGTATCTTCAAAGAGACCGACCAGGTAAGCTTCTGAAGCTTCTTGCAAAGCCATAACGGCAGAGCTTTGAAATCTTAAATCAGTTTTAAAATCTTGCGCAATTTCTCGCACAAGGCGCTGGAAGGGGAGCTTCCTTATCAAAAGCTCAGTGCTTTTCTGATAACGACGGATCTCACGAAGAGCGACGGTACCGGGGCGGTAACGATGGGGCTTCTTCACACCTCCGGTGGCTGGGGCACTCTTGCGAGCAGCTTTGGTGGCCAGCTGTTTGCGGGGGCCTTGCCTCCGGTGGACTTCCTGGCGGTCTGCTTGGTACGGGCCATGGCGACGACGACGTTCTTCTCGTGAACACGGAGTACGACGAACTGATGCCGCGCTCCTCGCCGACGGGGGTATATGTAGGGTGCGCGGTGCTGGCGGTTGCTGCGCGCGCGCGCGATCCTCGCTCGTGATTGGTCGTCGGCAACGTGCACGCGACGGAGCGAGCCGATTGGTCGAACGCGACCGTAGCGACGCGGCCCGGGCGAGCGCTTAAAAGCCCGTGCGCGCGGAGTAGCGGCATCACTTCGTCGAGCTCCTTCAAGAAGTACACGTCGCTGCTCATTCAAGATGACGGGAAGAGGCAAGGGAGGCAAGGGACTTGGCAAAGGAGGAGCCAAGCGTCACCGCAAGGTTCTCCGTGACAACATCCAGGGCATCACCAAGCCCGCCATCCGCCGTTTGGCCCGCCGTGGTGGTGTCAAGCGTATCTCCGGTCTCATCTACGAGGAGACCCGTGGTGTGCTCAAGGTGTTCCTGGAAAACGTCATCCGTGACGCCGTCACCTACACCGAGCACGCCAAGAGGAAGACCGTCACCGCCATGGACGTCGTCTACGCCCTGAAACGCCAGGGCCGTACCCTCTACGGTTTCGGAGGTTAATTACCTTCTGCACTATCCCACCGGGGTTTTGCAAAACATAATTCTAAAACGGTCCTTTTAAGGACCAAAAAATCCTTCCAGAAAGGTCAACTCTAAACAAAGACTTAAGTAACCTAACCCTTCTCCTACCTTACCATCATTTATTTTGCTGCTGTCATGGAATATATATGTACACACATGACGAAAAACACGCAAACATTTATGAATAATAAAGTGAATAATAGCAAGAGACACTAACAAAGCACGTGCACCTTAAGCACTTTAAGCACTAATGACGCGGTCTTAAGAACACTGCGCGTGCAACATATCGCTGCGAGACGCGTGTGTAACTTGCGACGTGTGGGATGTCGTCATGGAGCACGAAGTTAAGCACGCGGTGTGCATTACGCGTTCGTCATTAAGCACGCGGTGACCGTTCCGTATACGTCGTCGTAGTTAAGCACGCGGTGACCGTTACGTATATGTCGTCGTAGTTAAGCACGCGGTGGCCGTTACGTATATGATGTCGCGACTAAGTTCGAAGTGAAGCACGACGCGGTGACCGTTTTACGTATGCGGTGTCGCGTCTGTAGCGTCGTAACTAAGCACGTGCTTAGTCCGATCGTGTCATAACGCGTGTATATATTGTCGTACATGTCGACGTCGTGTATTACGTGCCTCTCGGACACAGTGAGTGGGATGCAAAGGTTAGGTTTTTGGTCTTTGTTCGAGCTATCCTTTCGGAAGTGATTTTTTGGTCCTGAAAAGGACCGTTTTACAGGGCTCGTGAACGAGCAAGGCAGGAGAGCGATGGCTTACGCCTTCTTCTCTGTCTTCTTGGGCAGAAGGACTGCCTGGATGTTGGGGAGAACACCACCCTGGGCGATGGTGACTCCAGACAGGAGCTTGTTCAACTCCTCGTCGTTACGGATGGCCAACTGCAAGTGACGAGGGATGATCCTGGTCTTCTTGTTGTCACGGGCAGCGTTGCCGGCCAACTCCAGAACTTCAGCTGCAAGGTACTCCATTACAGCGGCCAGGTAGACAGGAGCTCCAGCTCCGACGCGTTCAGCATAGTTTCCCTTGCGGAGAAGACGATGGATACGTCCGACGGGGAACTGAAGTCCAGCTCTAGATGACCTAGACTTCGACTTGCCCTTAACCTTGCCTCCTTTACCCCTCCCTGACATGTTGATACGAAGGTGCTTTCGACGAAAGTGATGAACGAACGCACGAGTGACCGTGCGAGCGAGCGACGAGTGACGAAGTGATGCCGAAAATTTTCTGAGCTTAATATTTATACTTTCGTGGTGTACCGCGTGCGCTCCTGCGCACACCTACCTTGGCCTCTATTGGCTGCCGTCGCGGTGGTGGGGGAAACTCGACGTCGCGCTGGTGTGCCGCGTGCGCGCGCAGGCGGTACACCAGCATTACTTAAATAGTAGTTCGAACCGCGGCAGCACATTCTCGTCCGAGTCATCGCACCGTTCGTATCGCCGCCATGCCGCCCAAGACGTCTGGAAAAGCTGCCAAAAAAGCTGGGAAGGCCCAGAAGAATATCTCCAAGGGAGATAAGAAGAAGAAGCGCAAGAGGAAGGAATCCTATGCGATATCATTTTTTTGTCAAGTAATCTACAAAGTCTTCACGGAGGTTGTTGTAGCGAACCTAACATTCTGAGACTTAAACTTGAAACTTCACCGTAACGGCCATGGTCACAAACCCCCCCAACGCCGAAATCTGGACGCTGTACCTCAAACCGTTCAAAAGTTACAGCCGTTCAAAATTTATGGGTAGGCAACCCGCAAAGTCAGAAAAAGGTTAGGTTAGTCCTAGCGCGTTCAAACTTTGCACACCGGTAGTACTCCCGAAAGTGGGGGCATTGGGGCCCTCCCGAAGGAGGCCCCAGTGCCAAAAATTTTGTCCGTTTTGCTCTATCTCTTACCGTTCTCGAGATACGAGCCACCGCGCTCGAGCGCAAATCGCCCTACCACCGTCTGCGTTGCCGTTCGACCCCTCCACCGTCTGCGTTGCAGTTCGACCCATTGGATATACCCCTAGGCCACACTGGAGGCGCGCCATCCTGCCTATGTGCCGTCGTGCAAGCCGGGAGCACCAGAGGACCCCACGGAAGGCCACTTTAGGTTAGGTTAGGCTCAGAGGGACCCCGGCAGAACCCATTAAAGTCGACGTAAGGTTAGGTTAGGCCAAGGTAAACACCAGAGGACCCCACCAAAGTCCACCAAAGGTTAGGTTAGGCCCAGGGCAACACCAGGTTAGGTTACTCCACCAAACTCCACCAAAGTCCACCAAAGGTTAGGTTAGGCCCAGGGCAACACCAGGGGACTCCTCCAAAGTCCACCAAAGGTTAGGTTAGGCCCAGGGCAACACCAGGGGACTTCACCAAAGTGCACCAAAGGTTAGGTTAGGCCCAGGGCAACACCAGGGGACTCCACCAAAGTGCACCAAAGGTTAGGTTAGGCCCAGGGCAACACCAGGGGACGCCACCAAAGTGCACCAAAGGTTAGGTTAGGCCCAGGGCAACACCAGGTTAGACTCACCAAAGTGCACCAAAGGTTAGGTTAGGCCCATGGCAACACCAGGAGACTCCACTAAAGTGCACCAAAGGTTAGGTTAGGCCCAGGGCAACACTAGGGGACTCCTCCAAAGTGCACCAAAGGTTAGGTTAGGCCTAGGGCAACACCAGGGGACACCACCAAAGTGCACCAAAGGTTAGGTTAGGCCCAGGGCAACACCAGGGGACTACCAAAGTGTTAGGTTAGGCCCAGGGCAACACCAGGGGACTCCCACCAAAGTGCACCAAAGGTTAGGTTAGGCCCAGGGCAACACCAGGGGACTCCACCAAAGTGCACCAAAGGTTAGGTTAGGCCCAGGGCAACACCAGGGGACTCTCACCAAAGTTAGGCCCAGGGCAACACCTGGGGACTCCACCAAAGTGTTAGGTTAGGTTAGGCCCAGGGCAACACCAGGGGACTTCACCAAAGTGCACCAAAGGTTAGGTTAGGCCCAGGGCAACACCAGGGGACTCCACCAAAGTGCACCAAAGGTTAGGTTAGGCCCAGGGCAACACCAGGGGACTCCACCAAAGTGCACCAAAGGTTAGGCCCAGGGCAACACCAGGGGACTAAAAGGTTAGGTTAGGGGCAACCCAGGGCACCACACCAGGGGACTCCACCAAAGTGCACCAAAGGTTAGGTTAGGCCCAGGGCAAGGTTAGGGGACTCCACTTCAAAGTGCACCAAAGGTTAGGTTAGGCCCAGGGCAACACAGGGGACTCCACCAAAGTGCACCAAAGGTTAGGTTAGGCCCAGGGCAACACCAGGGGACTCCACCAAAGTGCACCAAAGGTTAGGTTAGGCCCAGGGCAACACCAGGGGACTCCACCAAAGTGCACCAAAGGTTAGGTTAGGCCCAGGGCAACACCAGGGGACTCCACCAAAGTGCACCAAAGGTTAGGTTAGGCCCAGGGCACCAGGGGACACCAGGGGACCCACCAAAGTGCACCAAAGGTTAGGTTAGGCCCAGGGCAACCCAACACCAAAGGGGGCCCAGGGCACTCCACCAAAGTGCACCAAAGGTTAGGTTAGGCCCAGGGCAACACCAGGGGACACCACCAAAGTGCACCAAAGGTTAGGTTAGGCCCAGGGCAACACCAGGGGACACCACCAAAGTGCACCAAAGGTTAGGTTAGGCCCAGGGCAACACCAGGGGACTCAGGGGACTCACCAAAGTGCACCAAAGGTTAGGTTAGGCCCAGGGCAACACCAGGGGACTCCACCAAAGGTTAGGTTAGGCTCAGGGCAACACCTGGGGAATTCACCAAAGTGCACCAAAGGTTAGGTTAGGCCCAGGGCAACACCAGGGGACTTCGACAAACACAGTCTAAGGTTAGGTTAGGCCCAGGGCAACACCAGGGGACTCCACCAAAGTGCACCAAAGGTTAGGTTAGGCCCAGGGCAACACCAGGGGACACCACCAAAGTGCACCAAAGGTTAGGTTAGGCCCAGGGCAACACCAGGGGACACCACCAAAGTGCACCAAACGTTAGGTTAGGCCCAGGGCAACACTAGGGGACACCACTAAAGTGCACCATAGGTTAGGTTAGGCACTGGGCAACACTAGGGGACTCCACCAAAGTGCACCAAAGGTTAGGTTAGGCCCAGGGCAACACTAGGGGACTCCACTTAAGTGCACCAAAGGTTAGGTTAGGTCCAGGGAAACACCAGGGGACTTCACCAAACGCAGTCTTTGGATGGCCTTGACTGAATTCAACACCAGGGCACTATACCAAACACCACAAACTAAATGCAACATCAGTGGGCTCACCAAACACCATTAAACGGTAGGTTAGCGCCACGTTACAAAAGTGGACACTAACAAACACAATCCGATGCGAACACTAGGGGACCCCACCAAAGTCCACCATTGTTTAACTAAACCGAGGAAGACACAAGGGGACCCGAGCAAACACCAAACAAGGGTGGGTAGAGCCCACGCAAGCACAGGGGGACTTCTACAAACACCATCCTAGGAGAAGGCCAGGGGACGTCCCAAAGTCCACATTACGTTAAGGTAGGCCCGGGCAGACAAAAGGGGACGAGACCAGACACCATATAAGGTTAGGACAGAGCCAGCCAAGCAAGAGGGGCAACCACCAAACACAATCTTATTGCAACACCAGGGGAGCACACCAAAGTCCACCAAACATAAAACTGGGCCCACGCAGAGACAAGTGCACTGAAGCAAACACTATGTAAGGTGAGGTGGGGCCCATGCGAACACAACGGAACTTCAACATACAGAATCGTACGCAAACCCAGCGAACCACGTAAAAGTCTAACTAAGGTTCAAATAGGCCATGGCAAACACATGGGGACTCCACCAAACACCACATTGGTAACACACGGGCCCCCTAGCGTAGCCTAACGAAGCCTAACCTAACCTTACATAATCAATGCTTACATAGCTTAACCTAACCTAGCGCGTGCGAAGCCTCCATCTGACAAGAATTTTCATCCGCGTGCAAAGGCTCAGAGGCAACACACGGGTCCCCGAGCACAGAAGGATTCACCAGTCTGAGTGAAACCACTACGATTCACTATTCCACAAAACATTCCACCACAGGCAAAAAAAAGGAATCCATTAACACAGCGTTCCAGCGAAGCCCCCATCTGATACGAATATCCATCCACTTGCGAAACCTCAGAGGCAACACACGGCTCCCCGAGCACAAAAGGATTCACCAGAGTGTGTGCAACAGCTACGATTCAGTTACCCACAAAGCATTCCAACGCAGGAACAAAACAGGAATCCATTAACACAATATTACAGCGAAGCCTCCATCTGATAAGCAAATCCATCCACTTGCGAAAACTCAGAGGCAACACACGGCTCCCTGAGCACAGAAGGATTCACCCGTATGAGTGCAACAGCTTCCACCAAAGCCAAAAAAAAGGAATCAATGAAACAATAACTTAAATCGAAGCCTCCGTCTGATATGGAAATCCATCCGCGTGCGAACAGGAATCCATTAACACAGTATTACAGCGAAGCCTCCATCTGATAAGCAAATCCATCCACTTGCGAAAACTCAGAGGCAACACACGGCTCCCCGAGCACAGAAGGATTCACCCGTATGAGTGCAACAGCTTCCACCAAAGCCAAAAAAAAGAATCCATGAAATACTAAGTTAAATCGAAGCCTCCGTCTGATAAGAGCTTCCACCAAAGCCAAAAAAAAGAATCCATGAAATAATAAGTTAAATCGAAGCCTCCGTCGGATATGGAAATCCATCCGCATGCGAACAGGAATCCATTAAGACAGTATTACAGCGAAGCCTCCACCTGGCAAGAATATCCAACCGCGGGCGAAGCCTCGGCCTAGTTTACATTTACAAAGTGCTAAAACAGGTCCATCCTGATACTGGCATTTCCTCGAAGGCCATGTCCATCATGAACTCCTTCGTGAACGACATCTTCGAGCGCATCGCTGCTGAGGCCAGCCGTCTCGCTCACTACAACAAGAGGTCCACCATCACCTCCCGGGAGATCCAGACTGCTGTCCGTCTCCTCCTGCCCGGAGAATTGGCCAAGCACGCCGTGTCTGAAGGCACCAAGGCTGTGACCAAGTACACCAGCTCCAAGTAAATTCCTTCTTCCTGTTCGCAGGCTGAAGTGTTTGCTTCCATAAACGGTCCTTTTAAGGACCACAAAATACTTTCCGAAAGGTTACCTTTTCGACAAAGACCAAAAAAATATTAAACCCCCCAACCTTACCTCTACACGCACACGACGAATAAGAAATAAAATAAAAATGGTGGCAACGATTACATACTTACCTTTGGTGAATAGCATGGAACAAAATATAATGTAGCATTACATCGAGGGACTTCACTTACCAACGACAAAGAAAATATAATAATAAATTAACGGAAAATAACGCAACATTACACGAAATTTATACGGAATGTGTGTGCAAGACGTACGCAATAGAATGAGACGAAACAACATAATGGTACATTATATAAAAGAAGACACTCACCTGGTTCGCGGCTGTTGATTTCTCAGAGAGAAAAAAGTGAGAAAGAAAAAAAAAGTATCTTGAAACGTCGTAGCCAAACTTTTATCTTACCTTGGACACTGTGTGCAATGTGTGTAGAATGCAAACGCACAGGCTCAGTTAGGTTGGGTTAGGTTAGGTTAGGTTAGGTTGGGCTAGGTTAGGTTAGGTTAGGTTAGGTTAGGTTAGGTTAGGTTAGGTTTAGGTTAGGTTAGGTTTAGATTCAAGGATTCATAAAAAACCTAACCTAGGTTTAGATTCAACCTTCATAAAAAACCTAACCTAGCCTAACCTAGCCTAACCTAACCTAACCTAACCTAACCTAACCTAACCTAGCCTAACCTAACCTAACCTAACCTAATCGAGCCTCTTCTAGCCTAACCTAACCTAATCGAGCCTCTTCTAGCCTAACCTAACCTAATCGAGCCTCTTCTAGCCTAACCTAACCTAATCTAGCCTAACCTAACCTAACCTACCGCGTAGTCAGAGAGGGAGCAATGATATCAGAGACGTGAAGGAAGTAGGCGAGAAAAAAGAATTAAACGAAAACAACAAAAACATGAAGAAAGGGTACGCGTCAAAAAAAAAAAAAAAAAAAAAAAAAAAGGAAGGGGAATTCGAAACTGAAATTCCTTTATTTCAGAGGGATCATGATTGTTTATGATGGGCCGAACCGGGCGGCACTGCAATGCCCGGACAACCCGTGAAAGTGGTGCTGCAAGCAGCCAACACACTTTCCTGTTCCAAAAACCAGTTTAATATTCTGACACCGCAATGCGGTGTGTACCAGATATTAAGCTGATAAGAACAGATACTACACTTTGATCTTAGCCAAAAGGCCGAGAAGCGATAAGGTTCACCTAGAATTACTAGTGTCTAGTGACAACGATAACCGAGAAACGCGGAGGAACCCGCCGACTCGCGCCTCCAACGTGTGGCGGGCAGAGGCTCTAGCTGCTTTGTAGCCGATGACGTCACGTGCCTCCCGGCAGCTGACCGAGCGCGGCACTGCCCCATTTGACGGTCGTTGGGGTTTTCAAGATGGCGGCGCAGTGCCACAATTTGGTGGCGTGTCGATTTCAAGATGGCGGCGCATTGTCGTTTCTGGACGTCGTGAGGTGTCTTTGATGGCGGTGCATTGCCCCATTTGGACAGGGTGGGTTTTTGAAGGTGGCAGTTTGCCCCATTTGGACGTCGTTCGTTCCAAGATGGCTGCGTCAGGTCGTATCGTGCGTTTGCTGTCCGTTTTCTGTTGTTGGGGGTGTGCTTTTGGGAGGCCGTCCGCCAATGGGGCGGCCCTAAGGCGAACCTATCGCCGATTTTTGATTTTTTTTCCATTTTTGGACTCTTTTTTTTTTTTTTTTTTTTTTTTTTTTTTTTTTTCGGATTCCTTTTTGAATTTTTTTGGTGTTGTGTGGAGATGTGTGGTGTGGTGTTGTGTTTTCGGTTTGTGGTTGTTGGTAAACCGCTTGGGGCAGGGGGCTATGTGCTTCGGTGGTAGAGGTTGTTGTGTGTGTGGGGCCGGATGGCAAAATTTGGTTTTTTGTTGTTTTACTGTATTGTTGTTGTTTTCCTTTGTTGTTGTTGTTTAATGGTCCATGTGGGGGGCGGATGGCAAAATTTGCTGTTGTGGTTGTTGTTTTCAGTAGTGGGGGGAATGTTTTTTTTTTTTTTTTTTTTTTTCTTGGTTATTGTCTCTGCGCGTACCTGGGATGTGCGAAATGTGACCTTGTTGTTGTTGTTTGTCTGTGTTGTTGTTGTTTGGGGTAGCGTTGATTTTTGCGGATTTCGGTTTTAGGGGGGAGGAGCCCCTTGAGGCGCAAGTAGGTAGGCAACCCATTCGACGTGGGTGTGCGATGGGTTGCCTATGCATCAGGGTGTGACCAATGGGTAGGTAGGGTCTGCTATTGCGCAGGCAATGTGTTGCTGTGCGTAGGTGTTGGTAGCAAGACCTTGTTGCAGCTGTCCCTATGCATAGGCGTAGGTAGCAGCTAGCAGCGTTGCTAGAGGTGTCCCTATGCATAGGCGTAGCTAGCAAGACGTTGCTACAGGTGTCCCTATGCATAGGCGTAGGTAGCAAGGCGTTGCTGGAGGTGTCCCGATGCATAGGCGTAGCTAGCAAGGCGTTGCTGGAGGTGTCCCTATGCATAGGAAGGGGTTAGCAATGCGTTGCTGGAGGTGTATGCATAGGTAGGGTTAGCAATGCATTGGTCCATGCGTACCTATGCATAGGTAGGGTTAGCAATGCACTGGTCCATGCGTACCTATGCATAGGTAGGGTTAGCAATGCACTGGTCCATGCGTACCTATGCATAGGTAGGGTTAGCAATGCACTGGTCCATGCGTACCTATGCATAGGTAGGGTTAGCAATGCACTGGTCCATGCGTACCTATGCATTGGTAGGGTTTAGCAATGCATTGGTCCATGCGTACCTAGGTTTAGCAATGCATAGGGCCGTCGTTTTCCTATGTGTAGCTGGTCTGCAGCAATGCATTGGTCGACGTTCTGCTATGCATGGTCCGTCTCTGGCGATGCGTTGATCCACACTTAGTGATGTGTAGGATAGGTTAGGGAATGTGGGAGGGTGTCCTTTTTTGCCTGTCTGTCTTTCTGTGTGTCCGACGTTGAAGGAAACGATGGTCTAGTGGCCAGTCTGCGCCTCTTGTGCGTAGGTTGTTCGGGTGCGATCCCTGAACGTCGTCTTCAATGTGTCTTCTTCTGATTCTCTCTTATGTCTCTTCTGATGTCTGTGGGGTCATGTGGTGGGTGTTCTCGGATGCGGAATTTTCTAGGGAAGCGAATGGGCACACTTTGGAAGACGTCATACTTTCCGTTCGGGTGGTGTCGCATGAAAACCCGTGACGTGCGCACGGTGGCACGTGGATGGAACTTGTGAAAAGAAACGACGTATCTGGGGTGTTGCATCACTGCACATACGGCAACAACAAAAAAAAAAAAAAAAAAAAAAAAAAAAAAAGACATCAACCAAAAAATCTCAAAAACCAAATTTTTCAAATTTTTCGAAAAGAAATGCCAACGACATGTGGTGTTCCCAAGCGGTCACCCATCTAAGTACTAACCACACCCAATGCTGCTTGACTTCGGTGTGCGGAAGGGAACCGGTAGACCCAGCGTGGTATGGTCGTTGGCGAGAGACTAAGGGATCGCGTATGGTACATGTAGCGTTCCCACGGTTGGTCCGATAGGCGTGGCTTGAGTCGGGTTCGAGTCAAGTCACGAAGTGCGGTGTGCGTGCACACACACGGGGCGACACGTAGTTGTACACGCGTATTCGATTTCTGTGTGCCTTACTGTCGTCCGTGTTAAGTTGTTTTGGGGCACGTTCGTAAAGTTAGGTTAGGCCAATTAGGTTAGGTTAGCTTAGGTTAGGCTTGATTAGGCTAGCTTGTGCCAAATTAGGTTAGGTTAGGCTGGGTCAGGCTCGATTAGGTTAGGTTAGGCTGGGTTAGGCTCGATCACGTTACGCCGGGTTGCGTGGCCCACAGCGCACCGTTCTCGAGGTACGTCGTTCTGAACTTTTTGTTTGCCTGGAGCAGCATGAGAACTTTCTGAAGCCTAAGCTAACCTCAACTAACCTAACCTAACCTAACCTAACGGGGCCCAACTTATCCCAAGACTGCCTGAACACACCTGGGCCTGAGCACACCTACCCAGGCCTCTCGAACTGCATGCGTGTGGGTGGGCACTCTGTTGGGAACTCGCTGCCCGTGACGTTTAGAGTGCCGATGTCGGAAATTCGCGAAGTAGACGTTGTGGTGTGACCTTGCCCGACATTGTGACGCGGTCGTCACGACCGTCACATAAATTTCCCTGAAACGGACTGTCGTGTGACAGCGTCCGCTCCAGGTTGTGCTGCGTCCATGCAGCGCAGCGCTTATGTCGATGTGGGTTGACGATATCGGAATACGGTCATCGTCGAGGCAGCGTTCGTCACGACGAAGACGGTGTCACGACCGTGACATGTCACGTGACTCGTGTGAGAAATCCTCGATGGGATCCAGTGCAGCGGGTAGGGAGGGGGGCCACCCTCTGGGGGAGCTGCCAGATCGCCGCTTGCGTGTGCACACACACACACGTCGTCGTCGTCGACAGTTTTTCGGGCTTCGCATCGTCGCTAATGAATCGCGATTGTGACGAGTCGCGCTCTGTGACACGAGACTGCATCCGTGTCACGATGTTGACGTCCGATCGCGGGTCGGTGCATAAGGGGTTAAAGGCGTGGAGTAAATCGTGTCAAGCCGAGTGTGGCTCGTCGGCGAGCGTGGTAGAGCCGCGACTTTGTTTGATGCAGGGTTGTGATTGATCGTGCTTGCAACCGTTGTCCTGCGTCTGCGGGACCTGAGATTCGGCACGGACGTTCGCAAAGGTTGTCGCTGTCATGTGAAGTGCGTGGGGACCGTCGAACACGCGGGGAACGTCCGTAAATGAGCGAAATAGGTGATGTAGTGCGGCTCTCGGGAGTGCTTCTCGGTTTTGTACGCGGTTTCTGACGGTGTTGCGGCATGACGGGGTGCCCGTCGACGGTCTCGTACGGAAGCCCGTTCCCTACTCTATCCGTCCGTACCCGTGGTTTCGCGGGGGGTCGCGACTTACGGGTCGAAAAGTCGGTCGGAATAGGGAGTCGAGCACGGTCTCGGTGGCTCGCGGGGGGGCCCGCGGTGCTCTCGGTACACCGTCTGCGTTGCCGTTCGTCCGAGGTGATGTAGTCAGACGCCGGCCGACGTGCGCGCCATCCTGTTTTCGATTCGTCGTTCAACAAGTGCGTCATCGTCGTCAGTCGTCATGTCCGAAGCCGAAGCTGCAGCTCCCGTGGCCGCGAGCCCCAAGAAAGCCGCCAAGTCCGCCGCGGCGGCCAAGAAGCCACGCGCCAAGCCCGCGCACCCCAAGACCGCGGATATGGTCAATTCGGCCATCAAGAACCTGAAGGAGAGGGGCGGCTCCTCCCTGCAGGCCATCAAGAAGTACATCTCCGCCAACTACAAGGTGGACGCCGAGAAGCTGTCGCCGTTCATCAAGAAGTACCTGAAGGGTGCCGTCACCGGAGGCAAGCTCGTCCAGACCAAGGGCAAGGGTGCTTCTGGATCCTTCAAGCTGGCCAGCAAGGAGAAGGTGGAGAAGACGGAGAAGAAGCCGAAGAAGGTCGCCGCCGCCGCAGCCCCTAAGAAGGCCAAGGCTGCCGGAGAGAAGAAGGCCAAGGCCGCGCCTAAGAAACCCGCCGCCGGTGACAAGAAGCCCAAGGTCGCCGCGAAGAAGCCCGCTGCTGCCGCCGCCAAGAAACCCGCTGCTGCCGCCGCCAAGAAACCCGCTGCCGGCGCCGCCAAGAAGCCCAAGAGCCCCAGCAAGGCCAAGAAGGCAACCAAGGCCCCTGCCGCCAAGAAGCCCAAGGCACCCAAGCCCAAGAAGGCCGCCGCCAAGCCCAAAGCTGCTCCCAAGAAGAAGTGAAGAGTTCACTCTCACGTCTTCTTCCTCCTCCCCCTTAAACGCACTGCGCCGTCTCGGCCGTTGCAAAACAGCCTTTTTCAAGGCTAACAAATCTCTCCCGAGAGATCGACTCGAACAAAGACCGAAATAATGAACCCTCCCCTCTATCCTGAACCTAAACCCCACCCTCATTTCACCTAACACCGCGAAATCGAACCTCCTTCAAGACCTTGTAAATGTATACCGCGAGCACGGGGAGCGCCTGCCATCGAGAGGGTAGGCCGTCCGCATCGCACGGCTGCTCACCGCGTAGCCTACGTAGGAGGCGACCTCCGTCCGCGCGCGCGGGCGGGCGGGAAAACACACGCACACACATACAGAGGAGGGGGGGGGGCGGGGGAAACAGGGTGTACCTACGCGTGTTCTCTTTATTTCTTTGCAATGCGAGGGTGTTGGGGTAATTACTGTGTATCAAATCGGTAAGTCTTTGTTGTTCGTTAACCTTTCGGGAAACATGTTTTGGCCCTTAAAAGGGCCGATTTGGTGCTTATCCGGGTTAGGGAAAAGACTTTTTAAGCGCGTTCACCACGGATGCGGCGAGCCAGCTGGATGTCCTTTGGCATGATGGTCACACGCTTGGCGTGGATGGCGCACAAGTTGGTATCTTCAAAGAGACCGACCAGGTAAGCTTCTGAAGCTTCTTGCAAAGCCATAACGGCAGAGCTTTGAAATCTTAAATCAGTTTTAAAATCTTGGGCAATTTCTCGCACAAGGCGCTGGAAGGGGAGCTTCCTTATCAAAAGCTCAGTGCTTTTCTGATAACGACGGATCTCACGAAGAGCGACGGTACCGGGCGGTAACGATGGGGCTTCTTCACACCTCCGGTGGCTGGGGCACTCTTGCGAGCAGCTTTGGTGGCCAGCTGTTTGCGGGGGGCCTTGCCTCCGGTGGACTTCCTGGCGGTCTGCTTGGTACGGGCCATGGCGACGACGACGTTCTTCTCGTGAACACGGAGTACGACGAACTGATGCCGCGCTCCTCGCCGACGGGGGTATATGTAGGGTGCGCGGTGCTGGCGGTTGCTGCGCGCGCGCGCGATCCTCGCTCGTGATTGGTCGTCGGCAACGTGCACGCGACGGAGCGAGCCGATTGGTCGAACGCGACCGTAGCGACGCGGCCCGGGCGAGCGCTTAAAAGCCCGTGCGCGCGGAGTAGCGGCATCACTTCGTCGAGCTCCTTCAAGAAGTACACGTCGCTGCTCATTCAAGATGACGGGAAGAGGCAAGGGAGGCAAGGGACTTGGCAAAGGAGGAGCCAAGCGTCACCGCAAGGTTCTCCGTGACAACATCCAGGGCATCACCAAGCCCGCCATCCGCCGTTTGGCCCGCCGTGGTGGTGTCAAGCGTATCTCCGGTCTCATCTACGAGGAGACCCGTGGTGTGCTCAAGGTGTTCCTGGAAAACGTCATCCGTGACGCCGTCACCTACACCGAGCACGCCAAGAGGAAGACCGTCACCGCCATGGACGTCGTCTACGCCCTGAAACGCCAGGGCCGTACCCTCTACGGTTTCGGAGGTTAATTACCTTCTGCACTATCCCACCGGGGTTTTGCAAAACATAATTCTAAAACGGTCCTTTTAAGGACCAAAAAATCCTTCCAGAAAGGTCAACTCTAAACAAAGACTTAAGTAACCTAACCCTTCTCCTACCTTACCATCATTTATTTTGCTGCTGTCATGGAATATATATGTACACACATGACGAAAAACACGCAAACAGTTATTAATAATAAAGTGAATAATAGCAAGAGACACTAACAAAGCACGTGCACCTTAAGCACTTTAAGCACTAATGACGCGGTCTTAAGAACACTGCGCGTGCACCATATCGCTGCGAGACGCGTGTGTAACTTGCGACGTGTGGGATGTCGTCATGGAGCACGAAGTTAAGCACGCGGTGTGCATTACGCGTTCGTCATTAAGCACGCGGTGACCGTTCCGTATACGTCGTCGTAGTTAAGCACGCGGTGACCGTTACGTATATGTCGTCGTAGTTAAGCACGCGGTGGCCGTTACGTATATGATGTCGCGACTAAGTTCGAAGTGAAGCACGACGCGGTGACCGTTTTTACGTATGCGGTGTCGCGTCTGTAGCGTCGTAACTAAGCACGTGCTTAGTCCGATTCGTGTCATAACGCGTGTATATATTGTCGTACATGTCGACGTCGTGTGTTACGTGCCTCTCGGACACAGTGAGTGGGATGCAAAGGTTAGGTTTTTGGTCTTTGTTCGAGCTATCCTTTCGGAAGTGATTTTTTGGTCCTGAAAAGGACCGTTTTACAGGGCTCGTGAACGAGCAAGGCAGGAGAGCGATGGCTTACGCCTTCTTCTCTGTCTTCTTGGGCAGAAGGACTGCCTGGATGTTGGGGAGAACACCACCCTGGGCGATGGTGACTCCAGACAGGAGCTTGTTCAACTCCTCGTCGTTACGGATGGCCAACTGCAAGTGACGAGGGATGATCCTGGTCTTCTTGTTGTCACGGGCAGCGTTGCCGGCCAACTCCAGAACTTCAGCTGCAAGGTACTCCATTACAGCGGCCAAGTAGACAGGAGCTCCAGCTCCGACGCGTTCAGCATAGTTTCCCTTGCGGAGAAGACGATGGATACGTCCGACGGGGAACTGAAGTCCAGCTCTAGATGACCTAGACTTCGACTTGCCCTTAACTTTGCCTCCTTTACCCCTCCCTGACATGTTGATACGAAGGTGGTGCTTTCGACGAAAGTGATGAACGAACGCACGAGTGACCGTGCGAGCGAGCGACGAGTGACGAAGTGATGCCGAAAATTTTCTGAGCTTAATATTTATACTTTCGTGGTGTACCGCGTGCGCTCCTGCGCACACCTACCTTGGCCTCTATTGGCTGCCGTCGCGGTGGTGGGGGAAACTCGACGTCGCGCTGGTGTGCCGCGTGCGCGCGCAGGCGGTACACCAGCATCACTTAAATAGTGGATTTTTACCGCGGCACCACATTCTCGTCCGAGTCGTCGCACCGTTCGTATCGCCGCCATGCCGCCCAAGACGTCTGGAAAAGCTGCCAAAAAAGCTGGGAAGGCCCAGAAGAATATCTCCAAGGGAGATAAGAAGAAGAAGCGCAAGAGGAAGGAATCCTATGCGATATCATTTGCATTCGCAGAGATATATACTGAGTCTTCAAGTGAGTCCCCCATCCGGCCCCTGTGATCTTTTCCATGAAACCAAGCACACACGCTGTAACCGCCATGGTCACAAACCCCCCAACGCCGAAATCCGGACGCTGTAGCTCAAACCGTTCAAAAGTTACAGCCGTTCAAAATTTATGGGTAGGCAACCCGCAAAGTCACAAAAAAAAGGTTAGGTTAGTCCTAGCGCGTTCAAACTTTGCACACCGGTAGTACTCCCGAAAGTGGGGGCATTGGGGCCCTCCCGAAGGAGGCCCCAGTGCCGAAAATTTCGTCCGTTTTGCTCTATCTCTTACCGTTCTCGAGATACGAGCCACCGCGCTCGAGCGCAAACCGCCCGACCACCGTCTGCGTTGCCGTTCGACCCATTGGATATACCCCTAGGCCACACTGGAGGCGCGCCATCCTGCCTATGTGCCGTCGTGCAAGCCGGGAGCACCAGAGGACCCCACGGAAGGCCACTTTAGGTTAGGTTAGGCTCAGAGGGACCCCGGCAGAACCCATTAAAGTCGACGTAAGGTTAGGTTAGGCCAAGGTAAACACCAGAGGACCCCACCAAAGTCCACCAAAGGTTAGGTTAGGCCCAGGGCAACACCAGGGGACTTCACCAAAGTGCACCAAAGGGTAGGTTAGGCCCAGGGCAACACTAGGGGACTCCACCAAAGTGCACCAAAGGTTAGGTTAGGCCCAGGGCAACCCCAGGGGACTTCACCAAAGTGCAGCAAAGGTTAGGTTAGGCCCAGGGCTGCACCTGGGGACTCCACCAAAGTGCATTGAAGGTTAGGTTAGGCCCAGAGGACGACCAGGGGACTCCACCAAAGTCAACCAAAGGTTAGGTTAGGCCCAGGGCAACATCAGGGGACTCCACTAAAGTCCACCAAAGGTTAGGTTAGGCCCAGGGCAACACTAGGGGACTTCACCAAAGTGCAGCAAAGGTTAGGTTAGGCCCAGGGCTGCACCTGGGGACTCCACCAAAGTGCATTGAAGGTTAGGTTAGGCCCAGAGGACGACCAGGGGACTCCACCAAAGTCAACCAAAGGTTAGGTTAGGCCCAGGGCAACATCAGGGGACTCCACTAAAGTCCACCAAAGGTTACGTTAGGCCCAGGGCAACATCAGGGGACTCCAGCAAAGTCCACCAAAGGTTAGGTTAGGCCCAGGGCAACACCAGGGGACTTCACCAAAGTGCACCAAAGGTTAGGTTAGGCCCAGGGCAACCCCAGGGGACTTCACCAAAGTGCAGCAAAGGTTAGGTTAGGCCCAGGGCTGCACCTGGGGACTCCACCAAAGTGCATTGAAGGTTAGGTTAGGCCCAGAGGACGACCAGGGGACTCCACCAAAGTCAACCAAAGGTTAGGTTAGGCCCAGGGCAACATCAGGGGACTCCACTAAAGTCCACCAAAGGTTAGGTTAGGCCCAGGGCAACACCAGGGGACTTCACCAAAGTGCACCAAAGGTTAGGTTAGGCCCAGGGCAACCCCAGGGGACTTCACCAAAGTGCAGCAAAGGTTAGGTTAGGCCCAGGGCTGCACCTGGGGACTCCACCAAAGTGCATTGAAGGTTAGGTTAGGCCCAGAGGACGACCAGGGGACTCCACCAAAGTCAACCAAAGGTTAGGTTAGGCCCAGGGCAACATCAGGGGACTCCACTAAAGTCCACCAAAGGTTAGGTTAGGCCCAGGGCAACACTAGGGGACTCCACCAAAGTTCACCAAAGGTTAGGTTAGGCCCAGGGCAACACCAGGGGATTCCACTATAGTGCAACAAAGGTTAGGTTAGGCCCAGGGTTACACCAGGGGACTTCACCAAACGCAGTCTTTGGATGGCCTACACTGAATGCAACACCAGGGCACTATATCAAACACCACAAACTAAATGCAACACCAGTGGGCTCATTAAACACCATTAAACGGTAGGTTAGCGCCACGTTAGCACAAGTGGACACCAACAAACACAATCCGATGCGAACACTAGGGGACCCCACCAAAGTCCACCATAGTTTAATTTAAACCGAAGAAGACCCAAGGGGACCCGAGGGGACAGCAAACACCAAACAAGGGTAGGTAGAGCCCACGCAAGCACAAGGGGACTTCTACAAACACCATCCTAGGAGAAGGCCAGGGGACGTCCCAAAGTCCACATTACGTTAAGGTAGGCCCAGGCAGACCACACGGCTCCCCGAGCACAAAAGGATTCACCAGAGTGAGTGCAACAGCTACGATTCCGTTACCTACAAAGCATTCCAACGCAGGAATAAAACAGGAATCCATTAACACAGTATTACAGCGAAGCCTCCATCTGATAAGAATATCCATCCACTTGCGAAAACTCAGAGGCAACACACGGCTCCCCGAGCACAGGAGGATTCACCCGTATGAGTGCAACAGCTTCCACCAAAGCCAAAAAAAAGAATCCATGAAATAATAAGTTAAATCGAAGCCTCCGTCGGATATGGAATTACATCCGCATGCGAACAGGAATCCATTAAGACAGTATTACAGCGAAGCCTCCACCTGGCAAGAATATCCATCCACTTGCGAAAACTCAGATGCAGCACACGGCTCCCCGAGCACAGAAGGATTCACCCATATGAGTGCAACAGCTTCCACCAAAGCCAAAAAAAAAGAATCCATGAAATACTAAGTTAAATCGAAGCCTCCGTCTGATAAGAGCTTCCACCAAAGCCAAAAAAAAAGAATCCATGAAATAATAAGTTAAATCGAAGCCTCCGTCGGATATGGAAATCCATCCGCGAGCGAAGCCTCGGCCTAGTTTACATTTACAAAGTGCTAAAACAGGTCCATCCTGATACTGGCATTTCCTCGAAGGCCATGTCCATCATGAACTCCTTCGTGAACGACATCTTCGAGCGCATCGCTGCTGAGGCCAGCCGTCTCGCTCACTACAACAAGAGGTCCACCATCACCTCCCGGGAGATCCAGACTGCTGTCCGTCTCCTCCTGCCCGGAGAATTGGCCAAGCACGCCGTGTCTGAAGGCACCAAGGCTGTGACCAAGTACACCAGCTCCAAGTAAATTCCTTCTTCCTGTTCGCAGGCTGAAGTGTTTGCTTCCATAAACGGTCCTTTTAAGGACCACAAAATACTTTCCGAAAGGTTACCTTTTCGACAAAGACCAAAAAAATATTAAACCCCCCAACCTTACCTCTACACGCACACGACGAATAAGAAATAAAATAAAAATGGTGGCAACGATTACATACTTACCTTTGGTGAATAGCATGGAACAAAATATAATGTAGCATTACATCGAGGGACTTCACTTACCAACGACAAAGAAAATATAATAATAAATTAACGGAAAATAACGCAACATTACACGAAATTTATACGGAATGTGTGTGCAAGACGTACGCAATAGAATGAGACGAAACAACATAATGGTACATTATATAAAAGAAGACACTCACCTGGTTCGCGGCTGTTGATTTCTCAGAGAGAAAAAAGTGAGAAAGAAAAAAAAAAGTATCTTGAAACGTCGTAGCCAAACTTTTATCTTACCTTGGACACTGTGTGCAATGTGTGTAGAATGCAAACGCACAGGCTCAGTTAGGTTGGGTTAGGTTAGGTTAGGTTGGGCTAGGTTAGGTTAGGTTAGGTAGGTTGGGTTAGGTTAGGTTAGGCTACGTTAGGTTAGGTTAGGCTATGTTAGGTTTAGATTCAAGGATTCATAAAAAACCTAACCTAGCCTAACCTAACCTAACCTAACCTAACCTAGCCTAACCAAGCCTAACCTAACCTAACCTAACCTAATCGAGCCTCTTCTATCCTAACCTAACCTAATCGAGCCTCTTCTAGCCTAACCTAACCTAATCTAGCCTAACCTAACCTACCGCGTAGTCAGAGAGGGAGCAATGATATCAGAGACGTGAAGGAAGTAGGCGAGAAAAAAGAATTAAACGAAAACAACAAAAACATGAAGAAAGGGTACGCGTCAAAAAAAAAAAAAAAAAAAAAAAAAAAAAAAAGGGAAGGGGAATTCGAAACTGAAATTCCTTTATTTCAGAGGGATCATGATTGTTTATGATGGGCCGAACCGGGCGGCACTGCAATGCCCGGACAACCCGTGAAAGTGGTGCTGCAAGCAGCCAACACACTTTCCTGTTCCAAAAACCAGTTTAATATTCTGACACCGCAATGCGGTGTGTACCAGATATTAAGCTGATAAGAACAGATACTACACTTTGATCTTAGCCAAAAGGCCGAGAAGCGATAAAGTGCAACTAGAATTACTAGTGTCTAGTGACAACGATAACCGAGAAACGCGGAGGAACCCGCCGACTCGCGCCTCCAACGTGTGGCGGGCAGAGGCTCTAGCTGCTTTGTAGCCGATGACGTCACGTGCCTCCCGGCAGCTGACCGAGCGCGGCACTGCCCCATTTGACGGTCGTTGGGGTTTTCAAGATGGCGGCGCAGTGCCACAATTTGGTGGCGTGTCGATTTCAAGATGGCGGCGCATTGTCGTTTCTGGACGTCGTGAGGTGTCTTTGATGGCGGTGCATTGCCCCATTTGGACAGGGTGGGTTTTTGAAGGTGGCAGTTTGCCCCATTTGGACGTCGTTCGTTCCAAGATGGCTGCGTCAGGTCGTATCGTGCGTTTGCTGTCCGTTTTTGTTGTTGGGGGTGTGCTTTTGGGAGGCCGTCCGCCAATGGGGCGGCCCTAAGGCGAACCTATCGCCGATTTTTGATTTTTTTTCCATTTTTGGACTCTTTTTTTTTTTTTTTTTTTTTTTTTTTTGCCAGATTCCTTTTTGAATTAGTGTGGTGTTGTGTGGATGTGTGGTGTCGTGTTGTGTTTTCGGTTTGTGGTTGTTGGTAAACCGCTTGGGGCAGGGGGCTATGTGCTTCGGTGGTAGAGGTTGTTGTGTGTGTGGGGGGGCCGGATGGCAAAATTTGGTTTTTTGTTGTTGTTTTCCTGTATTGTTGTTGTTTTCCTTTGTTGTTGTTGTTTGATGGTCCATGTGGGGGGCGGATGGCAAAATTTGGTTCTGTTGTGGTTGTTGTTTTCAGTAGTGGGGAATGTTTTTTTTTTTTTTTTTTTTTTTTTTTTTTGTTTTTGTCTTTTCACGTACCCGGGATGTGCGAGATGTGACCCTGTTGTTGTTGTTTGTCTGTGTTGTTGTTGTTTGAGGTAGCGTCGAATTTTGCGGATTTCGGTGTTAGGGGGGGAGGAGCCCCTTGAGGCGCAGTAGGTAGGCAACCCATTCGACGTGGGTGTGCGATGGGTTGCCTATACATCAGGGTGTGACCAATGGGTAGGTAGGGTCTGCTATTGCGCAGGCAATGTGTAGCTATGCGTAGGTGTTGGGGTAGCAAGACCTTGTTGCAGCTGTCCCTATGCATAGGCGTAGCTAGTAGAGCGTTGCTGGAGGTGTCCCTATGCATAGGAGTGCGCAGAGCGTTGCTGCTAGCAGCTAGAGTTGCTAGAGGTGTCCCTATGCATAGGAGTGGCTAGCAAGACGTTGCTACAGGTGTCCCTATGCATAGGCGTAGGTAGCAAGGCGTTGCTGGAGGTGTCCCGATGCATAGGCGTAGCTAGCAAGGCGTTGCTGGAGGTGTCCCGATGCATAGGAAAGGGTTTAGCAATGCGTAGGTATGCATAGGTAGGGTTAGCAATGCATTGGTCCATGCGTACCTATGCATAGGTAGGGTTAGCAATGCACTGGTCCATGCGTACCTATGCATAGGTAGGGTTAGCAATGCACTGGTCCATGCGTACCTATGCATAGGTAGGGTTCAGCAATGCATTGGTCCATGCGTACCTATGCATAGGTAGGGTTAGCAATGCACTGGTCCATGCGTACCTATGCATTGGTAGGGTTTAGCAATGCATTGGTCCATGCGTACCTAGGTTTAGCAATGCATAGGGCCGTCGTTTTCCTATGTGTAGCTGGTCTGCAGCAATGCATTGGTCGACGTTCTGCTATGCATGGTCCGTCTCTGGCGATGCGTTGATCCACACTTAGTGATGTGTAGGATAGGTTAGGGAATGTGGGAGGGTGTCCTTTTTTTGCCTGTCTGTCTTTCTGTGTGTCCGACGTTGAAGGAAACGATGGTCTAGTGGCCAGTCTGCGCCTCTTGTGCGTAGGTTGTTCGGGTGCGATCCCTGAACGTCGTCTTCAATGTGTCTTCTTCTGATTCTCTCTTATGTCTCTTCTGATGTCTGTGGGGTCATGTGGTGGGTGTTCTCGGATGCGGAATTTTCTAGGGAAGCGAATGGGCACACTTTGGAAGACGTCATACTTTCCGTTCGGGTGGTGTCGCATGAAAACCCGTGACGTGCGCACGGTGGCACGTGGATGGAACTTGTGAAAAGAAACGACGTATCTGGGGTGTTGCATCACTGCACATACGGCAACAACAAAAAAAAAAAAAAAAAAAAAAAAAAAAAAAAAAAGACATCAACCAAAAAATCTCAAAAACCAAATTTTTCAAATTTTTCGAAAAGAAATGCCAACGACATGTGGTGTTCCCAAGCGGTCACCCATCTAAGTACTAACCACACCCAATGCTGCTTGACTTCGGTGTGCGGAAGGGAACCGGTAGACCCAGCATGGTATGGTCGTTGGCGAGAGACTACGGGATCGCGTATGGTACATGTAGCGTTCCCACGGTTGGTCCGATAGGCGTGGCTTGAGTCGGGTTCGAGTCAAGTCACGAAGTGCGGTGTGCGTGCACACACACGGGGCGACACGTAGTTGTACACGCGTATTCGATTTCTGTGTGCCTTACTGTCGTCCGTGTTAAGTTGTTTTGGGGCACGTTCGTAAAGTTAGGTTAGGCCAATTAGGTTAGGTTAGCTTAGGTTAGGCTTGATTAGGCTAGCTTGTGCCAAATTAGGTTAGGCTCGATTAGGTTAGGTTAGGCCAATTAGGTTAGGTTAGCTTAGGTTAGGTTAGGTTAGGTTAGGTTGATTAGGCTTAGAGGCTTGTGCCAAATTAGGTTAGGTTAGGCTGGGTCAGGCTCGATTAGGTTAGGTTAGGCTGGGTTAGGCTCGATCACGTTACGCCGGGTTGCGTGGCCCACAGCGCACCGTTCTCGAGGTACGTCGTTCTGAACTTTTTGTTTGCCTGGAGCAGCATGAGAACTTTCTGAAGCCTAAGCTAACCTCAACTAACCTAACCTAACCTAACCTAATGGGGCCCAACTTATCCCAAGACTGCCTGAACACACCTGGGCCTGAGCACACCTACCCAGGCCTCTCACTCTGTTGAGAACTCGCTGACCGTGACGTTTAGAGTGCCGATGTCGGAAATTCGCGAAGTAGACGTTGTGGTGTGACCTTGCCCGACATTGTGACGCGGTCGTCACGACCGTCACATAAATTTCCCTAAAACGGACTGTCGTGTGACAGCGTCCGCTCCAGGTTGTGCTGCGTCCATGCAGCGCAGCGCTTATGTCGATGTGGGTTGACGATATCGGAATACGGTCATCTTCGAGGCAGCGTTCGTCACGACGAAGACGGTGTCACGACCGTGACATGTCACGTGACTCGTGTGAGAAATCCTCGATGGGATCCAGTGCAGCGGGTAGGTAGGGGGGCCACCCTCTGGGGGAGCTGCCAGATCGCCGCTTGCGTGTGCACACACACACACGTCGTCGTCGTCGACAGTTTTTCGGGCTTCGCATCGTCGCTAATGAATCGCGAGTGTGACGAGTCGCGTTCTGTGACACGAGACTGCATCCGTGTCACGATGTTGACGTCCGATCGCGGGTCGGTGCATAAGGGGTTAAAGGCGTGGAGTAAATCGTGTCAAGCCGAGTGTGGCTCGTCGGCGAGCGTGGTAGAGCCGCGACTTTGTTTGATGCAGGGTTGTGATTGATCGTGCTTGCAACCGTTGTCCTGCGTCTGCGGGACCTGAGATTCGGCACGGACGTTCGCAAAGGTTGTCGCTGTCATGTGAAGTGCGTGGGGACCGTCGAACACGCGGGGAACGTCCGTAAATGAGCGAAATAGGTGATGTAGTGCGGCTCTCGGGAGTGCTTCTCGGTTTTGTACGCGGTTTCTGACGGTGTTGCGGCATGACGGGGTGCCCGTCGACGGTCTCGTACGGAAGCCCGTTCCCTACTCTATCCGTCCGTACCCGTGGTTTCGCGGGGGGTCGCGACTTACGGGTCGAAAAGTCGGTCGGAATAGGGAGTCGAGCACGGTCTCGGTGGCTCGCGGGGGGGCCCGCGGTGCTCTCGGTACACCGTCTGCGTTGCCGTTCGTCCGAGGTGATGTAGTCAGACGCCGGCCGACGTGCGCGCCATCCTGTTTTCGATTCGTCGTTCAACAAGTGCGTCATCGTCGTCAGTCGTCATGTCCGAAGCCGAAGCTGCAGCTCCCGTGGCCGCGAGCCCCAAGAAAGCCGCCAAGTCCGCCGCGGCGGCCAAGAAGCCACGCGCCAAGCCCGCGCACCCCAAGACCGCGGATATGGTCAATTCGGCCATCAAGAACCTGAAGGAGAGGGGCGGCTCCTCCCTGCAGGCCATCAAGAAGTACATCTCCGCCAACTACAAGGTGGACGCCGAGAAGCTGTCGCCGTTCATCAAGAAGTACCTGAAGGGTGCCGTCACCGGAGGCAAGCTCGTCCAGACCAAGGGCAAGGGTGCTTCTGGATCCTTCAAGCTGGCCAGCAAGGAGAAGGTGGAGAAGACGGAGAAGAAGCCGAAGAAGGTCGCCGCCGCCGCAGCCCCTAAGAAGGCCAAGGCTGCCGGAGAGAAGAAGGCCAAGGCCGCGCCTAAGAAACCCGCCGCCGGTGACAAGAAGCCCAAGGTCGCCGCGAAGAAGCCCGCTGCTGCCGCCGCCAAGAAACCCGCTGCTGCCGCCGCCAAGAAACCCGCTGCCGGCGCCGCCAAGAAGCCCAAGAGCCCCAGCAAGGCCAAGAAGGCAACCAAGGCCCCTGCCGCCAAGAAGCCCAAGGCACCCAAGCCCAAGAAGGCCGCCGCCAAGCCCAAAGCTGCTCCCAAGAAGAAGTGAAGAGTTCACTCTCACGTCTTCTTCCTCCTCCCCCTTAAACGCACTGCGCCGTCTCGGCCGTTGCAAAACAGCCTTTTTCAAGGCTAACAAATCTCTCCCGAGAGATCGACTCGAACAAAGACCGAAATAATGAACCCTCCCCTCTATCCTGAACCTAAACCCCACCCTCATTTCACCTAACACCGCGAAATCGAACCTCCTTCAAGACCTTGTAAATGTATACCGCGAGCACGGGGAGCGCCTGCCATCGAGAGGGTAGGCCGTCCGCATCGCACGGCTGCTCACCGCGTAGCCTACGCAGGAGGCGACCTCCGTCCGCGCGCGCGCGGGCGGGCGGGAAAACACACGCACACACATAAGAGGAGGGGGGGGGCGGGGGAAACAGGGTGTACCTACGCGTGTTCTCTTTATTTCTTTGCAATGCGAGGGTGTTGGGGTAATTACTGTGTATCAAATCGGTAAGTCTTTGTTGTTCGTTAACCTTTCGGGAAACATGTTTTGGCCCTTAAAAGGGCCGATTTGGTGCTTATCCGGGTTAGGGAAAAGACTTTTTAAGCGCGTTCACCACGGATGCGGCGAGCCAGCTGGATGTCCTTTGGCATGATGGTCACACGCTTGGCGTGGATGGCGCACAAGTTGGTATCTTCAAAGAGACCGACCAGGTAAGCTTCTGAAGCTTCTTGCAAAGCCATAACGGCAGAGCTTTGAAATCTTAAATCAGTTTTAAAATCTTGCGCAATTTCTCGCACAAGGCGCTGGAAGGGGAGCTTCCTTATCAAAAGCTCAGTGCTTTTCTGATAACGACGGATCTCACGAAGAGCGACGGTACCGGGGCGGTAACGATGGGGCTTCTTCACACCTCCGGTGGCTGGGGCACTCTTGCGAGCAGCTTTGGTGGCCAGCTGTTTGCGGGGGCCTTGCCTCCGGTGGACTTCCTGGCGGTCTGCTTGGTACGGGCCATGGCGACGACGACGTTCTTCTCGTGAACACGGAGTACGACGAACTGATGCCGCGCTCCTCGCCGACGGGGGTATATGTAGGGTGCGCGGTGCTGGCGGTTGCTGCGCGCGCGCGCGATCCTCGCTCGTGATTGGTCGTCGGCAACGTGCACGCGACGGAGCGAGCCGATTGGTCGAACGCGACCGTAGCGACGCGGCCCGGGCGAGCGCTTAAAAGCCCGTGCGCGCGGAGTAGCGGCATCACTTCGTCGAGCTCCTTCAAGAAGTACACGTCGCTGCTCATTCAAGATGACGGGAAGAGGCAAGGGAGGCAAGGGACTTGGCAAAGGAGGAGCCAAGCGTCACCGCAAGGTTCTCCGTGACAACATCCAGGGCATCACCAAGCCCGCCATCCGCCGTTTGGCCCGCCGTGGTGGTGTCAAGCGTATCTCCGGTCTCATCTACGAGGAGACCCGTGGTGTGCTCAAGGTGTTCCTGGAAAACGTCATCCGTGACGCCGTCACCTACACCGAGCACGCCAAGAGGAAGACCGTCACCGCCATGGACGTCGTCTACGCCCTGAAACGCCAGGGCCGTACCCTCTACGGTTTCGGAGGTTAATTACCTTCTGCACTATCCCACCGGGGTTTTGCAAAACATAATTCTAAAACGGTCCTTTTAAGGACCAAAAAATCCTTCCAGAAAGGTCAACTCTAAACAAAGACTTAAGTAACCTAACCCTTCTCCTACCTTACCATCATTTATTTTGCTGCTGTCATGGAATATATATGTACACACATGACGAAAAACACGCAAACAGTTATTAATAATAAAGTGAATAATAGCAAGAGACACTAACAAAGCACGTGCACCTTAAGCACTTTAAGCACTAATGACGCGGTCTTAAGAACACTGCGCGTGCAACATATCGCTGCGAGACGCGTGTGTAACTTGCGACGTGTGGGATGTCGTCATGGAGCACGAAGTTAAGCACGCGGTGTGCATTACGCGTTCGTCATTAAGCACGCGGTGACCGTTCCGTATACGTCGTCGTAGTTAAGCACGCGGTGACCGTTACGTATATGTCGTCGTAGTTAAGCACGCGGTGGCCGTTACGTATATGATGTCGCGACTAAGTTCGAAGTGAAGCACGACGCGGTGACCGTTTTACGTATGCGGTGTCGCGTCTGTAGCGTCGTAACTAAGCACGTGCTTAGTCCGATCGTGTCATAACGCGTGTATATATTGTCGTACATGTCGACGTCGTGTGTTACGTGCCTCTCGGACACAGTGAGTGGGATGCAAAGGTTAGGTTTTTGGTCTTTGTTCGAGCTATCCTTTCGGAAGTGATTTTTTGGTCCTGAAAAGGACCGTTTTACAGGGCTCGTGAACGAGCAAGGCAGGAGAGCGATGGCTTACGCCTTCTTCTCTGTCTTCTTGGGCAGAAGGACTGCCTGGATGTTGGGGAGAACACCACCCTGGGCGATGGTGACTCCAGACAGGAGCTTGTTCAACTCCTCGTCGTTACGGATGGCCAACTGCAAGTGACGAGGGATGATCCTGGTCTTCTTGTTGTCACGGGCAGCGTTGCCGGCCAACTCCAGAACTTCAGCTGCAAGGTTGCCAAATCATATAATATTATAACAGCGCCAAAACATACGGAGGAAGTCCCAGAACGAAAACTGGCACGACTTTGAGATTTTGCACACTCGAAGCACCCATCAGATCCGGAAGCTAGCCTCAATCTCCACACGATCGGACCCATAGGAGCCGAGATATGGCCCTATGAATTCCCCATAAGATTAACCCATCTCCTACACCCTTGGTCCAAAAATAACTTGTGGATACCATGTTCGAAGCGTTTTTCGGAGTTACGACCTTCTTTGAAGGCCCGAATTTCAAGGAAAACGCCGTATCTCAAACGGTTTGCCTGCTATTAAAGGTCAAAGGTCAAACTTCTAACTTCGTGACCCTTTGACCTATCAAGCTCAAACTTGGTGCGCGGACTGCTTTTGACTTGCTCTTCAAGTTTCCAAAGCGACATTATCAGAAAATGAAATTTTTGGCACCACTTCGCACAAATTGCCAAATCATATAATATTATAACAGCGCCAAAACATACGGAGGAAGTCCCAGAACGAAAACTGGCACGACTTTGAGATTTTGCACACTCGAAGCACCCATCAGATCCGGAACCTAGCCTCAATCTCCACACGATCGGACCCATAGGAGCCGAGATATGGCCCTATGAATTCCCCATAAGATTAACCCATCTCCTACACCCTTGGTCCAAAAATAACTTGTGGATACCATGTTCGAAGCGTTTTTCGGAGTTACGACCTTCTTTGAAGGCCCGAATTTCAAGGAAAACGCCGTATCTCAAACGGTTTGCCTGCTATTAAAGGTCAAAGGTCAAACTTCTAACTTCGTGACCCTTTGACCTATCAAGCTCAAACTTGGTGCGCGGACTGCTTTTGACTTGCTCTTCAAGTTTCCAAAGCGACATTATCAGAAAATGAAATTTTTGGCACCACTTCGCACAAATTGCCAAATCATATAATATTATAACAGCGCCAAAACATACGGAGGAAGTCCCAGAACGAAAACTGGCACGACTTTGAGATTTTGCACACTCGAAGCACCCATCAGATCCGGAACCTAGCCTCAATCTCCACACGATCGGACCCATAGGAGCCGAGATATGGCCCTATGAATTCCCCATAAGATTAACCCATCTCCTACACCCTTGGTCCAAAAATAACTTGTGGATACCATGTTCGAAGCGTTTTTCGGAGTTACGACCTTCTTTGAAGGCCCGAATTTCAAGGAAAACGCCGTATCTCAAACGGTTTGCCTGCTATTAAAGGTCAAAGGTCAAACTTCTAACTTCGTGACCCTTTGACCTATCAAGCTCAAACTTGGTGCGCGGACTGCTTTTGACTTGCTCTTCAAGTTTCCAAAGCGACATTATCAGAAAATGAAATTTTTGGCACCACTTCGCACAAATTGCCAAATCATATAATATTATAACAGCGCCAAAACATACGGAGGAAGTCCCAGAACGAAAACTGGCACGACTTTGAGATTTTGCACACTCGAAGCACCCATCAGATCCGGAACCTAGCCTCAATCTCCACACGATCGGACCCATAGGAGCCGAGATATGGCCCTATGAATTCCCCATAAGATTAACCCATCTCCTACACCCTTGGTCCAAAAATAACTTGTGGATACCATGTTCGAAGCGTTTTTCGGAGTTACGACCTTCTTTGAAGGCCCGAATTTCAAGGAAAACGCCGTATCTCAAACGGTTTGCCTGCTATTAAAGGTCAAAGGTCAAACTTCTAACTTCGTGACCCTTTGACCTATCAAGCTCAAACTTGGTGCGCGGACTGCTTTTGACTTGCTCTTCAAGTTTCCAAAGCGACATTATCAGAAAATGAAATTTTTGGCACCACTTCGCACAAATTGCCAAATCATATAATATTATAACAGCGCCAAAACATACGGAGGAAGTCCCAGAACGAAAACTGGCACGACTTTGAGATTTTGCACACTCGAAGCACCCATCAGATCCGGAACCTAGCCTCAATCTCCACACGATCGGACCCATAGGAGCCGAGATATGGCCCTATGAATTCCCCATAAGATTAACCCATCTCCTACACCCTTGGTCCAAAAATAACTTGTGGATACCATGTTCGAAGCGTTTTTCGGAGTTACGACCTTCTTTGAAGGCCCGAATTTCAAGGAAAACGCCGTATCTCAAACGGTTTGCCTGCTATTAAAGGTCAAAGGTCAAACTTCTAACTTCGTGACCCTTTGACCTATCAAGCTCAAACTTGGTGCGCGGACTGCTTTTGACTTGCTCTTCAAGTTTCCAAAGCGACATTATCAGAAAATGAAATTTTTGGCACCACTTCGCACAAATTGCCAAATCATATAATATTATAACAGCGCCAAAACATACGGAGGAAGTCCCAGAACGAAAACTGGCACGACTTTGAGATTTTGCACACTCGAAGCACCCATCAGATCCGGAACCTAGCCTCAATCTCCACACGATCGGACCCATAGGAGCCGAGATATGGCCCTATGAATTCCCCATAAGATTAACCCATCTCCTACACCCTTGGTCCAAAAATAACTTGTGGATACCATGTTCGAAGCGTTTTTCGGAGTTACGACCTTCTTTGAAGGCCCGAATTTCAAGGAAAACGCCGTATCTCAAACGGTTTGCCTGCTATTAAAGGTCAAAGGTCAAACTTCTAACTTCGTGACCCTTTGACCTATCAAGCTCAAACTTGGTGCGCGGACTGCTTTTGACTTGCTCTTCAAGTTTCCAAAGCGACATTATCAGAAAATGAAATTTTTGGCACCACTTCGCACAAATTGCCAAATCATATAATATTATAACAGCGCCAAAACATACGGAGGAAGTCCCAGAACGAAAACTGGCACGACTTTGAGATTTTGCACACTCGAAGCACCCATCAGATCCGGAACCTAGCCTCAATCTCCACACGATCGGACCCATAGGAGCCGAGATATGGCCCTATGAATTCCCCATAAGATTAACCCATCTCCTACACCCTTGGTCCAAAAATAACTTGTGGATACCATGTTCGAAGCGTTTTTCGGAGTTACGACCTTCTTTGAAGGCCCGAATTTCAAGGAAAACGCCGTATCTCAAACGGTTTGCCTGCTATTAAAGGTCAAAGGTCAAACTTCTAACTTCGTGACCCTTTGACCTATCAAGCTCAAACTTGGTGCGCGGACTGCTTTTGACTTGCTCTTCAAGTTTCCAAAGCGACATTATCAGAAAATGAAATTTTTGGCACCACTTCGCACAAATTGCCAAATCATATAATATTATAACAGCGCCAAAACATACGGAGGAAGTCCCAGAACGAAAACTGGCACGACTTTGAGATTTTGCACACTCGAAGCACCCATCAGATCCGGAACCTAGCCTCAATCTCCACACGATCGGACCCATAGGAGCCGAGATATGGCCCTATGAATTCCCCATAAGATTAACCCATCTCCTACACCCTTGGTCCAAAAATAACTTGTGGATACCATGTTCGAAGCGTTTTTCGGAGTTACGACCTTCTTTGAAGGCCCGAATTTCAAGGAAAACGCCGTATCTCAAACGGTTTGCCTGCTATTAAAGGTCAAAGGTCAAACTTCTAACTTCGTGACCCTTTGACCTATCAAGCTCAAACTTGGTGCGCGGACTGCTTTTGACTTGCTCTTCAAGTTTCCAAAGCGACATTATCAGAAAATGAAATTTTTGGCACCACTTCGCACAAATTGCCAAATCATATAATATTATAACAGCGCCAAAACATACGGAGGAAGTCCCAGAACGAAAACTGGCACGACTTTGAGATTTTGCACACTCGAAGCACCCATCAGATCCGGAACCTAGCCTCAATCTCCACACGATCGGACCCATAGGAGCCGAGATATGGCCCTATGAATTCCCCATAAGATTAACCCATCTCCTACACCCTTGGTCCAAAAATAACTTGTGGATACCATGTTCGAAGCGTTTTTCGGAGTTACGACCTTCTTTGAAGGCCCGAATTTCAAGGAAAACGCCGTATCTCAAACGGTTTGCCTGCTATTAAAGGTCAAAGGTCAAACTTCTAACTTCGTGACCCTTTGACCTATCAAGCTCAAACTTGGTGCGCGGACTGCTTTTGACTTGCTCTTCAAGTTTCCAAAGCGACATTATCAGAAAATGAAATTTTTGGCACCACTTCGCACAAATTGCCAAATCATATAATATTATAACAGCGCCAAAACATACGGAGGAAGTCCCAGAACGAAAACTGGCACGACTTTGAGATTTTGCACACTCGAAGCACCCATCAGATCCGGAACCTAGCCTCAATCTCCACACGATCGGACCCATAGGAGCCGAGATATGGCCCTATGAATTCCCCATAAGATTAACCCATCTCCTACACCCTTGGTCCAAAAATAACTTGTGGATACCATGTTCGAAGCGTTTTTCGGAGTTACGACCTTCTTTGAAGGCCCGAATTTCAAGGAAAACGCCGTATCTCAAACGGTTTGCCTGCTATTAAAGGTCAAAGGTCAAACTTCTAACTTCGTGACCCTTTGACCTATCAAGCTCAAACTTGGTGCGCGGACTGCTTTTGACTTGCTCTTCAAGTTTCCAAAGCGACATTATCAGAAAATGAAATTTTTGGCACCACTTCGCACAAATTGCCAAATCATATAATATTATAACAGCGCCAAAACATACGGAGGAAGTCCCAGAACGAAAACTGGCACGACTTTGAGATTTTGCACACTCGAAGCACCCATCAGATCCGGAACCTAGCCTCAATCTCCACACGATCGGACCCATAGGAGCCGAGATATGGCCCTATGAATTCCCCATAAGATTAACCCATCTCCTACACCCTTGGTCCAAAAATAACTTGTGGATACCATGTTCGAAGCGTTTTTCGGAGTTACGACCTTCTTTGAAGGCCCGAATTTCAAGGAAAACGCCGTATCTCAAACGGTTTGCCTGCTATTAAAGGTCAAAGGTCAAACTTCTAACTTCGTGACCCTTTGACCTATCAAGCTCAAACTTGGTGCGCGGACTGCTTTTGACTTGCTCTTCAAGTTTCCAAAGCGACATTATCAGAAAATGAAATTTTTGGCACCACTTCGCACAAATTGCCAAATCATATAATATTATAACAGCGCCAAAACATACGGAGGAAGTCCCAGAACGAAAACTGGCACGACTTTGAGATTTTGCACACTCGAAGCACCCATCAGATCCGGAACCTAGCCTCAATCTCCACACGATCGGACCCATAGGAGCCGAGATATGGCCCTATGAATTCCCCATAAGATTAACCCATCTCCTACACCCTTGGTCCAAAAATAACTTGTGGATACCATGTTCGAAGCGTTTTTCGGAGTTACGACCTTCTTTGAAGGCCCGAATTTCAAGGAAAACGCCGTATCTCAAACGGTTTGCCTGCTATTAAAGGTCAAAGGTCAAACTTCTAACTTCGTGACCCTTTGACCTATCAAGCTCAAACTTGGTGCGCGGACTGCTTTTGACTTGCTCTTCAAGTTTCCAAAGCGACATTATCAGAAAATGAAATTTTTGGCACCACTTCGCACAAATTGCCAAATCATATAATATTATAACAGCGCCAAAACATACGGAGGAAGTCCCAGAACGAAAACTGGCACGACTTTGAGATTTTGCACACTCGAAGCACCCATCAGATCCGGAACCTAGCCTCAATCTCCACACGATCGGACCCATAGGAGCCGAGATATGGCCCTATGAATTCCCCATAAGATTAACCCATCTCCTACACCCTTGGTCCAAAAATAACTTGTGGATACCATGTTCGAAGCGTTTTTCGGAGTTACGACCTTCTTTGAAGGCCCGAATTTCAAGGAAAACGCCGTATCTCAAACGGTTTGCCTGCTATTAAAGGTCAAAGGTCAAACTTCTAACTTCGTGACCCTTTGACCTATCAAGCTCAAACTTGGTGCGCGGACTGCTTTTGACTTGCTCTTCAAGTTTCCAAAGCGACATTATCAGAAAATGAAATTTTTGGCACCACTTCGCACAAATTGCCAAATCATATAATATTATAACAGCGCCAAAACATACGGAGGAAGTCCCAGAACGAAAACTGGCACGACTTTGAGATTTTGCACACTCGAAGCACCCATCAGATCCGGAACCTAGCCTCAATCTCCACACGATCGGACCCATAGGAGCCGAGATATGGCCCTATGAATTCCCCATAAGATTAACCCATCTCCTACACCCTTGGTCCAAAAATAACTTGTGGATACCATGTTCGAAGCGTTTTTCGGAGTTACGACCTTCTTTGAAGGCCCGAATTTCAAGGAAAACGCCGTATCTCAAACGGTTTGCCTGCTATTAAAGGTCAAAGGTCAAACTTCTAACTTCGTGACCCTTTGACCTATCAAGCTCAAACTTGGTGCGCGGACTGCTTTTGACTTGCTCTTCAAGTTTCCAAAGCGACATTATCAGAAAATGAAATTTTTGGCACCACTTCGCACAAATTGCCAAATCATATAATATTATAACAGCGCCAAAACATACGGAGGAAGTCCCAGAACGAAAACTGGCACGACTTTGAGATTTTGCACACTCGAAGCACCCATCAGATCCGGAACCTAGCCTCAATCTCCACACGATCGGACCCATAGGAGCCGAGATATGGCCCTATGAATTCCCCATAAGATTAACCCATCTCCTACACCCTTGGTCCAAAAATAACTTGTGGATACCATGTTCGAAGCGTTTTTCGGAGTTACGACCTTCTTTGAAGGCCCGAATTTCAAGGAAAACGCCGTATCTCAAACGGTTTGCCTGCTATTAAAGGTCAAAGGTCAAACTTCTAACTTCGTGACCCTTTGACCTATCAAGCTCAAACTTGGTGCGCGGACTGCTTTTGACTTGCTCTTCAAGTTTCCAAAGCGACATTATCAGAAAATGAAATTTTTGGCACCACTTCGCACAAATTGCCAAATCATATAATATTATAACAGCGCCAAAACATACGGAGGAAGTCCCAGAACGAAAACTGGCACGACTTTGAGATTTTGCACACTCGAAGCACCCATCAGATCCGGAACCTAGCCTCAATCTCCACACGATCGGACCCATAGGAGCCGAGATATGGCCCTATGAATTCCCCATAAGATTAACCCATCTCCTACACCCTTGGTCCAAAAATAACTTGTGGATACCATGTTCGAAGCGTTTTTCGGAGTTACGACCTTCTTTGAAGGCCCGAATTTCAAGGAAAACGCCGTATCTCAAACGGTTTGCCTGCTATTAAAGGTCAAAGGTCAAACTTCTAACTTCGTGACCCTTTGACCTATCAAGCTCAAACTTGGTGCGCGGACTGCTTTTGACTTGCTCTTCAAGTTTCCAAAGCGACATTATCAGAAAATGAAATTTTTGGCACCACTTCGCACAAATTGCCAAATCATATAATATTATAACAGCGCCAAAACATACGGAGGAAGTCCCAGAACGAAAACTGGCACGACTTTGAGATTTTGCACACTCGAAGCACCCATCAGATCCGGAACCTAGCCTCAATCTCCACACGATCGGACCCATAGGAGCCGAGATATGGCCCTATGAATTCCCCATAAGATTAACCCATCTCCTACACCCTTGGTCCAAAAATAACTTGTGGATACCATGTTCGAAGCGTTTTTCGGAGTTACGACCTTCTTTGAAGGCCCGAATTTCAAGGAAAACGCCGTATCTCAAACGGTTTGCCTGCTATTAAAGGTCAAAGGTCAAACTTCTAACTTCGTGACCCTTTGACCTATCAAGCTCAAACTTGGTGCGCGGACTGCTTTTGACTTGCTCTTCAAGTTTCCAAAGCGACATTATCAGAAAATGAAATTTTTGGCACCACTTCGCACAAATTGCCAAATCATATAATATTATAACAGCGCCAAAACATACGGAGGAAGTCCCAGAACGAAAACTGGCACGACTTTGAGATTTTGCACACTCGAAGCACCCATCAGATCCGGAACCTAGCCTCAATCTCCACACGATCGGACCCATAGGAGCCGAGATATGGCCCTATGAATTCCCCATAAGATTAACCCATCTCCTACACCCTTGGTCCAAAAATAACTTGTGGATACCATGTTCGAAGCGTTTTTCGGAGTTACGACCTTCTTTGAAGGCCCGAATTTCAAGGAAAACGCCGTATCTCAAACGGTTTGCCTGCTATTAAAGGTCAAAGGTCAAACTTCTAACTTCGTGACCCTTTGACCTATCAAGCTCAAACTTGGTGCGCGGACTGCTTTTGACTTGCTCTTCAAGTTTCCAAAGCGACATTATCAGAAAATGAAATTTTTGGCACCACTTCGCACAAATTGCCAAATCATATAATATTATAACAGCGCCAAAACATACGGAGGAAGTCCCAGAACGAAAACTGGCACGACTTTGAGATTTTGCACACTCGAAGCACCCATCAGATCCGGAACCTAGCCTCAATCTCCACACGATCGGACCCATAGGAGCCGAGATATGGCCCTATGAATTCCCCATAAGATTAACCCATCTCCTACACCCTTGGTCCAAAAATAACTTGTGGATACCATGTTCGAAGCGTTTTTCGGAGTTACGACCTTCTTTGAAGGCCCGAATTTCAAGGAAAACGCCGTATCTCAAACGGTTTGCCTGCTATTAAAGGTCAAAGGTCAAACTTCTAACTTCGTGACCCTTTGACCTATCAAGCTCAAACTTGGTGCGCGGACTGCTTTTGACTTGCTCTTCAAGTTTCCAAAGCGACATTATCAGAAAATGAAATTTTTGGCACCACTTCGCACAAATTGCCAAATCATATAATATTATAACAGCGCCAAAACATACGGAGGAAGTCCCAGAACGAAAACTGGCACGACTTTGAGATTTTGCACACTCGAAGCACCCATCAGATCCGGAACCTAGCCTCAATCTCCACACGATCGGACCCATAGGAGCCGAGATATGGCCCTATGAATTCCCCATAAGATTAACCCATCTCCTACACCCTTGGTCCAAAAATAACTTGTGGATACCATGTTCGAAGCGTTTTTCGGAGTTACGACCTTCTTTGAAGGCCCGAATTTCAAGGAAAACGCCGTATCTCAAACGGTTTGCCTGCTATTAAAGGTCAAAGGTCAAACTTCTAACTTCGTGACCCTTTGACCTATCAAGCTCAAACTTGGTGCGCGGACTGCTTTTGACTTGCTCTTCAAGTTTCCAAAGCGACATTATCAGAAAATGAAATTTTTGGCACCACTTCGCACAAATTGCCAAATCATATAATATTATAACAGCGCCAAAACATACGGAGGAAGTCCCAGAACGAAAACTGGCACGACTTTGAGATTTTGCACACTCGAAGCACCCATCAGATCCGGAACCTAGCCTCAATCTCCACACGATCGGACCCATAGGAGCCGAGATATGGCCCTATGAATTCCCCATAAGATTAACCCATCTCCTACACCCTTGGTCCAAAAATAACTTGTGGATACCATGTTCGAAGCGTTTTTCGGAGTTACGACCTTCTTTGAAGGCCCGAATTTCAAGGAAAACGCCGTATCTCAAACGGTTTGCCTGCTATTAAAGGTCAAAGGTCAAACTTCTAACTTCGTGACCCTTTGACCTATCAAGCTCAAACTTGGTGCGCGGACTGCTTTTGACTTGCTCTTCAAGTTTCCAAAGCGACATTATCAGAAAATGAAATTTTTGGCACCACTTCGCACAAATTGCCAAATCATATAATATTATAACAGCGCCAAAACATACGGAGGAAGTCCCAGAACGAAAACTGGCACGACTTTGAGATTTTGCACACTCGAAGCACCCATCAGATCCGGAACCTAGCCTCAATCTCCACACGATCGGACCCATAGGAGCCGAGATATGGCCCTATGAATTCCCCATAAGATTAACCCATCTCCTACACCCTTGGTCCAAAAATAACTTGTGGATACCATGTTCGAAGCGTTTTTCGGAGTTACGACCTTCTTTGAAGGCCCGAATTTCAAGGAAAACGCCGTATCTCAAACGGTTTGCCTGCTATTAAAGGTCAAAGGTCAAACTTCTAACTTCGTGACCCTTTGACCTATCAAGCTCAAACTTGGTGCGCGGACTGCTTTTGACTTGCTCTTCAAGTTTCCAAAGCGACATTATCAGAAAATGAAATTTTTGGCACCACTTCGCACAAATTGCCAAATCATATAATATTATAACAGCGCCAAAACATACGGAGGAAGTCCCAGAACGAAAACTGGCACGACTTTGAGATTTTGCACACTCGAAGCACCCATCAGATCCGGAACCTAGCCTCAATCTCCACACGATCGGACCCATAGGAGCCGAGATATGGCCCTATGAATTCCCCATAAGATTAACCCATCTCCTACACCCTTGGTCCAAAAATAACTTGTGGATACCATGTTCGAAGCGTTTTTCGGAGTTACGACCTTCTTTGAAGGCCCGAATTTCAAGGAAAACGCCGTATCTCAAACGGTTTGCCTGCTATTAAAGGTCAAAGGTCAAACTTCTAACTTCGTGACCCTTTGACCTATCAAGCTCAAACTTGGTGCGCGGACTGCTTTTGACTTGCTCTTCAAGTTTCCAAAGCGACATTATCAGAAAATGAAATTTTTGGCACCACTTCGCACAAATTGCCAAATCATATAATATTATAACAGCGCCAAAACATACGGAGGAAGTCCCAGAACGAAAACTGGCACGACTTTGAGATTTTGCACACTCGAAGCACCCATCAGATCCGGAACCTAGCCTCAATCTCCACACGATCGGACCCATAGGAGCCGAGATATGGCCCTATGAATTCCCCATAAGATTAACCCATCTCCTACACCCTTGGTCCAAAAATAACTTGTGGATACCATGTTCGAAGCGTTTTTCGGAGTTACGACCTTCTTTGAAGGCCCGAATTTCAAGGAAAACGCCGTATCTCAAACGGTTTGCCTGCTATTAAAGGTCAAAGGTCAAACTTCTAACTTCGTGACCCTTTGACCTATCAAGCTCAAACTTGGTGCGCGGACTGCTTTTGACTTGCTCTTCAAGTTTCCAAAGCGACATTATCAGAAAATGAAATTTTTGGCACCACTTCGCACAAATTGCCAAATCATATAATATTATAACAGCGCCAAAACATACGGAGGAAGTCCCAGAACGAAAACTGGCACGACTTTGAGATTTTGCACACTCGAAGCACCCATCAGATCCGGAACCTAGCCTCAATCTCCACACGATCGGACCCATAGGAGCCGAGATATGGCCCTATGAATTCCCCATAAGATTAACCCATCTCCTACACCCTTGGTCCAAAAATAACTTGTGGATACCATGTTCGAAGCGTTTTTCGGAGTTACGACCTTCTTTGAAGGCCCGAATTTCAAGGAAAACGCCGTATCTCAAACGGTTTGCCTGCTATTAAAGGTCAAAGGTCAAACTTCTAACTTCGTGACCCTTTGACCTATCAAGCTCAAACTTGGTGCGCGGACTGCTTTTGACTTGCTCTTCAAGTTTCCAAAGCGACATTATCAAAAATGAAATTTTTGGCACCACTTCGCACAAATTGCCAAATCATATAATATTATAACAGCGCCAAAACATACGGAGGAAGTCCCAGAACGAAAACTGGCACGACTTTGAGATTTTGCACACTCGAAGCACCCATCAGATCCGGAACCTAGCCTCAATCTCCACACGATCGGACCCATAGGAGCCGAGATATGGCCCTATGAATTCCCCATAAGATTAACCCATCTCCTACACCCTTGGTCCAAAAATAACTTGTGGATACCATGTTCGAAGCGTTTTTCGGAGTTACGACCTTCTTTGAAGGCCCGAATTTCAAGGAAAACGCCGTATCTCAAACGGTTTGCCTGCTATTAAAGGTCAAAGGTCAAACTTCTAACTTCGTGACCCTTTGACCTATCAAGCTCAAACTTGGTGCGCGGACTGCTTTTGACTTGCTCTTCAAGTTTCCAAAGCGACATTATCAGAAAATGAAATTTTTGGCACCACTTCGCACAAATTGCCAAATCATATAATATTATAACAGCGCCAAAACATACGGAGGAAGTCCCAGAACGAAAACTGGCACGACTTTGAGATTTTGCACACTCGAAGCACCCATCAGATCCGGAACCTAGCCTCAATCTCCACACGATCGGACCCATAGGAGCCGAGATATGGCCCTATGAATTCCCCATAAGATTAACCCATCTCCTACACCCTTGGTCCAAAAATAACTTGTGGATACCATGTTCGAAGCGTTTTTCGGAGTTACGACCTTCTTTGAAGGCCCGAATTTCAAGGAAAACGCCGTATCTCAAACGGTTTGCCTGCTATTAAAGGTCAAAGGTCAAACTTCTAACTTCGTGACCCTTTGACCTATCAAGCTCAAACTTGGTGCGCGGACTGCTTTTGACTTGCTCTTCAAGTTTCCAAAGCGACATTATCAGAAAATGAAATTTTTGGCACCACTTCGCACAAATTGCCAAATCATATAATATTATAACAGCGCCAAAACATACGGAGGAAGTCCCAGAACGAAAACTGGCACGACTTTGAGATTTTGCACACTCGAAGCACCCATCAGATCCGGAACCTAGCCTCAATCTCCACACGATCGGACCCATAGGAGCCGAGATATGGCCCTATGAATTCCCCATAAGATTAACCCATCTCCTACACCCTTGGTCCAAAAATAACTTGTGGATACCATGTTCGAAGCGTTTTTCGGAGTTACGACCTTCTTTGAAGGCCCGAATTTCAAGGAAAACGCCGTATCTCAAACGGTTTGCCTGCTATTAAAGGTCAAAGGTCAAACTTCTAACTTCGTGACCCTTTGACCTATCGAGCTCAAACTTGGTGCGCGGACTGCTTTTGACTTGCTCTTCAAGTTTCCAAAGCGACATTATCAGAAAATGAAATTTTTGGCACCACTTCGCACAAATTGCCAAATCATATAATATTATAACAGCGCCAAAACATACGGAGGAAGTCCCAGAACGAAAACTGGCACGACTTTGAGATTTTGCACACTCGAAGCACCCATCAGATCCGGAACCTAGCCTCAATCTCCACACGATCGGACCCATAGGAACCCCATAGGACCCCCAAAACGCTATCTCCTAAACGGCTGGACCGATTTTCAATTGTGCTTATCAGAAATGTAGCTCTCGAAAAAGCGGCGGGCCCCGACGACGGAGTCTAGGGGCAAAAAATTTCGTCCATTTTGACCTAGCTCTTATGGTTTTCCCGGAATTTGAGGTCAAAGTTCACGAAATCAACTTTTGAACGCGTCATTGGATCGACTTCAAATTTGGTACACAGGTAGATCTGACCCTGCTGATTAATTTTGCATAGAAGGTATTTTTTCGTACGACGTCATCTAAGGGGTGTTTTTAACGTTTGAAATATCGTTGTTTTGACCCCCCCCCCCCAGGGTAATAGTGAACTTTTGAACGCGTCATCGGAAATAGCTGAAATTTTGCACACTGGTACATATTGACGCACTTGTTAATTTTGTATAGAAGGTCTTTCTTCGTCAGACGTCATCTAAGGGGTGTTTTTCAGCTTTGAAATACGGTATTTTAACCCCTATTGGTCAAAAATGAACTTTTGAACTTGTCATCGGATTGAGCTGAAATTTTATGTACTGGTACAGTTTGACGTGTCTGTTAATTTTGTATAGAAGGTCATTTTTTGTCAGACGTCATCTAAGGGGTGTTTTTTAGCTTTGAAATATTGGTATTTGAACCCCCTTTGGTCAATAATGAGCTTTTGAACGCGTCATCGGATCGAGCTGAAATTTTATGTACTGGTACAGTTTGGCGTGTCTGTTAATTTTGTACAGAAGGTCATTTTTTGTCAGACGTCATCTAAGGGGTGTTTTTTAGCTTTGAAAAACTTATGAATGACCACTGTGGTCACAAAATGAAGTTTTTAACGCTACCTTCTATGTTACTGAAATTTGGTACATTGGTAGATCTGAACCTTTTCATCATATTTGTACAGAAGGTCTCTATTCGACAAACATCATCTTAGGGGTCTTTTGCCCACTCGAAATATCAGTAATTACCCCCTTTACACTTTAGTACTACAGTTCTGATTTGTTTATACACTGATCGGTCTCTGCTTGAGCGGTGATGAAATTAAACATGACTTAAGTCTAAAGGGGTTAACATCCTCTAAATAATTTGTTTACAGTTTCTTCTAATCGAATTTAATCGTCCAATTTCAATTCGGTGCATCGCGTTCTACGTCCACATTGAACGTAACGGAGATTCATATTCGCGTTACATGCACTAACTTTTCCTGCATAACTTTATCTTCTTTTCTAAAAAATTTGACATCATTAAACGAAATTTGGACGAAATTTTACGAAATTTAAACGAAATTTTACAAAATTTAAACGAATTTTCACAAAATTTAAACGAAATTTTACGAAATTGAAACAGTTTTTTTTTAAATTTAGCTTTAGATATAAAACATTTTACGAAATTGAAACGAAATTTTACGAAAATAAAACAAAATTTAACAAAAATTAAACGATTTTTTTTAAAATTCAGCTATCAATTTAAACGAAATTTTACGAAATGGGAACGAAATTTTACGAAATGAAACGAAGTTTTACGAAATGCAACGAAACATTGCAAATGCAAATTGCAAAAAAAAAACTACCAGAGCCTGGTGTATGTGTGAATCTATGTCCGATCTACCAACAGCCCAAATCAAACCGACCACCAAATAAACCGCCAAGCGTTGACCTGACTCTAGAATCGGAGCGAATTCAAGCACCAATCTATCACCATCTTCAATCTCATCACCATCTACCTGACTCCGAATTTTTCGAAATTGAAACGAAATTTTACGAAAATAAAACGAAATTTTACGAAATGCAACGAAACATTGCAAAAAGTCGAACTACAAGAGGGTGAAGGCCAAAAATAGGTCATCTGAGAAACCATATTTTCTGAATCACGACCTTAAGAAACGCATTTCTAGACAGGTGCCCCGGAAACTTTTTTTTTATTTTTCGTTTTCGCTCTGTTATGCGGCTAAGTTCCGACTTATCGGTTTAAAAAAGGGTCTCTGTGGGGTATATTAAAATGCGTTTTGAGATGCCCGGAGTCGAAAAATGTGGTATCAAGAAATTTCTTTTCGTAAAAATTGACCTACCTTTGAGGTCTTTGGAACCCATTTGGGTCTTTGGAACCCATACGGTTGATCCAGCAAAAAAAAAAAAAAAAAAAAAAATCGGGGCCGAAATAGATACATTGCACCTTTTATAACTCAAAATTCCTGTTTCGATATTCTTTTAACTGAACTTTAACTGAAATCCTAGAAACCCTCAGAAACCCTCTGCAATATCAAACTCCAATCTACAACCACCCTCAAGCTACCTCCAGCCTTAATCTAAACATCGATCCACCACTCGCCTTAATCAAAGCGAAAAAACTGAAACGCCACAAAAAAGAACACACAGAAAAAAAGCGTCAACCTGACTCCGGGATCCGTGCGATCAGCAGGTCCAATCTACCACCACCCTCAAGCTCAGAATCAATCTACCTGAATCCAAGAGTCAATCTAATCATGGTATCAGTGCGAACCCAAATAAAAATCTACGGATAAATCTTCCACCAAAACTACCTCAAAGCGTCGACCTGACTCCGGGTTCAGTGCGATCCCAAGGTCCAATCTACCACCATCATCAAGCTAAGAATCAATCTACCTGAATCCAAGCGTCAATCTAATCATGGTATCAGTGCGAACCCAAATAGAAATCTACGGCAAAATCTACCACCAAAACCACCTCAGAGCGTCGACCTGACTCCGGGTTCAGTGCGATCCCAAGGTCAAATCTACCACCATCATCAAGCTAAGAATCAATCTACCTGAATCCAAGCGTCAATCTTATTAGTGCGAACCCAAAGTCCAATCTAACACCAGCCTTAATCTAATCATCAATCTAACTGAATCCAAGCGTCAATCTAATCATGGGATCAGTGCGAACCAAAATAAAATCTACCAATAAATCCACCAACAAAACTACCTCAGAGCGTCGACTTGACTCCGGGTTCAGTGCGATCCCAAGGTCCAATCTACTACCACCCTCAATCTAAGAATCAATCTACCGGAATCCAAGCGTCAATCTTATCATTAATGCGAACCCAAAGTCCAATAAACCACCAGCCTTAATCTAAGCATCAATCTACCTGAATATTAGCATCGACGATGATAAGCGTCGACCTGACTCCGGTATCAATGCGAACCCGAGGTCCAATATACCACCAGCCTCAATCAAAGCGCCAATCTAACTGAAAACAAACGTCGACCTGAATCCGGTATCTGTGCAAACCTAAGATCTCCGTGCGTTAGATATCTAATGCAAATCCAAGCGTCAACCTGACCCCGAATTCCACGCGAACCCAAGCGTCAAACTTACTATACTATCAGTGCGAATCCAACTGATAATCTACCACCAAATCTACATCCAAGCGTCGACGTGAATCTGGCAGCAGTTCGGTCTCAAGAATCTCAAGGTTGAATCTACCACACACCTAAATCTAAGCATCAATCTGACCATGGTATCAGTGCGAACCCGAAAGAAAATCTTTACTACCAAGACTTCATCCAAGCGTCCACCTGACTCCGGTATCAATGCGAACCCAAGTTCCAATCTACCACCAGCCTCAATCAAAGCGCCAATCTAACTGAAAACAAACGTCGACCTGAATCCGGTATCTGTGCAAACCTAAGATCTCCGTGCGTTAGATATCTAATGCAAATCCAAGCGTCAACCTGACCCCGAATTCCACGCGAACCCAAGCGTCAAACTTACCATACTATCAGTGCGAATCCAACTGATAATCTACCACCAAATCTACATCCAAGCGTCGACCTGAATCCGGCATCAGTTCGGTCTCAAGAATCTCAAGGTTGAATCTACCACACACCTAAATCTAAGTATCAATCTGACCATGGTATCAGTGCGAACCCGAAAGAAAATCTATACTACCAAGACTTCATCCAAGCGTCGACCTGACTCCGGTATCAGAGCGAACCCGAGTTCCAATCTACCACCAGCCTCAATCAAAGCGCCAATCTAACTGAAAACAAACGTCGACCTGAATCCGGTATCCTTGCAAACCTAAGATCTCCGTGCGTTAAATATCTAATGCGAATCCAAGCGTCAACCTGACCCCGAATTCCACGCGAACCCAAGCGTCAATCTAGTACTCCATTACAGCGGCCAAGTAGACAGGAGCTCCAGCTCCGACGCGTTCAGCATAGTTTCCCTTGCGGAGAAGACGATGGATACGTCCGACGGGGAACTGAAGTCCAGCTCTAGATGACCTAGACTTCGACTTGCCTTTAACCTTGCCTCCTTTACCCCTCCCTGACATGTTGATACGAAGGTGCTTTCGACGAAAGTGATGAACGAACGCACGAGTGACCGTGCGAGCGAGCGACGAGTGACGAAGTGATGCCGAAAATTTTCTGAGCTTAATATTTATACTTTCGTGGTGTACCGCGTGCGCTCCTGCGCACACCTACCTTGGCCTCTATTGGCTGCCGTCGCGGTGGTGGGGGAAACTCGACGTCGCGCTGGTGTGCCGCGTGCGCGCGCAGGCGGTACACCAGCATCACTTAAATAGTGGATTTTTACCGCGGCACCACATTCTCGTCCGAGTCGTCGCACCGTTCGTATCGCCGCCATGCCGCCCAAGACGTCTGGAAAAGCTGCCAAAAAAGCTGGGAAGGCCCAGAAGAATATCTCCAAGGGAGATAAGAAGAAGAAGCGCAAGAGGAAGGAATCCTATGCCATCTACATTTACAAAGTGCTAAAACAGGTCCATCCTGATACTGGCATTTCCTCGAAGGCCATGTCCATCATGAACTCCTTCGTGAACGACATCTTCGAGCGCATCGCTGCTGAGGCCAGCCGTCTCGCTCACTACAACAAGAGGTCCACCATCACCTCCCGGGAGATCCAGACTGCTGTCCGTCTCCTCCTGCCCGGAGAATTGGCCAAGCACGCCGTGTCTGAAGGCACCAAGGCTGTGACCAAGTACACCAGCTCCAAGTAAATTCCTTCTTCCTGTTCGCAGGCTGAAGTGTTTGCTTCCATAAACGGTCCTTTTAAGGACCACAAAATACTTTCCGAAAGGTTACCTTTTCGACAAAGACCAAAAAAATATTAAACCCCCCAACCTTACCTCTACACGCACACGACGAATAAGAAATAAAATAAAAATGGTGGCAACGATTACATACTTACCTTTGGTGAATAGCATGGAACAAAATATAATGTAGCATTACATCGAGGGACTTCACTTACCAACGACAAAGAAAATATAATAATAAATTAACGGAAAATAACGCAACATTACACGAAATTTATACGGAATGTGTGTGCAAGACGTACGCAATAGAATGAGACGAAACAACATAATGGTACATTATATAAAAGAAGACACTCACCTGGTTCGCGGCTGTTGATTTCTCAGAGAGAAAAAAGTGAGAAAGAAAAAAAAAAGTATCTTGAAACGTCGTAGCCAAACTTTTATCTTACCTTGGACACTGTGTGCAATGTGTGTAGAATGCAAACGCACAGGCTCAGTTAGGTTGGGTTAGGTTAGGTTAGGTTAGGTTAGGTAGGTTGGGTTAGGTTAGGTTAGGTTAGGTTAGGTTAGGTTAGGTTAGGCTATGTTAGGTTTAGATTCAAGGATTCATAAAAAACCTAACCTAACCTAACCTAACCTAACCTAACCTAACCTAACCTACCTAACCTAACCTAACCTAACCTAACCTAACCTAGCCTAACCTAACCTAATCGAGCCTAACCTAACCTAACCTAATCTAACCTAAGCCTCTTCTAGCCTAACCTAACCTAATCTAGCCTAACCTAACCTAACCTACCGCGTAGTCAGAGAGGGAGCAATGATATCAGAGACGTGAAGGAAGTAGGCGAGAAAAAAGAATTAAACGAAAACAACAAAAACATGAAGAAAGGGTACGCGTCAAAAAAAAAAAAAAAAAAAAAAAAGGGAAGGGGAATTCGAAACTGAAATTCCTTTATTTCAGAGGGATCATGATTGTTTATGATGGGCCGAACCGGGCGGCACTGCAATGCCCGGACAACCCGTGAAAGTGGTGCTGCAAGCAGCCAACACACTTTCCTGTTCCAAAAACCAGTTTAATATTCTGACACCGCAATGCGGTGTGTACCAGATATTAAGCTGATAAGAACAGATACTACACTTTGATCTTAGCCAAAAGGCCGAGAAGCGATAAAGTTCAACTAGAATTACTAGTGTCTAGTGACAACGATAACCGAGAAACGCGGAGGAACCCGCCGACTCGCGCCTCCAACGTGTGGCGGGCAGAGGCTCTAGCTGCTTTGTAGCCGATGACGTCACGTGCCTCCCGGCAGCTGACCGAGCGCGGCACTGCCCCATTTGACGGTCGTTGGGGTTTTCAAGATGGCGGCGCAGTGCCACAATTTGGTGGCGTGTCGATTTCAAGATGGCGGCGCATTGTCGTTTCTGGACGTCGTGAGGTGTCTTTGATGGCGGTGCATTGCCCCATTTGGACAGGGTGGGTTTTTGAAGGTGGCAGTTTGCCCCATTTGGACGTCGTTCGTTCCAAGATGGCTGCGTCAGGTCGTATCGTGCGTTTGCTGTCCGTTTTTGTTGTTGGGGGTGTGCTTTTGGGAGGCCGTCCGCCAATGGGGCGGCCCTAAGGCGAACCTATCGCCGATTTTTGATTTTTTTTCCATTTTTGGACTCTTTTTTTTTTTTTTTTTTTTTTTTTTTTTTTCGGGATTCCTTTTTGAATTTTTTTGGGGTTGTGTGGATGTGTGGTGTGGTGTTGTGTTTTCGGTTTGTGGTTGTTGGTAAACCGCTTGGGGCAGGGGGCTATGTGCTTCGGTGGTAGAGGTTGTTGTGTGTGTGGGGCCGGATGGCAAAATTTGGTTTTTTGTTGTTTTACTGTATTGTTGTTGTTTTCCTTTGTTGTTGTTGTTTCGTGGTCCATGTGGGGGGCGGATGGCAAAATTTGCTGTTGTGGAATTGTTGTTTTCAGTAGTGGGGAATGTGTTTTTTTTTGTTTTTCTTGGTTATTGTCTCTGCGCGTACCTGGGATGTGCGAAATGTGACCTTGTTGTTGTTGTTTGTCTGTGTTGTTGTTGTTTGAGGTAGCGTCGAATTTTGCGGATTTCGGTGTTAGGGGGGGAGGAGCCCCTTGAGGCGCAAGTAGGTAGGCAACCCATTCGACGTGGGTGTACGATGGGTTGCCTACACATCAGGGTGTGACCAATGGGTAGGTAGGGTCTGCTGTTGCGCAGGCAATGTGTTGCTGTGCGTAGGTGTTGGTAGCAAGACCTTGTTGCAGCTGTCCCTATGCATAGGCGTAGCTAGCAGAGCGTTGCTAGAGGTGTCCCTATGCATAGGAGTGGCTAGCAAGACGTTGCTACAGGTGTCCCTATGCATAGGCGTAGGTAGCAAGGCGTTGCTGGAGGTGTCCCGATGCATAGGCGTAGCTAGCAAGGCGTTGCTGGAGGTGTCCCGATGCATAGGAAAGGGTTTAGCAATGCGTAGGTATGCATAGGTAGGGTTAGCAATGCATTGGTCCATGCGTACCTATGCATAGGTAGGGTTAGCAATGCACTGGTCCATGCGTACCTATGCATAGGTAGGGTTAGCAATGCACTGGTCCATGCGTACCTATGCATAGGTAGGGTTAGCAATGCACTGGTCCATGCGTACCTATGCATTGGTAGGGTTTAGCAATGCATTGGTCCATGCGTACCTAGGTTTAGCAATGCATAGGGCCGTCGTTTTCCTATGTGTAGCTGGTCTGCAGCAATGCATTGGTCGACGTTCTGCTATGCATGGTCCGTCTCTGGCGATGCGTTGATCCACACTTAGTGATGTGTAGGATAGGTTAGGGAATGTGGGAGGGTGTCCTTTTTTTGCCTGTCTGTCTTTCTGTGTGTCCGACGTTGAAGGAAACGATGGTCTAGTGGCCAGTCTGCGCCTCTTGTGCGTAGGTTGTTCGGGTGCGATCCCTGAACGTCGTCTTCAATGTGTCTTCTTCTGATTCTCTCTTATGTCTCTTCTGATGTCTGTGGGGTCATGTGGTGGGTGTTCTCGGATGCGGAATTTTCTAGGGAAGCGAATGGGCACACTTTGGAAGACGTCATACTTTCCGTTCGGGTGGTGTCGCATGAAAACCCGTGACGTGCGCACGGTGGCACGTGGATGGAACTTGTGAAAAGAAACGACGTATCTGGGGTGTTGCATCACTGCACATACGGCAACAACAAAAAAAAAAAAAAAAAAAAAAAAAAAACCACATCAACCAAAAAATCTCAAAAACCAAATTTTTCGAATTTTTCGAAAAGAAATGCCAACGACATGTGGTGTTCCCAAGCGGTCACCCATCTAAGTACTAACCACACCCAATGCTGCTTGACTTCGGTGTGCGGAAGGGAACCGGTAGACCCAGCGTGGTATGGTCGTTGGCGAGAGACTAAGGGATCGCGTATGGTACATGTAGCGTTCCCACGGTTGGTCCGATAGGCGTGGCTTGAGTCGGGTTCGAGTCAAGTCACGAAGTGCGGTGTGCGTGCACACACACGGGGCGACACGTAGTTGTACACGCGTATTCGATTTCTGTGTGCCTTACTGTCGTCCGTGTTAAGTTGTTTTGGGGCACGTTCGTAAAGTTAGGTTAGGCCAATTAGGTTAGGTTAGCTTAGGTTAGGCTTGATTAGGCTAGCTTGTGCCAAATTAGGTTAGGTTAGGCTGGGTCAGGCTCGATTAGGTTAGGTTAGGCTGGGTTAGGCTCGATCACGTTACGCCGGGTTGCGTGGCCCACAGCGCACCGTTCTCGAGGTACGTCGTTCTGAACTTTTTGTTTGCCTGGAGCAGCATGAGAACTTTCTGAAGCCTAAGCTAACCTCAACTAACCTAACCTAACCTAACCTAATGGGGCCCAACTTATCCCAAGACTGCCTGAACACACCTGGGCCTGAGGTTTGTGAACGCATTCTAAACATGAAGAAGGTAAGACTCCTGTACCCTACGTTTAATGTGGCCTAGAGAAAAAATGAGTTTTCTTTCTGATATCAATCTCGGAAATTGGTTGGTAATATCAGACGATTATGGTTCATTCACCCATTATGACCGCTTTTAAAAGACGATACCCATTATTCCGACAATTCGAATTTTTTCTCACTTTTCCGGCCTTTATGAAATTTTCAGCGAATATCTCTGGAAATGTCGGGACTAGGAACACTAAACGTTTTTGATTTTTTTTCCTACCATTTACTTTCGTCGAATCAAAATAACTTTTACTAAATCGATGGAGATGTGTTGGTCTTGGTCCGTGGTTCTACTATCGTCGAATTGTGGACTGACCAAACCAAATGCTTCTAGTTAGTTGGGTTCGATCGCATATAGAAAAGTGATTGGATTTTGTTACCATAGTGTCACCGTGTCGTTATCTATATAAGTTACCGATGGAATATTACG